>OY856188.1:193792880-194436490 GCA_963693315.1 Diogma glabrata
TATATATATATATTATATATATATATATATATATATATATATATATATATATATATATATATATATATATATATATATAATATATATATATATATATATATATATATATATATATATATATATATATATATATATATATATATATATATATATATATATATATATTATATATATATATATATATATATATATATATATATATATAATATATATATATATATATATATATATATATTATATATATATATATATATATATATATTATATATATATATATATATAATATATATATATATATATATATATATATATATATATATATATATATATATATATATATATATATATATATATATATATAACCATTAATATAATGTGGGGTTTAATTGGGTATTAAGAAAAACAATGCGTCAACTGATCAAGGAATATGCCACTAACTGGATAATCGGTAACCCAATTTATGTTTTGTTCCTTCAATTTTGTTTTTAGAAAATTGCTTTTTATCTTTTATTGTATTTTTATTTCTACCATCTTATTATAAAATATTGACCTATGTCATATTTTATGTCTTTAAGGATTTATTGTTTAGTTATCCATTCTTTAAAAAAAAAATAAAAAAAATGCATCCATCAACGCATCAGAACGCATGTTGTTGTGGAACCTAGGCCTTAAAAGGTTTCTATTTGTCACACATATTGTAATTCACATTACACAACACATTTTATTGAAACAAAAACGACTAAAGCTGCTGAAGAAATGGGAAATAAATACACATCAAACTTTGTAAAAGAAAAACGCCCACCACGTAGTCTAAAGCGGTTAATATTTGGTTAGTTAAGAATCTTAAATAGTTAGTCATCTATTGCAAAATTTAGAAAACGTTACAACGCTGGCAATTCAGACCTCTACTACCGTCCAAAAACAGTAACTGAGGTCCTTAATCTAAGGTCGCAATAGCTCATATATTATACCATATACATTAATTTGTGCTTTGGATGTTATTAGGTAGATTCCATATAAAAATCTACCTATTTTGCTTATTCTGTTTGCTATGAGTTTGGAATAAATAAATATGACTCAGAGTCAAAATCAATATCTTCATTTTATTTAAAAATTTTCTAAGGTTAAAAGATAGTAGAAGTACCTCATTCTGAAAGTTTTAAAAAGATTGAATTTTTCCATTAACAACATTTGTAGGAATTGTAGATAGATTCTGTTTGTGAAATGTATGTGGGTCAAATGTTAGATCTGGCAGGTAACCTATTTCAATTGACTCATCTATGCGTGTAATCCATCTACATGTCTAACAACAATTATAAAATACTTAATCTAATAAATATTTTCTACTGATATCTGATCATAACAATTGCAATAACAAATTCCATTGAGATCATTATATACATACGGTTTTAAAGAAATTGGCACATAATCTTGTTTGAACATTGATTTTTATTTAATTTAAAATAATAAAAAATAAATATAATATTAAAACTAGTATCATTAAAAACTATTTTCATCACAATTTGAAATAAAATTAATTTTTTTTTATTTTCTACGAAATAATTTATTTGTTCGTGGTTCGTTCACTTTCGTGGTTCATTCACAATATTAATTTTATATATAATTTGTTCATTTTTCTCATTAATTACACTTTCGATTGGTTTCCTTCGAATACCATCGTTAAAACTTAAATTATTTCTATTACTGTTATCATTATGTAAATTTTCTAAGTTTTCTATAATTGCACATTTATTAATTATAATATTACCCATTGTTATCTCGTTATTTTTTTTTAATTTTTTCGAAGTTGTTTTACGAATAATACTATTGATAATTATACCTTGATTATCTGTTGTTACGTTACCGTCATCATTTTTATCGATAATTGTATTTGTTATTCCACAATCATCATCAATTTTATTGATTGTAATTTCTGTAATATGACCATCATAGTTTGTTATTGAAATTGTTGTTTCCTCTGTTTCTCTTGTGATCCCATCAATAGGATTTTGTTTTTGTAAAGGTGGTGGTGTTGAGTAATTTGGAAATGCACCATTTATTGTATCATGATGTTGTATGGATGAGCTTTTACGATGTAAATTTGTACGCATGTTATAAATTAAATCAACTGAATCTGGTGCCTTACATCGTAAAAGACGTCCAAAAGCACGACGAAAATTTGAATTTTTCCATGCGTATATGATGGGATTCATTCCTGAATTTGCCATTGCTAACGAAAATGCTGATTTATATAATGTTGGTGAACTATCTTCAAGAAATTTGAAAATTTGAGCACAGGCAACAATAAAGTAGGGCAACCAGCATATTGTAAAACAACCGAGGATTAGAAGAACAACCTGAGAAAAAAGAAAAAAAATTTACAATTCATCGATGTCTATTTTAACTTGAAAGAGAAGATGTGAAAATAATATGTGCGAGAGGAAAAAAGATAAACTTTTATTTATTCCCTGACTTGGTTTTACTTTCCATTATTCTTTTTAGATAAACTTGCTATTCTACAAACAAGTGGTAAACTGAAGGTCTAAATTTTACACTGAAGAAAATATATTTACAATGACCATACAAAACAATCAAAATGGATAAGCAAAACTATTTCTCACCAAATAAATATTTAAAAACATATTCTTAATATTTTGGATACGATATTGTTGAAAAATTGGACAAAAAATTGAACATTTATAAAAAATAATGTAAAGTCTCAAAAATCCATTCCATTCCTTACTATCTCTCTCTAAGTTTAACAAACGTCGGCTTTACATATAATTTCAAATTCGACTCAACTCACAGGATCTACTAAGTTTATATATTTTTTAACGTGTTGAAGCTAGTGAACTCAGACATGGAAAATTACTTACTTGAACCGATTTCCAATCTGATGGTCCTTCATGACTTCCCGTATAGGATGATCTTAATTGTTTAGCATGTTTTGATGCTTCTCGCCATATCCTCCAATAAACAATTAATAAGCATACCCAAACCATTGAAAATACTGGTGTAATAATTCCAGCCATATACCATGGGGGTAATACCTCATCAAATTCACATTCCGTAGCTGTTTTCCAATTATTCCAAAACATTGGAATAGCAGCAATTGAAATTCCAACCACCCATCCAATTGCAAGTAAAATTAATGCTACTTTTTTGGTCATGAATCTAAATTTAAATTAAAATAAAAAGTTCATTCAAAAAAGAAAAAAACAATTATAATTACCGGCTATAATGTAGTGGATAAACGATGGCGATATAACGATCAACAGCAATTGCAATCAAATTCCATATCGATACGCAACACGCAAGTATAATTAAAAAAAATCGTAATAAACACCAAGATTTATTATGTCCTAAACCGGACCCCATATAAAATGCTAAATGATATGGTAATGTAAAACCAACAACCATATCTGATATAGCTAATGATAATACAAATAAGTTTGATATAACGCTACGTAATCTTCTACTATAATTTACAGCTAAAATTGTTAACGTATTTCCACTAACAATCATTACTAAGAGAATACCATCAATTATGGCCCATATGAGAACATCGGATTGAATAGCGGCGACACGATCAACTGATGGTCGAATTAATTCATCAACAGTATCGTCTCCTGTTCCCATAATTTTTTTATGTTTGCTTTCGGTTTTGCTTTTTTAAGGAAATTTTTCTTTATAAAATAAATTTTGTAGGAATTTATTGATTATTAATGTTAAATTATACAACATTTTATTTTAGTTTAATTTATTAATTAATTAGATCAATTGAGATTGTTATTGATTCCACTTTTTTGTATAAAGTTTTATTTAGTCCTTTTGTCATGAAATGTAATTATTAAATTGGTTTGATAAAATGTAATGACTCATTAGGGTAGAAAAATCTGAAATAGAAAAAAACACAATGTTAGTGGTTGTGTTAACAATTTTTTTTGTAGAAAGGATTGATGAAAAATAATTTATACATTTTTTATTGCTGTTTCTCCGGTATTTTCTGTTTTTTACAATGCTTTTATCTGATCTAGATCCCATGTTGTTGTGGGACTTAGATCTTAAAAGATATATATGTGTTGTTGTGACACATTGTAATTACTACTATACACAACACTTTTTATTTAAAAAAAGATATCCCATCTCTCGGAAGACCCAAACAAATAATTGTGTCAACCAACATATTTCACAGTAACAATGGATATTTTTCCACTTCTATACCAATCAATAACTAAATAAATCAACCAAGAATAATTTAATTAACAAACAATCCATCATCATCATGATATCAACAATAAATCTTATGAAGCCGCATGAGAAAATCAAAGAAAAAAGAAAGAAATTTTTCACAAATAAAAGATAAGATTTGAAATCATAGTTATATTAGCAAAAAAATTCATATTATGATAGTAAACAAAATATTAAATATTTGCATGAACATAATAAATACTACAAATAGTACAACAAATACTAAAAATAGTAATGATCACGTGATGTTGTTATTAATTTTCTTTTAAAAATATGTATTTAAAGATGTACATATGTCTTACGCATACGTACAAACATACAAATAATATTCCATTCTTTGAAAATATTTTATTGACGCCAAATAATTGAAAAGCTTATAAAAATATGTATTTTCTTTGAAATAAATTGTTTTTCTACGATAGTATATGAAATGTCAATTTCCATCCCGGTTTAATCCCCTGTGAAAGTGGCTTTTTTCTCTCTAGTGGAAAATCATTTTCGCTAAATAACAAATTGCTGCAATGATATTTTCATGTAATTTTACAAAGTTTTGAAATCGAAGCAACATGAAAAAAATAGTTTTCGTTTTATAATTTGATAATTTATAATAAATACCGTTTATATTTACTATCGTAGAAAAACTGCCATTTCCTAACCGAGATTAAAATATGTTTTGTTCGTAAACTTGTCCCACTCGACGCTGGTGCGTTTTTTGAACAAATGTTCACCCACGGAAAAAACGGTGTTTTCATCTCTTGTAGCAAAATATACTATTTTCTGGAGAACTATTTGTATTGTGGACTAGATTTTGTAAAATAAGTTTGAGAATAGAATACGTTGGATGTTGTTCTTTGTTTTGTATTTATTTAAATTTTTATTTCAAAATAATTTTAAGAATTATTATAATTTTATCAAGGAATTGTCATTTCAAATTGAAAGCAAAAAAGGGGTTGAATATGCAAATGTGGTTTTTGTGATTTTAAAACTTTACAGTAAATAGATAATGAAAGATAATTTATTAAAATTTGTTTTGATTACAAATTTTTTTTTGTTTTCGAAATTCTTTTTGTACCAAATTCGTATTTAGAAATTTCATATTTAAATAGGAAAAAACTTCACCACCTACTGAAAGCGAAAGAGATAATGGTTTACAAAATCTGTAATTTTTCCACATTTCTTGTCAGCTCAAACTGTTTTTCCAAAAATCAAATAACGGATCAACCTTTTTCCAAAAAAAAAAAAGAAAAACAAAGAAAAATAATATCAGTGACAGCGGTTGGGGTATGAAAACTTAGAAACAGGTTCAAGTAAAGATATTCATATTCAAGATCTTAAGAAAGTAAAAAAAATGAACTAAGAAAGTTCTAAGAACAAATTTAATCAATTTATCTGTATTTTTCCAACAATTTTTCTTTACTAGGTTTTTCCGAGATTTTTCCGCTCACTGTAACTATCCCCGATTGTCATTAAATAAAAAAACGAATGACAAACGAATGAAGACAAAGTTGTAGTTGACTCTCGAATTCGAATTTTACTTCATAAGTTAAAGTTCAAATTTCTTTCATTGATAAAGCTCCTAAAAATACAAGATCCACTAAAGAACAGTCTCACGACCGAGTAAAAATGATTTCGATTTTCATCTTATTGAATCGCTTCAACTCTAGGAATAAGCTTACATAAATCAAGGTTGGCAAATATCATGATATTTATATAAATATCAAAATATCCGATATATATCAGATATATATCCGATATATATCAAGTTCTGATATTTATTTTTGAATATGTTGTTTATCTTAAATATTATACAATATATGGCCATTTCCACACTTGTATGCAGTGCAACCCATCACTTCCTCGTTTCTTACCTCTTTGCCTATAAACTAGATTCAAATATGACAGCTCCTGTTTAGTTTATAGGCAATTTATCAAGCCTATTCGTCTATATCTTCGATTGCACGAGTCCAAATGACGAATACGCTTATTCGCTTTGTCTTGTTTATTTGACCAAATTGCATCATCAATATCCACACAAGGTTGTACAACTGGTCCAGTAATGGTTCATTACTGGTGACTAGTATTGCAGCAATGGTCGAGTCCTAGCAACCATAACTGGACCATAAACAATATGTTACTCGATGATAACTCGAACGATAAATGACTGCCATTAAAGGGCCAGAGATACTAACCACCAATGGCCCATACAAGGTTATACAACAAGTCCAGCAATAGTCAATTACTGGCGGCCAGAAATTCAACAATGGTCGGGTACTGGTCCAGTAATGGTCAATTACTGGCGGACAGTAGTTCAACAATGGCCGGGTGCTGGCAATCATTACTCATAGTACTTGCAACTATGACTCAGCCATTAACATTATTTTATTGTTGCTAACTTCGTACAATAAATGGCTCCCATTCAATTGTCAGAGAAAAAATAGCAATTGCCCATACAGGGTTGTACAGCTGGCCCAGTAACAGACCAATAATGATGACCAGTATTGAAGTAATGGCCGAGTACTGTCAACCATGACAAGTACAATAACAAAATATAAAATATTATCATTTGTAAATTTACATAAATTAAATACAAAATAATTAAAATAAAGTAAAAATGTCTGAAGAAAAAAATTTAAAACTTATACCAACCTTTACTTTATTATCATAGTCATTCAACAGAGATACGATAATTAAACTATATTTCTAATGTAGTGAAATTTAACCAAATGACCTAGATCGGCCAATTCATGTTTCAGTACTGGCCCAATAACAATAGCCAATTAATGCTAACCATTAACGTGCCATTTAAAATGGTCATTTAAAATAACCTTTACTGATTAATTTCTATAAACCGTAGATTGGTCAGTTCATGGGTCCAATAATGGCCCAATAACAATAGCTAAGTATTCATGGGCCGGTAGTTAGCCATTCAGAGGTAACTAAATACTGGCTATTTTCTGTTAACCATAGATCGGTCGATGAATGACTCTATAGTACTGGCCTGGCACAATAACAAAAGCCAAGTACCGTTACCCATTAATGGGCCAGGAAAACTCTATTTGGGTAGTCATTCCATTTCACCACACCATTGGTGGTGTATTTCTAAACTGAAATTGTGTAGATTCAGTTAAAACCGCCATTACAAATGGAATAAAGTCTGAAATAATTATATTTAAATAATGAAGTATATGCTTCTTCTATTTGTTCAATCGTTTACCTATAAATCGATGGTCAAACATAAATTAGCTAGGTGTTGAGGTGCATTTAAAACCATATGTCTCTACTTCGATAAAAAGTTTGTTAACTTCTACAGGTTGTTCTAGTTTAAGATCTGCTTCAAGTTTATGCTAAATATCTACTACAACGGCAATAGTCGTTTTCTCTCTTTGAGCTCTATCTAAAGCGACTGCTATTGACTTTAGATAACAAAGCATATGTTTAGCATTCATTACAATATTTATGTCATAAGTTTAGTTATGTCAGGATCTATGTCAGCTTCATGGTCTTGGCATAGCTGCTGAACCAGGTTACCTCGATTTAGCATGCGTTTTGCGGGCAGTTCTGCGACTGTTAACAGTTTTTTCAACTTTAAGGTAGAAATAGTTAATTATTTCTTTTTTTATAAATATCGTGATATATATCGGGGAATAAATATCGTGATATATATCAATGATATATATCGGATATATATCATTGATATATATCATGCCATCCTTGACATAAATATAAACATTTGAATATTTCGGCCTAATCTTTTAATTTGTTAATGAATTTGTAATTGATCTCGAGTGCAATTTACAACCGGTTCTTGTATTTGTCTCGATTTTCGACATCGAAATGTTATATTGCTTCTCCACCGATCTTCTTCTTCTATTATAGTTTCACCTGCTATCAAAAGCTGCTACAAAGACAAATTCTACCCGTTCTTAAATTAATTATCCGAATCATCCGAGTGAAGAATTGCCATCATCCTAAGCGAATACAAGATGCTATTTTATCCACGACTGTAAAATATTTCGTTTAATTTCTAGTTTTCATGCAAAAATTTGTATCGCAATAATGAAATAAATACAGCAAAGATAGCTAAAATCAAAACAAGTTTGTTGTTTAATTTGTTATGGGAATATTTAATAAACTATAGAGCTGTTAAAGAATTTTAATCAAATTCACTAGTTGTGGAATGAATACAATTACAATGGAAGACATGCGCATGGAAAGCATATATTCTTTAGTAGTCGTGGATAAAAAAATTTATTTCATACCCTGGTAATGAATATTAATTAATATACCAAGGTCATTGACCTATCGTTTTGTTTGTCATCTTGTCAGCTATTTATAATAAAATTAGTTGATATCGTATAGTCCCTGGGGCCACGCCGATTTCATTTGATCGTGAGGTGCCTGTCCTGGACGAGTCTGAAAACTTTTGTTCTGCCATTTTCCCCGATTCGGCCGTGTTTTTCGTTCGGCAAGCTCCGAAAAATGCCGATTGCCCGCGATCTTGTAAATTTCCTGCCACAATTTTTTTTAACTATGGGTGGTGGAAATTTGTTTTAGAGGGTACCTTGTTCCATAAAAATTTGTCTGTTATTATCGAGTCCGACAACCCAAACATGCCAAAATGTCAATTGACGGAATATCGCCCACCCCTAATTCAACTATAAGCTATAAATTTTATTGTGTTACATTATTTCAAGATCTCTTCTATTCAAATAAAGAACATACTTCTACTGACTCAAATCGATTCGATTTCAAAGCCAATTCAAATGATAAAAAATCGGATTTACGAAGAATGTTATTGGATTTCGAGCTTTATACACAGGCTAAATAAATTAACACTGGTGTTCTTAAGGATTCAGTTTCTCACATAATTTTTAGGGTTCCGTACTTTGAAAAAGTAAAAACGGTACCCTGTTGGTGAGACTTCGATGTCCGTCCGAATTTCTCCATAATCGAAATTCTCACAAACTATAAGTGCTATCAACTTGAAATTTTCCTACAGTTAATAGAATGTATTTGTCCATACCTACTGAAAAAATTGCAAATATTTGTTTTTATATGTATTTTATAGACATAGATAAGGAGATAGTAAAACAAAAGTTTTTGAAGTGAAAACTTCTTTAGGCGTGTTGTGCGATTTTGTATGGGGAAACATTTATTAGAGTCATCGTCACGCTAAATAAATATTAAATATAAAATAAATATTAAAAGAGATTGAGATAAATTGTAATCATTTGTTATTTTCTTATTCTCATTTTCTTGATTTATAATTTATTTTTGTTTTCTTTTTTATTGAATTCGATTTTTTTGTCGGTTTATAACAGTGTGTAAGTGTGGTATAGTAAGTAAAGATTTTGTTGTATTTTTAAGTAAAATAAAAAGAAAAAAATTTCGTCATATTTGATTTGTGTGTTTTTTTTATACTTTTTAATAAAGAAAACGCAATTGATAGTTACGAATAACCTAAGTATTGTTGAAATTAATGATAATATATTATAAATAATTTTACTCTCGTTCTCTTGATTCTTATTTTGGTTTTTTCTTTTTAATTGAGTTTGATGTTTTTCTCAGTTAATAACAGTGTGTAAGTGTGGTAAAGTAAGTAAAGATTTTGTTGTATTTAGATGGTAAATACTTAGCTATTTCACAGTTTTAAGTTTTCACTTCTGTTGATAGTCCTTAAAACTGCCTTCTTTTTTTAAGGTATCGAGTTTGATTTAGAAAAATCGAAAAAGATAGAAGTATTTAAAAATAAAAATTCAATAAATTATCGACTGCTTGGTTTTTGAGTTATTACCAAAAACGTGAGTTTGTTTCCTGTCCTCCCCCTTAGCTTCGAACATTACAAAAAAAAGTTTTCGACATATTTTCAAAAATGTGAAAATATTTTCCTGTCTCCACTTCCCCCTTCCCTTGTCTTCACTTCCCCCTTCCTTGTCTTCACTTCCCCCTTCCCTTGTCTTCGAGCATTACAAAAGGAAAGAACTTACAGCTATAGAAAATGTTGTTGAAGATTGAGCGAAAACTACAGCGGTCGGCTCATCATTAAAAATGTTATTTGGAAAGGGGTTGGACGAAAGGGGGTCATATGAGAGGTGAAATTTTTTTAGTCCAAAAAACTTTTTCTTGTAATTTTAAAAGGCATAGTTTTTAATTTATTTTCTAAAATGTGAAAATTTTTTCTTGATCTCCCCACACCCCCTTCCACTGAACTTCGAACATTGCAAAAGAAACAAAATTGAAAGAATTCACGATTGTAAGAAATGTTGCAAAGAGCGAACGAAATATAGCGGTTGGCTCATCATTTGAAATGTTATTTGGAGGCGGTTGGGAGTGAAAATGGGGTGTCATATGAAAGGTGAATTTTTCTAGTCCAAAACAATTTTTCTTGTAATTTTCGAAAGCATAGTTTTCGAATTATTTGAAAAAAATTCACTGTTATGGAAAATGTAAAGCTTGAATGAGAATTATACGGGTTGGCTCTTGCATTATTTGAAGGGGTTTGGTAGTGAAAATTTTGAAAAAAAGTTTTGTTTTACCGTGACGAGTGAAATGTGAATTTGTTTCTAGTCTAGTTCTAGTTTTTATAATTTTTGAAAGTACCGTTTTTGATTTATTTCTAAAATTGTGTTTTTGAGAAAAACTATTCTCGTAGAATATTATATACACGGAACCCTAAACGAGCGAGTGATATTAGTACTTCTCAGGCTTTTTTTATTTATATCAAACCGCTGTTGAAAATTCCCAGTAACACAATAAATTTCGATTTGCAGATGAAATAGTACACTGCAAAAGTCGTTCATGCCCTATCTTTTAAGAATAAAATATATGAACGAATAAATCGTTCCAAGACAACGTTACGTGGGTTAATACAAATTTAGTTAATGTGTTTGTAATACAGTATTTGAGAATTTTTCAATTTAAATCTTAATTCCAAACGTTGTATAAATTAACTGGTAACAAAATGTATGTTGCTCATCATTTTTGTAAATATAACTTCTTCAATTCAACTAACAGCTTTCGAAAAATAACTTAACAAAAAACTATGTATTCGGAAATATTATTTTGTTCCGGATTGTCTTATCTTTATGTTTATAAATAAATTTCACGCTTACAATCAAACGATGGTGAATAACCGATACAGTCATCCTTCATAACTTTAACTTTTCAATAAAAATACTAAAGTACCCATAACAAAAGTTTAAGATAAAACAAGGTCGGTCATTGAAATCAATTTATATTTTAATAGATAAAATTAACGATGAACCCTTTAAGGTAGGTCCAACTTTCTTAAATGACCCTGACAACAAAATTGGAAAGTAGAAAAACTCGTTTTCAATATCTATGTGTTTTTAATCAAAAATTAAACTGAAAAATTTCCTGTGAAAATCGATTCTTAATTAATATCTTATTATAAGTTCGAATATTTGTCACGGAAGGAATATCGAGCTTTTTTGATTGTAACATATATTCTTCCTGAAAGTTTGATGTTTTTCTTAGAATTAACATGGGTTTGCAAATATTTTGATAGTTGTTGTTATATACCTACTTAGTCATGACAATATATATTGAAGAGGTGTGCTTTGTTTAAACTATATCAAATTATCGTTGCATTAATATATTTCTGATTAAATACTGATGAGGATATTGTAATTTTTGTTTTCGTTATTTATTTTCTGTTATCAGTTAACAGGTAATCCAATGTAAATCTGGCTTAATTACGTCTTATTCCTGGCGTTATCTAAAATCGATCAACAATTGTGATTTTCATTCAACATTATTAGTTTTATGTTGAACTATTTCTTTATCATTTGATTTTTTTTTTATTTATTCAAATATTACACTTTGAACTTTTGTATCATTTCACTAATTTTTAATCATTCACATTCAATTTTTAATTACAAATCACAATACACCTTTATTCGTTGCACTTAAGGTCGAGTTTTGTCATAAAACTCGCTCAACAGAATTTTATTTTTCGAATTTTCCTTTTTTTTTTGGTACGATGAAAACACAATTCAGAAATAGTACAAACAAATTTAATTTCACAGAATTTTTTTCGCTTATGTTGTTTAACGAAACGAACTAACCGACGTTGTCGAATGTTGGATGTCGACTGATTTAACAATAATATATGGAAAATATTTTGTGTTGCTTTGCTGTTGGTTAGATAATGAAAATATTCTTCTTGTTTCTCAACAACTCTCACGCATCAAATAATCATAGTTGAATTCATTGTGGAACTATTTTTTTTTGTAGTTTAAAGTAAATATTTTATTTATGTTTATATTTTTTCAGTTATGTTTTATTCACGCGTGTCACGCTATTAATCGGAAAAACTTCACGACAATATTCGCGATTTTTGTTCTATATATGTTATTTTTAATTGAAAAATAGTATTCGTTTTTGGTGGTTTCTGTTAGATATCTATTATGTCTATTATAACTATATTTGTTTTATTTTTATTGTAATTTGATAATTTTTATTTACTTGAAATAATTTATGAGAAATATGTGTATTGTGTAATCGAGAAAATTATTGTAATTTTTTTTATGTGAACTTATAAGTATCACAAGCTTATTTTGAGTTCGATCTTGACTGCACCATAGTTACTTTTTTCGCAAGGTGTTGTTTATCGTGAAGGTTCATCTTGTACTGTGACTTAAAGACGAATTTTGCTTTACGTTAGTTTTTAGATACTTAACATTCATTGCCATGCAAATTTCTTTTTTTTATCCACGATGTTGCTTGAACATAGCTTACTAAGTTTTGTTTAGCGGAAAAAAGTTTGTTGTATCTTTGTCGTGCAAGAATAATAAAGTTAAGATGATGTGTTCCATCGTTTTCACTGTCGAATTGCAGAATCTATACCTTTTGCCAAATCTGCATCTTTGTCGTACCATTAAGGATCTTCAAAAACATCTTTTAAAATAATTTATATTTAGGAAATGTATAGTACCTAAAAGGAATGGATAAAGAAAACGGTCAATATTGTATCAGGGGTTATATAAAGCTATTGATTTAGGTGTTTGGGTTGAATCCTAAATATGTTGATTTGTTTTATATAAAAAAGTAAAAGTTTATTTTGCAAAAGTGTCTACTACAGAATTTTTTCAAATATTGCGATGCAATATTGCGATACTGTATGTTAGTAAAAAAAACAGCAACTAAAAACCATTATACAGAAGCATATCTCTGTTTTTAAACGACCAAACGTATTCAACAACGAATTAAAATATCGTTGAACACTTCAAAACTCTAAACCACTCCTTTGAATTTCAAAATTCCAAAATCCTATCCTCACAAGTCACAATCCAACTTTTACCACCGCTTGATACGGAATGAAATATTTTTTACGTCTATTAAGAAGACCAAAATTTCTTCCAAATTTCGTTCCTTTTTGGTGACGGGTTGGGTATTATACCAAAATTCATAGGATTTGTAGAAAATTTTTTTAGAGTGAGGTTCTTTTAATTTTTTTTTTAGAATAACAGAGAGAATTTTGTCCATACCAGAGCCTTTGTTGATGTTTAACTATTTCAGAGTACTAGGAATCGCCCAGTGGCCGAAATTCGGCAATTTTAAATAGACCTTCCAACCAAATAGCTGACATATCCTATTAAAGACATATCCTATACGATATACATATTGCCACAATTTTGATGAAGCAAATATTTTAAAATTGTACCGCCAAAATATTGCTTACGTATTTATATATAGATATAGATTGATTTTGAATTGTGAAGCAAATAACTTGAAAAAAAAAATAAAATAACCGAACAAAAAACTCAAAAAACACAATTATCACGTTTTTGCCATTTTTTCTGAAAAAATCGTCAAAATTCTAACTATTTTTCGGCACATCTACTACTCAAGACCTATCCTACGATATACATATTGCCACACTTTTTATGGAGCAAATATTTTAAAATTGTACCGCAAAAATTATGTTTGCGTATTTATATATAGATAGATTTTTTTATGAGTTTCCAAAATTATTTTTAACTAACAGTATGGCCTTTCTTGATGGGCTAGTGACAATCAAATCACGGTCAAGTGTCAGTAATAAGAGCGATAGAAGATTGGGTATCAGAATATAAAGAATTAAGGCACAAGAAAAACTTTTGTCAGAAATAAATATAGTCGTCGAATATTTTGCCGCTTTCGCCCTCAATTTCTGCTTTTTTGTTTTCGATTATCTTATTACATATTTTATTGGCCTTTAAGTATTGGGAAATAAATTTCGTCTTTAATTATTAAATAATAATAACTAATTTAACCACCAAAACCATAACCATGGTGGTTAAATACTAAAACAAATATTTTTGTTGGGATTTCATTATTGAAAAGGGAACGAATTTATTTCTTTAATTACTACTTTAATTTTTTTTCCGATGACCAACATTTTCATTAAATTATCAAATCAAAGTATGATGTAACAAACAATTATATTTATATCAAATTTATTGATATCGTAATTCAACATATCATGGAAGCAACAAATTTTTCGCAATCACACCACGGCAGATGGCACGGCTAATGAATTGTATTTTTATTTAACCACAATTTTAAATTGTGTGAAGTAATGCAATCTATAGAGACATAAAAAATCTTACATACCCCAAATTTTGTTTTTTATTTTATTTTAGACTTTTCTCTATCTAAATAGCCAATAAAAATGTTGGTGTACGTCTGTGTGTAATTCTGCATAGGATCTTGTTAAAAGATCTTGTTAGTTTAAAGTTAAAGTTTGTTAAAAATTCTACAACCTCTATTGATAGGCTCATTAGTTCCATAATTAGTCGTATGCCGCGATTCTAAAAGAAATCTAGCATGTCTGGTTCTACCCCGATTCATTGAAACCGCGTTATTTAAATATTTTACCGTAATATTGGATTTAATGATGTCAAATATAAAAATGGCAGACAACATGTCACGCCTGTCTTTCAATGACTGTAAGTTTATTAATTTAAGCCTGTATGTATAATGTGGTAATTCCAGATATTTTTTCGGATCATAAATATGTCTTAGGGCGAATAACAAAAATTGCTTATGTACAGATTCAAAATTTTTGATGTAGCGATCAGTATATGGCATCCAAACCACAGATCTATATTCCAAAATTGGTCTCACTAAAGAACAATAAAGAGCAACCGTCACCGAAGGGTTGTTAAACTCCTTAGCTCTTCTTTTTATGAATCCCAGAACACTAAATGCCTTACCAATAACTGCATCGTAATGATCCTTGAAGGTAAGCTTTGCGTCCATAGCAATTCCTAAGTCATTAACTTTATTTTTCCTTGAAAGACTTACATCATTTATATTATAGTCGTTCAAAGTGGGCTCAGTTTTCCGTGTAAAAGAAATAGCCTGGCATTTCTTTATGTTTAGATAGAGCTTATTGTGTGTACACCAATTGTATAGGTCATTTAGCTTAGATTGTAGAAAAGTTATATCCTCTGTATTTTTTATTTCATGATAAATTTTCAAGTCATCTGCATAAAACAAATGCATAACATCCTTAAGTGACGATGATAAATCGCTAATAAAAAGGTTAAAAAGTAGAGGGCCTAAATGACTTCCTTGGGGAACGCCAGATGTTACACTAATTTCGGATGACAAACAATCTCGAAACTGGACTTTCTGTCTTCTGTTGGTTAGATAGGATGTAATGTAATGTAATGTAATGTAATGACCCCTCAGGGGTCACTGGTCTGATTAGACCGTGATACGGGACTTGGCAAACCCGAGGTACCTGAGCTATAGTGGGCTCTAACCTGCTATTGCAAACCGTAAACCTGTTGTCATGTCTAGCGGGAACGGGGACCTTGGCTTAGCCTCCCGGGTCGCGGTAAGGTGCTCCCTTATTAGCACCCCCTGGTGGGTACACACTAGAGAGGACTCTTGCAGGGTCAAACCACAAAAGTACCATCCTCTGGGCACCTGTCGCCCCCAGTTGTATATAGACTTCTAACAGGTATAGACGAAGGCCTGTTGGTGACCTTTATTGCGTCTAAACTCGTGGGAACAATATGGATAAATATTTTAGTAACCTTTCAAATTTTTTAAAAACTTTGTTTTCACCTGTTTATTATTTCTTACATCCTATCATGAAATATTGGCCTATGTCATATTTTATTATATGATAGGATTTATTGTTTAGTTACCCATTTTTAAAACAAATTATATTTTGATCAAATGACTATCACATTTGATAAAAAAATTTTTTAAATACACATTCAAAATATTTGTGGATTGAATGCCAACCGGGACGCCGTGCAACATCATCTCGAGCACGACCAACCGCATATTCTTTTTCTTACAGAAACACAAGTTTCTGCAAACTATCCCTATGACGTAACACTAAATCCCAAATATAGGCTAGAATCAGCTTTTAAACTCCATCAAGGTGTATGTGCATACATTCATGAGAGTGTTGCATATAAACGCTTTCCAAATTATGAAGTACATGGTGATGGCTACAGTACAGTAGTATTAAAGGTTTGTCTACCTGAAATTTCTTTTTTCACAATAGCTCTATACCGGTCCCCAAACAAACATAATCCCAATTTTTTTAATGACTTGACTAATGTTGTCGACGAAATTAGAGCATAATTTCAAAGTTGTGAGGTTATCGTTACCGGTGACTTCAACGTCCACAACAAATCGTGGTTGGAATTTTCCAAAATGACCGACGACGACAACAATGGAAGGCAGGCAGAAATATTTGCTGCATCGCACGACCTGACGCAGATTGTAAAAAGCCCAACTTTCACTCCTCGTAATGGCGGTGATAAAAGTTTTCTCTTAGACCTTTATCTCATACTATGCCAGATATTACGAGTGTCGATGTCGATAAGGGTAGTATTGGAAATTTTGACCATTATCTAATCACATCAGTTATTAAAACTGATTTGCTACAAACTAGAGTTCCCAAATCCCGTAAAATATTTCACTTTTCAAAAATGGACACCAATGGTCTCCGAAGTTTTTTTCAAGGTTTCCCTTTTGATCGTCATTGTTTTTATACTGACGATGTAAGTGTTTCTGCTCAAAACTTTACTGAAACCATTCAATTCGGTATTAACAAATTCGTTCCCTTTTCAATAATGAAACCCCAACAAAAATATTTGTTTTCGAAAGCAGCCAAATTGGCTCTTAGAAACAAACGTAGATTATTTAATATTTGGATTCATAAAAAGAACTCTGTTAATCGATCCCAATATTTAAAGGCTAATAAAATATCAAACCAGATAATTGAAAACGAAAAAGCAGAGATTGACAGATAGGCCAGGAATAATAGTATTTTAACAACAAAAAAATTCGTTACAGCAAACTGACAGCGGGATATTGTAGAACACGATATTGTAAAAGAGGGAAACATAAATCGAACCAGCAGCTGCTATCCGGGGGAGAATGGGGAGGGTTTTTAGGGGTTGAAAAGGGTTTTTCGTGATTTCTGGCTAAACCGTGCATCCTATCAAAAAGAGTTATATGTAAAAGTTGTAGGGAATAAAAAGATCTACACTTTTTGTACGGACCATTTTTACCCTCACCTCAACATTTTTCGAAAAAAATGCGAAAAACCGATTTTTTTCTTTTTTCTTGTTTTCTTTTACAAAAAAAATTTTATGAAGTTCAAATTTTGGAAAAAGATATCTCCATTTATTGGAAAAAGGCAGCAATTTTTTCGGAGGGAAATATTTAGACGTTGTTGTTAAAGTTAATTTTTTTGAAAAAAAAAAACCAAATTTTTAACTGCGATTCCTCTTAAAACTACGCCTCCTAAAGAGTTCAGTTTTGACTCATTTACTCGTTCGTACGTCTATTTTTGATAAATGGTAAAAAAAAGTATAAATCTATGGACAAAAAGGCGGGAAAATTGAAAAAACCGAAAAAATTGCTTTTTTCGTGGTAATTTGCATATTTATCGTTGAATAATTGTTGCTAATTAATAAAATCATATTATTTTTTTTATTATTACGTAAACAACGATCATTCGGAAATACATTTATGAATAATTAGATGCTTTCGTTTTCGAACTTGATAAAAATTGTTCGAAGAAATAATCAACAATTAGAATTTCAGTCGTACTAAAAATCTTAAAAATTAAATATCTCAAGAACACGAATATTAGCCTCTTTGTAAATTTGAAATATTCTAGAATAAGAATAGAACTGTTTTTAAAAACAAAAATAAATTAAATTTCAATTGATCTTCAACCCAAGCGCCAACTTGGTCGTCAACTCGCCAAAAAAGTTTT
Organism: Diogma glabrata; assembly: GCA_963693315.1. Taxonomy (NCBI): domain Eukaryota; kingdom Metazoa; phylum Arthropoda; class Insecta; order Diptera; family Cylindrotomidae; genus Diogma; species Diogma glabrata. The sequence continues at coordinate 193,811,392 of OY856188.1, forward strand.
TTAATATTTTAATTTAAAAATTAATTACAAAAACAATTAATTATTTTTTTTTTCAAACGATTAACTAATCACCTACAAAAAAAAAAAAAGTTTGATAAAATTGGTAAAGCCGTTCTTGAGCAATTTGATTTCGAAAGTACATGGGATTGGCAGAATTTTCATTTTTCTAAAATATTTAATGCTTATTTTAGTTTATAATATATGATAATTAATATATGATATATTTTAATTTAATATGAATTTTTTATTGTAATTGAAAGGAAAATTCACTATCTATTTGATAAATTTCAGCAAAATGTGCAACTGGCATATTTTTTCTAACAAATATTCGAATTGGTTTTTATCGTCGAACAAAACGTCTGTCTGTAATTTGAGTATGTTTTGGGTAAAATATTAAACCTTCAGAAAACCCAAAAAAAGCTTATTTAGTACCTTCTTTAAACCTCATTTAGTACCTTCTAAACCCGAAATAAGTTTATTAGAATCAGTAAACTTGGGTTTAGTGTATGGCACAAAGTACAAAAAAATCAACCTATATTCAAATGTGTTTTTCTCAAAAACAAAAAATAACAATTGTCCTTATAGGTTTAGTATGTTTTAAGTAAATAACAAATCTGTAAAATATAAAAAACATGAAAGAAAACTAAAAGGTACTTTTTGAGATCGCCATGTTTGAAGAATAAAATTTACTTTTTTGTTACCTAAATAAACTAAAAGTAACGAAAGCATATAATTATTCATTAATTTATTTCCAAATGATCGTCGTTTACGTTTATCATTAAAAATTTAAATGATTTTATTAATTAGTAACGATTATTCAACGATAAATATGCAAATTACCACGAAAAAAAGCGATTTTCTCGGTTTTTTCAATTTTCCCGCCTTTTTTTCCATAACAGTGTACCATTTTTTTACCACTTATCAAAAATAGACGTAAGAACGAGTAAATGAGTCAAAACTGAACTCATTAGGAGGCGTAGTTTTAAGAGGAATCGCAGTTAAAAATTTGGTTTTTTTTTTTCAAAAGAATTGAAAAAATTGAAAAAATTTCAAAACAATCTTTTTCCAAAATTTGAACTTCATAAAATTTTTTTTGTAAAAGAAAACAAGAAAAAAGAAAAAATAGGTTTTTCGCATTTTTTCGAAAAATGTTGAGGTGAGGGTAAAAATGGTCCGTACAAAAAGTGTAGATCTTTTTATTCCCTACAACTTTTACATATAACTCTTTTTGATAGGATGCACGGTTTAGCCAGAAATCACGAAAAACCCTTTTCAACCCCTAAAAACCCTCCCCATTCTCCCCCGGATAGCAGCTGCTGGTTCGATTTATGTTTCCCTCTTTTACAATATCGTGTTCTACAATATCCCACTGTCAGTTTGCTGTAACGAATTATTTTTTTTTTTCTAATTTTTCCTCCTATTATTACTGGCCTAAGAGGGAAAGCGGCAAAACTTTCGAGTATGTCAATTTCTGACAAAAGTTTTTATAGTGCCATTAATTCTTTAAATTGTGGTACTAAATCTTCTATCCCTCCTATCATTGATGGTGACTCAATCATTACTGATCCTGCAAGGAAAGCTACATTGTTCGCGGAACGCTTTGCTTCAAATTCAACAGATTTATAAACTCCTAAAGAAATACCCCAAATCCAGTCTTCAGGAGTTAATATGAAACAATTACATTTCAAACCCAAAATTGTCGAAAAACTTTTAAGGGGGTTAAACAACAACAAAGCCTCTGGTCTGGACAACATTCCTCCTGTTATTCTAAAAACATTTTTAAAAGAACTTGCACCTACTCACACCAAAATATTCTATAAATCCTATCAATCTGGTATTTTTCCATCCTGCTGGAGAAGTTGGCCAATGTCCAGCCTGTCCCAAAAAAAGGAACGAAATGTGATATTTCAAATTATAGACCAATAGCCTTACTCCCAGACATGTCTAAAATATACGAGCACTATATTAATTCACACATATCCAAATTTTTGGAAGACAACCATTTGATATCTGACAGCCAATACGGTTTTAGAAACAAAAGATCAACAACCGATCTATTGAACTATGTGGCACATCTTTGGAATAGCATACTTGAGAAAGGTGGTGAAACGTACGTGATCGCATTAGACATCTCAAAAGCATTTGATCGAATTTGGTATGCCAACTTGATCAACAAGCTCGTTGCGTACGGTTTTCATCCCGCAGTCGTGAAGTTGATCCAAAATTTTCTGTCTAACCGATACATCTCAGTATCTATAGATGGCTTTTCTTCTGAGTCTAAATTAATAACCGCTGGTGTACCCCAAGGCTCAGTGTTATCTCCCACTTTATTTTTAATTTATATCAACGAACTGTTGCAAATCACCAGTAACCCAATAAATAGTTTTGCAGATGATAGTACACTGCACAAGTCATTCGTCCCCCTATCTTCAAAGGGTAAAATTCATCAACGAATAAATCCCGTCCGGAGAGACGCTGCCATAAATGTAAACGAGGAACTAAAAAAGTCGCCGATTGGGGTGACAAAAATTTGGTCAATTTTAATTCCACCAAAACACAGCTATTGATTGTTTCCAGATCAAAGACCGAGTTTCCCAACGATATTTCAATTAATATGTGTGACGACCAAATAGACGAATGTGAAAGCATTCGTTTATTGGGAGTCACAATATCCAATGACTTACTCTGGAACGATCATATAATGGCCATGGCAAAAAGCGCGTCAAGAAAACTCGGCCTCCTCAATAGATGTAAAAAATATTTTACTTCGCATCAATTACTCCACATTTATAAGTCCTATATTCGTCCCTGTATGGAGTATTGTTGTCAAGTTTGGGGCGCTGCATCTGTTACTATCCTGGCTCTTTTGGACTCTGTTCAAAAGCGAGCTATACAACAATTCGTATAGCTCGCTTTTGAACAGAGTCCAAAAGAGCCAGGATAGTAACAGATGCAGCGCCCCAAACTTGACAACAATACTCCATACAGGGACGAATATAGGTGATCGAGATTTAACGTTAGATCTTGATTCCCTGCAACATCGTCGCACTGTTGCTGATCTCGTTGTTTTTTATAAATATCGTCACCAGCAGTGCTCGGATGAAATCAGGCCCATAATGCCTCAGACATATGTTTTTCCCCGTTTTACTCGTCAATCGGTTTGTGCGGGCGGTCGGACTGTCGAGATTACTCACTGTGATAGTAATAGAATGCAAAGGGATTTCTTTGTGCGTACATCGTACACATGGAATGCTTTGCCCGAATCAATAGTCTCGAGTGCCTGCTGTTGAATCCTCAGTTATATTTAAACTTCCCCAAATGTTAAATCGCCAAAATGTTGGAGATGTTCAGATGAGTTGTAGATGAAATTAATAACACTCAGAAACTTAATCTTCCATAAAATCATTTATTGAATATTCAAAGATTTCACAATTTGATTTTAGTAATTACTTGAATAACAAATTTCTTAAATTCCTGCTACAACTTTTAATAATAAAAACCAAAAATTAGAGCTTCTTAGCTCACACAAAACCACACCACAACTGACTCTGATTAGCTTCAGCAAAATCAATTTTAAATGTTTGACCAATCAGCGGTCAGGTGAACTCATATTTCGTTTTATAAAATAAGTTGATTACGTGCTTAAAATTGCAACTAAGCATTTTTGAACTACTAAGAAATTGAATTCTTGTTTATTATTTGAATTAAGAAATCTTAAATATGAAATTGTTTAATTAACGAAATTTGATTTAGGTGAATACCTTATACAATGTATGTTTATACACCGGGTGTATAATGTGTAAAGAACTTTAGAATTGTACATGACTAAGGGACTGGTGTGGTGGACCACAACATTACCCCGTTATTATAAAAAGATATTCCTTACAATTATGCTAAGGAATATCTTATAGATAGCACTATTTCATTTTAGACATTTTAATTGCTGGTTGGTCAGTTGTAGCGTTTACAAAATTCTTTTGCCTCCCTTGAATTTACATAAAAATTTCACAGGGATTAATATTAAAATTCAGTATCATAAAATATTACCTTAAAATACAATGTTTATTCTTAAATCTAAGTACAATAAGATTTTATGTAATTATCAAATATTATTATTTAATTATTCATTTCAGATAATAGTAAGTCAAATAACAACAATAAAACCATCAATTAAGCAAAAGGTTCTTTCATTTATTCATCTTATTCCCTTTTCTTCACTGAGACCACTATAATCTATACTATATTTTGAGCTTTCAAATGGGTTACAGTGGCTTTAACAAATCTTTGTTTTAAATATTTTATAAAAAGATAAGCGAGTCCTAAGAACATCAAACATAGGAATATCCCCATTAGAGTGTATGCAGTGAAACGTCCTCCTTCGACGGGACTATTTGTTAACTGATTATTGCTCACCGACTGAGGTGCAATGATTACCTCCTTGTCTTTAGTACTTTGGTTTCCCATAATGAATCCCAATTTAAAATAAATGCTCCGGAATACCTATGTAAGATAAATAAATTCTGGTAATTACACGAAATTTTAAAGTGACACAAGCTTTAGCACGTGTATAAGCAAGAGGTAGGTTAGTGAGTTTAAGTAAAGTATGGTTTCAACCTGTTGTTGTGGATTGTTTTCCTTTTGCCCTTAATCCACAATGTAGAAGTAACTTCTGTGGGGACTTGTATTACTTCGAATGGTCCGGAGTATAAGGAATCTAATTTAGATTTTTCCGGATTTAGCAACAACACCTTATCTCCAACAGAGAAATTTTTTTGATTAGTGTAACGATCAAAATAAGTTTTCGAATTCACCTTGTTTCCAATCAACGTATCTCTTGCTGCCCTTTGCGCTTCCGCTAATTTATTTTTGATTTCCATTGCATAATTGTCGTAATTGTACACTGGTTCCGGCGTCCTTTTGATGCCGGAGGGTAGCTCAGGTTCTCTCCCGTATAGTAGATAATAAGGAGAATAATTTGTAGAGGTATGAGGGGTGGTGTTGTAACTAAAAGTGTAGTATTTCAACCACGTATCCCAGTCTTCCTTATGTTCTTGAATATACATCCGAAGGTATTCAGATAGCACCCGGTGACTTCTTTCCAAGCTACCATTGGATTGTGGGTGATATGCTGAGCAAACTATTTTCCTTATATTGAGAATTTTACACACCTCCTTGAAAAGATTACTTAGAAATTCTGTTCCTTGGTCTGTCTTAATTTTTAATGGTATACCATGGGTTAATATTACATTTTCTATCAGTGCCCTAGCTACAGTAGAGGCCTCGTGATTTGCTAAGGGCACGGCCACTACAAATTTTGACAAATCATCTTGGCAGGTAAGTACAAACCTCGATCCGTGTTCTGATACCAAGATGGGTCCCACTATATCTATCGCTACCATCTCCCAGGCATGCCTTGCAGTAGTTGTTATTTTCATCGGACACCTAGTGTGTTTTGCACTTTTATTCCTCTGACATTTGTCACATTTCTTTACGTAGCTGGTCACTGTTTCCTTTAAATTCGGCCAATTATATTTCAGTTTTAATTTTTGTAACATTTTTTTGATTCCTACGTGTCCCCCAATTGCAGAGTCATGGTATTCCCTTAATATATTTTCCCTTTCAGTTATGTCGCTTACGGTTTCTATCCAGTCCATGAGGACCACTTCTTTGTTTAAACCGCTGAAACATTCGGTTACTATACCTTTAAATTCCATTGTACTCAACAATAATATATCATTCACGTCCTTTTTGTTCACCACTAGGGTACTGAATCCTTGTTTTTCAGCAAAACTTGTTATATCTCTAAACATGTTGACTACTTCACTAACTGTTAATCTATGATTAGGTATTTTAACCCATAGAATGTTCGATTTATTGTCATAAATTAAGGATCTATCAGCATTTGCAATGTGTTTCTCACCCATACAACTTAAATTATTTTTAAAAAGGAGTTTAATACCTTCCTTAGGTATATTTTTCGATTCCTTAAATGGTAATTTACTCGCATAGAATTCGTTGTGTGACTTATCCTTACAAGTTTGCGTATTAGTGATATTACCCAAAGATTCACCTCCCTTTGTCTTACTGCGCGTTGTTACTGTAAGAATTTCAGTCGTATTGCCATGCTCGTCCGTGTTAGACATCTTATCAGGGGTTTTTAGATGTTCCGAGGTTAGGGTGTCGTTATCAGGTATCAGTATTCTGCTTAGTGCGTCGGCGTTAGTATTTAGTTTACCCGGCTTGTGAATAACTACAAAATCATACTCAGCTAAATTTATCCTCATTCGGGTCAGCCTAGAAGACGGGTTAGTCATACCAAATAGGTATACTAGTGGTCTATGGTCCGTCACTATGGTAAACCTTCGACCATAAAGGTAAGGTCGGAAATGCTTTATACACCATTCGATAGCTCTTAATTCTTTTTCTATCGTGCTGTAATTTAATTCTGCCTTCCCCAAAGCTCTGCTGGCGTACGCTATGGGCCTATCTGAACCTATTACTCCCTGACTCAATACTCCTCCGATTGCGACACCTGAACCGTCTGTAGTTAAAATAAACATTTGATTAAAGTCTGGGTAGGCTAATACTTCCGAGCTACATAGCGCCCTTTTCAACAAATCGAATGCGCCTTGGCATTCTGTTGTCCAATTGAACTCTGAATTTTTCTTTAACAGAGCATTAAGTGGTCTAGCATATAGGCTAAAATTTCTTATAAATCGGCGATAATAATTTGCGAAGGCAACGAATCTTCTCACTTCATCTGCATCCTTACACACTGGATAATTTTTCACCACCTCTATTTTTGCAGGGTCCGGTAGTATACCCCTTGCCGTAATCAGATGTCCCAAATATCCAACTTCTTTTCTAAGGAACATACATTTTTTTGGCTGCAACTTTAGATTATGCATTCGTAGCTGTTCGAATATCTGCCTGATTCTTAGATTGTGGTCTTCAAGGTTTTTTGAGTAAACGCAGATATCATCCATGTAGATTAGACAAGACTGACCTCTTAAACCTGTGAGAGCGATGTTCATCATTCTTTGGAATGCTGTAGGTGACGTTTTTAACCCAAACGGCAGCCTCTTAAATTGGTAGTGTGCATCCGGGGTGCTGAAAGCGGTATACTGCTTGCTCCTCTCTTCTAATTTTATTTGATGAAAACCTGACGCTAGATCTAAGGTCGAAAAATATTGCGAATTACCCAGCTGGTCTAGTATCTCCGTAATATTCGGTAAAGGGTATACCTCCCCCACAATGACGTTGTTTAGTTTCCTATAGTCGATAACCAGCCGCCATTTTTTATCAGTGGTGTCACTTTTCTTTGGCACAACTAACAATGCAGAATTCCAAGGACTGCGGGAATGCTCAATTAGGTCTTCCTTTATGAGCTTCTCTACCTGTCTGCTGATTTCACTCCTTTGCGCATAAGGTAACCTATAATTCTTCACGTGTATAGGCGTAGTTCCTGCCGCTAGTTCTATTTTATGCGTGTAAACATCTGTGTATGTCAAAGTGTCCCCCGGACAGTGGAATAAGTCTACGTAGTCCGTGCATAATTCTTTTAATTGTGATCTCTCTTCCTCATTTAACCCCTCAATATTCAGCTCTGACAGTATTAGCGCAATACGCTCATTAATCATTTTCAAGTTCCCAGTGCTACTGTCGTATTTCACCATCTCTTCTTCCTCAACGGCCAAACTAGATACCGAGCGATGTTGCTGAATTTCGCCGGTTATACTGATCCCCATGGTACTTTTTACTTTACTATCATCAATACCTTCACCATTCTCACCATTAACCTCCCCGTTGCTTATCATTGTTTCTCTATTTCCGTTACCACCTAACACTTCAAACTCATCTAACGCTACTAGTGTGGGTGTACAATTCTTTATCAGTACATCATGCTCATTAGCATTAATTAAATTTACTACAATGTTTCCTTCGTTCTCTTCTGCCATTGAATTGGCTAAATAAACACCCGGTTGTACTTCCTGGGAGTGCACTAAAAAACTTCCTCTCCTGTTACCACATTTCAACAACACATTCTTGCTGGATCTTCCAGGGACCATTACCTCCTGGCTTTCCTTTATATTCATCCTAATTTCCTTTCCTAACTTCCTCAGATATAGTACGTCATTATTAAAATCGATCTCCGCTCCAAAATCTTCCAAGAAGTTCTGACCTATTATTCCGTCAGCGTGTATACACAACTTGTCCATGACATGAAATTCAAAATTTACTCCTAATTCCTCAATAAAAGGTTTAACAGTACCCAAAGTTTGATTTAATCCACTAGTCACTCCCGATACTGAAACTATTTCCTTTGTGGAAATGGGACTACCTTTCCTTATAACCTGTTTCTTTAATACGCTGATCTCGGCTCCTGTGTCTACCAATAATTCTACCGGCTCGTGTGTTGCGTTTAAAGTTAAGTAGATCACCTTTGTTGCTTTAGTTATAAGGATTTGTTTTATAAGTTCATGTGGTGTTACGCTTGTGGACCTTCCGATACCACTTGATCGGGGTCCACATACTCGTTTCCCTGATTCTCCACTATATTTATGGTCGTGTTGCTCAACACCTCGCGATCGCGATCGTTTGCAGTGGGTCTATTTCTATTATCTACAATAGGACTGGAAGATCTAAGTTCATTAGTCTGGTTATAATCCCGTCCATAAGGTGATCTATTCCTATCGTACCACCCGTCATAATTGCCATCACGTCTGTAGGGTGAACTATTTCTACCATAACCTGACTGTGGGTTTCTTCTTTGTTCACAGAAACGACTGATGTGTCCTTCCCTGTTACAATTAAAACATCTGATAGGGCTCATCTCCCTGCGCCCTACTGGAAAGGGATTAGACCCAGGCCGGCTATCCGATTTAGGCTTCATGTTGCCCGAAAATCGACGATTAACTCCTTGACCTGAGTTGCCTCGATTGTTTCTCATTGGCTCACGGTTATAACCATCGTACGTGTTTCTATTGAAATTGTTCCCCTGCCTAACCATTCGATGATTTCCAGTACGGAATTCCTCTTCATTGTAAGTTCTTCTGCAGCTGGCGCAACTTCCCTTGTCGGTTGCGGTATTGTGCCCCTCTAAGAAGCCTACTTCCTTTTTTAAAACTCCCCCATGGAGAGGTACCGATTGTTGCTCTTCATCAACGGCTGCTTCGATGGCATCCTTTAAGTTTTTGAAACGACCTGTTTTGATATACAGCCGGGTGGGCTCTCTCAGTCCTTCAATGAAAACCTTGAGAGCAGTTTTTTCATTAATGGTTTCGATGAATTTTCTGTACTCTTCGCCTTGGCTCATTACCATAGTAGAGTTCAATTCCTCAACTATCAACTCCAAATTAGTTGCAAATTCTCTTACTGTTCGGTTATTCTGCCTTTGTCTAAATAATTCCATTTGGAGCTGTTCCGAAGATCTTGCAGGTTTGCACAATTGTTTTAGCTCTTGTCCTAGTGCAGCTATATCTTTGAACTTTTTCCCTTTAATACTGTCGGCAACCGTACCAGTTATCTTCACAATCTGCACAAACGATAGACAGCTTTCACGCTGAGGTACCGGTGTCAAGTCATACAAAAATTTCGCGCATCCTAGAAAGTGATCTAAGTCCTTCGGATTTCCACTAAAAATAGGGATAACGGTTGACGCAAGTTTAATATCGAAGGTAGACATGTCTGTGCTATCGTCAAAACCCAAAAATCCAGAACCAGACCAGTCTTCGTTGACAGAGGATTCTAGGACTGATTCGTTACTAGTATCTGTAAGAATTGAATTCTCAGCACGTTCATTCATAAAGTGGGTCTGAGCGGTTGTTTTTCGGGTGTAATGTCACGGCAGTGATTGCAATTAACGTACCATACGCAAGAGAAACCCAGCAACTATAATTATTCCATACAGATACCCTTATTACCAATTTCTCAAATGAACCCAAATTCTGAATCAATTATAATAATTATTATCAACCCCAAACCCTTTTTTTTCCAAAATGAACCCAAAACTGAATGTAATATTTATTTACTAACTCAACTCTTTTAATGGAACAAATTCTTAAAAATTTTTCCACTTTCACCAATGAAACCGACAATTGACAACCAATTCTTAAGCCATTATTTATAATAAAACAAATTAAATTAATTTTCACCAATTTGATTATTGTTATTTGATTATTAATGACGATTATTTGATTATTAAAGACTATTAATATTTCACCAAATTGATAATTTAAAAAAAAAAAATTTTCCAATCTAATTCATGAAACTTTACTTAAAAGCTTGCTACCTTATACATGACATTAAATATTTAAACTTTTCAAAATTCCAAAAAAAATTATAACAGATCAAAAATTCAAACTTCCTTTCCCAATTCCAAAATATTGCAACGCTTATTACAGAAAAATTTCCAATTCCCTTCCACCAATTCGATAGTTAAAAAGTTTTAATTAACTAATTTAAGACACATCGAATTATTTATTATTTACTTAAAACCCCAAAATTTTTGATTAATTCATGAACTACTTTTAATTAATTATTATTCATTATTATTATCATTATCATTATTCATTATTCATAATAAAAATTTTCTTTCTTCTTTCTTTCCAGACTATTAAATTATTTTTCACCAATTTGACAATGGGAAATTACCATTATAAAACTTTCTAACTAATAATTTCTCACTAAATAGACAATAAAAAAAATTTTTCAATCTAATTCATGAAACTTTACTTAAAAGCTTACCACTTTATAGATGACATTAAATATTTAAACTTTTCAAATTCCAAAAAAAAATTATAATAAAATCAAAAACTCGAACTTCCTTTCCAAATTCCAAAATGTTGCAAAGCTTATTACAAAAAAAAATTTCCAATTCCCTTCCACCAATTCGATAGTTAAAAAGTTTTAATTAACTAATTTAAGACACATCGAATTATTTTTTATTTACTTAAAACCCCAAAATTTTTGATTAATTCATGAACTACTTTTAATTAATTATTATTCATTATTATTATCATTATCATTATTCATTATTTATAATAAAAATTTTCTTTCTTCTTTCTTTTCAAACTATTAAATTATTTTTCACCAATTTGACAATGGGAAATTACCATTATAAAACTTTCTAACTAATAATTTCTCACTAAATAGACAATTAAAAAAAATTTTTTCAATCTAATTCATGAAACTTTACTTAAAAGCTTACCACTTTATAGATGACATTAAATATTTAAACTTTTCAAATTCCAAAAAAAAAATTATAATAAAATCAAAAACTCGAACTTCCTTTCCAAATTCCAAAATGTTGCAAAGCTTATTACAAAAAAAAAATTCCAATTCCCTTCCACCAATTCGATAGTTAAAAGGTTTTAATTAACTAATTTACGACACGTTGAATTATTTTTTTATTTACTTAAAACCCGAAAAATTTTTGATTAATTCATGAAAAATTTTTAATTAATTTTATTCATTATTATTATCATTATCATTATTCGTTATTTATACCAAAAATTTTCTTTCTTCTTTCTTTTCTAACTATTAAATTATTTTTCACTAATTTGACAATTAAAAATTACCATTACAAAACTTCACTAAATTGATAATTAAAATTTTCCAATTCAATTTATGAACTTTACTTTATTATTATTTAAGCTCCAACCCTCAACAAATTCTCATGGAATTTTTGGTGATTGGTTGGTTACCTTATATTACTTCCTTGTTAGTCTGGCAACCACCCAGTCCAATTGTTGAGTTGCGGTGCGGTTTTATACTGCGGTCCTGTCACGGTCGCCAAAAATGTTGAATCCTCAGTTATATTTAAACTTCCCCAAATGTTAAATCGCCAAAATGTTGGAGATGTTCAGATGAGTTGTAGATGAAATTAATAACACTCAGAAACTTAATCTTCCATAAAATCATTTATTGAATATTCAAAGATTTCACAATTTGATTTTAGTAATTACTTGAATAACAAATTTCTTAAATTCCTGCTACAACTTTTAATAATAAAAACCAAAAATTAGAGCTTCTTAGCTCACACAAAACCACACCACAACTGACTCTGATTAGCTTCAGCAAAATCAATTTTAAATGTTTGACCAATCAGCGGTCAGGTGAACTCATATTTCGTTTTATAAAATAAGTTGATTACGTGCTTAAAATTGCAACTAAGCATTTTTGAACTACTAAGAAATTGAATTCTTGTTTATTATTTGAATTAAGAAATCTTAAATATGAAATTGTTTAATTAACGAAATTTGATTTAGGTGAATACCTTATACAATGTATGTTTATACACCGGGTGTATAATGTGTAAAGAACTTTAGAATTGTACATGACTAAGGGACTGGTGTGGTGGACCACAACACTGCAATCCACAAAGATTTAAAAAAAGCGTCCACCTATACCTCAAGACGCATGGTTGTTGTGGGAACTACGTCTTAAAAGGTATCTATGTGTTGTTGTGACACATTTTGTAATTCCTACCACACAACACTTCTTATTAAAAAAAACAAAATCCATTTTAAAAATCCACCAGAAAAGCCGAATCTATGTAACTTAGCGATCAAAGATTTAATATCCACTCCATCGAAGGCTTTGCTAAAATCCGTATACACTGTATCAACTTGGAAACCATTTTCAAAAGCCTTAAGCAGATATGACGTAAATACAACCAAATTTGTATTTGTGGAGTGACCTTTTCGAAAACTATGTTGTTGCTCGTTAAGGTTAGCAGTTGCTACCGTTGCAATCTTATCGTGAACAAGTTTTTCAAAAAGTTTTGGTATGCTTGAAAGTTTCGCTATGTCTCGACAATTCTCAATGTTGCTTCTATTACCACTTTTATAGATGGGAGTTATATAAGAAAATTTCCAAACATCAGGAAAAATACCAGAAGTCAACGACCTGTTAAAAATCCATGACAACGGTTTAGAAAGTGAACTGGCACATTGTTCAAGAAAGACTGGTGGAATATTACCAGGCCCAGAAGACTTTTTCACATCTAATGATAATAAACCACTCAAAATGTTAGATTCTTCTATATATATATATATAAGAAAGGTCACACAGTTTTTCAATATGTTCAAGATTGGGAGTTGATCCGTCAGTAGCTGCCTCAGAACAACTTCTCCCAAAACTGTTTGCAAACAGATTACAAATTTCAGTATCATCTGAAGTGGAAAGATTGTTCAAAACCATTGTAGTGGGATAACATCTTGTACTTCTTTTTGAATTGATGAATTCGTAAAAGCTTTTTGGGTCTTTTATAAAACCATCTCCTCAGAAACCATCTCCCTCGTACGCCGCGTTAGATTTAGATGCAAATTGGGAAAAAAGTAGCTCATGATTCCTGCGATTGATCTCATTTGGATTTTTTTTGTCTTTTTATATGCTCTGTTTCTTCTATTCCGAAGATTTCTTAGATCATCGTTAAGCCATGGTTCCTCTTTCTTATTTTTCTTAATTTTTAACGGCACAAAATAATTCATAATTGAAATTAGAATTTCCATCCAGTTTTTTATCGCTTCCTCAAAGTTATCATTAAGAAGTATACTTTGAAGTTTGAAAATCAACTAGATTGATAGCGGCGTTAATCTGCTCATAGTTAGCACTTTTAAAATCGTAATAGTATTTCAGGGCATTTTTAGAAATAAGTGACTGGCACTCCAAATTTAACTTGATTAATAGTGCCTTATGATGAACCGTGTCCGAAATAAATGACTCAGTTCTGTCTGCGTGACATGCTGAACTGGTTTCATACGCAGAAGTAAAAAAGAGGTCTAATTGACGTTTGTTATCGTTATGCACATCTGACTTTTGTATTATTTTGTTGTAAGTTAGGTCTATTAAAATCCCCCAAGATACCAATTTCATCAAGATCTCTCAATTTATCAACAACCTTGTTAATTGAGTCATTTACGTATTCGTACGCAGTTTCGTCCGACTTAGGTGGAATATAAACTGCACCAATGAAAATTGATTTTTTTTAACAATCACTTTAGCCCAAATCTGTTCTGAAACTGAATTTATTTCGGGTTCAAAATTAACTTCAGTTGATCCTAGTGATTTGTGGATAGCTATTAGAACATCACCACCTCTGTTACCACCAACTAGCGAATAATTCCTATCCTTACGGTATACAAGCCAATCATGACTAAGGAATTCGCTGTTATGAATACCGGAATTCAGCCACGTTTCGACTTTCAGTTTACCTTTCATGCCACTACAGTTAGCATAAAAAATTTTAATAATACAATCGGCAACGTTTATTTTTTTAAGGTTTGGCGTTATTAAAATATTATTATTATTGTAAGGAACATTATTTTTATAACCAGTATATACGTTATTTACACATATATTAGCGTCAATTAGTGCATCCGAGCATAGTTGACTTGTCTCTGATTCATAAAATGTGGTTGATAGTAATAATCGTTCGGAAAATAAAACGGCATCGGACTAAATTGTGGAACCAATGGAGGAATATGTTCATACTGATTATAATGCGCAAACCTGTTATAAGAATTTTGAGAAAAATTATTATTAGAGTTACTAGAATTTTTAGCAAACCTGTTATGACCTCTAAAAATTTTGTTGCTTCTAAAATTATTATTGCTACTATTATTATCTACAGAAGTACTAAATGATTTTGATTTATTAGAATTATTCCTAGCTTTATCACTGTTTTCGCTCGATCTGTTATTTGTTCCAGACCCTGTGGCTTCGTTAAGTAGGTCAGAAACCATAGGCTCACTTGTATTTTCCTTATTACTCTTGACTTTTTTTTTCTTCTTAGCAACAGTCACATCTGTCTTCATATTTTGATTCGTACGAGAGTTGAGACAGCTATTAACTACAGAAACCGTTTTGGTATTCCCTTCAGATAACGGTTTACTGATGATAAATTGAAAATCAATCAATTTATCAATTTATCGTTTCAATGATAAATTGAAAATCTCTCAACTGTGGGGCACACCCATGAAATTTTAGGTGAAGTCTTTTCATCAACTCTAAAAATGAATAAAACTTTGTTCCTCATTTTTTATTGTATGTTTCAAAAGTTATTGGGGATTTGCTGGCAAATTCGTATTAAATACGTATTAAATTTCATTTTGTCGTTAAAAATCGCCCCGTTGACAGTCTTGCAGTTCTGCATCTAAATGCATATAAAATTTAAGACCTTCATACCACGTCTGTGAGGAGATACGAACTCTTAAAGACGTACGCGGCAAAAATCGAGATCCATTTATTACCGTTATTTTCCCTTAAGGAGCTCATAAAAAAGCATATATGTTTTTGAAAGAACATGTCAAAAAATGAATATCCGTAAAATTTCAAGTCATTTGAAGTTATGTTCCAAAAGTTATAGCCTAACCTAGATTTTTAAAAAAGTTTTCGCAGCATCTCTTACTTAATTTTTGTGCTTCTATTGTGAGCCCAATAAGAGAAGCACATAAAATTGCAGTACATAGATTTTTTTGTTTTTGGGCGTACTTTAACGTAAAAATAATGTTTTTACGATTTGAGAAATGTTCCATGCTCAAAAAACGAAAAAAAAAAAATGCTCATCAACAAAAATGTAGAGACCCCGATTTGACGCGCCACTGTTATTTTTCCTTAAGGAGCACATAAAAAACATATATGTTTTTGAAAGAACATACCAAACATCGAATATCCGTCATAAGTAAGTCATTTGGAGTTATGTTCCAAAAGTTACAGCCGAAAAATAAAAGAACTGTTAATAAGACATAAAAAATTTAAAAACTTTGGGCATTTTTTTAATGTCTAGAAGTGTTGAATCCAGTTAACGAGGTACCATTATCTTTTAAATATTAAATTCTACGAGGAACAATGATTTTGGGTGATTTTCAACTAAAATTGAAGATGTGCTATAGCTAAAAACCTAGATTTTTACAAAAGTGTTCGCAGCATCTCTTACTTTTTGTGCTTCTATTGCGAGCTCAATATAAGGAGCACATAAAATTGCAGTACATAAATTTTTTCATTTTTGTGCGTACTTTAACGAAAAAATATTGCTTTTACGATTTGAGGAATGTTCCAAGCGCAAAAAAACAAAATATAAAAAAATTTGAAATCGATAAAAAGTAGAAGACACCGACTCAAGTTGCCACCGTTATTTTCCCTTAAGGAGCACATAAAAAAGCATATATGGTTTTAAAAGAACATAGCAAACTCAAGATCTCTGTAAAATTTCAAGTCATTTGGAGTGATGTTCCAAAAGTTATAGCCTGATGCAGAAACGAAATTTCGAAAAAGACATCTCAATTTTAGCGTTTTTGCTAATTTTTTTCGCTTTTATGTCCTCTAATTTTTTAAAATAATATTTTGAACACTCAAACTTTTATTTGTCATTCACATGAGCAAAATAATATTTAATAAGCAAATATAATATAAGCAAAAGTAATAAGCAAATATAATATTTAAGATTGAAGAAAAATGAGTAGGTAGGTTTAATGTAATATTAAAAATTTTGGCAGGACAGAAAATTTAAAAGTTCTAGAGATTTGCTCATATATGTGTATAGACAAATTAATTCAAAATTATAATCGCACAAAAAGAAAATACGATGTTATATCAAAAGTGTTAGAAACTGACCCTTCGTTTGCTATTCTACAATTGGATCCCGATGTTGTGAGAATATACAGAGAAACAAATTTCTCTGAGATACCAATGCATATGAGCCCGGACCAAAGGTTGTCGCGGATGATACCATATGCTGATGTTGTGCTTCCAACATTTTTCTATAATCATCCTTTAGCAAAAACATTGACCCGTGGTTGAACGGTTGGGACAAAAAACTATTCTGATAGTCGCCGATGATAGATTCGGCAAACGAGATGAGTCGAGCAAGTATGACATTTGCTAGAGTATTTTATATTCAGTGTTTACAAGTGCGATGCCACGATAATTCGCACACCTTAAGAGCTTCCTCCATTTTAAAATAGTTCTGCAAGGATTCCATCGATACCTGATGATTTACCATTTTTCAGATTTTTGATGGCAGCTTTCACTTCTTCTATTGTTTGTGTAAGGTACAAAAACCTCCTCACTTGACGGGCATTTGCTCGAATAGTATGAACTTCATTCGTCCTATAGCCAGTTAGCACGACGTGGACGTAGAATTTCGGATTTCGCCATCCAACAAATATATCGAATTAATTATAAATAGTAAATAACATTGTGCACTTGTTGTTGTCATTTCTTAAAACTTGTTTAAATTTTTATATATCAATGTATTTCCTGCAGAAATGAAATAAAATTCTAATCATATTTTTATATTTTATTCACATAAAATATACATCTCTTGAGAATAAACAAGAAACAATAAACTTACATATTTAATGTTTGGTTGTTAAGTGTATAGCTTTAACATCATTTTAATGAAATTAAACCCATTTAAGCTATATAATTTTATTACAGTAAAAGTCATAAAACAAACCTTTACGATATAAAGCTTTCAATGATAAAACTAACCAAGCTTTTTAATTTTTCTTTCGGGGTAGTATTCAATTTTAACCCATAATTCATCCATAGATAGGTATGATGGAAGAAATTGTGTAAGAAGTGAATTTGAATATTTAAAAGTCTTTTATTGATTGTTTATTTGTATTCAGTAACTGTATTTTATCAGAATAATAAGATGACAAACTTATTTGATATTCATGTTACGTTTATCATTGCTTTATGTGACTAATTTGTCCTGAATGTTATACTAGTGATGTGAATCCTTAATCCAATACATAACGTAAAGGATTGACTTTGGTTTAGATAGCATTTATATATGTATAGTTTTTGTTCTATACATGTAGCAATCGTAAAAATCAGGTTTGTTTTGAAACAATTCCTATTCCCTCCTAAGAAAATTAAACCATATTTTAATGTCTTAATAAATAATATAACAAATATTTTTCATCGTGTTATAGATTTAATGTTAGATTATTATTAGTTTTTGACAAGTTGAACTGTAAAATCCTGCTTCTAGTTGCCTAGAAGTCAGCTTTTAACAAAAATATATTACCTAGACATTGGCTCTGACGACGGGTATCTAAGGCCGACTAGAACCCAGAGGATGGGAGTGGATGAAGTGTCAGAGCGTGTCTAGGTCTTGAATTCCCGTCAAGGGTTACAAACCAGACTATTAAGCATAATTTTGGTCAACCAAACCACACTGCTGCAACGTTCTCCCCATAACGTTAGTTAAATTATCTCATAATTGAATAGTTATAGCAGAACTTAAAACATAATACATATAAATTAAAATTTGATACCTTATTGTTATCCATTCGTCCTTACATGGTCCTGCAGCTGCTTTGCACTATAAGGCAAATGATGAAAGTGATCACAGAGATCACAGAAAAAGACTTCACAATAACTTTTGTACATTAACTTCATTTATTTCAAAAAATTTGTATCTTTAATTTTAGTGTAAATTTATCAATTTACTGTAAACTTTTACAACATGTTTTCAACAAATTTAAAACGAAAAGACTTCACAATAACTTTTGTACAATAACTTCATTTATTTCAAAAAATTGGTATCTTTAATTTTAGTGTAAATTTATCAATTTACTGTAAACTTTTACAACATGTTTTCAACAAATTTAAAACGGAAAGACTCCACAATAACTTTTGTACAATAACTTCATTTATTTCAAAAATTTGTATCTTTAATTTTAGTGTAAATTTATCAATTTACTGTAAACTTTTACAACATGTTTTCAACAAATTTAAGTTAAACGTTATTTATTTGAACATTTTCAACATTTCTTTATTTAAAATCTTTGATTTTTTTCTTGTTACTTAATTTTAATGTTAACACCAAATTATAAACATCTTCACTGTCTTCACATTGAACGTAACAAAAAGATCACAACCAAAACAATAAAAAAATCTTTAATTTTGTTTTTTAATAGAAATTTTATAATATTATTTTATATTTTTTTCATATTAATTAGAAATAACACCAACAATATTAAACGGTATTGAAAGTGCATATTTTAAACGGTTACGTTTTTATTGAGAAATTAAAATAAAAATAATTATGACAATTCAACTCAAAAAATAAAGTTTCAATAAGGTCCAATCAAAACGCTTCATTTACTATTTTTTAGCAAATCAAAACGATTTGTTTCGATTATTTTTTTCTGTTAGGAAGGAACAGCGAATATTTTCGAATATTTTCCGCCTACTTAATATATTAATTTAAAACAAATATGCACATACAAAATTATGTGAAAATGCAATTTGCAAATAGTAAAAATGTCCGTTTTCATTCATAAATGATTGCATGTTTATGTTTATTTATCAAAAATAAATTACAAATTTATAACATTTATGCGCCTACTAAGAAGAAATAATATTTAATTTTGTTTGACAACAAAGGATTATGTTGTTTGAAATAATGTTACTATTTCTGTTCGTTAAATTGTCTGCTAAATACCACTCGTCATCAAATTATTAGTCGATTATTTTTCAACATTACCACTCATGCCATTTGAGGTCAAAAATTTCCCTCGTGCGCTACGCGCACTCGGGACCTCAAATGACATTCGTAATAATGATTATGAAAAATAATCGACTATTATTTGACGACTCGTGATATTATATATGATTAATTTTTGTTATTCAATAATAAAAACTGGTATTATCTTAATACTTATTGGTTAAACTCACAAAAACAAAAAAATTGTATTTAAATACAAAAATACAAAACAAAAACTTAAAACCGAGTCGGGGATCATCGATCAACTTATATTCAACCAAATTCAACGACCCAACAACTACCGAGCACCAAACTACATTTTTCAAACAAAACTAACAACTGACTGCCCGAACTCGGAAAAATAGAAAAAACATTTCCCATGCCAGAAATCTTGTATCAGCATAAAAGGCAAAATTTCTTGTTATTACAAGAAATTGAAGTTTAAGATTTCATTTTATTTTGTTAGCCAAAACATTAATGAAATGATTCAAATTATCTAGAAAAAGTAATATGAACCGTAGTATATTATAATCTAATATACGGAAATTTGAGGAACGTTGTCAATTGTGACAAAAATATTTTTCAGACAAAATTAAAACAGATCATAATTATTATTAAAAATGTTTAAGGTAGAATTTGTTGACATCACAGTTTTTGGGTATTGAACAACGAAAAGTTAAAAATTTGGAATTGTGATCGTCAACTTAAAATGGGAATAAAGTTAAATAGATGAAATTTTCTTGATGTGAGAATTAAGGAACGTTGATAACGATACAGAACAAGCCGGTCCCAGTTGAACAAGCTGGTTTTCGTCCCAATCGCAGTTGCACTGACCAACTGCTCGCTCTAACATCCTATATCGAAGCTGGGTATCAAAAACAACTAAAAACAGGCGCAGTATTCATCGATCTTACTGCAGCATATGACACGGTCTGGCGAATTGGGATTATATATAAGCTGTTCAATGCAATACCTTGTAGCACCATCTCGCGTTTAATTAACAACATGCTGAGTAATCGTGTATTCAAAGTTCATCAAAATAATTCCTGCAGTAGGTCTAAAATGCTTAACAATGGTTTACCACAGGGTTCCGTCCTGGCGCCATTACTTTTTAATCTGTACATTCATGACATTCCTGACACAACATCAAAGAAATTTGGTTACGCTGATGATTGGACCCTGGCCACTCAAAACAAAGACATGGGTGTTTTGGAGGATTTGCTCTCAACTGACCTAGCGATAATGAATGGCTATTTTCGAACGTGGAGTTTATTTCCCAATCTAAGTAAAACCGAGAGCTCCTGTTTCCACTTAAACAACAAACTGGCAAAACACGAACTATCAGTGTTATTTAACGGCACTGTCATTAAATACAATCAACAGCCAAAGTACCTGGGCATTACTCTCGATAGAACTCTTTCTTTTAAACTCCACCTAGAAAATACGTCACAAAAACTTAAAACGAGAAACAATATATTGCACAAACTGGCAGGCTCTACATGGGGTGCTACTCCAGCTACCCTCCGAACAACTGCTCTAAGTCTGGTTTACTCAGTGGCTGAGTATGGCGCACCAGTCTGGTTGAATAGCACACATACTCAAAAAGTTGACTGCCAGCTGCATGCTACGATGCGTACTATAAGTGGTACTATCAGATCCACCCCTTTACCTTGGCTCGCTGTGTTAAGCAATATCGCTCCACCTGCACTCAGACGCTCGCATGCTCTCATGCGTGAACATAAAAAGGTAACCAACAACACCACGTTACCCTTGCACGAATATTACGGTGACCACACTCGTTGTCGATTGAAGTCAAGAAAGCCTCCACATAAATCTGCCAGCAACCTGCTGGCAACTGATTGTAATATTTTGGATGCCTGGGACACCTCCTGGCAACATTACAACACAACTGGCCTTTCTATTACTAACCCGACTTCTACCCAACCTGGTTTCGATTTGCCACGTCATACCTGGACTACATTAAACCGAATAAGAACAAATCATGGACGTTGTGCTGATTCTTTCTACAAGTGGGGCATTTCAGAGTCCCCTGAGTGTGACTGCGGCGCTCCACAACAAACTATAAAACACATTGCAACTGTGTGTCCAATTCGACGTTATAATGGCAACATCTCAGACATCCATTTGGCAACTCCCGATGTAGTAGCATGGATAGACTCGCTCGATGTAAACATCTAATGTTCAAATGTACTGCCCAATGTTCAAATATTTTACTTTTTAATTTACTTAAAAGACACGCAATCAAATCGATTGTAAGTTCATTTAATGTGTATCCATGTATTGTTTTAGGTAGATTTCATAGAACAGTCTACCTATTTTTAAGTTTAATTTTTTAATGTGTCACAAAAAAAACCATACGCAAAATAAATAAATTAGTTTTTGACAACGTTTCTGTCGAATGATGATAATTACACAATATGTTTTTGTTGTTGTTGCGACAACAACAAGTGGTTTGGTGCTAATCGTTTGGTAGGGTTTGGTGCTGATCCTCCGGCTCCATATCCAGGTTCAAGAACTCTGCTACTGTTCTTGGGCGGTACCACAAATCTTCCTTCGTCAAATTGGTTGAATTTTCAGGACATCTGGTCTACATCGTACGGCGTGCACTCACATGCGTGACACTTGTCAATAATTTCAGGATCAACTCTGCTCATGTAGTTGTTTAGGATGCGTGACCAACCGGAATCTAGTTGAGCTAGAATGGATCTGGTGCTTCGGCAGCTGTTGGGTACGCAACAAATAGGTGTGCTACCCACGAATCTATATTTAATTGTATTGAATTATATTGTATTCATGTAACATGTATTGTACCGCTATTTGAAATGTTTTGTAATATCAAAGATATTAAATAGGGCATTCTGTATCTACCGATTAGTGAAAGCGGATCTTAATATTAAATCATAATTTAAATAATAATTATATTATAAAATTATATGTTGTGTTTTAATTCATAGTATAAAATCCACTCGTACCTCGTACACAACATATTGGCGACGTCGGGAGCGTTAGTTTTCGATTATTTTTAAAAACAAAATGGTAATTAAAATCGTGACTCGTGAAAAAGTTTTTCAGTGATTTTGTTAAATAATAAAACTAACGTTATACCTACACACAAAGAAAACATACTATATCTAGTGCAGTTAAACAATTTATCATTTTTATATAAACAGTGTAGTTTAACATACAAAAATATTACACCTAATAGTGAAAATGGATATAGACCAATTCAAATTGTTTATGGAAGAACAAAGAAAAATGAATGCCGCTATTGTTAAATCATTACAAGAATCATCATTCAATAATTCTTTATGCAATAACACGACTACAACAATTAAATCATCTTCAGAAAAATTAATGGATACTTTATCAAAGTCTATTACCGTATTTTCGTATGACGAAGAAAATAACAATACTTTTGAAAATTGGTACACAAGGCATGAAGAAGTTTTTACTGTTGATGGAAAAGAATTAGATGACCCTTCTTTGGTTCGATTATTATTAAGGAAACTGGATTCTACTGCACATAACAGGTATACAAATTATATTTTACCTAAAATAACAAGAGATTTAAATTTTAAAGATACTGTGGCAAAATTAATTTACATATTTGGTAAAAGTACTTCTATTTTTGCACGCCGTTATAATTGTTTGAAATTCGAAAAAAATCAATGTGATGATTATATAACATATGCAGGTTTAGTCAACCGGCAGTGTGAGGATTTTAATCTATCGTCATTAACAGCTGATCAATTTAAATGTTTAATTTTTGTTTGTGGCTTAACACACTCACATGATGCCGACATTCGAACAAAACTATTATCAGTAATTGAATCAAAAAGTGAAACAACAGTAAATGATTTAACAACTGAATGTAATCGTTTATTAAATCTCAAACATGACACTGCAATGGTTGGTACATCAATGCATGCAATTAATAAAGTTGATTCAAACAAAAATTATAGTAACCCAGTTTCAAACGACGAAATCAAACTTCCAAAATCACCATGTTGGTTGTGTGGCGAATGGCATTACACAGTAAATTGTTCTTTCAAAACAAACAAATGTTTTAAATGTGGGCAGTTAGGACATAAAGAAGGGTTTTGTTTCGATAGGAGCAAAAATGCTATTCAACACAAAAGAAAAATTTACAAAAAAAATAAAAACTCAAGCCGCTTATTTTCAAACACTAACAGTATTTTTTCTGTATCAGCAATAAATAATGATACTCAACGCAAATACACAACGGTACAGATAAATAATATTCCAGTTCGACTACAAATAGATTCAGCATCAGACATAACTATAATTTCACATAGTACATGGGTAAAAATTGGTAGTCCTTTGACGGAACCAACCTCTCACACAGCTAAAAATGCGTCTCAACAAACTTTACAACTTATGTCTGAACTACAATGTAATTTATCATTCAGAGATATCAATAAACTATGTACAATATACATATCAAATGTTCCAGATTTAAATATTTTGGGAATCGATTTGATAGAATTATTTGGGCTGTGGGATGTTCCCATAAATTCATTTTGTAATCAACTGACGAGCCTAAGGGAACCAGCGAATACAAAAAATTTTAGCCAACAACAATTCATGGTAACTTTGAAACATAAATATGATAAATTATTTCAATCTTCACTGGGTCTATGCAATAAGGCTGAAGCAGCACTTCATATCAAACCAGGTTCAAAATCAATTTTTCGTCCAAAACGACCAGTACCTTTAGCATCCTTAGAAGCTGTTGAAAACGAATTAAGTCGTCTTGAACAAATCAATGTCATTACGCCTATTAATTATTCAGAGTGGGCTGCTCCAATTGTGGCTGTAAAAAAAACAAATGGGTCAATTCGAATTTGTGGCGATTTTTCTACTGGTTTAAATGAAAATCTAGAACCTCATCAATATCCTTTACCATCACCAGAGGATATTTTCGCATCTTTAAATGGAGGTATATTTTTTTCTAAAATCGATTTTTCAGATGCCTATCTTCAGGTGCAAGTTAGTAACGAGTCTAAACCATTGTTAACGATCAACACACATCGTGGACTTTATCGCTACAATCGACTACCTTTTGGCATAAAATCGGCTCCTAGTATATTTCAACAAATTATCGACACAATGTTGTCTGGCTTACCAGGTGTTGTTAGTTACATAGACGACATAATAATCATGGGTAAAACTGAAGATGATCACGACAAAAACTTACATGAAGTTCTTAGTCGCATACAAGACTGGGGTTTTCATCTTAAAGTTGAAAAATGTTCATTTAAAATGCCTCAAATCAACTATCTTGGTTTTATTATCAACCGTGATGGTCGCAAACCTGATGTCGAGCGAATTAAGGCTATATCACACATGCCTGCACCAACTAATATCACAACAGTCCGTTCATTTCTTGGTATGATAAATTATTATGGTCAGTTTATCAAAGAAATGAGAGACATAAGAGCACCTTTAGACAGGTTACTCCAAAAAAATTCAAAATTCGTATGGTCAAACGAATGTCAAAATTCATTCAACAAAGCAATAGCCATATTACAATCAGATTTGGCTCTCACACATTTCGATCCAAGAAAAACAATCATCGTTGCTGGTGATGCTTCAAACTATGGTATTGGGGGTGTCATTATGCATCGTTTTCCAGATGGCTCTGAAAAAGCTATCGCTCATGTTTCTAGATCATTGACCAAAACTGAACAAAATTATAGTCAAATAGAGAAAGAAGCATTGTCTCTAGTATTTTGTTTAAAAAAGTTTCATCGCATGCTACATGGTAGAAAATTTATACTTTTTACTGACCATCAACCACTTTTGGCAATTTTCGGATCAAAAAAGGGTATTCCAGTATATACAGCGAACCGTCTTCAACGCTGGGCATTACAATTGCTGTCATATGATTTTGAGATTAAGTACAAAAATTCAAGCAATTTTGGTCATGCAGACGTGCTATCACGTCTCATTTATCAACAGAAAGTTTCAGACACAGAAGATTTTGTAATAGCATCAATCAAACTAGAAGCTGAAGTGAAACGTGTATTGGTAGATAGTATACGTGAATTGCCAATTACGTATGACACTGTCGTTCAAGAAACCGCAAAAGATAAGTTGTTACAACTAGTTTCAAAATATATTCGCACTTCATAGCCAGATAATATCTTAAATGATGAGTTGAAGACATTCTACAACCACAAAGATTCATTAGCTGAATCTGAAGGTATTATAATTTATTTAGATCGTGTTGTAATTCCTTTTTCATTACAGAGAAAAATTTTAAAGCAACTACATAATGGTCATCCAGGCATAGTTCGCATGAAAGCACTTGCAAGAAGTTTTGTTTATTGGCCAAATATTGATCAACAAATTTCCGATTGGGTCAATAGATGTGAAAATTGTTCAATGGTACTCAAGTCACCTATTAAAACTAAACTAGCATCATGGCCACAACCATTAAAGCCATGGTCACGCATTCACATAGACTATGCAGGTCCATTTCAAGGAAAACATTTTTTATTAGTTGTCGATGCATTATCAAAATGGCCAGAAATTTTTATAATGCCAAATACAACATCTACCGCAACTATAAATAAGCTGAAAGACATTTTTGCCAGATTTGGTTTACCAGACACAATTGTGTCTGACAATGGAACACAATTCACATCCTACATTTTTAAATCCTTTTGTATTGAAAATGGTATTCATCATTCTTTTAGTCCACCTTTTCATCCACAGTCAAATGGTCAGGTTGAAAGGTTTGTGGACACATTCAAGAGAGCTATTCTCAAACTGGAGGGGGAAGAGATAACATCTGATGCACTTTTTACATTTTTAAAATGTTATCGATCTACACCAAATCCAACATTGCAAAACAAGACACCAGCCGAGGTTATGTTTGGAAGGAAGATTAAAACAAAACTCGATTTGTTACGTCCAAATCAAACATCAATATCTCAATCTCGCAATTCCGCCTTTGAGCAACAGTTTAATAATAAACATGGTGCAGTGGAACGAAGTTTTGTTCACAACGAAATGGTTTACGTTAGAGATTTTCGAACTACAAAACCTACTTGGATACCTGCCACTATTATAAGCAAATGTGGCACCGTTCTTTACAATGTTCAAGTTAATAACCATATATGGAAACGACACACAAATCAAATTATTAAAAGAAATGAGCAGGACAACAAAGTATACTCAACGTTATTTGATACTTTTAATTTATATGATGCTCATGTAAATCAAGCTGTTAACAATAACAATAAAGAAGAGAATCATACTCCAGCTACATCTGAAGCTACAGCTGCAACACCATCGTCAGCTATAATTATACCTAATTTGTCAAGTCTAGACATCACATCTGATCCAACAGAAATTACAACCATAACTATTGATGATGATGATGATGATGTGGATGACCATCTTCCAATTGCACGACGATTACGCCCAAGACAAAAATCCTAACTTACTGCAGCAAGTATCTTCAGAAGAGGAGGTGTTGGGTACGCAACAAATAGGTGTGCTACCCACGAATCTATATTTAATTGTATTGAATTATATTGTATTCATGTAACATGTATTGTACCGCTATTTGAAATGTTTTGTAATATCAAAGATATTAAATAGGGCATTCTGTATCTACCGATTAGTGAAAGCGGATCTTAATATTAAATCATAATTTAAATAATAATTATATTATAAAATTATATGTTGTGTTTTAATTCATAGTATAAAATCCACTCGTACCTCGTACACAACAGCAGCGAAGGTGAAAGAACTCCACCTTGTGGAATTCCTTGTCGTAGCACTCTCATCTTGGACTTATAATTACGGAACTTGACATGTTTGGCGAGTTTCACAACCAGTGCTGGCAAATTAGTGTTTAGGATATCATCCAGTAGTGCAGCGTCGTGCGACACTGTCGAACGCTTTTGATAGGTCGAGTGCAACTAAAATTGTTCTAGCACATGGTTGTTTTTGGTTCAGACCATCACTGATCTAGTTTTATATTCTGTGAAGCGCAGTGGTTGTACTATGTGCTCTCCTTGCAGCCAAGTAGGTGTGGCGCCAAGTTGCAAGATCTACTCAACTAGCATTTTAACTTCTTTTAAAACACTAAACAGTCTTACCGAAACTAACTTCCCCACCTTCATAGTTTCTTTAAAATTTCTAAGCAGTTTCGATAAAGGCCATTTGGAGAACTTTCTCCGCCTTTACCGAAGCTATAATTTGTAAAAGACTTCGGAAATAACTTCGGTAAGGTCCTTTGTAAGCAGTTATGCAAGCTGAATAGAATTTATGGTTTCACAAGTTATAGTTTCGGTAAAGTGGGCATAATAGCTTGTTTTAAGCAATCTTTAGAAGTCTTATAGAAACTATTAAAAAATGTGGCAAAAATATTACAATGTTTTTTATGGGCTATTATTTTGAAAACGTACATCGAAAAAAAAACAACTATTTTTTAAAAATCTGAAATTTTGATATTTTGTTCGTATTGACGAAAGGAAAAAAGTAATTTCTGCTTTTATTTTTTGTGTACTCTGAATAAGTTAATAATCCTGTACTAAATGTGGATCTAATAAATTAAACATTTCATATTTTAACACCTGCAATAAATTTGAACCATTTTCTGTGTATTTCTGATTGAGAAACAGGTTTTTATTCAGAATAAGAATTGGAGATCCCAATGATCGAAGATTTTGTTATAATTTCAACATCACCAACACTAACATTAGAAAAAAACATTAAAAAAATATTTTTTCTATAAACATTATAATTTAATCAATATTATAAATAAATACATTAAAAAATTAATTTATATATTTTTTTTTGCCTTTAAATTGAAATATTTATGATCATCAGAAAAAGAAAACATTTTGGAAATTATTTTATCGGGTGTAGTGTTATCCGGTAAAAAACAGTGGAATCCTTGAGTTCCACTTATGGTTCCTGTAGCTCGATATCTTCTGAAGACACATATGAAAACTTCATAACGTGGTTTTTTTTTCGACCAAATTTCCGCCCATTCAAACATTCCCTTGCTGTTGATATTTTTTCTCCTCTAAGCGAAGCTCTCCGGTCTTCTCTTTTAAGTGTTCCTCCAATCCCATCGGATGGACCCTTTCCGTGGGCAGATGCAAAGAAATGCCATTCTGCAGGTATTTTAAAATCATCAATATGTTTGCAGAGATTTATGAAATTCTTCTTATTTTTATATTGAGCTGCTGAACCATCAGTAAAATATAAAATTTTTTTGATACTTGGATATATTTCTTGCTGTTTTTCAATAAATTCAATACACCTTTCCTGGTATTTATGAACTGCAACTGTGTTATGCATTAAATGATCAGATATAATGACAAAAGATGAGACCTCTAGTTTATCATTACATGATTTGTAGTAAACTACGATTGGGTGGATTGTGGCTTGAACTTTATTGAAATGTGCAGCTTGTATCTCATTCTGCGTTATCATTGAATAGTTTTCTGAAAAATCCATAATAAATACGTATTCGCCGTGACGTAAGTTTTGTTTCGTATCCTTAAGAAACTTTGATTGCTGCCTTGCGATGAAATCATGAATTTTTAATTTGTTTACCGATGTATGTACTAAATCTTCTACAAATTCTTCCTTATT
This sequence comes from Diogma glabrata, assembly GCA_963693315.1. Lineage (NCBI taxonomy): Eukaryota > Metazoa > Arthropoda > Insecta > Diptera > Cylindrotomidae > Diogma > Diogma glabrata. The sequence goes on from OY856188.1 coordinate 193,840,559, forward strand.
TTTTTCCATGCGTTCTAACGAATATCTATCTTGCATTAACCATTTCTCATAATGTATTTCTTCGTAAAATTCAAGAGATTCCAAAATTGTTTCTGTGTAAGCTTCCACGATATTTTTACAATCATTGCATATATTTGTTGCACAATCCACTGTATTATTAGAACAACTCAGTTTCTTAAGCAGATCTTTTTCATTTTTTACTAAATTTAAGAGCGGCTTACACATTAAACGTACATTTTCATGTACAATGCATATACAGACATTGTGTGTTCCGGTAGGTCCGGCTAAAATACATTCCTTCTGTCGCAACGTAGTGAACTTTGAGAAGCTGATTTTGACATCTTTGTTTTCTTTCAAGAACATTTCGTAGATGTCGGTGAGGGTCCATAACACCAACCGCTTTGATTTCCTAATTTTTGTTGATCCTTCTGTAATAGTAACAACATCTTTAAGGCCAGGCATTGTTCTACTAATTTCCTCTGATAAGAAGTATGTTTGAATTTGTTGTACTATATTTTGTGACAAACTGTGCACTTGTTTGCTTTGAGGCCAACTGTAAGGACCTACCGTTTCCAACAGATCCATGGCGAATTCTACCAGTCGTCTTGATGCATTAAATTCATCCTGGATACGTTGATTTGACCAAAATTTACGTGGTAGAGCTGTCAACAAAACACTTGTTTTGATTTAGAGCTGGCATCTTTGAATTCTTTTTTAAGGTTCATAAGCCATGATGTATATTCACATTCCTCCTTTGGTGATAACACTTTAACTGAATCTACTTGAAATATTCTTTGACTTATTGCCGATGTGACACTTGCAATTTTTTTATAACTTCCTGTTGTAATATGTTTTTGTTTGATAGGAGATTCGGTTAACCTTCCAAGAACATTGTTAATATCTTCTAAAATGTCATTAAGTAGTTCAGGAACTGGTGGAGATATAGTATCAACCGAAACTGGTGATGGATCTAAAGATGCTGGAGGTATTTGAATATTTTCGTTCGTTGGAACATTTTCAACATCCTGATTTATAAAAATAATTTCACTATCGATAGTTTCCGAACATGAAGCTGCTGTATAGAAAATATTAGTTGCATATGAATTTTTATAAAATAATTAAATTTACCTTATTTTTATAGATATAAGTGCGACATGTTTCACATATAAACTGGTCATCACGCTCAAGTAAAATTTAGGGTCGCAGCTTTTTGAATAACAGCTGGTGTGACCAGTTTCACATTTTTTGATGTCCGCTGATGATTTTTGAGACCGTACAAGTTACAGCACAATTTGAGAGGCATTTCTATTATTATCTTTTCTAAACGTTATGTCTTTTAAATATTTTGGTTATATTGATTATAAGGCAACCCAATCAATATATATACATATGCCCTTGAAATAGTTTTGACATATGTAGAATCAGGTAAAATTAGGTAGGCACAATTTAATATATTTTGATTGGATGCAAGTATGATTTGGTCAAAAACCGTTTGTGGGCGTCATTAGAAATTTTAAATGTTAAAATTATGAGTCTCTAATGAGATTTTAATTAGTAAAAAGTCAGACCCTTTTAGACCATTTTTTAAAATGAATAAACATTTTACACATCCTTTTAATAATTTAAATTCCTTTATTTTACCACTTAACTTAAATTAATTTTTAATAAGTTTTTAACCATTTAACCGCACAGAAAATGGTTCAAATTTATTGCAGGTGTTAAAATATGAAATGTTTAATTTATTAGATCCACATTTAGTACAGGATTATTAACTTAATAAAAAAACACATGTGAATTTTTCATATACCAAACTTTAAAAAATCGTAAGAAAAAATCCATATTGAATTGCTGACTTTTTATTTCTCAATTTCATAGCTGCATATGTTTACTTTAAAATTTGTGAAAAAAAAAAAAGCCTACTTTTTGAGATATGAGCTTTGAAGTAAACCAAGGTTTTACGCGCCGCCTAGCGGAAAAGAGAAAAGTTATTAATTTTAAACTTACTTATTTCAATTATTCAATTATTTTCCTTTTTACTTTCAAAAATATACTTAAGTCGGATGAAATTTGTGGCACCTATTCACAAAACATTGACACCATTACCAAAACTACGTGAAAAAGCCTCAAAATTCAACCGCGCATAACTCCGATTCAGAGTACTCAAAAAATAAAAGCAGAAATTGCTTTTTTCATTTCGTCAATGCCAACAATATATCAAAATTTCAGATTTTTTAAAAATCAAAAATTTAAAAATCAACAAAAAAATGTACGTTTTCAAAATAATAGCCCTTATATATCTACACTTTTTAACGTAATTATAGTTACTAGGAGGGCCCGGCGTGCTTCGCTACGCTTATAAATAAAGTTTTTGCGTAGACATTTTGTTGACGTAGAAGCAATGATTTCAAAAAGTGGTAATGAGAAATGCTACCATATAATTTTTAATTTTTCTTTTTAAATATATGAATGAAAAATAATCAGAACTCTAGCTGATCAGTTCGGATATATGAAAAATTAGCGAAGCTTACTTGAAAACTTATTTGATCGCTAATTTTTCATATGCTAATTTTTCATACGAAGCTTACTTGAAAACTTATTTGATCGCTAATTTTTCATATATCCGAACTGATCAGCTAGAGTTCTGATTATTTTTCATTCATATATTTAAAAAGAAAAATTAAAAATTATATGGTAGCATTTCTCATTACCACTTTTTGAAATCATTGCTTCTACGTCAACAAAATGTCTACGCAAAAACTTTATTTATAAGCGTAGCGAAGCACGCCGGGCCCTCCTAGTATATATAAAAAAAGAAAAAAAGTTTTAAGTTTTAAACCATTACCAAAACTACGTGAAAAAGCCTCAAAAATTCAACCGCGCATAACGCCGATTCAGAGTACCAAAGAAAAATATTACGCAAATATCTTTATATCAATAAACAAAATAATCGAAATAATATCGAAAACCGTCCTTGTTCAAAGACAAAAGACGACTGAAATGAATGATTTAAAAATGAAAATAAATTTTTTCGATAGCTAATATATAAAAAAGAAAATATCATTCATAAAATATCATCATAAATATCATTCATAAAATATCATTCATAAAATCAACATTATTACGCATAAATCTGTTTTATTCCGACGACTCGAAAACCATCCTTTGTTCAAAGACAAAAGACGACTGATCACTGAAATGAATGAGAAAAAAAAGTTTCGTTTTTGTTGTTCGTTGTTCGCTAATATATAAAAAAGAAAATATAAAAAAATAAAATAAATTTTAAATTTCGTTTTTATATGTATGTAAACTTATAATGCATATGTATATAAAAAGTTTTCCGTATATAATAACTTTTTTATTTATGATCCGATTTGTTTGAATCCGGATCCGACTATAGGTTACACTAATATCAGTTAGCTGTGAAAATTTCAAATGAATCCATCTGCGAATAAAAAAGCCTAATGCTCCACAAAGTTTTAATCTAGCGTATTAATATATAGGATTGCTATGTTATTATATAGGTAGTGTTTAAAGTTTAAGTTTTTGTTTACGGTCGCACCAAGTTTCGAACCCTGGTCCTTCGATCGTTTGTCCTGCACGCTATCCAATCGGCTAATTTAAATGTTAAGAAACAATAAATATCTTTGATAGGAGTTGCAAAAAAAATAGCTTCTATAAGACTTCCATAGAATTTTGTTTTTTAATTTAGATGTAGAAAATATAGTATTATAATATAATTCTGGGGCTTATTTTTTATGGATAAAGGTATGTGACCTGTAACTTCAATGGGGGTTTTAACGATGAAATCATAATCTGAGGTTTACGTTCTTAAAATATTTTGTTTCTTTTTGATAGACGTAAAAGAATATTGAAATAGTATATTAAGAAACTAGTTTCATAATCGACGATTTTATCGCACGCAATCTGTTTTATGTAATTATGTAATTTTAAAAATAATCAAATTTTACGATCAAATTACTTGGCACAAAGGCTGGAACGACAAATTCCTGGATGAGACACGAAAAATATCTATAGGCTTAGTGAGATGTACAGAAAATGTTTAAAAGATGGTCTCGTGTGAATTTTTTGAAGTGTGATATCGTGGTAGCACCCTTCATGTGGTCAGACAAAGAGTTATAGATTGTAAGACCTTTGCTGAAAATGCTGCTTTGCGTTAGTTTGCTCCTAGCGAATACTGGCCTAAACAACGGCGCAGAACTAGTGCTATGATCATTAAATCGTGAAAATGATTATTAGTGGTAAAATAGAATGCTGATTTAGTTGAATTGTTAATTATTTTGTAGATGATAAGAAGCGTTTCGTAATTGAACATTTCAGTAATTGGTAAGATGTTATCCTTGTATAGTTCGACGGTGTGCGTTCTGAATTTCAAGTTGAATATATTTTTGATGGCTCGGTTCTGAATTACTTGAAGCTCACGAATTTTGTATGAAGATGCTGGACCCCAGATAGGATTTAGATATGTTAGGATAGAATGGAAATACGCCAAATAAAGCAATTTTAACATTCCATCAACAACGATATTATTAATCATGTTTTCCTTTGACGAATTCCTCTGGGAAAACACAATGAATTCTGTCCTTTTGTCTGCAGGTCTGCAGTGCCTTATAATCATTTTGCATAGCTTGCTGCAAGTCGCAATATGAAAGTTCACCGTAAACTAACGCTGCATCATCTGCAAACAGTTGTAACATTCCCTGGAAATTTGAGCTAAATATATCAATAATAAAGATGAGAAAGAGTAGGGGACCTAAAATGGACCTTTGAGGAACACCAGCAAGTATCAATTTGTGTTGGCTCTTATCTCTGTTAACTTGAACAAATTGTTTTCTATTAGTGAAATAGCTGGTAAACATTTTATATGCATTACCTTTAAGCCCGAGTCTTCCAAGTTTTCTTAACAGTATTTGATGATTTACGCTGTCAAAGGCTTTTTTTGTCAATCAATGTCAATCAGAAAAACCGAAGTTTTAAGTTTGTTTTCTATGTTATGATAGATTTGGACGATAAGATTTCAGCAAGCCTATAAAGTCGATGAGCCCTTCTGAAAACCAAAATGGTGATTTTATATAAATTGAATGCTATCTAGATGTCGTTCACGGCGAGTTTTGATCACTTCCTCCAATATTTTTGACAATACAGGTAGTACAGACTACAGTAATTGGTCTGTAGTTCTCTGGATCTATTTTTTCTCCATTCTTTTTGTAGATAGGTGTTACTCTGTTGATTTTGAGTTTATCTAGAAAATACCCATTCTTTAGAGATGAGTTGATGAAATTAGTTAGGACTGGAGCAAGCTCGGTTTTGATTGATTTAAATAGTTTAGCTGAGATATTGCCGTAGCCAGACGATGTAGAGTTGTCAAGTTTAGAGACAAGGGGTATAACTTCATCAACTGTGCACGGAGTAAGTTCAAATAAATCTGTCCTGCTTGACGTATCATTTTGGAACTCAGTGATAACAATCTGCTGGTTAGCCAAGTATTCCTCGTTCAGTGTATTACCAATATCAACAAAAAAATCATTAAGGGCATCGGCCTTATCCTTGTCATTTTTATAACAGTTCCCATTGTAACAGATTGATGAGATTTTTGTGTCATTATTTGATTGTTTGTTATTTATTAATTTGTTGACCAACTTCCATGTATTTTTGGGTTTATCCATCTGTTCCAAGAATTTGGCTCTGTAAATTTTGTTTTTGCGATTTTGCATTCAGTTTTAATCTTCCTTTTAAGTGTGTTATAATACTCATGCCAAATAAATGCATTAGCTTGTTGCGATTTAACTAATCTATACAGATCTTGTTTTTCCTTGCATAGCTTAAATATTACGGGTGTTCCCCACTCCTTTTTGTAGGATCTTAGTCTCGGTACTACAAGTTTTGAGTGTTTATGTATAGAGCTGTCGAACGTTTTTAAAAAATTACCCCAGTCTGGTTCAATATCTGAGGCTTTACTTAAATACTCCAGAATATCGTGTTTGACTAAGTCATATCGTATTTTAGCTTTAGAAGTATTTCCATTCGTAAGCTGGCTACTCATCCTATTGATGTTCAGGAACATGATTTTATGGTCGCTAAAGTCGATGTCATCGATTCCAAGATAGTAATTGTTGTTCAGTATATCGGTTACGAAGAGGTCGATTGTTGACGATGCTCGCTCTGTAAATCTCGTTGCCATATTTGGTGATAGCTGATTGATGAAGACAAAACCATCTGTTATCGTAGAGTGTTTGAAGTTTCTCACCTTTGCGTCGCTTTCATTGGCAATATTGATATTAAAATTCCCATTGAGCAACAGATTCTTAAGCTCGTTTAATTTTCCTTTCTATGTTTTGTTGTGATACCTATTATCATTCCTATTACACAACACATTTTATTTAAAAAAAAACTTTTGTTTGCATAAGGAGACAATAATATAATTTAATAAACAAATTTACTATTATAATCATAACCAGATAAAAATCACATTTATTAATCCAAAAACCAATATACAGATCACTATTTACAAAATATAAAACAATTAACTTTCCTCTAAACCTTTATTTAACCCTCGGTGTCAAGTTCAACCACATTCCATTATCTGGTGTAAGACGCCCGTTTCTTCTGCCGGGTTTTGGTGGAATTTCCGTTTTGTCACACACCTCCAAAGTAAAGTTTGATAAAAGATTATAGAAAACTGTTTTTACTTCCATCAAGGCAAATCTTGACCCAATACAATTTCGTGGTCCCGTTCCAAATGGTAAATAAGCTAATGGATTTATCTCATGTTTTCTTTCTTCACTGAATCGCTCCGGATCGAATTTCTCTGGATTGGGATAGTATTTTGGATCATGATGTATTCCATAAATTGGTAGCCAAAGAAGGTCGGATTCCTTAAAATACAAATCTTGGTTTTCGTATTTCATAGTGAAACTTTTATTACATATACGATCAGTGACCGGAACTGGTGGCCATTTTCTTAATGTCTCCGACACAAATTGATCTAAATATTTCATTTTCGTAATTGTATCATAATCAATCGATTTGCCATCTAATCTTCGACTAACCTCATTAATTTCGTTTAACAACTTCTGTTGAATGTCTGGATTAACAGCTGCTACGTATGCCATATATGTCAATGCAGTTGAAACTGTATCAAATCCTGCTATAAAGAAAATCAAACACTGTGCAACAACAACATCATCATTTAGTTCCAAAAGGTAATGCTTTTTTTCATCTTCATATTCATCAACCGCCGAAAATTCCTGTATATTATCGTTTTCTCCAGTATTTACTAATTTACCTTGTTTTGCTATCATCAATAGATTTTCATAGCCTCTAAAATTACTTTGCTAAAGAAAAGTTGTTCGGATTTACTAAAAAATGTGATTTTAAAAATTTTCATAATCCGTGGGGCATAGAGAAATCCAATAAATTTTAAAATTATTAGAAACCTTCCAAAATTTGTAAGAGCATTTCCCATTTTAAAGAACTCGTTATCTGGATTTTTGATTGAATTGACTTCAAGACCAAAAGCACATGTTGCTATAATATCGTTTGTGAAACGAGTAAAAAACTGTTTCATTTCAATTGCATCATCAGTTTTGTTTTTATCTTGATGAGCTGTAATCAGATCTCTTGTACATTTTAACACCAAATCGAACATCAGTTTCATTTTGCTTGCCGTAAACGCTGGACTTAACGTAGATCTCATTTCACGCCATTTATCACCTTGTAATCTTACCAGCATTTTTCCCAAGATTGGATCAATATCCTCTGGGACTATTACTCGATGATTTTCAAAAAAATTAAAATTTTTTATGGTCAATTGTTTAATTAGCTCTGGATCTCTTAATATATATCCTGGACGAAGTTGATCAAAAAATCCAAATATTTTTTCGTTGGGAAAAGTTTTGTACAGTACATCGACTAATTCACTTTGAGATTTATTTCTCAAAATCAGTGGCATTGTATTGCCAAACCATGGTACAGGTTTTAAATATTGAACGTTCTTATCGATAAAGTATTTTTCTTTCCTCTTTCCTAATTGAATTATCAAGACAATCAATGTAATGACTGCTGAAAGAACAAAGATAATCATACTTGTCTTGCAATGAAGTTGTAGAAATCTAAAAAATACAAATTATTTAGATAAAATGAACGTAATTCAACATTTAGGAATTTTAATTTTTACAACAACACACTAGCATATTTTACAATAAATGACGCAATTAAACAATATCTCTTTATTTTAAACTGATCACCACAACCAACTTCAAAATCGCATTTCAATCGTTACACTTACGTTTGAAATTGTAAAATATTGTTACGTTTTTCTAAACTCCCTTCGAATTGGCCCTACTCACAATTCGATAAACGCAATCCCCAATCTCTTCCTGAGTTCGATCACTGATTAGTAAGCACAAACACCAGGTTTTATTAAGTATTCAACACCTTAATTGTTTCACAACAACAGGAAACCAATACAGCAAACAATATTCTTGACTAGAATATTCTTCCAACAGCTTCCGAAACTCCAACGGTTGATTGTAGAAATTTCCAGTAATAGAACGTTTAAACTAATACACAAAATATTTCTACTCAATAACACTTATAACTTTATTCACTAATTTAAAGATCACTTTTATAATTTTAACTTCACAATCGCAGGTTTAAAATAAACTAATTTTACATTTAATTTCACTTTACTGTCGCAGGTCTAAAATAAAACTAATTAAAAACTACAAAAGCTATTTTCCTTATATACCTTCTGCAATACTTCTAGATAATTCGACATCACTTTCCAGAAACCTTGAGAAAATATTAGAATATTCGATTATTTTACGTTATGTTGATTTGATTCATAGAATCGTTTATGTTGACCCTATTTCTAAGAAGAGACAACAACAACAATATTCATTTCATTAATTTGTTTGTTGTGTTTTGTTGATTTTATTTTTCTGGAAGTGACCGTAATCGTCTAGATTTTTCTGAATCGTAACATTACCCTTCACTTAAGCCTGTTCGTCCCGAACAGGATCTAGATCTCTCCTCCAATTGTTGAATCCAAACATTTTTTTTTTTTTTCTATTTCCCAGGCGGTTTAGAATTACTTCCGGTCCCTTTCTAAGTCCTTGGCCATTACTTTGTTCTATGTCAGCGCACCGGAGTAAGGATTCTCATTATCTCTTAAGTGCTCCTTATCTCTTCCCTTTGAGTGTTTCACACTGCCATGTCCATGAACCATTCTCATTTTCAGCTGCGATTCGTCTCCATTTGAAGCTATTTGAACCACTTCATTTACATTGCTCTCTTCGCAATGGACCGGAACTTGTTTCCTTTTCACCTCTCGGCGTTTGTTCAAACGTCTGCGTTGGTTAACGTTTCTTTCCGTCATCTGTTTGGATGATGGTTCTGGATTTTCCCCTGCACTGCATAGTTTTTCATCGCTGCCAATATCTATGGATTCTGCTTCATTCACAAGTAGTGGCATCTCAACATTATTAACCTTTAGGATTCCACGTCCAAAATCGATGACGAATCCGTTCGCCTTCATGAAGTCCATCCCTAAAATGACTTCATCCATAATGTCTGCCACTAGCACCTCTTGTTGATAGCAGTTATTTCCCAATTTTATTTCAGCGATTCTTTTCCCTTCTATTTCAGCGCATTCTCCAGTTACTGTTTGGAGTATCAATCCATCTGATGGTTCCAAAACACCGTCAATTAAACCTTTGCGAACGAATGTTCGAGCTGAACCTGTATCCAGTGTCATGAAGCAACCTTTACCTTCAAGTTGTCCGTTGATACCCAAGCTTTCACTATTTACCGCAATTCTTGAAATTGGAATGTAGGCTACATTCTCCTCACTTTTTGGCTTTACAGTTGCACCTTCAACAGGCTTCCGTTGAATAGGAGACGAAGATCTATCACGCTTCCTGTTCCAGCAGTCCTGTGAGATATGGCCCGATTTCCTACATATCCAGCACAGGAGTTTTCTACTGCTGTTCCTGAACCCTAAGTGCTCCATTTCTTCGGCTTCTCTGTTCTTCACAGAAGACGACAATCTGTCTGCTTCCCCGTTTGTCTTGCACTCCCGTGCCATGTGACCCTCTTCATCACATACCCAGCATCTGATGTCGCTTCTATCTCTGTGTGCCAAAACTTCCGTTTTGATGTTCCCCTCTACATTCCTTTTTCTGCATCCACCAGATGGCATACACATCCTCTGTACCATCTCATATTGCATTGCGTATGCGACTGTTTCATGGAAAGTCGCCTTAGGTGTAGTCATTACTTTGATCCTGGTTTCTGGATCTCGGATACCATCAGTAAACGCCTCGATCTTCATTTTCTCCATAAAATATGGTGGAGTGTTCGAGTGTGCCAAATGTACAAGCCTCTCCACTGCCGAGGAATAGTCCTGTAAGCTTTCTCCGTTGCGTTGCAAGCGACCTTTTAACTCGATTCTGTATAACTCCTTTTTATGGTCGCTGCCATATTTACGTTCCAACGCATTCATCACCTCAGCATAACTTTTCCGGTCATTTTCTGGCACTGCCTGTAATGCTTCAGCTGCTTCCCCCTTAAGAGCAACTATTAATGCAGCTAGACGATTTTCAGCGTTCCAAACATTTTGATCTGCTGCAGTCTCGAACTGGAACTTGAAAATACCGAAGGATGTTGTTCCATCGTACGATGGTGGTTTTAGTTTGATATTTGCTACTTGATGTACCACCTGGGGAGCAACTTTAGTCGTTTCAACATCCTGCAACCGTTTTTCGAAATCATCAACTTTGGAAAGTACCTTTTTGTTTTCGTCAAGCACTTTTTGTTCTAATTCTTGGATTTCGCTTTGAATTTTCTCGACTTTTCCATCGAATGCCGTTGACATTTGTAGAAGTTTCTCATCCAAATGTTGATGTATTCCAATTTTCAACTCATTTATTTGCTGGTTCATCTCATCTTTATTTGCAGCAAGTGTTGCAGTAATCTCTTCTTTATTAGCAGCAATGTTATTGTTGACTGTTTCCAGCTGTTGATTGATGTTACAGCTAATTTCTTCCTTTGTGGTAGCCATGTTTGTATTTACAACATCCAGTTTGTGATTCAGTTCGTCTTTATTAGTAGCTATCTGTTGACTGATGTTCAAACTCATCTGTTGCATCATAGCCATTAACTGCGTAAAATCACAATTTCCAGATGGTAATGTTGTTGTTGTTTCTGCAACAAAACTTTTCTCCTCATCAGCTGCCACTAGATCATTATTTGTACTAATCACTCCAAACTGGTAACTTTCCACGTCCATTCCATTGGCTTCCATACCTTGTCGAAGCCGTAGCATTAATTCAGTTTTGTTTCCACTTGTTGACAATCCACGTTGTTCTAGTTCTTTCTTTAACTCAAGAACCTTCAAATCACTTAATAAAACCATTATTAACAGCTAACTAATCCGCCGATGTCACCAATGTTACGTTTTTCTAAACTCCCTTCGAATTGGCCCTACTCACAATTCGATAAACGCAATCCCCAATCTCTTCCTGAGTTCGATCACTGATTAGTAAGCACAAACACCAGGTTTTATTAAGTATTCAACACCTTAATTGTTTCACAACAACAGGAAACCAATACAGCAAACAATATTCTTGACTAGAATATTCTTCCAACAGCTTCCGAAACTCCAACGGTTGATTGTAGAAATTTCCAGTAATAGAACGTTTAAACTAATACACAAAATATTTCTACTCAATAACACTTATAACTTTATTCACTAATTTAAAGATCACTTTTATAATTTTAACTTCACAATCGCAGGTTTAAAATAAACTAATTTTACATTTAATTTCACTTTACTGTCGCAGGTCTAAAATAAAACTAATTAAAAACTACAAAAGCTATTTTCCTTATATACCTTCTGCAATACTTCTAGATAATTCGACATCACTTTCCAGAAACCTTGAGAAAATATTAGAATATTCGATTATTTTACGTTATGTTGATTTGATTCATAGAATCGTTTATGTTGACCCTATTTCTAAGAAGAGACAACAACAACAATATTCATTTCATTAATTTGTTTGTTGTGTTTTGTTGATTTTATTTTTCTGGAAGTGACCGTAATCGTCTAGATTTTTCTGAATCGTAACAATATAATAAATGGGTACACCTTAAACCAGTTTAGTTGACCATTAACAAATATACAAGAAATAATTAATAGACAATATTATGAATTTAGTTTTTATCACAATATTTTTATCTACTATATTTAACTGAATGAAAGACTAAACGAAACTGACAAATTTATTATTTCATTAACTATCTGTTGAGAATTTAAAATACAGTTGAACGGTCAGTAATCTGCTTCAGATTAGATATTCTATATTTTATATAGCAAATTATATTGATAAAATTTTAAATTGGTTAATTTAACTGATACCACACCACTTGAAAATGTGAATACAAATCCTAAAGATGAAATATGTTATAATTGTACTGTTTTGCATGTTTTCGTATTTCATAACGAGATGAAATTGAAAATTGGACTATGTTTTATTGAAATTAGGCCCTGATACGGAGCCACGTATTGAGACTTTTGATAATACAAATAAAATTGCTGCGGGATAACGTTATCCCCAGACGAACACAAGGATTTGGGAATCCCTTAAATTTTTATAACATTAGCCGGACATTCCAAAGGAAAGAAAAACAAAAATTAATATATCTATAATTTAAAATACCTTGAACCAAAAAAACTGTTGATTGGTGAACACTTCCAGTATGATGTCCTATTTCCCAAAATTTAATTTCAAAAGAAAATTCAGCAGCATCTGATGTTAGCTTTTAATTCCCTTCCTTAAATAGTTTTATAGCTTGTTTACAATTTCTCAGCAAATTATTGATAAATATATTGAAATGTTCATTTGTGTGTACTACAGGCATTTGATCTTCATGTTTAAAATAAATCAAACGTAATTTATGATATGTATCACTTTATTATTTTATTTTCGTTTCCAGACACATATAATTTGAAACACACCATTCAAAACTTCATAGAACATTTTTTTTTGTGTGGTTAAGCATAGCATTACAAAAATTTGATATAATTATCAATGAACTTATTTATTTTTACTGAACATAAAGATGTTTAGAACAAACTTTAACAACAATATAAGATTATGTTTATTTCTTATTTTTAGTATAAAAATATTTGTGTCGTTATTGACACAAAGCTGAATTGTTTTCTTCTTTAATAACAAAATCGGAATTTATTAAAAAAACTGAATGAAACATTTTGTTTGAAGAACCAAAAAATGGAATTAGTATTTATTTGTAATAACAACTTAACCAATTCAAAGTAATTAACAAATTAATTTTAAAAACAGATTTTGTTCACAATTCAATCAAACATTTTCTTATCAGAACCAAAATCAGAATGGATCTCAAAATCCAAAATTGGAAAAATGTGATTTTCTTTTTGACGTTTTTTTTTATTTTTTTCTTTAAAAGAAAGTCAAGCAACTGAACAAACCAAAAAAAACGAGTGCGTTCTTATATTTATGTTAATGTACGAATTGAAGCTGGTCTGTGTTAGGAGAAAAATTTAACTATTGTAATGAAAAAAATGAAAAATGAAATGTTAATTGTGTTTGAGTCAGATCAAGAATAGGGATTGGTTTTATCATGTTAATTAGCATAAAGCCGACGTTACAGTTTAACACAACAAATTAAACGTTTCCAATCATTAGGCAATTACAACACCAGAACATCACCTTTTCATGTAATATTATTCTAGTTAAGCAATTTTACATAACGAAGATTTTAAGTAACGCCTTTCTATCTGTTTGGGTTTCTACTTTCTTCTACAACAAAGACGCCTGGTTGTTGCTCATAACGTTTTTATCATTCGCTTTGTGGAAACCCACATTATTTAAACATCTATAAGCAGGATACGATCACAACTTAGTTCTGTAATTTTATCAATAATTCCAATTCAATACTGTTTTGCAGCAATTTTACAATTTCTTCAACATAATTTATAAACTTAATTCAAATATACTTCCATGGATTGTCCTCATATAGTCGAAGCAATGAAGCAAAAAAGTTCGGAATTCTTTAGACTAAGACGGATGCGGTTTTTTGCATTCGCTTCCAAAAATTATTTGTAAAAACCTGTTTTTTTTGTATGCGTTCAAAAAATGCATTTATTTAGAGGGTCATTCCATGGAAACATAAACCTCAATAGTTACAATGAAGTTTATGTTGTGTGGAAAAATTAATCTAATTGGAAGCTTGCCCGTCATTATTGATACCAAAGATAGAAAGTAAACAAATAAATTGTTTAAAAGATGGAAAAAAATAAATAAGTAATAAAATTGTTGTTAGAAATGCAATATTTTCTTATGTGTTTTTTTCTGTTACGTTGGTCACGTTACGTTGGTCACACAATTTTTTTAAAGGGAACCTCTTACTGTATTTAGCATTTTTGAAAAACATATTCATATTTAAAAACAGATAACTTGTGCTTTATAAAAACCTAAATTTGAGCTTATTGAAGACATACTTTCAGAGAAATTGCTTTGACAGTGTGAGTAAGTTTTACTGTGGTATTTTTTTTGTTACGTTGGTCACAGCACTGAATTTTGTTATTATTACTTAATATGTATTTAATTTACTGCTTTTTTTCATTGATAGTGTGTTTCTTACCTGCATAATAGCATAAAATAACATAAATTTCATAAAATAACAATGTTTTTTATGAATAATAGGCAAAAGTATGAGTTGAAAAGGGTAAAAATGTTACGTATGTCACAATGGAATGACCCTAGACGGCTTTTGGAAGATTATAGAACTTTGTAAATAAGAGTCAGAACTGGTTCAAATCGGGTTCCCGGGGGTTCTCAATGTCGCTGATCACGATTGCGACGTTCAAATACCCACAGCCGAGCTGGAGCTCAGGAACGCCGATGAACGTCATCTCCGTGGGACTTTCCCGAAAATCACGCGGGAAGGAGAGAAACTCTGCGCCCGGGGGTTTTTTGGATCGCTGAATTCAAATATAGAATCGGCGAACGCCCCTCGGACACCTGGTGCGCCCGAACCTGGACGCAGACCTCATAACCGAGAATTTCCCTGATAATATCGACAAAAACAACCCGAAAATCATTGTGGGGGCGTTGTTCGGGGCGCTTAATCCAAATTTCACACAATTGAAAAAGGATTGTGGGGGGGGTTGTCGTTGTGGGGGGGTTTTTGGGGCGTTGAATCTGATTTCCCCGAACTTAACGACAACACAAAACAATCTGGATTTAGAAGAAATAACAATTAATTAAAGTTTTCGAAATACAAATCTGCTGATCACAAATGTAAAGTTTTTTTACAGAAAAAGGTCTGTAGCATGAAAATATGATGAAGAGCTTTTAACATATTTTTATTCTCATTATTTACAATTTTAGGCCATTTTTTTTATATAAAAATGACAAAAATGCGTAATATGTCCTCTATTATAATGATATACTCATTATGAGCAAAATTCCAGCGCGGGAAATGGGTCATTCAGATCTTATGGATTTTCATATAAATTCTAAAGCTCTAAGACATGGAGAAAAAATTATATAAAAATTGAAATTTTTTCTTCAGTTTTATTAAGTTTTTTAGTCTAAAACTTTAAGAACCGCATACAGGCTGGTTCAACAGTTTTTAAATTTGAGACTAATCCCATAATGGGAACTAGCTGAAAAATTGATGACAAAATTCTCGGGGATGACGTCCGCGTCCAGGTTCGGGCGCACCAGGCGTCCGTGTTCGCCGATGCCATATTTGGATTCAGCGACCCAAAAAAACCCCGGGCACCGAGTTTCTCTCCTTCCTTCCCCGCGTGATTTTCAGGAGAGTTCCACGGAGATGCCGTTCAAGGCCAGGTTCCTGTGTTTCAGGTTGTTTTTGTCGATATTGTCAGGAAAATTATCGGGGATGACATCCGCGTTCAGGTTCGGCGCACCAGGTGTCCGGGGGGGTGTTCGTCGATGCCATATTTGGATTCAGCGACCCAAAAAAACCCGGGCACCGAGTTTCTCTCCTTCCCCGCGTGATTTGCAGGCGAGTCCCACGGAGATGTCGTTCAGGGCCAGGTTCCGGTGCATCAGATGTTCGGTGGGTCGTTTTCGACGGGGAATTGGGATTCAGCGCAATGATTTTCGGGTTGTTTTTGTCGATATTGTCATGAAAATTATCGGGGATGACGTCTGCGTCCAGGTTCGGCGTACCAAGTGTCCGGGGGGGTGTTCGCCGATGCCATATTTGGATTCAGCGACCCAAAAAAAACCCAGGCGCCGAGTTTCTCTCCTTCCCCGTGTGATTTTCGGGAGAGTCCCACGGAGATGACGTTGATCGGCGTTCCTGAGCTCCAGATCAGCTGTGGGTCAATTTGAACATCACGATCGTGATCAGCGACCTCGAAAACTCCCCGGAACTCGATTTGGGCCGGTTCTGACTCTTATTTACAAAGTTCTTTAATCTTCCAAAAACCGTCTCAAAAAATGCATTTTTTGTATGTTCTGTCTAGGTCTGGGCCAGTTGTAAATGCCTAGACTGAATCGAGGTTCAGTTTATTATATTAAGCGTTATTAACCAGTCTTATGCATTGTAAACATGCTCAGGCCATATTGTAGTGCCAATAGTTGTTTTAACACTACTATGTGATGTGATGATCTGTTGTGGAGTTTTTGGAAACACCACTTATTGTAATATGTGGTGTAAAGTAGAGTAACTGTAGTGAAAATGTTATTTTAATGAAAAAGATTCACACTACTTATTATTGGGATGTAGTGAGAATCATGTAGTGTGATTAGCTTTGATACACTACTAGTTATTGAAAGTGTGGTGGAATTCAATTTAACACTATTTCTGTATAACGTAAAGAGAAACGTGTAGTGTATAAAATGTTTATTTTTATATTTATATTTTATAAATGTGAATAAATGTTTATTTTTATATTGGTATTTTATAAATGTGTTTAATCTTATATTATGACTAAATTAATATTTATTAACATTATTTTATATGATCGATTTTAATCGCTCTTATTTTGTACGTTTCTCAGTTTCTAAATTTCACTAGAATTTCATTAGAATTTACTTAATCACTCACTAACTTTATTCGAATTAACTGATTGATTGTAAAATATTGAACTGGTTAATTAAGTAAACTAATTCACTAATTAATTGTCAGATATTGAACTGGTTAATTGATTCACTGATTGATCGTCAAATATTCAACTTTTACTTAACGACTACTTTTAAATGAAATGACTGACAATGACTGATTTTATTGATTTATTTTTAACGACTCACTTTTTAATTGATAAAAATACTACTTATACAATTGAAAATCGATTACGCGTTGAAATTAATTATTATTAGTTCATATCGAAAACAATCGACCCACTGGCTTTGTTTTTATTAAATTTTATATAATGCCAATGTCGCGAATTTATTTTGATTTTATTTAAACGAAACGAATTAACAAATATTTGGATATAACCCAGATTTTAGTAAAAGTAATTTATGAAATATTTGTTTTTAATATTAATTAAGTAGAATTTTGGAAGATATTGCGATAATAGTTTGGGAGTTGTTGTAGGAAAACTCTGTAATTGGTTTTACTACATTGCTTACCCCACGGAAAAAAATTTTGTTTTCATCGGTAAAGTTAGTTAACGATGAACACAAAATTTTACCAAGTTATGTATGCTTTTGAAAAAAAAAAAAAAAAAAAATAAGTGAGTAACGTTATCTTAGTGGTATCTTAGTTTTTTCTTGCTTACTGAGTCGATTTACTTTCGACTTGTTAGTTTAGTTAAATTAAAGGGGCCCTTATAATTATAATTTGTATTAAAATAATTTTTATTTATATTAATTTAATTTTTGTTTAATCCATGTTAATGTGTTATAAATATTTAGGGCCGTTAAGTTAAATTACTTGTTTCTGTATAATTAAAACTTGTTTCTGTATGATTACGTTTTGAATGGACGACGGTATATGATAAATTATTTTTATTTCAATTAAAAAAATATGGAGGGGCTGAAATCTCACAGCTCTGAGATATCAAGACTTCGGTCTGGGTTAAGGATTTTTATATAGTTTTCGGCAAAAAACTTTTATGAGGACATGGTTTTAGTTTTGGGCAGCGATGTATATCAAACATAACTCTTTGTTAAAGTACTAGTATTTTTTATCTCTGTTTAAAAATTAATAAATTTTACAAAACTAACACGAAACATCAATACGTTGCCGGAAAATTATAATCAAAATTCCAAAAATATATAAAAAAATTAAAATTAAATAAAACCAAACTTTTTCAAAATTCCAAAAATATTCCAAAAATTAAAATAATATCAAATATTTAAATTTTTTCTAAATTCCAATAATATTTCAAAAATTCTTAAAAATTCAAAGTTTTTCCAACATTCTAAATATATTGCAAAAATTATTACAAAATCAAAAATTGAAAATTTTTTCAAAATTCCAAAAATTATAATAATATCAAAAATTAAAAATTTTCCAAAATTCTAAAACTATTCCAAAAATTTCTTACAAAATCAAAAATTAAAACTTTTTCCGAAATTCCAAAAATATTGCAAAAATTATTACAAAATCAAAAATACAAACTTTTTCAAAATTCCAAAAATATTTCAAAAACTATAACAAATTCAAAAATTTCCATGTCCAATTTCATTTTAAATTACATTTACGTCATAAAAACAGCTACATTTTTTCCAAAAAATTGGCTAAAAAAATAAATGAAATCATTTTTTGACACACTTGACATTATTTTTTGACAAACTTATAATGCCATAATTCTCTATAATAATAATAAAATATCATATCACACGAACTATTAATTTTATTTTTTTCCAAAAAAAATTGGGTAAAAAATAAATAAAAACCTTTCTTTTGACACACTTGACAACATTTTTTGACAAACTTATAATGCCATAATTCTCAATAATAAAAATAAAATTTCATTTCAAAGAAACAATTTTATTTTTTTCCAAAAAATTGGGTAAAAAACTAATTAAAAATCTTTTGACACACTTGACAACATTTTTTTGACAAACTTATAATGCCATAATTCTCAATAATAATAATAAAACTTCATTTCAAACAAACAATTAATTTCATTTTTTTTCCAAAAAATTAGGTAAAAAAATAAATAAAAATCTGTCTTTTGACACACTTGACAACATTTTTTTGACAAACTTATAATGCAATAATCTAGATTTTGGTCTCACATACCAATCCCGACCATCAAGATTTCTCCAAATTCAATGTTCCTACGCGTAATCACTTAAAATGAACGTTTTTTAAGCAAAAAATATGCAAATTTCCTTGTTTTGACACACATAACGATTTTTTTGACACACTTCCGGTACAGCTATCGAACACATCGTCCTTTCGGCTCTTCCTATTAAGTAAACCTATTTTTAGAAAAAAAAATTTTTCGAATCCGTCCAGCGGTTTTCTAGATTTCGTCGGTTGTGACGGCCGGCCGGCCGGCCGGCCGACAGACAGACATACATTTTTTTTTTTTTTGCTGTTTTAGAATCAGGAGGTCCTAAAACGTCGAGAAATGCCAAAAAAAGTGGGGGTAAGAATTTCACTTTTGGCTCATGAATGTAATACTTAGGTCTTTCAGACCGAAGTAATTACGTTATGTTTTGATTGTCTTGCGTATCTTAAAAATGAGTGTCTTAATATAATATGTATAATATTTATACTAATGATTATTTATTATTAATTATAGTCTTTTTATTTTTTTTATTGATTGTATCGATAGTTAAATTATTGTTTTTTAATTATTATTTTTCTTTTATATTTTATATGGCTTAGTAGAAATTGCTTAAATTTGACTTATGGTTTAGGTTAGTATTAGGAATAAATTGGTTTGATTGGTTTATGGTTTAAGTTAATATTAGGCTTAGGATAGGTTCGTTTGATTGACTTATGGTTTAAGTTAGTATTTGGTTTAGGATAGGTTTGTTTGATTAACTTGTGGTTTAGGTTAGTGTTAGGTTTAGACGGAATATAATAATATCGAAGAGCTGTAGTTTTTTAAAAGTGTGGAAATATTGTCCTTAGTAAGTAATTTTGTAGAAAAATTATTTCCACTTTGATTGGTATATTTGGCTAATAATATATTTGGGAAGTGTTTACATTTTGAATTGGCATAAACCATTGATAAAATTTTGTAGCTCGTAGACAGCCATTCAATTGAGAAAAACTGATTACTCTTTTGTTTTGTTATTTCTTGCAATTGATCGTATCTGGTATAGATACACATTCCAAAATTGATTATGAAACATAAGATAGAAGGGAAAACAGCCATTGAAACAGATTTGTCTTAAAGGTTATTACTTGTTTAGCATGCATCTGAATACTGTACATTGATGTGAACTTCTTTATTTTCGGTATCCTGACTATTTTTATGATTGGTTTTTGGCTTAGTTTTATCTTTATCGTTAGTATAATTAGTTTTAGTAGAATTTGTTTTTATTTTATGATTGTCAGCATGGAAGGCATATGTTTTACTTGGACGTACTATAGTTTTTGAATTTTATAGATCGCTGTCTTCTTGGTTTTCGTTAGTTTGTCCGTATTTACTGTCGGATTTTGGGTTCTTGGTTTATAGTTTGGATTTGTGAGTATTTTAAGGTGAGTTTTATTGTTTGGATTTGTGGGTATTTTAAGGTGAGTTTTATTTTTTGGTAGTTTATTTTCCGATAGAATAGTTGAAGGCAGATTTTTGGGCTGATTTTTCTTAGAACTGATTTTTGATATCTGTTTCTGGAATCTACTTTCGTTACGATTAGAATTAGTTTGGCATTTCAAAGTGGTAGTTTGTAGCTTCTGGTGCGTATAATTTTTAGTATATTTTAATTTTGTTGGTATTAATGTAATTTGCATTGTGTTTGAAATTTTTATAGAAATATGTTTCGAATCTTGGGAGATATTTTGTTTTAGAATTTCGGAATACAAAATTAGCGTTGAAATAATTTCTGATATACTTTGTGATTTGTATGGATTATTATCGGGCGTATTTGACCTATTTTTGTTAGTCTGAGATTTTTCGATACCTTGTGTAACTGATTTAGATAACAGAGCATTTTCTGTAAAATTGTTTACAAGGGAGGTTGAATTGGGGTTTAGAATTTGAATTGGGTCAATTGGAGTTTTCTGGGTACTTTGGATGATTGATTTGGATAATTGAACGTTTTCTGTAAGATTATTTACAAGGGGAGTTGGATTGGGCTTTAAAATTTGAATTGGGCCAGTTGGAGTTTTCTGGATACTTTGGATGACTGATTTGGATAATATATTTGCTATGAATACGCCAGGTCTTACTTCTTTAGTCATGATAATTATCGCTGCATTCGGGGTGTTTAGTCGTCTATCTGCATTATTTTCTTTGGCCTGTCTGGTATGTAAGTAAAAATCCTGGAACACTTCGAAATTAGTGTCGATCGGCCTATATACAGCGCCTATTTACATATTAAAGGATTTAAAAGATTTACCATCTATCGTATCATCACTAAAAAGCTCAGATATCAAATTGGAGCGCACAAAAATGGAGACACCTTAACCGAAGTCGAACAAGTCATAGTAGGTCGAACAACCCGACTAGAAATTAGATCAGTATAGGGTCCGATCCGGATCAGGATTGCCTGAAGACTGATCATGGATGAATCAGGCCTCCTGATCCGGACATGATGAAAAATCGTCACGCCATATATGATCCGTACAGGATCCGTTTAAATGATCCATGCCGGATACATTTCAAAGATCCATTCCGGATCCATTTCAAAGATCTATTCCGGATCTATCTTAAAGATCCATGCCGGATCCATTCAACAGTTTCATGTCCGGTCTGGTCAAGAGATCTATACCAGATCCGTTCAAAGGTTTAGAATTAATTTGGTTCTTAAATATCAATTTGACATTAAATAAATGAAAAAAATATTACCATTTTTCCTTAATTTTGTTCATAATTTCAAGTACACTTCAAATGCTTATAAATTTAAACACTCAGAAAAAAAAGATAGCTTATTTAACGTAAAGTATATGTAAATTTAACTGAAAATGACGTACGAATTGAGCCAGCGGAGGCATAAGTAAACTAAACAAAATTGACTAAGTAAAATCTACTTAAAAGCATGTAAAACATTTTGCGCTGTTATGCTACCATCTTGTCTCACCAAAAAAATGAAAAAAAATTAGTTTTTTTGCAATTATTAATCGTTTTTTTATCAATTCAGGG
Organism: Diogma glabrata; assembly: GCA_963693315.1. Lineage (NCBI taxonomy): Eukaryota > Metazoa > Arthropoda > Insecta > Diptera > Cylindrotomidae > Diogma > Diogma glabrata. Next base: position 193,862,871 of record OY856188.1, read on the forward strand.
TGAGAGAATTTTATACACGGCAATGATTAACAGCGGTTAAGAAGGGCCCTGTAAAGATAAAATGCTATTTATTATTAATATTTATTTTGGACTTAACCCGGATTCGATCCCCAGACCTCTGTGTACAAGGCAGCAGCATTAACCATTCGTCTATCTAAATAATTATTTACATCAATTTATTTATGAATATTATGTTGATGCTTAAGTTTAGGACGTTCGAGGGTTCGATTCACAGACTGACCACTATTTATTTTTATTACATTTTTATTATTTTTTTTAAAATAACATAAAAATGATTCCTTTTTGTTCATAAAAATTCAATTTCACAGCATTTCAATTTATCGATACTGTAGTTATTTTAAAATTATATAAACCTAAACATTTCAAATTTATTCCGACAATAATAATAATGTAACTAAGGTAACACAGAAATAACAATTATATATATGTCAAATTCTTTTTGCCAAAACATTGTTCTGACATTTTTTGCTCTCAGATCAATTTATTATTTGACATTACGTGTTTTATTTGGTCAAAAAAAGTGAGTTTTCACCCTAAAAAGATTTTTTTGAATCTAGATTTTTAGCTATAGAGCAAAACATAAAATACAATAAAAAAAAAGAAATACATATATCTCTCAAAATTAGTAAACAAACAAAACGCCACGCCAAAACGTAAGAACATGTGCTGCATAAATTGACAGCTAGCTATACATAAGTAAATTTTAATATTATTTATAAGTAACAAACGCATCGTTTTTTTTGTCGGAGTGCAGTAAGTTTGTTGATTATTTCTTATTTTTATTTTATTTAGTCCAAGTTTTGGCATTATTGATGATTTTTCCAATGGTATCATAAAACTCTTTGTCACATAGGCTCTTATGAAGGAATGGATCCAAGTTTGGATTCGAAAACTAACTTCACCCATACCTGCTTTAGATCACTTGTCATATTTCAAATAGAATAGTTTTTGAGCAACATAATAAGTATTTCACCAATTACTGCTAACAAAAAACATCTGGAAATTCTTGAGTAAAGAGGAGATGCAAGATAAAAATTTAAATTATATGCTTTAAGGTTAATAAGCAAGATCCCTCACAACTGTAAGTTTGACAATGCTGTTTTCGATTCTACAATAAATTTGTACTTATAAGTACAATTCTGCTCGGGTAAATGTACTATTATGACGTCGATAATATAATCAAAATAATAATTCAGTTATACCATTAATAACGAATTTATTGTTTAATGAGCAATATATTATATACAGAATAGATCAGGTAAAAAACTACATTTTGTATTATTATCCAGTTCAGGACATCGGATAAGATGAGTTTTTTCGATCAGAAACTGATCGTATGACTGGATCAACGGATAAAGTACTGCACGCTGATCAGTAACTGATCAGATAGCCGGATCAACGGATAAAGTACTGCACGCTGATCAGTAACTGATCACTGATCAGATAGCCGGATCAAGGGAAACGGTACTGTACGCTGATCAGGAACTGATCAGATAACCGGATCAAGGGAAACGGTACTGTACGCTGATCAGGAACTGATCAGATGGCCGTATTACGGAAAATCTGATCCGGATCTGATCATAATCCGGGTTCCCTGAACTAATTTCCAGTCGGGAAGTTAGTCGAGAGTCAAGAGAGTCGAACAAGTTAGTCGAGAAAGTCGAACAAGTAGGTTGACATTTCACTCTTCAGCCATGTTTCCGTGACCTTCCAAAGATTTATGCCAAGGCTTGATTTACTCACTAATTCTCTCCATTTTGTTTTATAATTACACAATATATTATTTAAAATGGTTTTAATCTTAGGAAGAAATATCTGTTATTTTGATAAAAAGTGTTGCATGATAGGAATTACAATATGTTTCACAAGAACACATAAACACCTTTGAGACACCTTTTGTTTATAACAACATGCGTTCTGAGGTGTTGATGCGCGCAAAATTTGTTTGTATTTTTTTTTTGTAAGGAAATGAATAACTAAACAAATATTGTCACTTATTTGATCAGACTTGATCAATTTTTAATATTGCAGCAAGCATAGTATTCAAACTGTGTGCACTAGATATTAAGCTTGTTACTATTCGCAAATTCATCTTATTTTTAACATATGATTCCTAATGTGAGCATGATGGCATCGATTGTAAAATATTTTAACGACCCTATTACAAATTATAAATTTTATCAAAAAGAATAACGCTCTAAAATTCGACAATACATTGTCTTATTTCTATTAATATTCATTATCAATGTGAATGTCAACCACAACGAAGAATTTAAACATTGTAATATTTTTTTTTTTTTTTTAATAAAACGTGATGTGTAGTAGGCATTACAATATGTGTCACAACAACACATAAAAACCTTTTAAGACCAAGGTCCCACAACAACATGCGTTCAAAGGATGTTAATGGACGCAAATCTGTTTTTTTTTTTTTAAATACTTTTTTGTTAAATAATGAATAACTAAACCATAAATCCTATCACATATAAAATATGACATAGGCCAATAATTCGTGATAGGATAGGGAAAATAAAAATAAAATAAGAGATAAAAAGCAAATTTGTTTTAAAAATTTGCAGGAACAAAACTAAAATTGGTTTGCCAGCTAATGGCATAATCCTTGATTATGGGACGCAGTATATTTTTCAATGATCAAAGCTCAGATATATAGTTATATGAAGGCTCGATATGTGATATATTCATGCAAATTGCAAGTTGATTGATTTGTTGCCTTACACAAGCTGTAACATATGTTTCTGAATTTGATACAATCGTATAATTCGTCAACCCATCTATTATTTTATTTGTTCTTTTTATTTCAATGATGGGAAATCTGGATCATAAGGTCTTCAAAAACTGATTAATTAATTTCAGTCTTCTTTGACTTTCGCGTTGTTATGTGTATTGAAGGGAATTTTATTTGTAAAATCTTGTTTTACTGATTTCTCCTTATGCTGAAACTTTTTTTATAGTGAAATGATGTAGATGAGGAAGAAATAGTTGATTGTGAAGTTGATGGATGTGATGTATTGCTTTTATGCGACAGGGAGAGAAATGAAAAAAGTTCACTTTACTACGCGATCGATCTAATTGTTTGATCGGCAAATAATATATTTTTGGATTCATTTGTTGATTGTTCAATGATATTGAGTTAGTCTAATTTTTTCTATAAAATGTTAATATTTGTGGTTTAATTTTACCTATAGTAAAGATTTTGACAGGTTTTTGAAAAATGTAATTTTAGTTTTTAGCTAGTTAAATTGTGTTTTTAAAATTTAATTGTTTATGAATTTTTAATGAAAACTACGGCTTTTTCACTTTAGTATTTTAATTTTATTTTTCCTAAAATTATTTTGATCTATAAGAGATCTTCCTCAGGAAATTATTTATTTCAGTTTATTGAAACTTTTTCCCTGAGGAAGGTCTCTTAGAGATCGAAAATATATTTGAAAAATAACGATTAAATATTGAAATAAAAAGTGATAGTTTTCGTTATAAATTCATAAACAAAAAATGTTTTTTGAAATTTTTGTGCACATTTTCGCTTTGCAAATGTTTATATGATTTTCCAAATGTGACAAATTATTTTAAACGTTTATAGTAGTTTTTGTCATACGCTACCATAATATGTAGGAGAATTTATTTACATAGCAACATACAAACAATTAATTATTATTTCAAACTTCAAGTTCAAACTATTTATATACTGCCAACAAAAACAATAGCTATTTATGTACCAAGGACATTATAGATGACATTACGGTACTTAACGGACGTAATGCACAGTCACGCCACTGGTGCATACAAGATTTTATGCTTTTATGCATCGGGCTAGTGGTCCTCGAGTTGGTTTACGACGCTTTCTTGGTGTAATAACCTCTATTACGTCTTTGGTACATATATAACTATTTTATACCGAAGATAAAATGTAAAATTCACAAACAAGACTGCAATCATTAACAACATAAAGTAGAGTGAAAATTTTTGTTTTATTTCAATTATCTACTTGAGTTATATAATAATGTTTATGTTAAAAAATATCGCGGTGAAGGTAGATGAATATATGTTTTTGATAAGAGTCGATTTGTTCGTATGTAAAAAACAGCGTAATTTTACGGAAAATGATCAAAGTTTAATGAACCTTTCAAATTCGCATTGTGAGTCGAGATTGATTTTGTATATAAGAATTCAAATACAAATAAAAGCATTAAGGGTTATTCATATGCACATCTAAATTGTAGTATTAGCTACTATACTCAAAAAACAACTCACAACATCTTTGTAAATTTACAAAAAAATATTTTCAATTAGATAAAAAGAAATTTGGAAAACCCATAGATTTAATTAGGTACAAATTATTTTTTGATTTTAAGAAAAAAGTTGTATGTTTTCCATAAAATGTTGTACCAAAAATTTTGTAACTTTCCTATTTTGGTGAAAGGTTCTTTCTTTCAGTTTTGGGTAATTCTTTTACAAACCGAACAGATTTGGACTAAATCTGACCGACACATTTTCGATTTGGCTGAAATTTTTTTTGCAGGTTTTATATCGAAAAAAAAAGATATTAGTCCCTGGGCCTTCACCTACATAATTTTGTGATTACCACATATTTTATACTTCGTGATGCGCCTGTCCTTGACAAGACCTGACAACATTTGTTCTATGATTTTTCTCGAATCGGCCGCTTTTGCGTTCGGCAGGCTCTGAAAAATGCCGATTGCCCGCGATCTTGTAAATTTGCTACCACATTTATTTTTTTTGACTGTGGAGGTTGGAAATTTGTTTTAGAATACGAGGGTAAGCTTGTCCGACCAAAATGTGTTTGCTATTGTCGAGTCCGACAACTGACATTTTGGATGTTTGGGTTGTCGGACTAGACAATAGCAGACAAATTTTTGTCGGACAAGGTTACCCTTGTGTTCTAAATCAAATTAATACTCCAACCCCCATAGTTAAAAAAAACAAAAATTTACAAGATCCCGGGCAATCGGCATTTTTCGGAGCTTGCCGAAAGCAGAAGCGGCCGATTTGAAAAAAATCGCAGAACAAATGTTTTCGGGCTCGTCAAGGACAGGCGCATCACGAAGTATAAAATATGTGGTAATCACAAAATTATGTAGGTGAAGGCCCAGGGACTATATACGTGTTCAAGGATTTTTTTTTTTTGGAAAATATAGCGCTTCTAAATTTCAAGAATTTCGTGATTTTTGGGTTTACGAGTTATTTTCAAATATTCATAACTTCGGTTTTATTAAAGATAGAAACCTCTAGGTAGTTTGTTTTATTTTAAAGTAAAAAGATGCCAGTTTACAAAAAAATTAAAACTAATAAAAGATATTAACAATTTGCTATTTTTATAAACAAATAAAATGTTCAAATCGATCTGTAGTCATTGCCCCACCCACGAAATGAGTTTTTAGTATGACCATCGTATTCTACGTTTTATTTCCTATAAAAAAAGTATTTTTAATTAATTTAGAAATGATTTTTACTGTTAGAAATAAATAAATTTATCGAGCGCGGGACGACAAAAAATTAGATATATGTGTCATTCTTTTACATACCGAACAGATTAGGACAAAATGTGACTAAGACATTTTTGATTCAGCTGAAATTTTTTTACGGGTTCTATATAAACAAAACGATATACTTGTTCCAGGATTTTTCCGTTTTTTTAGGGGAAATAGAGCGGTTCCAAATTTCGAGAACTTTGTGATTTTTGGCTTGAAGACTTATTTTCAAAGATTCATAACTAACTCTAGTAAAGATAGACAATTTTTGTCTGTTTTATTTTAAAGTATTGTTACGTTTTTCCCACCTTACTTCGAATTGGCCTAACTCACAATTCGATAAACGTAATTCCCAATCTCTTCCTGAGTTCGATCACTGATTAGTAAGCACAAACACCAGGTTTTATTAAGTATTCAACACCTTAATTGTTCCACAACAACAGGAAAACAATACACCAAACAATATTCCTGACTAGAATATTCTTTTAACAGCTTCAGAACTCCAACGGTTTATTGTAGAAATTTCCAGTAACTCAACGTTCAAAATAATACACAATTTATTTCTACTCAATAACACTTATAACTTTATTCACTAATTTAAAAATCACTTTTATAATTTTAACTTCACAATCGCAGGTTTAAAATAAACTAATTCAATATTTAATTTCACTTTACTGTCGCAGGTCTAAAATAAGACTAATTTAAAAACTACAATAGGTAATCTTCTTATATACCTTCTGCAATACTTCTAGATAATTCGACATCACTTTCCAGAAACCTTGAGAAAACATTAGAATATTCGATTATTTTACGTTATGTTGATTTGATTCATAAAATCGTTTATGTTGACCCTATTTCTAAGAAGAGACAACAACAACAATATTCATTTCATTAATTTGATTGTTGTGTTTTGTTGATTTTATTTTCCTGGAAGTGACCGTAATCGTCTAGATTTTTCTAAATCGTAACATTACCCTCCACTTAAGCCTGTTCGTCCCGAACAGGATCTAGATCTCTCGTCCAATTGTTGAATCCAAACATTTTTTTTTTTTTTTTTTTTTTCTATTGCCCAGACGGTTTAGAATTGCTTCTGGTCCCTTTCTAAGTCCTTGGCCATTACTTTGTTCTATGTCCGCCCACCGTGATAAGTATGGATTCTCATTATCTCTAAAGCCCTCCTTATCTTTTCCCTTTGAGTGTTTCACATTGCCATGTCTCCGAACCATTCTCATTTTCAGCTGCGATTCGTTTCCATTTGACGCTATTTGAACCACTTCATTTACATTGCTCACTTCGTACTGGACCTGAGCTTGTTTCGTTTTTAACTTTCGGCGTTTGTTCAAACGTCTGCGTCGGTTGACGTTTCTTTCCCTCATCTGTTTGGATGGTGCTGGATTTTCCTCTGCACTGCGTAGTTCCTCATCGCTGCCAATATCGGTTGACTCTGCCTTATTCACAAGTAGTGGCATCTCAACATTATTTACCTTTAGGATTCCACATCCAAAATCGAAGACTAATCCCTTCGCCTTCATGAAGTCCATCCCCAAAATGACTTCATCCATAATGTCTGCCACTAGCACCTCTTGTTGATAGCAGTTATTTCCCAATTTTATTTCAGCGATTCTTTTACCAGCTACGTCAGCGCATTCTCCAGTTACTGTTCGGAGTTTCAATCCATCTGATGGTTCCAAAACACCGTCAATTAAACCTTTGCGAACGAATGTTCGAGCTGAACCTGTATCCAGTGTCATGAAGCAACCTTTACCTTCAAGTTTTCCATTGATACCCAAGCTTTCACCATTTACCGCAATTCTTGAAATTGGAATGTAGGCTGCATTCTCCTCACTTTTTGACTTTACAGTTGCACCTCCAATAGGCTTCCGTTGAATAGGAGACGAAGATCTATCACGCTTCCTGTTCCAGCAGTCCTGTGAGATATGGCCCGATTTCCTACATATCCAGCACAGGAGTTTCCTACTGCTGTTCCTGAACCCTAAGTGCTCCATTTCTTCGGCTCCTCTGTTCTTCACAGAAGACGACAATCTGTCTGCTTCCCCGTTTGTCTTGCACTCCCGTGCCATGTGACCCTCTTCATCACATACCCAGCATCTGATGTCGCTTCTATCTCTGTGTGCCAATACTTCCCCTTTGATGTTCCCCTCTATATTCCTTTTTCTGCATCCACCAGATGACATACACATCCTCTGTACCATCTCATATTGCATTGCGTATGCGACAGTTTCATGGAAAGTCGCCTTAGGTGTAGTCATTACTTTGATCCTGGTTTCTGGATCTCGGATACCATCAATGAAGGCCTCGATCTTCATTTTCTCCATGAAATATGGTGGTGTATTTGAGTGTGCCAAATGTACAAGCCGTTCTACAGCCGAGGAATAATCCTGTAGAGATTCACCATTTCGTTGCAAGCGACCTTTTAGCTCAATTCTGTATAACTCCTTTTTATGGTCGCTGCCATATTTTCGTTCCAATGCATTCATTACTTCAGCATAACTTTTGCGATCGTTTTCTGGAACTGCCTGTAATGCTTCAGCTGCTTCCCCTTTAAGTGCAACTATCAATGCAGCAAGACGATTTTCGGCGTTCCAAACATTTTGATCTGCTGCGGTCTCGAACTGGAACTTGAAGATGCCAAAAGATGTGGTACCGTCATACGATGGTGGTTTCAATTTAATATTTGCTATCTGTTGTACCACCTGTGAAGTAACTTTAGCTGTTTCAACATCCTGCAACCTCTTCTCAAAATCGTCAACTTTAGTTACAACTTTATTCAAGTCACGCTCAAATTCTTCAATTTCGTTTTGAATTTTCTCGACTTTTAAATCAAATGCCGTTGACATTTGTAGAAGCTTCTCGTCTAAGTGTTGATTTATGCTAATATTCAACTCATTTATTTGCTGGTTCATCTCATCTTTATTTGCAGCAAGAGTTGCAGTAATCTCTTCTTTATTAACAGCAATGTTATTGTTGACTGTTTCCAGCTGTTGATTGATGTTGCTACTGATTTCTTCCTTAGTAGCAGCCATTTGTTGATTGATGTTACTACTTTGTTGATCAAATTTTTGAGTCAGCTCGTCTTTGTTGGCAACCATATTTGAGTTTACGACATCCAATTTCTGATTCATATTGGCATTTACGGCATTTAATTGCTGATTCTGTTGACTGATGTTCAAACTCATCTGTTGCATCATAGCCATTAACTGCGTAAAATCGAAATTTCCAGATGGCAATGAAGTTGTTGTTTCCGCAACAAAACTTTTCTCCTCATCAGCTGCCACTAGATCATTATTTGTACTAATCACTCCAAACTGGTAACTTTCCACGTCCATTCCATTGGCTTCCATACCTTGTCGAAGCCGTAGCATTAATTCAGTTTTGTTTCCACTTGTTGACAATCCACGTTGTTCTAGTTCTTTCTTTAACTCTAGAACCTTCAAATCACTTAATAAAACCATTATTAACAGCTAGCTAATCCGCCGATGTCACCAATGTTACGTTTTTCCCACCTTACTTCGAATTGGCCTAACTCACAATTCGATAAACGTAATTCCCAATCTCTTCCTGAGTTCGATCACTGATTAGTAAGCACAAACACCAGGTTTTATTAAGTATTCAACACCTTAATTGTTCCACAACAACAGGAAAACAATACACCAAACAATATTCCTGACTAGAATATTCTTTTAACAGCTTCAGAACTCCAACGGTTTATTGTAGAAATTTCCAGTAACTCAACGTTCAAAATAATACACAATTTATTTCTACTCAATAACACTTATAACTTTATTCACTAATTTAAAAATCACTTTTATAATTTTAACTTCACAATCGCAGGTTTAAAATAAACTAATTCAATATTTAATTTCACTTTACTGTCGCAGGTCTAAAATAAGACTAATTTAAAAACTACAATAGGTAATCTTCTTATATACCTTCTGCAATACTTCTAGATAATTCGACATCACTTTCCAGAAACCTTGAGAAAACATTAGAATATTCGATTATTTTACGTTATGTTGATTTGATTCATAAAATCGTTTATGTTGACCCTATTTCTAAGAAGAGACAACAACAACAATATTCATTTCATTAATTTGATTGTTGTGTTTTGTTGATTTTATTTTCCTGGAAGTGACCGTAATCGTCTAGATTTTTCTAAATCGTAACAGTATAAAGGTGGAATTTAAAAAAAAAACTGTTATCTATAAAAATTATTAACAAATTGTTATAAACAAATAAAATGTTAAAATGAATTTTTAGTCATTATCTAACAAAAATTCTATTCAAAGTTCAATTTTCAATAAGAAACGTATATAATATATATAATTAATGGAGAAATGAGTTTTACTGTTAGAAATAAACTAATTTATCGAGCGCGAGACGATAAAACATTTTATAAATTTTTGTCGTCCGGCGCTGGAAAAGTTAACTTATTTGTAACAGTAAAACTCATTTCTCCATTGATTATATATACGTTTCTTATTGAAAATTGAATGTAGAATACGATGGTCACACTAAACACTCTTTATTAGATAATGACTAAAAATTAATTTTAACATTTTATTTGTTTATAACAATAGGAATTTGTTAATAATTTTTATAAATAAAGTTTTTTTTAATTCCATCTTTATTCTTTAAAATAAAACAGTCAAAAGGTGTCTATCTCTACCAGAACCGAAGTTATAAATCTTTGAAACTAAGTCTTCAAGCGAAAGATCACAAAATTCTCGAAATTTAGATCCGCTCTATTTCCCCTAAAAAAAAAAGAAAAAATCCTCGAACAAGTATATCGTTTTGTTTATAGAACCCGTCAAACATTTTTCAGCTGAATAAAAAATGTCTTAGTCACATTTTGTTCTAATCTAATGTTCGGTATGTAAAAGAATGACCCATATATGGAATTTTTTGTCGTCCCGCGCTCGATAAATAAATTTATTTCTAACAGTAAAAATCATTTCTAAATTAATTAAAATTACTTTTTTTATAGGAAATAAAACGTAGAATCCGATGATTATACTAAAAACTCATTTCGTGGGTGGGGCAATGACTAAAGATCGATTTGAACATTTTGTTTGTTTGTAGCAATAGAAATTTGTTAATAACTTTTATTAATTTTAATATTTTTTGTAAACATAGCTTTAACGGTTTTATTTGTTTAAAAAAATTTTATGTTTGGTTAAACTATTTGTTTGAAAAATTTTGTGCGAAAAATAATTATTTTAAAATAATGGTCCGATTTTCTTGAAACTTTGATGTTCGTATAATAGAAGTATAATAAAAGTAATAGAAGGAGTATAGAATTATAGAAGAAGTATAATAAAAAAAAACACGAGTTTTTTATTTTTTTATTTTCTTACTAGTTTAGAAACAGGGTGGCTCGAACTTTTTTAAGAAACAAGAAAGTTCAAAGTTAAATTGTGCTCGAACGGGTGAACCGATTTTAATAATTTTTTTTTTGTTTGAAAGGTACTTCAGTTAGGCTTTTTAAAAGTACTATACTGATAAAAAAATTAAATTTTATATTAGTTTTAATTTTACAAACCTTGCGATTTAAAAAAAAAACTCAATTTTTTGTTTTATTTTTTTAAGTTTGAAAGATTTATTTTACATTAAATTTAGATTTACTAAAAACTAGTGCACGGATTTTACTGAACTTTTTTTTGTTTTAAAGGTATTAAATTTTAATACATAAAACATATAGTTTCATGTGTTTGAAATGATTACTTATTGATTTGAATTAAGCAATAATTATATATATGAGGCATTCTTTGCAACTCGGAGACCCCCTGCTCTTCAGAATTGGTTTAGGTTTTTCAGAAGGTTTATGGACAAAAATTGTAGCTTATTGTCTCTTGTTTCCAATGTCATGTGCCCCTTTACAAAATTCAAAATGGCGGAATAAATATGGCGGATATAGGCTTACGGCCTCATTCTGGAAGTATAGCAATTTAGAACTGCCAGCACAAATTTTAAATATCAACATATGCGTTCTTAGACAAAGAATGTTGGTAATTTATTTATTTTTATTTATTTAATTATTTATTTATTTATTTATGTATTTATTTATTTATTTCTTTATTTCTTTCTTTATTTATTTATTTATTTATATATTTTTTATTTATTTATTTATTTATTTATTTATTTATTTATTTACTTATTTACTTATTTATTTATTTATTTGTTTATTTATTTAATTATTTATTTATTTAATTATTTATTTATTTAAGTAGTTATTTATTTATTTATTTATCTATTTATTTATTAATTAATTAATTAATTTGATTTATTTATTTATTTTTTTATTTATTTATTTATTTATTTATTTTTTATTTATTTATTTATTTATTTATTTTTTTTATTTTTATTTATTTTTATTTATTTTCATTTATTTTTATTTATTTTTATTTATTTTTATTTATTTTTATTTATTTTTATTAATTTTTATTCATTTAATTATTTTTATTTATTTATTTATATATTTTTATTTATTTATTTATTTTTTAATGTATTTATTTATTTCTTCTTCTTCCTATCTTTTTTTTTTTTACATCGAATAAAAATATAATAATTTCCTGGTTCTTTGGTCATAGACCTCCAGGGTAGGCTTGTACATTGGATTGTGGTCTTAAAGTCACTCTCGAGCTTAATCTCTCTTCTTTTTCCGTCTCGGTTAGTCCGAACTTCTTCTGGTGATCGTTTAACTGTCCGACCCAGCTGTTCTTCGGTCTTCCTTGTCTTCTCACCTTTGGTACATCTAATCGGAGCATCTGTTTTGCCACATTAGTTTCATCTGTAACGTAAACTTTTTCATACCATTTAGTTCGTTCCCGTTTCATTTTGTCTACGACTGGTTCTTTCACTTGTATTGAGCCTCGTATATGCGTGCTTTTAAATGGTCTAGTTTCGTCACTCCCATTGACATTTTCATCATTTTCATATCAGCTGCAGTAAGATCTTGTTCATATTTTCGATACATCGTCCAACATTTTGCACTATAAGTCAACGCATTTATTTATTTATTTACTTATTTATTTTTTTATTTATTTATTTATTTATTTATTCATTTATTTATTTATTTATTTATTAATTTATTTATTTATATTTATTTTTATTTATTTATTTTTATTCATTTATTTTTATTTATTTATTTATTTATTTATTTTGAAGTTTTTGTTGAAAATTATAGAAATTATTTTTTAAAAACATCGGCTAATATATACCGAAAGATTATTATGGAAATTATAGACAAAACTTCTATTATTTCCAAAAAACATCTCCAAAGTGCAATTTTCCAGGTTTTTTGTAAAAAGGTAATGAAGATTCAAAATTATGGAGGAAAATATAAAAACAGGGGAGATTTGTTATTTGTTTATTTTTTTAATTTTATATTTTTATATTTGGGTAGCGAAAATCCGAAATTCTACGTCCACGCCGTGCTACCTGGGTAACGCTAACAGAATTAGGTTGGTGTAGTTGAGAGGGACAGAGTAAATACTGCTTATACTCAATGATTCTGCACCATGGCGAGTCATTGGCGCCATAAAACCAGTGCAACTCAAGCGTCTGTTCTCCATGTTAGGGGCGGCTTGGAGCGGGCGTCTGTCTTGGATCAAGCGGCTCGCTATATAAATGTGTAGAAAGCGTCTGTTCTCCATGTTAGGGGCGGCTTGCAGCGGGCGTCTGTCTTGGATCAAGCGGCTCGCTATACAAACGTGTAAAAAGGTTGTTTCTGGTGACCTTAAGATGCAGAACGAACCCATTCACGAAAATTTGGGTTGGGCGAAGGGCTAACACCCCATTTCCGTAAAAAAATTATTGTCATGAATTCTGTACACAGGCCTCGGAATATCTCGGATTCAATATTGGAACGACCTCGGAAACTGTACCCGGACTACGATTTAAAAATGGAAACCTGGAACGTGCTAAGCCTCAGAAGACCAGGAGATCTCCTAAAACTAACACAACAAGTCGAGAGCTACACACTGGATATAGTGGCAGTACAAGAACTAAGATGGCCAGGGAGTGGAATCCATGAAACAGCGAAAGGATACACTCTTTATTATTACGGTCATCAAAACGGAGGAGAATTTGGAGTTGGCTTTCTTATACACCGTCGCGTGAATCAGCATGTTATCGACTTCTGCCCAATTAATATGCGGTTATGCACACTGAAAATCCGCACGCAAAAATTCAATGTAACGATCGTCAATGTTCATGCACCTACTGAAGATAAAGCAGATGATATTAAAGACCTGTTCTTCCTAGAACTCGAAGAAGTCATCAATAACATCCCGCGGCACGATATAAAAATCGTGGTAGGTGACTTTAATGCTCAAATTGGTAGGATTGCAGAACTTAAAACACATGTCGGCCCCAACAGCTTGCATCATACCAGCAACAATAACGGTTTTCGCGCAGCCGAGCTGGCTATGATGTATGATCTAGTAATTTCCAGCACTTTCTTCCCTCACAAGAGAATTCACAAAGCAACGTGGAAATCAAATGACGGAAGAACAGAAAATCAAATCGATCACGTCATGATCTCTAAGAGACACTCTACAAGTGTAACTGACGTTCGATCATACAGAGGTGCTGATATGGACACCGATCATATGCTTGTCATCTTTAAGTACAAGTGCAAATTATCATCTACATATGTCGAAGCATTTAAACATCCGGAAACGCTGAATAGATATCAGGAAATAATAACACAAAACATAGAAGAGCATGACATCTCTTCTGAGATGCCATTAAACATACAAGAAGAATGGCAAACGCTTCAATCAACCATTATAGCCGCAGCACAAACTACAATCGGAAAACGACCACCGAAATCACACAACGAATGGTTTGACGACGAATGCCGCCAATCCGTTGAAAATAAACAAAAACTGCGAGAAAAATGGTTAACAAGGAACACCCGAAGCTCCCCAGCTGATTATCTATGCGCCAGAAAAGCCTCAGCAAAACTTCTACGTAAAAAGAAACGCGAACACATGAAGAGCTGCATCGAAAATATCGACCTACATGCGGCCAACGGAAATTCAAAAGAGTGCTTTGCCAATGCACGGAATCTGACAAAAGATTTCCACCCAAGATCTACAGCCATCAAAAATGAAAACAATGAAAACAATGAACTTACAATAAGTGAACGCGATGTGCTGGCAGTGTGGCGATCCCACTTTCAAGACCTACTGAATAGAAGTTCATCCTATTCGAGCAATTGCTCCGTCAAATGAGGAGATTTTTGTCCCTTACCCAGCAATAGAAGAAGTGGAAGCTGCCATTAAAAAACTGAAAAATGGCAAATCACCAGGTTTCGATGGTATTCCCGCAGAACTTTTGAAAAATGGAGGAGCAGCTCTGGTCTCACGTATATATGATCTGATTCTTGCAATCTGGGACCAAGAAGAACTACCTGCTGAATGGAAAACAGCTCTCATTGTTCCGCTGCATAAGAAAGGTGACCGTCTAAAGTGTGCGAATTATCGTGGCATCGCACTGTTGAACACTGCATATAAAATACTAGCTAATGTCGTACTTGCTCGACTCATCCCGTTCGCCGAATCTATCATCGGTGACTATCAGTGTGGTTTTCGTCCCAACCGTTCAACCACAGATCAATGTGTAAAACATTAAGGATGATTCTAGAAAAATGTTGGGAGCACAACATCAGCATTCACCAGCTCTACGTTGATTTCAAGCAAGCATATGATAGTATCATCCGCGAAAACCTTTGGTCCGCACTCATATGCCTTGGCATCCCAGAGAAACTTGTTTCTCTGTGCAAACTCACAACATCGGGATCAAATTGTAGAATAGTAATCGAAGGGTCAGTTTCTGATCTTTTCGATATAACATCAGGTGTTCGACAAGGTGATGCACTCGCGCCTGTACTGTTTAATTTGGCGCTGGAGTACGCGATAAGAAAAAGCCGAATTGAGACACAAAACTGCATATATAACAAATCTAGTCAAGTTCTTGGCTACGCAGATGATATTGTGCTTCTCGGACGTAGAACAAGCGATATTAAGGATAGTCTCTCTCAGCTTGAAAGAAATGCTAAACGACTTGGATTATGCATCAACACCGGCAAAACCAAAGTGTTAACAACATCTAAGAACATCCCTCCCGGAAATCTGGATACTGGCGACTATGAAGTGGAACGCGTGGAAAACTTCAAATACCTCGGGTCTGTAATAACATCGTCAAATGACATGCAGGCAGATATCAAAGCCCGTGTCTCTGCCGCATACAGAGTTTTCTACGCATACTCAAAACTTCTGCGATCAAAATATCTTTCGCGGTCGTGTAAACTCACACTTTACAAAGCATTAATTCGACCTGTGCTTACATTTGGAAGTGAAAGCTGGACACTGACTTCCTCCGATTGTAGAATTTTATCAACTTTCGAGAGGAAGGTCATACGAACAATTTATGGTCCATGTAAAGTTGCTGAAAATCAGTATAGAATCCGAATGAATCACGAAATCAGACAGCTTCTTGGAGGCTGTGATGTAATCGGATTCATTAAATCCAACCGGATTAGATGGTTTGGTCATGTAGAAAGGGCTCCATTGGATAGAATGATAAAGCGTCCCAACAACAACCAGCTGGTGTTCGTCGAAGAGGAAGACCTAGACAACGCTGGCGTGATGACATCATCCAAGACCTTCGTGATATAGGATTCGAAACTGGGGTCAACTGGTCATGGAACGAGATAATTGGAAGCTGATTGCACAGACGGCAAAATCCCTCCATGGGATGTAAACGCCAGAGAAAGAGAGAGAGAAATTTTTATATTTACGAGCCGCCATTTTGAATAAAAAATTTAACACCACTCGGAAAGTTTCAACTTCCACTTTCAGTTTCCGTTTCAACTTATTATTATTATTATCAACATTCTAAGTAAAACAACACATCTGTTGATATTTTAAATTTGTGTTGGTAGCCAAATTTCTATACTTTAAGAGTGAGGCCGTAAGCCTGTAGCTGCCACATTGATTCCGCCATTTTATACATATATTTATGAAAGAGAAGAAAACGGTACTTTTTGAAATCACCAAGTTTAAACAATTAAAATTTAAAAAAATCATCTAAAAATATGAATAATTTTTGTTAAAGTAATATTTTTATAAGGCGTCACTATGTACCTTTTAAACAAAAAAAATTCATTAAAATCGGTTCACCCATTCGATCACAATTTTGAAATGAAGTCAAGTGATTCCATGAATTCAATTTATATTGTTATCGCGAGGCTAACTCGCGATTGTCTCACAAAGTAAAATAAATCTCTACGAGTCAGACTCGTGATTGTTTCACAAAGCAAAAATAAATGTCCACGAGTCAGACTCGTGATTGATGCACAAGGGATTAAACTTAACTTTAAAATAAAACAAACTAGAGGTTTCTATCTTTAATAGAACAGAAGTTATGAATATTTGAAAATAACTCGTCAAGCCAAAAATCACCAAATTCTCGAAATTTAGTACCGCTATATTTTCCAAAAAAAAAAAAATCCTCGTACATGTATTTTTTTTCGATATAAAACCCATAAAAATTTCAACCAAAGCAAAAACGTGTCGGTCAGAAAGGTGTACGGTTTGTAAAAGAATTACCCTTTTATGAAATAAAAACATCCCATCAGTTGCAATTTCCCAAGGGCGGTGATAATTCGAAATAATTTTTTGCCAAAAATTTCGAAAGCACAAGTATATTGATAAAAGCACGAGGCCATAGGCCGAGGGCTATTATCAATACCACTTGCTTGAGGAATTTTTCAAAAATTATGAAAATTTATCAACGAACGAGGGAAGGGGAATTCGTTTAGAAATTTTTTTTTTCATTTTTCATTACTTTATATATTTTTTATGAATTATACGTTGGCCTACTGCGATATCAGTTAATTATTTTAAAAATTATTTGATAATTTTTAACATCCCAGTAGGCAGTAGGCCAGACGTATAATTATTTGTTATTAGTATAATTCAAATTTGATTGGTGAATTGAATGATGTCATTACTTTTATAGAATTTCATTGGGTTAAATTAAAATAAAAATAAAGCAAAAAATTTTCACTAAATAAATAGGATTTTTTATTAACATCAAATATTTATGTAAACTTTTTTTTTCTACCAAAGTATGTATATGAAAAATCTATTTTCATGCAGGTTGAACCCCCTGTGAAAGTAACTTTTTCTCTCTAGCGAAAATCGTTTTCGCAAAATAACAAATTGTGGTCCTATAATATTTTCAAGTAATTTCACAGTCTTTAAATCAAAACAACCATGATAAAATAGAATATGTATTTTGAATGTTATGTTGTTGTTTTCTATTTTAATAATTTATAATAATTTTAGTTTATATTTACTATTATAGAAAAAATAAAATTTCTGACGCGAGATGAAAACTTTTTTCCCCCCACCCGACACTATCGTGAGTAAAAATGTTCACTCAACGAAAAACGGTGTATTCATCTCTTATAGCAAAATATACTATAAGTATTACTAAGAAATGGTCATTGAAAAAATTATTTTCTTTGTTTGAAGTAACATTATATTTTTGTTATTTGCAGATCATTAGAATGGAAAAGAAAAACACAATTTTCTTTCAAGGAGTTTGTCTAGAGACATTTTTATCAATTGTTTCCCATCAAAATATGGTATTTCTATATTGAAAATTGCATTATGTTTATCGCAAAAAAAATATTATTTCTATTGCATTTAAAATTAAAATCGTGATAAGATTTAGTTTATTTTAATTGTTTTCCTTCTGGGTGTTAGGAGGAAAACTAATTAAAATAAATTTTTAATGAGAATCTGTGGATCTGGACTTAAAGGATTTTATTGAAATGTAGAGCAAATATGATATGAATTGTATTTTTATGACACCATAGTAAATTCAACGAAATATAAAACGATCTGTATGTCAGTGTGAGTTATCAATTAGATTCATAGGATACAGTAAAATCAGTTCAGGCCTTTATACAACAAATCGCATTGGAAATCTCCCATTGTTCGAAGCTTTTTAGAAAACCAAAGTTTTAGAGGTGGTAAAATCGTTTAATCAATAAGCAGGTTGACAGCAGGTTATTCATTTGACTTGTACACGAACTAGTTGTAATGTTTATAAATAAAATTAATCTTGCACTTTAAACAGGCTTAAGTCGACCATAATGTACTTTTACCATACAGTTTTTGTAAACATAAAGACAAATGCTGTTAAAAATATAATTGGATTTTGAGTGGAATTACGAGAGCCAAAGCCCAAAAGGTTTGACTTTCTTATCAAAACACAAACTCCTACGTATAAGCAAACTAAAAATAAAATTACTCAATATCAATATTTAAGTTCCGGTAGACAGTTAATATATAATAATAAAGTTATTATTGTTTCGTATAAATAAATAATCTAAACTTAAATATGTCAACTTTCATACATATCATTTTTATTTAGATAGTAAAACGGATTTTATTCTAGATTATGTTTGTGTAGACAGTGATGAAATTTTTGTGATAATTTCATTTAATTCAAATAATCCTAATTTATTTTATCTAATCAAAATATTATTTTGGAACTTAAAAAGTAGAGACGGGCTTTTGATAGAAAGAATTGTCTTAAATTTATCTCGTAACCAAAAACTCAACTAGCATAATGTGCTTACAAAGAGTTCAGATGATTTCTATTGTTGAGATCAGCTAAAGTGATAGTAATAATTCTGTTAAGAACGAAGAATTGGTTTAGTAAGGTAATTACTTCGGTCTGAAAGACCTAAGTATTACATCCATGAGCTCAATGTGAAATTCTTACCCCCACTTTTTTGGCATTTCTCGACATTTTAGGACCTACTGATTCTAAAAAAGCAAAAAAAAATGTATGTCTGTCTGTTGGCCGGCCGGCCGTCCGTCCGTCATTACCTACGCTGCAGTAGGGATTGGTATGTGAGATCAAAAACTAGATTATTGCTTTATAAGTTTGTCAAAAAAATGTTGTCAAGTGTGTCAAAAGAAAGATTTTTATTTATTTTTTTACCCAAGTTTTTGGAAAAAAATAAAATAAATTATTTGTTTGAATGAAATTTTATTATTATTATTGAGAATTCTGGCATTATAAGTTTGTCAAAAAAATGTTGTCAAGTGTGTCAAAATAAAGATTTTTTATTTATTTTTTTACCCAATTTTTTGGAAAAAAAATAAAATTAATTATTTTTATGACATGAAATATTATTATTATTATAGAGAATTATGACATTATAAGTTTGTCAAAAAAATAATGCCAAGTGTGTCAAAAAACGATTTCATTTATTATTTTAGCCAATTTTTTGGAAAAAAAAATTTTGCTGTTTTTATGACGTAAATGTATGTAATTGAAAACGAAATTGGACATAGAAATTTTTGAATTTGTTAATTTTATTTTTTCAATTTTGAAAAAAGTTTGTATTTTTGATTTGTAATAATTTTTGCAATATTTTTAGAATTTTGGAAAAGTTTAAATTTTTAAGAATTTTCGGAATTATCGGAATTTAGAAAAAGTTTAAATATTTGATTTTATTCTAATTTTTGAAATATTTTTGGAATTTTGAAAAAAGTTTGATTTTATTTAATTTAACAAAATTTTTGGGAATTTTGATTATAATTTTCCGGCAACGTATCGATGTTTCGTGTTAGTTTTGTAATAAATGTTTAAACAGAGATAAAAATTACTTGTACTTTAACAAAGAGTTATGTTTGATATACATCGCTGCCCAAAACTAAAAACCATGTTCTCATAAAAGTTTTTTGCCGAAAACTATATCAAAATCCTTAACCCAGACCGAAGTCTTGATATCTCAGAGCTGTGAGATTTCAGCCCCTCCATATATGTAAAATTAAAATAAAACAAACTTTGACAATTTTAAAAATAAAAAAAATTCTTAAAAAAACTGATTTATGTATTTTTTGCAAGCAGTGTCAATTTAAATGTGTCCTGTCCTGTTTCCTACTACTATTCATTAAATCTGTTTTCTATAGATTTTAACAAACATTTAAATGTAATTAGAATAGAAGTTAACAGTAAAAGATCAATTAGTTGCTAGCTATATCTGAATTAGATTGTGAACAAATGTCCTTTTACAATTATTTACGAAGTACCGATGGTCGCGAGTTTGACAAATACTTCGGTCAATTAAAGATAGGATAACTACTATAGTAACGATGTGATAACTACTTTATGCTTGATTTTTTCATAGAAGGCTATAGTTGCTGTTAAAAAATCTGACTCAATGGGGACTGTTCGTATACGGTTTAATTTGCAGCCCCAAACTATAATTAGAACGAATTCATGTCCAGTGTTGATCCTATCCAAACTAGTTTATCTGACTTGCAGTCACCAAAATCGTCACTACCGTATGCGATTTCAATTTGCTTGAATTGCTTATATAATAAATATATTTTGCTAAAAACCTAGTTTCCCGGTAGGGTATAAATCAGTGATTTGAGAATATCGTTTTTCGAATTGAGAGTTAAACCAATTTGAAAAATGTATTATGTTTCATGCGTACTCCCTTACGAGTGACATAGAATTATAAAAGAACAAGTTAAATCCAAGTTCCATTCCGATTCTTCATTAAGATGAAAATTTAAACATAGACTGAAGATTTTGTATTTTTCACTTGTCATGAGTATAGTCAGATTAAATTTATGTTAAAAAAGAAATTAGAGATACCTCGTTATCATTTTTTTTACTGAATTTTTTCAGTAAAAATTCAGTAAAAAAAATTCATTTTTTTTACTGAAAAAGTGAAAAATAATTGTTTGTAATATATTTTTATGTATATCAATTGATTAATTTATAACTCTTTAATAAACGGTCAAACAGCCTTTTGGCGGTATATTATGACGCTGCTTGGATTTGTGTATTATCAGGAAGAAAAAAAAATATAATTAACTTGCGTTAAATTTATTCACTACAAAACATAATTACACACGGGAAAAAGAAGTGTATATTAATAGAATAAAAGAAAACGTGACAAAAGTTTTATTAGATAACCGAAATTTCGTTTATATACTGGAACTTGATAGTATGAAAAATTTCAATGTGATTTTCAATTGATTGAGATATGTCAGGATAATTTATGTTTTTCATATTGTCGTATCATAAATGTCAAATCAATCGAATTGATGAGGTTTTTTATAAATAAGTGTGCAAAGAGAAGTCAATACGTGGTTGCAACAAAATTAGTTTTAGAATATATTTATTTCGTTTCGAAAGTTATTTTTCTCATAGGCTAGGTTGTTCGTTTCTTGGAAGAAGAAGCATTGACAAAAAGCTACAAATATCTCTTACATACGTCTTGCTAGAATCAGTTAGGTCATATGCCTAAATACGGATTCATTTTCACTTGAGCCAGACATAACAAGTAGATTACCGTTTCCTTCTACGATGATCGTGTGAGAAACATTTAGTCTTTTCACATTTTGGTAGGTGATATAACATTATCGGGCGATGACACAAACATTTTTAATAATATCTCACCGATTGGTTGTGTAGTCCTTACCTTAAATAGTCCAGTTTTGAAGTTATCTTACATATGGTGTTATCTGCCAACTCTCGATTTGTGCACTGTTTTGCTTCTTCATGTGCAACCGTTCGGTTTGCAAATCGGTATTTCTAAATCAGTCGTGTGGCAAGTTAAGCGTTCTATCTAACGAGTTTATCAGTTTTCAAAATTATTCATTCAATTCCAACGAGTGGTGAGAAAACCAAAGTTCATTAATTCAGAAATCCTAATTGTGCTCTCTACCTGTGCAAAAGTGGAAGTCACCGATGAATTTTTACAAAACTAGTGCGAAAAAAATATATTTTAAGTACTTTTGCCTGTTACTGGTCAAGAGAGAGATCTGAAATTCGGTCCTTTTCTTAAACGACCCATTTAAAACTTGAAGCATAAAATTGATCATTAGTGCAGTAACTGAAGCCTTTCCGCTCTGAATTCTTTGAACCTTGACTGATTGACGTGAAATTTGGTGAATAGTTAAAGGATGACACAAAAATGAAAAGTGATATAATGATGTGCGTTTTTATTCTGAGGGGTGGGTCACCCTTTCTCGGGGGTGGAATTTTTTTCACTAAACATTACCTCCAAAATAGGTAAAGGGTACATTCAGGGCAAAAAATATTACCTAAGGTTTTTTTGATAGATCGATATTTTTCGAGTTATATGCGATTGAAAACATACTGTTACGTTTTTCTACCTTCCTTCGAATTGGCCTAGCTCACAATTCGATTAACGCAATTCCCAATATCTTTATGAGTTCGATCACTGATTAGTAAGCAAACACACCTGGTTTTATTATTCAACTTCTTAATTGTTCCACAACAACAGGAAACAATACAGCAAACAATATTCCTAACTAGAATATTCTTTCAACAGCTTCAGAAACTCCAACGGTTGATTGTAGAAATTTCCAGTAACACAACGTTCAAAATAATACACAAAATATTTCTACTCAATAACACTTAAAACTTTATTCACAAAAACTAATTTAAAAATCACGTTTATAATTTTAACTTTACCGTCACACGTTTAAAATAAAACTAACTAGTGTTGCAAGACATTTATCCTTATATACGATTCTGCATAATCTCGATCATTCGAGGTCACTTTTTAGAAACCTTGAGAAAACACTAGAATATTCGATTATTTTACGTTATGATGATTTGATTCATAAAGTAATTTTATGTTGACCCAAGTTATAAGAATACAACAACAACACTATTCATTTCATTAAGTTATTTTGTTTTGTTATGATTTTGCTGTTTTCGTTAAAAAATGCATGTTTGTTACAGGTTTTCACAAATAGCTCAAAAACTTGATGTTATGTCAAAAATGTTGTAATGAACCAAAAATGAAACTTAGAAAAACAAACAAATTGGATTTGTATGAGTGTTTTAAATTCAAAATAAAGATATTATCGCTCATTGAAGAAAATTGGAGAGAGAGCTATGTTACAAAAACCACTCGCTTTATTTCGGTACAAAATCACTGTTTCATTCCACATGATTTTGGAGCTCCATAGATGATTACATGTGCGCAGTGCGGGGGTATCATGTTAAACAATAATATGGGTATTAAGCTGGTCGTTATATTATATATACCCATTAGACTGGCGTTAAAAATTAAATTTTCCGAGACCACGAGGGTTATTTTTTTTTAAATCAAAAGAGCACGTGCCGCAAAATCATCGAAGTTGATTTTTTGATAAAATCGTTAATATCTAATAAAATATGAAGATGAAGAAAATTTAATTATCTACATAAAAGGTCCATGTCAATTTTTTCCTAAAACGTATATTTCTGATGATATTTTGAAATAAAACTCGAAACTCGTAAAAACAACTGATGAAAATTTTGACGAAAAAGTACCAATTCTGATTTGTCTTGTCACCATTATTTTTTTATTCTTTTTATTCTATCTGACTTTTTCGTCATCTTTATTATTTTTGTTTTTTCTGTTCGCGTCCGGATAATCCCCTTCTTATATGATAAATAGACAATTTTAGTAAGGATTGATGCTGATTTCTTAGCAAATGTTTTAAAAATAACTGAAGGAATACTATCTGGCCCAGATGCCTTATTAGTATTAATTTGTAAAAGCATTTTCCAAATTATATTTTTACGAAAAATGATCCGTGCCATCTTGATAAAAACTACAGCAACTGGATTAGGTTGCAAATTAGGTTCCACTAATGGTTTTATAAAAACTGCATTGGGTAGCAAAATTAGTAGATTTTTCCATAATAAAAAGATTTTTCTTCGCATCTATTTATAGTTTTCTACATAATATATTTCCTGGGTAGGTTGGTATATTATCTGAGTGAAAATTAATATAAAATAAAATAATAATATAGCAAAAATTTTGTTTGACCAAAATGTTTTGGTATCAATAAGTTCGTTCCATTCACAATAATGAAACCTTAACAAAAATATTTGTTTTCCAAGGCAGCCAGATTGACCCTTAGAAACAAAGTTTTTACAGTGCAGTTAATTCCTTAAAGTCTGGTTCTAAATCTTCTATTTCTCCTATTGCTGACGGTGGTTTAATCGTCACCGACACAGCAAGAAAAGCCACATTGTTCGCGGAACGGTTTGCTTTGAACTCGATCGTTTTGGAAACACCTACTTTGTAGCCCATCGTTGGAACAGCGTACTCGATAAAGGTAGTGAAACGTACGTTATCGCATTAGAAATTTCAAAAGCATTTGATTTAATCTGGCATGTCAACCTGATCAACAAGCTCGTTGCGTAGGATTTCACCCCACAGTCCTAAAGCTGATTAAAAATTTTCTCACCGACCGATACATTTCGGTAAGCATCGATAGCTTTTCTTCTGCGTTTAAATTACCTAACTGGTGGTGGCTGGTATACCCCTCAGTAAGACTCAGTTTTATTAATTACTCTAGTTTTAATTTAGATTAACGAACTCTAGAAATTTAATTTATATCAACGAACACCAGTAATCCGATAAATAGTTTTGCAGATGATTGTACACTGGACATGACATGACATTCGTCCCCCTATCTTCAAAGGGTGAAATGTATAAACGAATAAAGCCTGCCCTGAGAGACGCTGCCATAAATGTAAACAAGGACCTAAAAAACGTCGACTGGGATGACAAAAATTTAGTCAATT
This sequence comes from Diogma glabrata, assembly GCA_963693315.1. Classification (NCBI taxonomy): domain Eukaryota; kingdom Metazoa; phylum Arthropoda; class Insecta; order Diptera; family Cylindrotomidae; genus Diogma; species Diogma glabrata. The sequence goes on from OY856188.1 coordinate 193,888,088, forward strand.
TTAATTCCACCAAAACACAGCTATTAATTGTTTCCAGATCTCAGAGTTCGCCAATGTGACGTGTGACGATCAAATAGACGAATGTGAAAGCATAGGTTTATTGGAGTCACAATTTCTTCTGACCTACTCTGGAACGATTATATAATGGCAATTGCAAACAGCGCGTCAAAAAAACTCTGCCTCCTCAATAGATGTAAAAAATATTTCACTCCGTATCAATTACTCCACATTTATAAGTCCAATATTCGTCCTGGTATGGAGTATTGTTGGCAAGTTTGGGCGTTGCACCTGATTCCATCCTAGCTCTTTCTGACTGTACAAGAGCGTGCTATGCGAATTGTGAGTGATTGAAATTTAACATCAAATCTTGATTGCCTACAACATCATCGTATTGTTGCTGATCCCGTTGTTTTTATAAATATCGTCACCAGAAGTGCTCAAACGAAATTAGATCCATTATGCCCAAACATATTCTTTTTCCCCGTTTTACTCGTCAATCGGTTTGTGCAAACAGTCAAACTGTTGCGATTACTCACTGTTATAGTGACAGAATGCAGTGGGCGTTCCTTGTTCGTACATTGCATAAATGGAATGCTTTGCACGAATCAACAGTCTGTTCAATAGACGTTCAATCCACATCAATAGACGTTCAATCCACGAGCGTTTAAAAAAGCGTGCGTCAACACCTCAGAACGCATGCTCTTGTGGAACCTAGGTCTTAAGAGGGATCTATCCTAAAATTTTTTCTGTGTGCGCCCCTGACATAGGTCAATATTTCATGGAAGGATAAAAATCAAATATTTATAAAAATTTGCAATCACAAAACTAAAATTGGGTTGGAAATAATCCAGTAAGTGGCATATTCCTTCATCATGTTAACTCATATGTAAACAGCAGGGACTGAAGTACGCGGGGTTGTCACACCTGTAGATTAAAAATAAAAACCATTTACAAATTAAGCAAAACTGATCCTGAATTAACAAATCAACCAGAATTGAACTGATATATGGAGTTGAAAAAAACTCTCACGTATCGTTTAGAGTAAGATTATCCAAACAGTGCTAAATTAGTACACTGAAAAAAAATTGAAGTTCATGACAAACTCATCTCGAAGTTTATTATTCATGCAAAGGAAAATTATTTGCAAACAATTTCACTGTGATTGGGACAACTACACGATAACATTTTCCTAACAACAGAATGAGTTTATTTAAGATATAAAGTGTTATATCCAATATAACAGTAGTTGAATAAAGATAATAGCTATTTCCCTGAAAACAATTTTCTTTGGCCTTATATCATGAATTTTTCATTTTAAAGTTTAAGTATTTGAGATTAATTGAACTATATTTTATTTTCACATAAATATTTCGTGTGATTGTCTCAACTTCATCGATTTATAATTGTAGAGTTGTTGAAGCAATTTCGTAGCTTGATTCGTCATATGTGACCGCACGGTGAGGTTGAGACAATAGCATTTCGATTGGAAAAAGGACATGTTTTTTTCAGTATACTTTTTCGCATTGTTTCACGGGGTGCTTAACCTCGATGTTTTACAATATAGATAAACAAATGAGTGTCATTTGAAAGAGCACCAAAATTAAGAAACATTTCTTTTTTTTTAGAATTTTGCGGTGCACAATTTTTGAATTATTGTCAAAGAAACACGTGCAACAAAAGTTGGTATTGACAGAAAAATTTGAAAAAATTCACAGAGATAAGAAGTTTAATAAACCCTGAACTAAAACTATAGCGAAGTGTCATAGTTATTTTTCTGTATTTACCTCTACTCAACGATCAACAACATCGACAATTATGCTAATAATTCCGATTATGATTATATAGAAGCACAAGTGCGTGGAAATGATATTTATATTTAAATTGATTAAATGGATTTAATGGAATTAAATGGAAAAGATATTTATCAGCTATTCTTTTTGTGGTAAATTTGTAATTTTCTCCTTTCATTTTCAATAAAGTTTCCTCAGTTGTCTATTGTAACAAACATGATTGCGTTCACAATAAGCCAATAGAAAACGCCCATGTAAAACAAATTTTAAAAAGGGTTCTAAAACTTGTTTCAAAAAGCTAATGAATTTAAAAGCTTTTAGTTTATTTAGAAAATTGCTTTTAGCAATTTGCTAAATTCTCATTTGAAAAGAAAAATAATGAAAATTTATTTTATTATAATTTTTGTTTATTTTCTTTTAATTTCCCTTATTTCTGGGAAAACTTATGAACAAACAAAAGATACAGTTTTTTTTTATTTGAACGAAAATTCAAAATCAAGTTCATAAATTTTTTTATATGAAAAGTAAATGAAAATGTTACAGTTTCGAGTAATTTTAATTCTGTTTATTTAATTGGATACATTTATTATTTATTTATTTTTTAAAGTCGGCTTAGTTTGTTTCATTTTCCTATATTTGTCCTTCGTTAACTTGAAAGGAAGATAAGATAAGATATTTAAGATCAATTGATTGGGTAGCGAAAGCCGAAATTTGACGTCCACGCCGTGCTACCTGGTAAATGCTGACAGAGGCTATGAAACAAACACCTACACCCGATTTCATTTATGATTCTTAATGACTTTAATGGGCGGGTTGGAAGAGATGTCTCTTATGGAAATGAGGTGGGTCCCAACAGTCTACATTTGAATTCGAATGATAATGGTGATAGAATGACGGAGTTTGCATTATCAAATAATTTGAGAATTGCCAGTACTTTCTTTCCGCACCGATCGATTCATAAGCAGACTTGGGTCTCAACGAATGGCAACACTCGAAATCAAATTGATCACGTGCTATTTACAGCACATTTCTTTTCGAGTATTCTGGATGTTCGATCCTTTAGAGGAATTCGATCAAAGAGGAATTCGAAGCGGCGCTGTCAAAATTAAAACGCAATAAAGCACCTGGTATCGTATAACATCCGAAATGATTGTACATGTGGTGAAACTCTATCCTTAAGAGTGCTTGAACTTAATGATCTGGCGGACTGAAACCATGCCACACGACTGGAACTCAGCTATGCTGCTACCAATCCATAAAAGGGTAATCGCTTAAAATGTACAAACTACAGGGGAATCGCTCTACTCTGCACAGCATATAAGATCTTTTCATACATTTTGCTAGCCAAAATCAATCCTTTTGCTGAACAACTGTTTGGAGATAATCAGTGTTGCTTCTGCCAAGGCCGAGTTACCACCGATGCACTTTTCTCGATAAGTATGATTTTGGAAAAGTGTCGAGAGTTCAACATATCTGTGTACCAACTCTTCATTGATTTCAAGCAGGCCTTCGACTCTCTCGAACGTGAGACTATGGTCTTCTCTGGTGTCAATGGGAATTCCTGGTAAACTGGTATCAATATGTAAAATAACAGTACAGAACTCTCAATGCTGTGTACGAGTAGAGAATGAAATATCAAAGTTTTTTAAAGCCGACTCTGGGTTAAGACAAGGTGAGGCTATCTCTCCTATATTCTTTAATCTAGCCTTGGAATATGTGTGCCGTCAAAAGAGCCTACCGACTTACAACAATATCTTGTTAATAAACTCAGTACAGATGATCGCTTACGCAGATGACGTTGTCATCGGCCGAAGTGAAGCTGTTATGAGAGAGACTTTCAAGTCGCTTGAGGGTTGTGCTAGACAGATTAGTCTTCAAATTAACTACGATAAATCCAAATATATGAATGTTTCAAAAGAGGCTGAGAATAAAGATTTAATGTGCGTACGAATTGAACGTACGCACATGAACGAATTGAGGTAGTTGAATCCTTTAAATATTTGAGATAAATACTTGACTCAAACAACAGCATACTTAGATATAAAAGCTCCAATCGCTGGATGTTATCTTTCTACTCAATTAAGCCTCTCCTTGGATCACCGTATGTATCAAGTAACACCAAACTCAAGTCATACAAGACGTTGATTAGACCGGTGGTAATGTATGGGTCACAAACATGGACTCTTACACAAAATGACGAATCACATTTATCTGTATTTGAGCGTAAGATCCTATGCTACATTTTGGGTCCACTTAAGACAGACGATGGAGAGTACAGAACGCAATATAACTTTGATGAGATCAGAGACCATCTTGAGGGTCCAGATATAATAGGTTGTAGATATATAGAAACGAATAACTATGCAACCCTATTCATCATGTTGACTAAGGAAATTGAAAATTTTAGAAGTGGCAAAATATGAACCAAAAAGATGCCAATATTCTTTAAAAATGTTACAAAAAATAATTAATTTTTGTTTCTTTCTTTAATTTTTGACATAAAAAACAAGGCTACTTAGGTAAAAATTTAAGAAAAAATGCATAAAAAAAGCTAAACTTTAAAAACTCACAACTTTTTTCAGGGATGAGACACTGATGTCACTATCGACCGATAGTGGTATGATGATACAACTATCCTTTCTGACATCACTATCCGATCTACCCCCAAACAGAGCCGGGACGAGGCTTAATTACGCCCTAGGCAAGAATAAGATTTGACGCCCCTACCCTCCCCTCTACAGAGTTGGTTTGTTTTAAACACTGTTTAAAACAATGTTAAAAAAAATTGGTTTTTATTCCAAAAAAACAATGTTTTAAACAAAAATTTTTTTTAAATATAGCAATGTTACTTATTTGTTTTTTAATTGAACTGTTGCATAATGTGGTATTTCATTGTTTTTAATACATTTACGCCTTATACGCCATTAAAATTTTGAAAGTTTTTAAAAGGAATCACATGTCAAAACATTTGTACAAAAGTGCTGGCGGATCTAGTATTCGATTGCCGACAAACGCAATTCGTTTAATTTCTAAATAAAAAGTGACAAATATGTGTCATTACTGTGAATCAAAAGGAACATCCTAGTTCTGAAAAGATAATTATAGATTCGGTGCGAGATTTGTAAAATTAGGTTACATATTTCATCTCATTGTTGATTGACTTGACGTAATGTTTTCCATTACATTAATTTTCAATAAAAAATGTTGTGTTTGAGAATTTACAATATGTGTCACAACAATACATAGATGCTTTTTAAGATGTAGGTTCCACAGCTACATGCATTCTAAGATGTTGACGAACGCTTTCTTTAAGCTTTTGGGGATTGGACGCTCCCGAAGCCCGGCAAAGCATTCTGTTTGTACAATATACGGACAAAAGAATCCCTCTGAATTCTGTTAGAGAGTGACCTCAATAGTTTGACTGTTTGCACAAACCGATTGACGTGTATAACAGGAAAAAGAATATGATTGAGGAAGAACATGATGGATTCGATTTTAAATATTAAAATTTTTACCAGATACTTAACATGTTCTTGATAAAAAAGTCTTAAAAATTTTAAAACCAGTCGCAAATGCTTGGGAAGCAAATGAATGCAGTCTTAGCCAATAAGTAATTTGGAAACAGTAACGACATGATTTGGATTTTTTTAGTCATTTTGGCAGCCCTGTGAATAAGTACGAATTTGGAAACAGTTACAACATGATTTGGATTTATTTGGACTTGTGATCAGTTTTACAAAAAGAAAAAAAAATCGTAACGTTATATGCGTTTCGTTTTTATGCATTATATTTATTTTTGCGGTACGTTATTTCGTTGTTGAACAGACAAATATGTTTTCTTTTTTAAGTGTTTCGGTTGGGATTCGAACTCGTAACCTCATCAGTGCCAGAATGAGCTCAAATCTGTTCATTTTGCTACCAATGCGATGATATTTTGAAGTTGAGACTTCATCATCACTCTATTTACTTAAGTTGAATTCTCAATTGTCATTAGACGCATTTTCCGGAAATATTTTAACATTATTTTTGGGATTAAATCTCTAGACAGCACTATTGTGTGAATTCATATGAGGTCTAATATTTCTATATTATAGGCCACATTTGAAGTCACGTGTATAGTCATTATTGATTGCTTCCAATCAATGTGAAATCAATAAGCGACACTTGGTCAATTATTTCATTCATTGGCTTGCATATTAGACAACATTTTGGGGAATTTTAATTATTCGGGATTTTTGTGAGCAATTAAACTCAAGGGAAGTAATTTAAATTTTTCAATTCAAAGGTATGGTTGGAAATATCTCGTAAAAAAACTCTGTTTTTCTTTTTTACGTGTTTTTTGTTGGGATTCGAACTCGTAACCTCATCAGAGTGAGATAAAATCAAAAATTTACAAAATGCTTAATATTTTGCCACAAATATCAAAAAAATTTTAGAACTACCAAAATCTTTAGTTAAAGCTTGCACATACATTTAAAAAGAGCAGATATGTCGGATTTTATATAATCGATATTTGCAAAATCGTTCAAAAAACGAAATAAAATATTTACGTTATCGTTACGTTTTACGTTATTGTCACCAGATAAATTTTTAAAACGATACGAAAGTAATTATTATTAACAACGCTACTTAAGTTCGTTATTTCATTTTTACGTAACCAGTAACGTTTTGCAACACTGCTTGTGATGCAAAAACCCATTTCCACGCGTTTAGGCAGCATTTATGACATCGTTACATTACGTTGCTGTGTAACTATATCCAAATGCACTTTTTAATGAAAATTTCATTGTTTTAGAAAATAAAGAAAATGAATCGGCATCACTTTCGTCTAAGAAATTTGCCACTAAAATTTTTGCACATTTTATAAATTATGTACCAAATTAACTCTGTTCTGTGCAACATTTTCTATGAATGATTTTTGTGAAAAATTATCTCACGCTAAGCGAGTGACCACTGCCCCTTGTTTAGATTCCAATTTATTTGGACTAAAAAGTGAATATGTATTTTGAAATCAATCTCAACGTCAGTAGGAATTGAGCGCGTCTTTTATAAATTTGGCTTGGTACATAGGAAACTCCTAATCCAATTTTATACGGTCTACTAGTTTTTATTAATCAACCGTTTGAAATATGTACCTATGAAACCGACGGTTTTGAGTTTTTTTAAATGCAAATATATATTTTAAATTGAAATAAAAATATATTGCTTTCATATTCAAAACCTTGTTGTTTTCAATCTTTTGTTAAAGATTATACTGTTTCACCCAACCAATATTCTTATGAAGATGATATGAATATTGTAATCCGTAATTTATAATCGTCAAAAACTCTATTTCTTTATTAAATTAAATTTTTTACATGCATCAGGTCATTCGGGACTCAGGTTAAACATAGGTCACAGATTTTTTATCATAATTAAAATTTCTGAAGTTTATATTAGTCAATAAAAACAAAAATGTCATTAGATTGAGCGATAAATTATTTTTTGGCATCTTGCATGGGACAAATATTTGAGAATATTCAAGAAATCTAGAGAAGGTTTAAAAGGATTCTTAACAATCGTCGCAAAATCTTGAGAATCTTAACGAATCTCTTGAGAATTTCCAAAAATCTTGAGTACATTTGGACATACAGAGTTTCTTCAGATAATCTAGGGAATCATGAGAATCTTGTAAATATGAAGAGAACCTTAGAAATCTTTAGAGAAGCTTTAAATAATCTTACAATATTTAGGATACCTATTTTCTTTGTGATTTTCCACTCTAATTAGATATTTTAATTTAAAACAAATAAAAAACGAATCTCCGTAGTATAAAATATATTAAATACAAAAAATGTGTTCTCAATTTCTGCGCCCTTCAAATAAAACGCCCTAGGCGAGTGCCTAGTTTGCCTACCCATCGTCCCGGCTCTGCCCCCAAATACCCTATATTTCCCGCTGGTTAGCTTGGCAACGCTCCTACATGGAGCATGTAGGAACACCACAAATGTAAATGATTAAAATTTGATAATGGTAATCTCATAATAATTTGGATCTGCAATATAAATAATTTGGACTTAATTTTTTGAAAAATTCATAGAAATTCTTCTTTTCATCTACGAGAAACTAATCCATATAGTGTGCCTCATTAAACCAAAGATAATAAAAAAAATTATCACACCTTTCTATAGAGATAGACCATAATGAAAATATAAATTTACTGTAATAAATTACACACAAAATTCATATCTTTCGACTTCAATATTTTCACCCAAAAAAACCGTAAACTAGAGATATTATATTTATATTTTATTTTTCCTAAACGAATGAACAACAAAGCACTTGAAAAGGTTGCGTTTTTCATTTAATTTTTCTTTTTATGAGTATTTTTTGCGGCAGAGTATAAAGTTACAAAAGTTTAATAATTGTTTTTAATGAGTTATTTATGACATAAATTTTTTAATGCCAGGCAAATTAAATTCTCACGTAAGTGAGGGGGTTAGTCCAACTTAAACCATATTGGTATTCAATGCTATAATGTTATTTTTAATAAGCGTATTTTAAATAAATAATGATTGTACTTTATATTTTGGTGTTATTGTAGCGATTTTTAGCCAAAAACAGTAATAAAGAAACAACTGTGTTACAGTTACAACAAGCTAACAACAAGCTAGCTAACAGCTAACAACAGTTAGCTTCGTATTACGAGTCCTTGTTTTCTCCCATATAGTAAGCTGAAAGAAAGTTTGTAATCATAATAAATTGTTTTTAAATAGAAGAAATAGTATGGCGTAAGGTTACCGTAACATACCGAAATAATAACTGTACTCGAAATAATTGAATGTAACGTTACACGCAACTGTTTTATTAAGGAGTAAGAACGATATTTTTTTTTTCTTGGCAGTTGATTAGGTGTTAACCTTACGGGAAGTTCTTGGCGCGATCTCTAAGGTCACACGTCATCCCACTACCTAGCTGTCTATTACTTTTAAAACGGGTGAATTGAAATTACATTTTTACATTATTTTTCACATTAAAATCTTGGACAGTATAATATTATTGTTAAAAATATTATAACGAATCGTTCAAACATAATGAAAATGTAACTGTTGATAAACAAGTGACTTTATAGTGACAGAAATAATAGCCTTTCCAAAATAACGTGATTAGTTAAAGTCCCTTTACAGCATTAAATTTTTATTATTTTGTTTTTGTCAAATTAAAAGCTTTCATCATGATTATCGAAATGAAAAACAAAGTTCAACTTTTTTAAATACAAAAAGCTAAATTTAATTAAATAAGAAAATAAAAATCTGTTTTTATGTCGTTACAGGGAACGTTTTGGTTGGCTTGTGAACATGTACTAAAAGCACTTAAAAAAGGACGTGAAACTTTGCTAACATTATTAGAAGCTTTTGTTTATGATCCGCTTGTTGATTGGGCTGTTGGAGAAGATGGGGCTGGTGATTTAGCGGTAGCTGCATATGGAGGAGAGGCATTGGGTGGAGAATTGAGACAAGCTAGAAAACAAATGGAAAGAGAAGTTACAAGAGATACGCTCGTTATACGATTTATTGAAATTAAACCGGATTGGATGAATAATAAGTAAGTGTTTTTATTTCTAACTAAAAGGTGTCCCAAAATATACGCAAGATTTGAAGTAAATGAAAAACAGTTATTTTTATTGAATTGATACAGAACATAGAATGGGGTTTTGTATGGAATACCACATCGGACAAACAGCCTCTCAAAATAACTAATAAAAAATAATCAACTTAAAATACTTCAAATGTATGTTCAAATTAAATTACAACTAAATGAAATCCTCATTACTAGTTTCTTTAGAAGCATTAACCTAAATCGACAAAGTATTTGTTATGTAAGTAACTGGGCACAAACAAAACAAAGCCTTTAACATTTACCTCATTTATCCGTAGTAAATCTCTCTCTTAGAATTTGCCAGATAGGGTATTAAATATGTAACAATACCTACCGTATGACAGATCCACTCAGGTGATTTCATAATTGCCGCTCAGAACCAAAAGTTTTTACAGGATTTTCTTCCTAATTTTTGTTCTGTTTTGAATCTGCTCTTTTGACTGTCTTATAAAACTCAGTGGGCCATAGTTCTTCAAACGAGTTGATAACTAGAGTAGTGTGTACGCTTTTTAGAATGCAATCAACTTGTTGAATTTTCGAACGGTTTCCCCTAGGGATTCCAATCCCGTAGTGTTTTATGAATCCCGAATTGTATGAATCCCGAATTGTATGAAAAACCATAAACAATTAAGAAAAAACCCAATTTTCAAATAAAAAACTTATTATTTATTTTTTAGTGTCCAAAAGAATAAACATATAAAACATTAACTTACTAATTTAACTTCTTAAAAAAATAAAAATTGAAGAACCAAAATAAAACTTTAATAATATTACATAAAGAAAAACCAGTACGATAATACACTTTCGAATGACTTAAGAAATAGATTTTAGAAAACATAATTCGTCAAACTGATTTATCGTCAAACCTGTTTGTTAGTTTGGAAATAATATTTCCGAAGGTTGAAAAAGTCCGTTCTGATTCCACACTTCTTGGTTAAAAGGTCAATAAATGATTATACATTCACTGCAAATGGGGTCCTCTATGACGGCTTTGCTTACTTATTTTCATTTCTCTACCAATTGCGTTGACCAGTTTAATATTTTATGTTGTTGCATTCTGACCAAAAACGTTTTTTTATAGTTATAAAGCGTAAATTAAACTGTGTTACAGTTCCAAATGCTTTTCTCTACTAAATAAACTGAAACCTTATCCGTAGTTACATTTTCGTTGTAACCTGTGCTCGATGATGTTGCAGTGTGAGTAGTTGGATCACCTGTTTCACATCCCACGTCTGCTGCTGTTGATGTAACGTTAAATAATCTTCAAAAAAAACTTTTATGGAGCTTCGACTTGGAACAGTAAATGTGCTCGATGTATCATCAACCAAAGCAGAGTTTCCATTCTGCAAATACTTAAATACTCAAAATGTTTCGGTTTTCTTTGCCTTTATGCTAGTTATTGAGATATTCGTCAACTCGCGAACTAGTGGGTTGCTTTGATTTTCTAGCTCAGTACAAGATCTACAAGTGCATTACCAAATATTTCATGATACAGTGGAACAAGATTGAAGGTGCTACCGTTGACTGAATAGAGGCTACCGTAGACTGAATGATCCACTGGCACCTCTAATATATAAACCTTAACAAACGGTTTCTCATTGCTATTGCCAGTGGTATATAACCGCATTGCATATAACCAAAAATAAAAAAAACAAATCAACAAAACAGGATAACAGGATTCCGTGTTTTCATTGGTTAATCCCGGAAAATATGACAACTTCGTAATCCCGGGATTTTATTTCATTAATCCCGGGATTGCGGGATCATAAAAATAGGTCGAGATCCCGGATCCCGGGATTGCAATCCCTAGTATCCCCACAATCTGGTGATAGAGACGGTTTCTTTTTTGACAGTGAGCGGAAACTTTAAGACCATTTACAGAACAAAAAAATGCATACAAAAACGGCGAAATCAATATATATATAAATATGCTATATTTATATTATATTTTACTTTTACATGAAATTAGAAACTACTAATCAAAATTTTGTTTTCCATTTTTTCCAGGGATGAAATAACAAAACATCTCAAACTTCTTCAAGATAATCTAAATAATTTAAAGAATTGCCGTTACAATTTACAAGAATCAGAATCTCGTTTAGATTTACTTTCGAAGGAAATGTCATTAGTATGTGAAGCAGAAAGTCTGGGTTCCGCTATTGAGAGTCATCAACTTGGAACTGTATCGTCTCGTTATAATATGTTCAAACGAACAAAAAATGAATATGAACAAGCAAAATTAATTTTAATATCAAAAGCAGATGAATGTGATAGTGATATTTTATTATATAAAACAAGTTTAGAAAAAATAACTAACACAAACGTAACAGAATATATGATTGAGCTTAAAGAATTAACAAAACAACTCAAAACACCAATTTTTGATTTAATAAAAGAGTTCTTAGAAAATTCAGCTCAATCCCAAATTTTTATTCAAGGAGATCAATTAGTTAAAGAATTAAATTCATCTCTAAATCAGCAATCAACGATTACGCTACAAACTTTTGATTTATTGTTACAATATAGTAATATTATCAAGCTATATCCACGATGTTTTCAAGAAAATCATCGATTATCACGTTACTCGCAATGGTGTAAGTTTTTAATCGAACAAAAAACAATCCAATCATGTCGTGATGTTGTGAAACAATATCAACAAACCCTAGGGAAAGGTGCCATAAAACCAGATCTCCAACAAATCGTTTCATTTTCAATTCAAATTCAAAATACGATTAACGACGCAAACTTTAAATATCAAAAAACTTATGACCGTTTAAAGAGCGAATACGATTTAAATTCTGATATAAATATAACGAAACAGTTACAGGAGAAATTTTATGAAGATGCAAAGTCAGCTGTAAAATTATGTTTGGATCAAGATCATGAATCACAGAAAGCAATGGAATGTGTTACAGTTTCAATGTTATGCGATTTAAATAAAAGATTTTTAATGATGGAAAATGCAGCATCAAGTTCTGGTGATAATTTAGTAGATTTAACATCAAATGGAAAATGGTTTTTGGATGAGTTATACCTTTTTGCATCACTACTAAACGAACTTTGTGATAATATTTCTAATAACGATAACCTTAGTCCGAATTTAAATCGCTCGATAAATATATTGAAATCATCGAATCGAGTTTATACATTCTTACGTAAGATGAATCATAACTTTTTGGATGATATATTGCCAACAGCAGTTCAAGGTATTATTTCGGAAGATACATCTATGTTGGATATGATATCAGCGGTTTCAAATTTACAACAAGATTTAATACCCCTGTCAGAATTGATGAATAAATTAAGTTACCATTTACGTTGCTCAATTTTAAATCTTCCAACGAACGATGATATTGATTGTATGCAGATGGTAGATGAATTGAAAAGTAAATTATATAAACTACAAGAAATTTATGAGAATGTCAATGAAGATATTGAAACTATGGGAAGAACTGTGTTTTTGAAGTTTAATCAATTATTTAACGATTTAGAAAAAGAACACACTAAATTGATGATTTCGATTGATGCTTTAGAAATAGATGTGGAATGGATGAAATTAGATCAGGTTAGAGATTCTAAAAATTTGGCGGTAAGTGACTATGGTTCATTATTTTTGAATATATTTTTAATTTAAAATGAGTGTAAGAAATAAATAACATTATTTCGAAGTGGCTTGAATAATACATTATTATTTAATTGTAAATTTGACTACAAAATCTCCAACTTTTATTCAATTTAAAAAAACAAAGACTACAAAATCAAAAAATTAAATAATAAGAAGGGGTTTTAATTATTCAACCACAACTCAATATTCCACTTTGAGGGTTAAATTATTGAGAGTATAATATCAGCATTCATCAACCCTACGCATCTGTTAACAAGTCTGTGATAGTATTTTTGACGATAAATTTTGGTCAGCGCTCGTGTGCCTTGGTATTCCAAAGAAACTTGTTTCTTTGTTTAAACTAACATCATTTGAATAAAAGTATGAAGTGTAAAATAAAATGGTGGTATACGTATTGACTACACGCAATATTAAAATAAAAGAATGGCAAAACTCCAACTAAAAAAGCGCCGAATAGAATTATCCAACCCTAATCAATCTTAATTCCATCAAAACACAGATGTTATTCGTTTCTAGATCAAAGGTTGAACTCTCACATGTACTAAACCATTACTGAATCAACACCAATATTACAGCATTGCTTTCTAAAAATAACCCGGCTTTCAAAGTGCACCAAGCACAATATTAATAAACAAAACAGCATTTATTACAAAATTAATTAAATTAATTTATCGATTTAATCTGACAATCAATGAAATTATTTTATTTTCGCAATAAACGTTCATAGGCCAATAGAATTACGGATTGTACGTGTTGTTGTTGGTAGCAGGTCCGAAATTTCTTTAATCTCTGGGGTAGGGTACATAATGGACATGACGAGTCCACTCGCCCGGCACCTGGGGACTGGAGTTATTCAACTAAGTGTGCTGGAAATTTTTTTTTGCTTCCTTGTAAGCGATGTAACTCGTAAATGGCGCACTTTAGGATACTGGTGAATGGAACTTTTTTGTTCCTTAAATGTTTTTCTATGACCTAAAATTAAAAAAAAAACAAAAATAATTTGTTTTGTTGCAAATTTTTGCGAAACATTGCGAAGAAATGTCTAAAAATCGATATTTTTCAATGGAATTTAGGTATTTGCAAATAATGGTTTATAACATAGTTGACCCCTCTATCTTGTAGCTGAAACCTTAACGAAAAAAATAAGCTTCAGAACGTTTCATTCGGCCTGATAGTTTTTGCACAATTCCATTTTGCAACTAATGCCTGAAAAAAAGTTGTTAACTTTGGGCAGGCCGCAAGGTCTGAGTTTTCATCCGATCGCAATCTGCTTGACGGGAATTGAAAGTGTGTAGTGTCAGCTTTAAATAGCATTTTTGTTGCCTATACCCATATTCAATATTAACAACAATTACAGTGGTTCAAAAAAAATGCGAAAATTCCTTAGTTGCAAAATTAAATTTCTCAACGAATTTTCATCTTAACGAGATGCGTTTTTAAAATTTGCAAAGTGCTTAGAAAACCTCAGATTTTAGAAAATAGACCTCTCTAACATAATTTGGGACATGATTACACATAAGTAGTTTTCATTAAATTTCTTCTTCTTTTTCATTAAATTTATTTGTCATTACAATAATACTCAATTATACATCGTGTCGCTACGTACGTTTTACGTATACTATACAGTACGTTTTATTTTTTCATAGAGTACGTTACTAGCAGGAGTCAGAGTAACCAATCGCGTGTTGGGTAGGCACAGACCCAGCATCTTGTGAGCACAACAGTATCATTTTGGAGGGACATTCTTAGTTCCTGTCGATATTTGGCATACAAAATCAATGTCACAATCGCGGTTTCAAAAACAAAATGGGCCATAACTCGGTCCAGATCATGTTGGAGGGGTTTCTTTTTAAATCTTTGGTTTTCTAAGGAATTTGCAAATTTTAAAACCGCATATCGTTAAGTGGAAAATTCGTTGAGAAATTTAATTTTGCAACTAAGGAATTTTCGCGGTTTTTTCAAACCACTGTAATTGTTGTTAATATTGAATATGGGTATAGGCAACACAATTGTTATTTAAAGCTGACACTACACCATTTTGATTCCTGTCAAGCAGATTGCGATCGGATGAAAACTCAGACCTTGCGGCCTGCCCAAAGTTAACAACTTTTTTTCAGGCATTAAGTGCAAAATGGAATTGTGCAAAAACTATCATGCCGAATGAAACGTTCTGAAGCTTATTTTTTTCGTTAAGGTTTCAGCTACAAGATAAAAGAGGGGTCAACTATGTTATAAACCATTATTTGCAAATAACTAAATTCAATTGAAAAATATCATTTTTTAGACATTTTTTCGCAAAAATTTGCAACAAAACAAATTTTTTTTTTTTTTTTTTAATTTTAAGTTATAGAAAAACATTTAAGGAACAAAAAAGTTCCACGCACCAGTATCCTAAAGTGCACCATTTACGAGTTACATCACAAGGAAGCAAAAAAAAATTTCTAGCATACTTAGTTGAATAACTCAAGTCCCCAGGTGCCGGACGAGTGGACTCGGCATGTCCATTATGTGAGTACCATACCCCAGAGATTAAAAAAATTTTGACCTGTTACCGACAACAACACGTAAGCCATATCTTTTTCCGTTATTCTATTGGCCTATCATATTTTTTCGAGTTTGGAAAACATTTTAGGTTTTTTCCGGCGTTTTAAAAAAATTGAATTCCGGTTTCTTGTTTCAATTGCTTTTTGGTTTCTTATTGCAATTGCTTTTCTTATAAATATAATCCCATCAATTATTAAGCAATTGTTGAATAACGATGTCTAACAGTTACCAATAAATACCATGTTGTTTTCGTAGCTCTGTAAGTTCAAGATTTCTTCCAAAAACGTCTAATTTCGTACCACTAAATATTTTCATAAAAGTTACGTATGCAACATCAAAGGAAGTGACAAGCCACCAGTTAGACAGCAAGAGTTTAGAAGATCACATGATTTATTAGTTAATACGGAACTTAAAGAGTTAAATTGCCAGTACCAATAAAAAGGCTTCACACTAAGGCTGTAGAAGAAACATTAAACAACTACGTACATAATCGAGTTCGGAATGAAAAACCACCACAAGCTGCTGCAGAAGAAAATAAATTGCCTCGTAGCACTAGATGCATTCTAGCGCAACTAAGATCCGGTTGGTCACGAATATTAAATAATTACAAGAACCGAATCGACCCCAAATTATTGACAAGTTTCCCATGATGTTGAACACCTATTTACATGAAAGCGACGGATCTGACGAAGAACAGAACTTCTGAATTTAGAAACGGAATCGAGCGCGTAGCCCCATCATGTGCTGAAGTAAGATATGCTTAAACTAAAATTAAAGCACACATTACAGTACACATTACAAAAACAGTCTGGTGTAATAGACAAATTCTATCAATTAATAAGCAAATTGGACCGTTTAATTGATAATTTTCAATTATTTCTTAATTCTTCAATAAATCACCAGGTTCCAAATTTTAATTTTTTTCCTTCTTTATTTCAGTCGTTGATCTTCAATAAAACAACTCGGTCAGTTTTGGAGAATATATTTATCGTTAAACGTCTCGACGTAATGATAGAGTTTTTCACACTTTGTCTTCAAATGGCATATTCGTTTAAGGGATCCGGTGCAACAACGATCATTTGCACAGACGAACGTCTTTGTCGTCCACTCAAAAAATATATCGCAGAGCATGTTCTTCGTTTACTTCTCGGTATTACTCCATATTCTGTGTCAATGATTTTATGTAACTTACTAGAACATAATGGAATGGATATACAATCTGAAATAAATCTAAACGACTTTGGTGCACAAAATAAAATCATAATCGATGAACTGTGTCGTAAAGGTATCGAAATATCCCTTAAAAATGGAGAATTTTCATCAATTTCGTTCAATTATGCATCAAATCTATGCAACAATTTAGATATTTTATGGAAGAAAAAAGAAGTGTTTCATCATTTTAAAGAATCTTTACATATCCAATTGGAAAGTATCAATCGTTTGAAATTACTCGCATCTGTACATTATTGGTTACACGAAGAAATTTTGAAATCTCAATCCTGTTCAAATAATTTTTCAGTAAACTCGAGAATAAATCTTTTAATTCAATTGAAATCAAATGTTCAAACGTTAAATGCATGGAAATCAACGATCAATAAAATGAGAGAAGAAATTGGTGGATTTATATCAACTGCATTGCAACGTGTTAAATGGGGAGCAGGTGCAAATCCAGCATTAGCTGAAACTTTACATAATTTTGAAAAATTATCATCATTAAAAATAGCGCATTTAGAAAAACATTGTAATATAGCGGATATAGCATTGAAATATTGTAAATCAATTTTAAAATATGAATCAATGAGAATTGATTCTCAGGATAATTATGATCATGATCAACAGTTTTTGAATTCTGTTTCACGTTGGGAGAAAAGTTGTATGATGATACAATCTTGTTTGAATGTTGTTAGTCCGGTGGAAGAAGCATTGGTAGAGTTGTTAGATCCGGAAGGTCCAATTGACAAAAATTGGATTAGTAATGTTAAATCGCTTTTGACTGAGATGACCGATCAGGCACAGGAAGAATTAAGTGTTGTTGATAAATGTGTTGTCGAAACACAAGATGGTTTACAAAAATATGGTCATAAAATAAGAAATTTGATTTGTTCACATCATCAATTAGCATCGGATGTTATATTATTGTTAAAGGGAATTGTTAAAGCGAAAGGCGGGCAAACGATTGATACTAAAGAATATTTATTACGATATAAACATTTTAAAGGAATGCTATCAGAATTGCAAGAAACTATATTGAGTAAAGATTTTACAGAGGAAAATGTAGTTTTAATATTAGAACAAACAAATGAATTGTTGTCAATTATTGGTGAAATTTATGATGATTTATTTTCGTTCGAGAATGAATTAAAGGAGGAGGGTAAGGAAAATTTACCGAAAATCGAAGATAAAAGTAATGAAAATGGTAAAGGTAATGAAATTTACTGTCCGTTGAAAGGAGATGCAGGAGTTACTAAGAAGAGCAAAGGTAAGTGTTTTGAACATTTTTATTTGTTTTTATTTTATAATCGTTTGTATTGTTATATAATTTTTTTTTTAAATACAAGCGCTCGCTAGTTTAGTTATTTTTCTTATTCTCCCATTATTCTTCCAAATCTGAATTGTTACTATTTAATTTATTTTAATTTGCTTTAGTACTGAAATATAGTTTTTCAGTACTAAAGTTAGTACTACCTAGCGTCGGAGAATTAGTTCACATGCAATAAAATTATTCGAATGTTCTGCACTTATTTATCGTGAATTAAAATTAATTCACCAACCATGTACAACCCATGTGAAATGGAGAAACCTATAGGCGTGAATTAATTCAACAAAAAACTAACCCATAATTCAGTAGATACTGTTGTAGATCAGTACTCCACATATTATAATTCCTACTACACAACACTTATAAAAATAATAGTATTAGAAGATATTAAACTTTTAACAAACAGTTTTTCGGGATATTACCTTCTCCCTCACTTTGTCGAATTTTGAGTAGAATTTGCACCTCCCGTTTCATATAAATCTAGATCCTATACCAAACTTTCATGAAGTTCCATTGCGTTCACCCACCCATCCATAGACATACATTTTTTTTCTGTTGCTGATCTGGATTTAGGGTGGTCTAAATCAAAATCAAATTAAAGTATCAAATAATAAAACTAAAACTACTTTTGATTTTCATTTAAGCTCAAACAGAGCAAAAACGCAATGCGTATGCTGTATCGGTTTGGCGTCGTATACGTATGAAACTAGAAGGACGTGATCCAGATCCTAATCGTCGTTGTTCCGTGCAAGAACAAGTCAATTGGATGATACGTGAAGCGATGGCCGTAGAAAATTTAGCAGTTTTATATGAAGGATGGACACCATGGATATGAACAGGGAAAAAATCCTTTGTTTTTAATTAAAAAAAGTTTTCCAATTTTTTTTAGTTAAATCAAGCAGCGTAAAATCGACGATATATTTAAAATAAAAATCAAAAAGGAGTCAACTCTCTCTCTGTAAACTCTCTGAAAGTTTCTAATTTTTTTTTGTTTGACATCAAAAAAAGATCATCACAACTATATAGATCAAAGAAAGAATTTAGAAACATGAAACAAATAAAAAAAAATATAAAAAAAAATAATAATAAATAAAATAAGTAAAAAAAATTACAAGTCACTGCTCTCCGGTCTTCGTTTCGTAAAATGTCCGTTTGCATTTTAATAAGAGGTTTGTTCGATTAACTAACTAAAAATTTCAATCATCTTGAATTTCATTAACACCTACGTTTTACGATTGTATTAAAACGATTGAAACAAATATTTGAATAAAATTTTAAAATGCAAGGTAGAAGCAGTAACTAATTATAACAAAAAAATATTTTTAATTTAAAATTTAGAACAAACAATCAAAACAAAATAATAATCAAACTAGTATTTCGATGGGGTTTGAATTTTAGCTGATTTATAATGTGCATCATAACCACCCTATTGAATGTGTGTTATCGTGCGCTATTGGAGAGATAAAAGTTAGGAGTCAAAGTAAAGCCTTCAACTTATTTTTGCTTAAATACGTTTTTGATGTGGAATAAAGAGACTAATTACAGCGTTAGGATAATGTTATAAAAGTTAAAAATAAAATTTTTAATATAGCATTAAATAAGTCTCAACATAGATTCATGTCGAAAAATTGCAAAATAAGAAAACTTAAAAGAAAATTTTAAAAAATAAGTCGTCTCTCATAAAAATAGTAATTTAACGTATATTGATTATAGAATTAAAATTATATTTTTTTTGTTTAATTAATGTTTAAATAATAATAATAAGTAATTCAATATTTATATTATGGAGGAAAAATTGAAATATTGGCTAATTACAGAAAAATACTGCTCAGTTTGTGGGTAATAAATTTTAGTTTTTTATTAAATTTTAATTTGTATCCAATTTTTTATATGATTAATTGTTTAAATTTTATTAATTTGCTTAGTGAGTGTTTTTACTCCTTATCTATATTAATCCTTCTCAATCTAGTTAAGCTTTTTACTCCTACATTATTTCGTTGTGCAACCGGTATTACTTCAATTTGTCCACTCCTTTCATACTTTCTCATACTTTGCCCGTTTGGTTTTCTTCCTTTCCTTTGTTCTTTTTACTTTCAATTTGTAATCCTTTTCATTCTCCCCATTTTAGTTTTCCTTTCTGTTTTACCACTTTTTTTTTAGTTCTTTTTGTTAAATACAATTTTAGCTTTGATTAAGCTTGTTTATTATTTAAAATTTTATTTTTTGAATTTCCAATTCATTATCAACTGTTCTGGCGCAAATTTCTATTTCGTCTTTTGCTCTTCTGTTTTCCTCTGCCACAAAATCAAATAAATTAAAATTCATTACAATTTTTTTTATTATGCATGTTTAAATTTCTAAAGTAATCTAAATAAATAAGGCATAGATGTAAGTTTTATTAATTCAAACAATTAGAAATAAATATTTGCAGCAGTTTTTCTTCATAATACATAGTAAAGATCAATTCTCACACATCCAATGGCTTTCAATGTTTTATTAGCTAAATGGAAAGTATTTATTTTATAACAATAAATTGCATAAACTACTGTACTGAAACATTTAGGTTTTAGATAAACAACCTAAGTAGTTTTATTTCATAAAATCTTCATACAATAAATGATTTACAATATTTATTATTTTCGAAATCATCCGTACATTGTAAATGTAAAAAACAAGAATGTATGGAAATTGTGTCGATTCGGAAATTTGCAATATATTTTAAAGTAAATTTACCGAGTTGTTTGTCATATTAGAGTAACCCATCTGCATCTGCCCATTTCTTTTTAAGGCATTTTGAACTTTTTTTAAATAATTAGGCGCGTATTGTCGCACAAAATTAAATAAATTTTAAATTCCCTTTAACATTATTATTATTTTAAAATTATAAAATCAGTGAGCAAAAATATCAACATTTTACGACAACAGCTCATGCAATATTTAATTTCTTATAAGTAAAATTAAAATCCTTTTGAAATTGTATCTGAATCTTCTACAATATATATTGTATTGAGATTTAATTGTGTAAACACAATATAAATGATTACAAGTACGCTACTTTGTATTTTAGTGGGCAACTGTAAAACAAAAATCTACATTTAATTTGAAATTATAACTTACTAACATGGTAAATCAATAAAAATCATGAATGTTTCATCATTGTAAAAAATGGTTTTATTTTGCATAACGGTCGTTCCTAACAACATTACAAATACTTGAGTGCGTTCGATTACTAAATGAGATATTAACCATTTAATGAATCATTTAATGAATGACAGATGACAGCGTTCGAGAACTTTTAAAACCGATTTCATTTAAATTTTCATTTAATGAAACCACGCCTCTTTTCATTTAATTTTAAATGCTGTAAATAGCATATTTAAGTTTTAATGAAGTTTTTTATTTAAAAAAATTTCAAATCGAAAACCGTAAAATTTTGTTTTATAATTTTTAATTAATTTAGCAAATTGGGTATTACGAATTAATTGTATTATAATGAAATAAGGAATTAATTTACATATAATAATTAATTCTCAATTGAAAAATATAAACAAAATGGATGAAAATTTTGAAATTTGTGAGAGATAAAACCAACAGCTCCTATTACCAATTACATTTAACGCTTGAAAATAAAATTAATGAATAAGTTTTTGCAACCAATTCAATCACCAGTCTCAAACTGCAGATTCCTTAATGTTTTCGAGTTAGTTATAATCTTAAAATTGAATTTGTTTTTGAAAATTTTTAAAATAAATTTAATTACGACGGAAGTAATTGAAAAATAATGCATTAACAAGGAGTAAGATTTTAATTTGATTATAACTTTTATACTCCAATATTTCGTTTATTTATTCATAGAAGTGTCAAAATTTTTCAAATTTGACATTATATGCATTAAATGAAATTCGTTCGAATACTAAATGAACATCGCGTTTTTTGATTGGTTCATTAAATATTTAATGAAAATGAGATCTCATTAAGTTCTCGAACGCACTCCTTGATAATCTCAAAAAAAAAAAAAGAATTCCGAAAAGTAAAATATCCAAATCGATAAAAATCCAAATCGTCCATTGAACTCTAAATAAATTGAACTAACATTATCCTGCGTTTTTGTAGTTGACGCTTCTTTTTTCTTTTATCAAAATTACATTTTGTGTACTTTTGTCATTATTTTTCAATCAAATTTGGTTATGTTAATAAAAATAAAGTTGAAACGGATTGTTTTTAATTAGTGAGTTAATTCCTTTAAATAATATTGTGCAAATTCAATAGAATTATAAGAGAAACAGCAATATATTAATGATTACGTGATATAAATATCCACCATAGTTATTTTTTTCTATATGCGAACTGTGAAAATTAATTTTTTTTCAAAGTCATAAAAAAATTGTAGCGTATTTATAGAGATTTGGTTTTAATAAATTAAGTTTTTTGCATATGTTGACAATTATATTAAAAAAATAACTAAATATTTATACTAACCTCATTTTGTCATAACCTCACATGTCAAAATAATTTTTAATAAATATATAAAAAAATAGAAAGCATCCGCCATTAGTTGTACAAAATAAAAGTATTTAATTGTTTCAACCCCAATTTATTTTAACTGAAATGACATTACGCAATACAAATTAATTTAATTTATAAAATTTCAATAAAATTTTTTTATTTAAGAAATGAAAAATTAGGTGAGTCAAAAGCATAAACCCAAATAATGGAAGAGGGAAGCATAAGAATCGATTGGAATCGTGGTGAAGTAGTCCAACAAGATCTGATAACAGAAGAAGTTGTAGAAATAAATAATACCGATGATGATGAAGAAGAGGAATATTTGGTTGGAGAAGAAATCATACCATCGAACGATGTGACAAATAGTTTAGATCATATAGCGGCAGAGAATTTAATTTACATGGCACATGATGGACATATGCAGAGTATGGGTGATTTAATTGAAGAACAAGTTGAACAAGTAGAAAATGCAAATTATAATGAAGAGTTATATTACGAATGTCAAGTAACAGAAGAAGTTATAACTGATGATTGGGTTCAACCAGAAGGTGAGGAGAGGGTTGAAATTCCAGCAGATCAGTTATGTGCAAATAGTGATATACCGATTGAGGAGGATATGGATGTACCATTACCAACTGATCAAGATGAATATACAACATCAAGACCATATCCATGTGATTTTTGCAGTCGTAGGTTTAGAAAAAAAGCAAGTCTTATGAACCATATGGTCGCGCATCAAAACGATAGACCACATGTATGTAATTTATGTGGAGCAAGATACATTAGAAGATGTGATTTATTAAATCATCTTAAAATCCATGCATATATTCCTGAAGATGGAGATCTAGACGAGTTAGAAGAAACTCATAACTTTCGTAAGTTTTTGCTTTTAATAATTATATTACTATTAAAAATAAATAATTTTATTTGGTTTTAGAAAAAGAATCAATAAAATCGAAACGTCGATATGAGACTATAAATTCAAAAAGAAAAAATGTATCTGGATTAAAAAGTTCTAATAAGAAGCAAAAGCTCGAAGCAGCGGTTGATATTGTAAAATATGATTATGATGATGATGATGATGATGATGTTATTAGCGATAATCAAAATAGTAGTTTCGAAATACAAGATGTTTATGAACGTTTTCCGGTTGTCGATCCAAAGAAACCATTTGTTTGTCAACATTGTGGTGTTGGATTTGCTCGACAAAAAGCTTTAGCATCACATGCACGGGTAAACATTTAATATATTTTAGGTTTCGATTTTAATGTCACATTCTTTGGCTGAAGAAAATCAATCTGAGATAAAAAAATAGCTTTCAGATCAAATTTAAAGAGGTCATTTTAAGCAAATCTGTTGATATATTGCTTTTTTTCTATCCAAAGAATGTGACGTAAGTGTAACGAACTGCTAATTTTTTGTTGTAAGGTTCATGGTGGTGATTCTCCATTTGAATGTGAAACATGTGGAGAAATGTTTTGGGATCCAACAACATTAAAGGATCATCAAAGAATTCATCATCAAGGACAAGGAGCAGAATCAGAATACGAACCAGAAAATGATAGTAAGCTTATTTTTAAATTCCTGCTTTACTGAACTAAAAAATTTGGGATATCTCAAACAATTGAAATGGGATATCCTTAAAGTGTATGAGACTATTATTAAACGATAGGGACAATTAATCACTCCTTACTCCACAACGGTTAAACTTACCGCAAAGCTAAACAAAATGTCCCTATTATACCCAATCTTAGACCGAAGCTGAATCTGAAAAGCATCAGCATCTTTTTGTATTATATTTGTTTTTATACCATTCTGAGGTTTAATCATTATTTTTTTAAATGAAAATTGCAATTTCATTAATTAATATTACTAAATCATTTTAAGTTTACTTCAAACGCAATTTGCATATACATAGCTTTTTCTTATTAGAAACGTGTATTCTAGTTTGTTTAAAATTTAGAAGCGCTTTATGTAGCTAAAACTTTAGACTTTTAATTTTGCTCAAATCCAATTTTAAATCATAGGTTTATACCGGTAAGGACAGTTTCCAAATTTAATCCCTTTCTCTATCTGCCAGCAATGCTGTCAAAACTGGTTTGTTTGAAGTTCAGTACAATGTCTATTACCTCTTCTTTTCAATTCAAGCTCCAAGTTGTTTCATTCGAATAAAAAATTTCAATTCTTTCGAATTCAAAATAAAAATGCTCTCTTTCAGATCTTTCCATTCATCCATTTACTCTTCAACAATAAAATAATAATCTATAATATTTATTTTTCTAGGTGACGATTCCGATTTTCAAGAAGAGGTTCATTCAAAATATGGAGAATTTTACTGTGACATTTGTGGTATGTCTTTTCATCGCTTTGAATTATTAAAACGACATTCGCGACAACACATAAAAATCGATTCTTCAATCGATGACAATAATGTTCATTGTTGCAATGTTTGTGGGGAAAATTTCCAAGAAGCGTTAGATCTCTTAGCACATGCAGAAGTTCATGCTCGGTTTCAACCACTCAAGTAAAATAAATAAAATATAGTCTTATTAATTCATTTTAGTTTATATATATATTTTTTTGTAGATGTATGCTGTGTGGTGAATCATTTGTCGAAGAATTAGCAATAAAAGAGCATCTGAATATTGTACATTCAAATGAACTTACGCAACATTCATGCCGGCTGTGTGGTAAAATGTGTCGAGACGGGCGAACTCTTATGAAACACTCTTGGGATCATTCCAGAGAAAAAAATCATTCCTGTTCAAAATGTGGCAAAAATTTTCATAATAAAGCAAGATTGAAACGTCATATGGTATCCCATCGTAATAAATCCGTCAGCTGTGATGTTTGTGGTGATGAATTTCCTGATGGACGTTCATTAATGAATCATAGACATTCTCACTCCAATGTTACGGGTAGACAATTTCCATGTCGAGAATGTGGTAAAACATTTGGTTCTCGAAGTTCACAACAAATTCATATTCGAATACACACGGGTGAACGTCCGTACGGATGTCGATATTGTTGGAAAGCGTTCGCAGATGGAGGAACTCTACGAAAACATGAAAGGATACATACAGGTGAAAAACCATATGTTTGTTCTGTTTGTCCTAGAGCATTTAATCAAAGAGTTGTGTTACGGGAACATATTCGTTCGCATCATTCTAGTCCTGATACAAAAAGAGGTAACTCAGAGACACCATATTATTGTCAAGTTTGTCATGATTTATTTGCTTCATCTGTGGAACTGATACAACATTTAATACAACACAGTGATCTAAACACTGCTATGAAACGCCAGCCGATGGTAATAGGTTTATTCAAACCAAACATAAATTTTTATTATTTTTACTTTTTGCAGACTGGACCAAGAAAATATAAAAGAAGACGAAAATTAAAACCGCATGAACTAGAACGTTTAAGAGCTCAGAAAAGCAAATCCGGTGATATATATTATACGGATGAGGATGAACCTGAATATGCCCAAGAAGAAGAGGATGATGATGTTGATTATCAAGAGGATTTAAATTATAGTAAATCGTCGCGTGCTCGTAACACAATAAATCAAAATCCTCGTTCGATACGACCGACATCAACAGTTCCGTTTGTTGAAAAAAAACAATCAATTTCTAAAAAGAAAAGTAATTTAGAATTTGATTTACTGATAAAAAGTTTAGCAACTCCACTCGATCAACTACAATCAAATAGTGTTAATAATAACATTAAAACAAACAAATCAATCACAAAAAAGAAAAAAATAGATTCTGGTAATCAACCAGCCCGACCCAAAATGATACATACTCAAAAAACACGAGTTGCCATTGAAGATGGTAAACGGAAAACAAAAACTTTAATAACACGAACAACATCATCAACGAATGAAAATAGCAAGCAAAATGAAAGAAATCGACCGCGTACCAAAAATGTAAATTATCATATTTTAATGCCAGATAAATTACCAAACGCAACCTTCCCAACCGATGTCGGTTTAACGGAACTTTTAAATATAAAACAAGAACAGAGTTTTATATCGAAATATGAAAAATCTACTTCGGAATCCGATGGTGGACACTATTCATTCGATTTGCCTCGTGATAGTTTAGTTAGTAAATATAATAGTGATATTGTAAATGATTTAGAAGAAATTTTACGGTCACCTATTAAAGGTAATCAAACATCAAGTAATGAACTTATTCTAGGTATATCGGAGAATGAAAATCTTCAAAATAGTTCATATAGTATTAGTACAAGACCAAAACGTAATGTTCGCCAAAAGTTTTCGTTCAAAATTGCATCACCGCCAAGTCCAAGTAGAAGTGATAGAAAAACGAATATTAAATATTTAAACAATAATAATAATAAATCAAGTAAATCAAATAATAGCATCAAGACTATTATTAAAGAAGAAATAGATTATGAAAGTGTTCCAATAAAACAGGAAGCCGAGGAAAAAGTAAATGTGCAAATATTTAGATGTGAAATGTGTTCGGCTGTTTTTAGCGATCGTGCTCAATTATTGGTTCACGTTCCCATACATATATGATTTTCATTTAGAATAGTAATTTGTGCATTTTATAAATTTTATTATTAATTTTTTTTTTTGTAATTTAAAAGATGTATCTTTTTATTTACAAAATATTGTACATAATACAAGTGCGAGTAAGAAGCGGTTAGTTTGTCAGTTTTTTTTTTTAAATAATTGTTATTGTCATTACCCTAATTTTTTTCTTAAAACTGTTGAGGATTAAAAAATATCCTATTTTCGATTGCATTTCTTATTCTGCTGTGTGGAATATATAAATTTTAAATGTTGATCGTGTTTTATGGCAATCTTAAAGTTTTGCTGTTTGTTACGATTTGGTTAGAATAAATGTAAAGATTGATTTAAAAAACAAAATAAAAGAACCGAAAGTAGTGAATTAGTACACAAATTTTAAGTTGATTTTATTCGATTTTTGACAAAATATCCAATTGCGCTAATTTTATCATCGTATACATAACTTTAGTCATGTCAGGTGACATGACTATAGCCATGTTACGTCGCTTAAAAATTGGTATTATTGAAGTCGATAAAAACGGTCACGACTAAAGCTAAAAATATTGAAACGAAAAAACTCCAAAACTAAAATAAACTTAAATTTTACGTTCTTCAATTTCACAAAAACGTTTGAAAAGACGTTAAAGACGTTTGAAAATGATGCGATGTGACTTGAGTCATTTGACATGACTTGCCTCGGTAATCGGGTGTTATTTCAGTCCTTTTGATACCCCATGCGCTCTTATTTTGAAATGTAGTTTTTATATCTAAAAATCACGAAAATAATTTTATCCACGACTACTAAAGAATATATACTTTCCATGCGTATATCTTTCATTGTAATTGTATTCATTCCTTTCTATATATCAAATTTTTTTTTTTTATTTCATTCCATTTTATTTATTCAAAATTCCCCTAACAAATTAAAAACTTGATTTGTTGGTATAGTAATATAAACAGATAAAACAAGAACAATACATATAAAATAAACAAACATGTTTTGTTTTCTTTTATATTTCATAGATTTATTTCAATATGGCGATATAAACTTTTACAGGAAAACTTGAATGAAATTATTTGAAATATTTGTAGTCGTGGATAAAGTAGTATCTTGTATTCACTTAGGATGAAGGCAATTCTTCACTCGGATGATTCGCTACGCTCGTTCCGGGAAACTTCATCCTCGTGAAGAATTGCCTTCATTCTAGCTCATACAAGAATCTACTATTCATAAATCAAATAAGGCCCAATGTTAAGTTCCTTTGCAAGAATAAGATTGCTGGAAGATATGAATTTTGTATATGGATGGGTTTTTAATACTCCTACATTGTTTTGTCAATTTAAAGGTGACAGCTCACAATTAAAAGTGTTTTGGTGATCAATATTATGTGTTCTATTTAAAGCAATAGGTTTGACATCTTATAGATTAAAGATGACGATTCTGTATTTTGAATATTTAAAACTAACAAAATGCCGTCAAAAGTTACGAAATAGTCAATGTAAAAAACGAGCTTTGCATTCATTTTAATTTATTTGTATGTATAATTACTTGTATTTGAAATATTATTAATTAAAAAATACAATTGTTTTATTTATTTGTTGGACTGAAATTCACAGGAATAGAGTTATAGTTGCAAAAAATTATCAAATTAGTTTTAATTTATTTTGAATTTTGGTTGGATGTAAAAATACAAGTATTAAACTAAAAAAACTTAGGTAATGTATAAGAAACATCTAATCTAGACGCAGTGGTATAGTGGTTGTGATGTCGTGCTTGTTTGGGGTTCGAAGCCTAACTGAGCCGAGTGTGGTGGTTTCCGTACTTTACATTTCATGAACTATCACTAAAAAAATTCTAGCCTTACAGAAAGACCGTTACCCAAAGGGTTCACTAGCCCTCAGTCTATAAGGATTTATGTATCTTAAAATAAAACCAAAGAATTTCGATTTTCAAAATTTTCCATTTTAACAATAAAAAGTGTAATAAGCAAACCAACAAATAAAAATTAAGTCATGCAAAGTAGTTTAAAAATTTTTTGCTTTATTTTATTTTAGTTTAACCCAATGAAATTCTCTAAAATGTAATTGACATCATTCAATTTCACCAATAACATTTGAATTATACTAATAATAAATTGTTATACGTCTGGTCTACTGGGATATTAAAAATTATCAAATAAATTTTGAAATAATTAACTGATATCGCAGTAAGCCGTATATATAAAGAAATGAAAAATGACAAACAATTTTCTAATCAAATTCCCTTCGTTCGTTGATAAATTCTCATAATTTTTTGGAAAATTCCTCAAGCAAGTGGTATTGATAATAGCCCTCGGCCTACGGCCTCGTGCTTTTATCAATATACTTGCTTTCGAAATTTTTGGCAAAAAATTATTTCGAATTATCCCTTGGGAAATTACAACTGATAATTTTAAAAATAGAAAATATTGTTACGATTACAGAAAAATCTAGACGATTACGGTCACTTCCAGGAAAATAAAATCAACAAAACACAACAGACAAATTAATGAAATGAATATTGTTGTTGTTGTCTCTTCTTAGAAATAGGGTCAACATAAACGATTTTATGAATCAAATCAACATTACGTAAAATAATCGAATATTCTAATATTTTCTCAAGGTTTCTGGAAAGTGATGTCGAATTATCTAGAAGTATTGCAGAAGGTATATAAGAAAATTACCTCTTGTAGTTTTGAATTAGTTTTATTTTAGACCTGCGACAGTAAAGTGAAATTAAATGTAAAATTAGTTTTATTTTAAACCTGCGATTGTGAAGTTAAAATTATAAAAGTGATCTTTAAATTAGATTTTGTGTAAAGTTATAAGTGTAATAAAGTTATAAGTGTTATTGAATAGAAATATTTTGTGTATTATTTTAACGCTGTTATTACTGGAAATTTCTACAATAAACCGTTGGAGTTTCTGAAGCTGTTGAAAAAATATTCTAGTTAAGAATATTGTTTGCTGTATTGTTTTCCTGTTTTTGTGAAACAATTAAGGTGTTGAATACTTATTAAAACCTGGTGTTTGTGCTTACTTATCAGTGATCGAACTCAGGAAGAGATTGGGAATTACGTTTATCGAATTGAGAGTAAGGCCAATTCGAAGTAAGGTTGGAAAAACGTAACAATATTTAACAATTTCACACATACTATTTATGTTTATTATCATAGAAAAAATAGTATTTCGCGAGAAATGAAAACCTTTTCATAATAATAATCTTATATATTAATACGCTAACAAAACATTTTGAAGAGCCTAAGGCTTTTTTATTCGCAGATGGATTGATTTCAAATTTTCACTGCTAACTGATATTAGTGTAACTTAGATTTCACCCAAATCGGATCATAAATAAAAAAGTTATAGACGAATTAAATTTATTTTTGAATTTAAACGAACTCCCCTAAACTTATATGAAATGGACTTGCCCATAACGATACGATGTTATTTTATTATTCTTTTATACATTGTACTTTATTTTAGTCTTCTTATGTACATTGAAGTGAATGAATGTGAAAATTTTGTTCTGTTTTTTCTTCATAAATGAATGGTGTTAATGGTGAAATGAATGTTGTGAATGAAGAAATGAATCGCAAAAACAACTCATTTAACTTTTGTGAAGCCTTATTGCTAAACTAACGAAACTGATATTTTAAAAACTGTTTTACAATTATAGCAATTTCCCTGCCAACTAAAATATGATCCCCATTTTAGCTGCCGCAACATCAGCAAAACGTTGTGAAAACGTTTTTTGTATTTTTTGAACTTGTTATTACAACTAAATTAGCTGACACAACGTTGTGACAGCTTCAAATCGTAACTTGGGTATATATATATATATATATATATATATATATATATATATATATATATATATATATATATATATATATATATATATATATATATATATTTATGTACTCAGGAATAGAATGGGCTCTAAGTTACGCCAAGATAGATCGATTGCGACCATTTTAGTTCAAATCGAGCCATCCATTGTTGAGAAAGCGTTGGGAAAAATTTAATCCACACACAGCGATACCTACACACATACACATACAGACTGCCAGCTAAAAATAGTCTAAACAGCTTCGAGAGGTCATGAAACGTAAGAATATCATAAAAATTCCGATTTCGAAAATCGACCCAAAAACAATAACTTCCCATATCTGGAAGTTAATAAACGAATAAAACTACTTGTACATATTAGTAATTACTTACCCACTATTGTTTCTCTTGGCCTCTAAGCTGTGAAAAGAAAACTGAACACAAAACTTTTCAAACTATGTACATTTCAAACGGATTTTTATTTCATTTTTGTAATTCATCGGCGATGCTTGAATAGTCCCTTAAACCAGCCAATAAATAAAAAAATGCAAGTGGAAAAGAAGTGCGATGGTGTCTGGAGCTGATATCAGAACGAAAGATTGTGTAAATGATCAAGTTGATTCAACAAATAATAAATTCATTTAAATTTGATGTCACAAGAATATTTGAGAAATACAAACATTTTAATATTATGAATTACAGCTGGAATCTTTAAAATTAGTTAGTTAATGAAAGACATTACCGATTTTGAAAAGGATGAGGAAATATGGATGTATATGAACTAGACGAAAATGCCCTTCGCAGGGCAGGAGTTGAGTTATTATAATGTTATGTTTTCGTGGTTTTGCTGCATAGTGTTGGCATGGCTGCTTTTCGTTCATCTTGTCTAAGTTGTTTCATCATACTTGTAATGATCTCGTTCGCTATGTCCCCGTTGTTTTTTAGCTCAGTATAAATTTCACGAGGCTATTGTGGAGTGATTGATTCTCCCATATGCTCCCATATGTGTGGCGAACAACTATAGTTGAAATACCTACTTTCTCTGGAACAATCAATGGGCAAGCATTCGTCAGTGGAAGCTCTACCTCTTCAATAGATGCAAAAAATATTTCATTCCATATCAATTACTCATAATTCCTATATTCCTCCTTATAGGGAACATTATTGCCAAGGTTGGTGTGCTGCGTCTGTTTTGGAGTTTGATTTCAAAGATAACATGGAGAAAAAATCTAGAAAAAAGGCAGTTACCTAAATTTATTTGATTTATGAAATACTTGTTGTGACTAATAATATATTTAACTCAATTGACAAAGAAAAGGTAAATATCTGATTTTATCAACAATAATCGTATACTTGTTACAGAAAGTATGAACAATAAAGATAATTTTGTTATATACTTATATAATAATATTATAAGCTGCAACGATCTAAAACGATGGAATTATAATGAAGTATTCAAAGTAATATTGTAACGTTTCATCAGATTTGCCCGTGTTGTAGTATAATCCTTTTAGTGTTTTTAAGTGTGAAAGGATACGGGTTAATAACCATTTATGAGCTCGTACTCAGAATTAGGAATCATAATATGAAATAAAAGATAACAGTAGTTTTTAATTACTATTAGCTATTAAGTTTACAATCAAATCCTTGTTCGTTCAATCTAATAAATAGAGTGTCTCATAAATTAAGAGATCTTACACAACGGTAGATTTCTATCCCACTTGTTAATTACTACAAGATGGCGCCATGTAAATCATTAAATCAAGTCACGTAAAAATATAGATTGTATCGCATTTGAAACAATAATTTGCTTTGCAATTTTTTGGTAAGTTGAGTGAATGATAAAAAATATTTTAACTTTTGTTATCGGCATCATTCCATGAAAATTAGTTTTAATGTTTAAAATTAAAAAGATACTTAATTAATTTTTATAATCGTTGTCAAGTGAATCCATTAGATTATTATACTACGAAAACCACTTCAGATTGTTATTAAGTTAGAAGTTTAGTTTTGCGATATTGGTATGGGATATATTTCCTACACGAGTTATAACAAAGATCAAAACAAGGGCCCAACTGAGCGATGTAAATCTTGGGAACACGAAATCAGATCAAGCCAGATTAAAAAAATATTAGGCAGGCATTTTTTAACTCCGCACAAAAACTATAAACTTTTTATAATTAACACAGTTTGCCGTGTGGAATTAGCGTAAATCTTTAAATAACAGAATGACAAAAAGAATAAAATTATAAAAAAAACTATTTTCTTTAGAAAATAAACATCTTTTAGTGTAGTATTATCATATATAATATAACGAGTCGATTATTTTTCATAATCATTATTACGAATGTCATTTGAGGTCCCGAGTGCGCGTAGCGCACGAGGGAAATTTTTAACCTCAAATGGCATGAGTGGTAATGTTGAAAAATAATCGACTAACAATTTGGTGACGAGTTGTATTTAGCAGACAATTTAACGAACAGAAATAGTAACATTATTTCATACAACATAATCATACATAATAAAATATTATTTCATCTTAGTAGGCACATAAATGTTATAAATTTGTAAT
Source organism: Diogma glabrata (assembly GCA_963693315.1). Classification (NCBI taxonomy): domain Eukaryota; kingdom Metazoa; phylum Arthropoda; class Insecta; order Diptera; family Cylindrotomidae; genus Diogma; species Diogma glabrata. The sequence goes on from OY856188.1 coordinate 193,921,691, forward strand.
TTATTTTTGACAAATAAACATAAACATGCAATCACTTATGAATGAAAACGGACATTTTTACTATTTGCAAATTGCATTTTCACATAATTTTGTATGTGAATTTTTGTTTTAAATTAATATATTAAGTAGGCCGAAAATATTCGAAAATATTCGCTGTTCCTTCCCACCAGAGAAAAATAATCGATACAATTCGTTTTGATTTGTTAAAAAATAGTAAATGAAGCGTTTTTATTGGACCTTATCGAAACTTTATTTAGTGAGTTGAATTGTCTTAAATATCTTTTTTTAGTGTATGACTGTCTGCATGATTGAATAGAACAGACGCTTTACATTACAAAACTAACACGGAACATAAATACATTGCCAGAAAAAAGAAGCCTGATTGCATTGATTTATTATTAAATATTAAATAAATTTTATTTATTTAATTTAGATTTATTATTAAATATTATAGTACAATCAAAAATTAAAACTTTCTTCAAAATTCCAAAAATATTCAAGAGAATATTACAAAATGAAAAATTCAAACTTTTTTCAAAAATCCTAAAATTTTTAAAAATTATGATAAAATCAAAAATTTAAATTTTTTTTCAAAATTTAAAAATATTCCAAAAATTATAACAAAATCAAAAATTCCGATTTTCTTCAAACTTTCAAACATATTCAAGAGAATATTAAAAAATCAACAATTGAAACTAGTATTTTCAAAATTCTAAGGATATTGCAAAAATTATATTTAATCCAAAATCAAAGATCGAAATTTCAAAATTCTAAAAATATTGCAAAAATTATAACATAATCAAAAATTCTTTCCCAACTTTCCAGGAGTTAAAACGGGATAGAAACCATTCCAATTCCATGTCCAATTTCATGGTCAATTACATTTCATGTCATTCAAATAATTACATACTTAATTTTATTTTTTTCCAAAAAATTGGGTTAAAAAATGAAAATCATTCTTTTGACACACTTGACAGTATTTTTTGATACTTATAATACAATAATCCTGGTCTCACATACCAATGCCAACCATCAAGATTTCTCCACATTCAATGTTACTACTCGTAATCACTTAGAATGAACGTTTTTTAAGCAAAAAATATGTTAATTTTCGTGTTTTGACATACTTCATGATTTTTTGACACACACTTCTGGAACAGCTATCAAACACATCGTCCTTTCGGCGCTAAATTTTTGAAATCGCTCCAACGTTTTTTAGATAGGACGGCCGACCGGCAGACAGACGAACATTTTTTTGCGTTATAATCGTTATGACCTAACACGTGCCAAAAAAAGGGGGGGGGGAGGGGATGGGTTTCAGACCGAAGTAAATGTTGTCCGCATTATGTTTTCATCGAAAGTAGTATCTAAAAAAAAAATTTCATAACTATCCAAAACCAAAAAAATCCTGTGGCAAGATGTTGTAACATCACTTTTGACGATTCTATCGATTAGCGTAAATCGGTATGCTGTAACACAAAACGACTGTCGTAAATACGATAATCGACAGTCGTTTTGTGTTACAGCATACCGATTAGCGTAAAATACGATAGAATCGTCAAAAGTGATGTTACAACATCTTACCACAGATTTATTTTTTCGCTTTCATACAAATTTCGTCAATTCCAAACATACCAAAAGTTTAGGCATTTTAAAAAAAATCTATAAAATATGTACATTTTCAAAAAACGTAGAAAAATCTGTTTGGAATCCTAAAACTTTATCTTTAAAATATGATAGCACATAATATATGATCTATGTAAACCAAAAGAAAATATGGAGGGACTGAAATCTCACAGCTCTGAGATATCAAGACTTCGGTCTGGGTTAAGGATTTTGATATAGTTTTCGGCAAAAAATTTTTATGAGGACATGGTTTTTAGTTTTGGGCAGCGATGTTTATCAAACATAACTCTTTGTTAAAGTACATGTATTTTTTTATCTCTATTTAGAAATTTATTACAAAAATAAACATCAATACGTTGCCGGAAAATTATAATCAAAATTCCAAAAATATTGTTAAATTAAATAAAATCAGACTTTTTCAAACTTCCAAAAATATTCCAAAAATTAGAATAAAATCAAATATTTAAATTTTTTCTAAATTCCAATAATATTCCAAAATTCTTAAAAATCCAAACTTTTTCCAAAATTTTTAAAAATATTGCAAAAATTATTACAAAATCAAAAATTAAAACTTTTGCCGAAATTCTAAAAATATTGCAAAAATTATTACAAAATCAAAAATACAAACTTTTTCAAAATTCCAAAAATATTTCAAAAACTATAACAAATTCAAAAATGTCCATGTCATTTTCATTTACATTTACGTCATAAAAACAGCTACATTTTTTTTCCAAACAATTGGGAAAAAAAATAAATGAAATCATTTTTTGACACACTTGACATTATTTTTTGACAAACTTATAATGCCATAATTCTCTATAATAATAATAAAATATCATGTCATACAAACTATTAATTTTATTTTTTTGTAAAAAAATTGGGGAAAAAAGAAATAAAAACCTTTCTTTTGACACACTTGACAACATTTTTTGACAAACTTATAATGCCATAATTCACAATAATAATAATAAAATTTCATTTCAAACAAACAATTTTATTTTTTTCCAAAAAATTGGGTAAAAAAATAAATAAAAATCTTTTGACAAACTTATAATGCCATAATTCTCAATAATAATAATAAAACTTCATTTCAAACAAACAATTAATTTTATTTTTTTTCCAAAAAATTAGGTAAAAAAATAAATAAAAGTCTTTCTTTTGACACACTTGACAACATTTTTTTGACAAACTTATAATGCAATAATCTAGTTTTTGATCTCACATACCAATCCCCCAGCTAACACATTAGGTGGATTTTAGCTCAAATAAAGGTTGATATTATCTGTACAAAATTTTAGTGAACATTCTCATTTAACCTAAATTTATGTATAATAAAAGGTTAAATCTAACCTAAGTGTCGTACTTTTTCCATAAAAATATTGGTTAAATTTTCATGTAATTTTTATGTAATATGCTGGCTAATATGTGATTAAGTTTAACTATAATTCAACCAAATTTTAAGTTAAATAAGTGCAAATGTTATGTTATATTTTAGCTAATTATTAGTTAAATTTAACTTGTTTGTTACACATGCAAACCACAAAATATATGCTCCGAAATTCTCCCCTAATGATCACATAAGCTTATTTTATAGTATACTAATATTATATTTATTTATTTATTATATTTAATATACAAACTAATATTATATTTTCAATAATTAATGTTTTTTATCGACTACCGAAAAGAAAATTGAAAATCAAAGTATTCATTTTAAAAAAAATAAATATTTAATTGTATTTTTAAGGGTTGTTCTCATTATTTTTCCTGTTTTTGTTTTATGTATAAACAAGATCGAACCTTTCTTTATACATGAACATTTAAAACCATTCAAAAATACGCTCCAAAGAATGAATAAAAATGTTTATTTGAAGTCGGTTTTGAAATTGTCATAAAAACCTATTTTGTCCTTAAATGCATTAGTTTGGGAGATAGATAATATTGTATCCATAATTCCTAGCCATAAAATTATTTACCTGTTATTTAAGTTAAATTTTGTCAGATGTTTCATGAAATAACTTAAATTTATCCTAAATTTTTTCACGTATTTTATTTAATACATGTAAATTATCTAGCTATTAAGTGGAAAATTGATCATATAATTCTTCTATAAAATACATTCAATAGCTACAATATCTGAATTTGGCAGAGTAAATTCATGTATATTTCATGTAACAGCTGAATACAAAACTAAGCAAGTGCAAATTATATGTAATTTTACTGTACCAAAGTCAGATATTGTAGTTATTACATGTTTTTTTCATGAGAATTACATGTAATTGAACCATCCATTTTTCTTTTACCTTACTTTATTATCGGGCTGTCATTCTACCATAAAAAAAGCTAAAAAATAATATTATAAGAAACAAAATTTTTTAAAAAATGATTTGAAAAGCACCTTATTCTTGTTTCCTGAGTTTTATTATTTTTTACTATATACGCATTTCGAAAGCTAAATTTTAAAGTAAGATACATTCCATATTTCCATTATATACCGGTGGTTTATTAAAAACCCGTTTTAAAAAATTAATAATCTAACTACAGAAAAATGTAAAAATTAAAGCAAAATGAATAAATCTAATAAAACAATTAAACCATTAGAGAAAATAAAAAAAAATGAATTTGACAAAAGAAGTAAACCGAAATAATAACAGTTTTATGGTGTGTCCGTGGTGTGTAAGCTTCGAAATGTAAGCTATAAACCAAAAATCAAAACTGAGCCAAATGAGAAACCAGGTATGTATAAAATATCCTGCAACGACTGTGAAAAATTTTATGTAGGTCTCTCTCAACGTAAAATAGGACAACGCCAGAAAGAACACCTTACAGAAATAAAATACAAAAGGGCTGAGAATTCTAGCGTTGCCGCTCAACAACACGTCACCATCAAATTTAGAGCTCATAAAAGAGATTAATAATCTAAAACACCTAGAAGCATACGAATTTTTTTTCATTGAAAAAGAAAATCAATTAAGCCCCGGTATCCTGATGAACAATAAAGAAGGAAACATAAAATCTAATTTATTTAACCTAATAATTAACAGACCGTCGAACAACATATCGTCGCTTTAATAATGAAACAACGTATTCGCAAAAGTGTAGTTTCGAGATAATTGGGTTTAAAGATTTTTCGATTTTCTGATTTTCGTAAACTCGGTAGCACTATTGAATGAATAAAGATATTGGAAAAAAAATTTCTACCAATTACTCTTGATTAATTTCCCCACAGCATATTCAAATTTCACATTGGTACCTGCTGGCTTTTCTACCTAAAAAGAGGTGAAAAGTCAATCAGGTACCTTATACGTTATTTCATATTTCTCGATTACGATTAAGCCTAAAACTAATTATTATTGAAATAACGCATAATATTCTTACAATTTTTTATTAATATGAACCGGCCATCATGTAGTCACGAATGATGCTTATACAATATTTTATATTTACCATTTCGTGTGGTGATCGTAATGTATGTAAAATATACTACACTGATTTTGCCCAAGTTATTATTCTGTAGGAATTGGAATAACGTACATGCATTTACGCTGATTCAATATTTAGCCAAATTCAAATTTGCATGTACGTTATTAATATATTAATTTTCACCCCCAGTTATAAAATAATTGGAAAATGTTAAAACGCCACTCTATAGAGATCCTTATGGGGAATGCAGGTCACCCATTATATGATAACAACGTATAAATGGCATAAGTTATTTCATTATTAAAGCGACGATATAATAAATAAATCACCTAAACTATATTTATGACTGAAGGATATCCACCCATTTCGGACATACCATAAAACTGTTGTTATTTAGGTTCACTTCTTTTGTCAAATTCATTTTTAATTTTTTTTTTTTTTTAATTTTCTCTAATGGTTTAATTATTTTATTGTTTTATTAGATCCGTTCTTTTTGCTTTATATTTTATATTTTTTAGTAGTTAGATTATTAATTTTTTAAAATGGGGTTTTATTAAACCACCAATATGTATATAATGGAATGTATCTTACTTTAAAATTTAGTTTTTATATACTATAGGTCAGCGGTTCTTAAACTTTTTTGTATTGCGACCCCAAATTTTAAATGCCATATTTTGGCGACCCACCTATATTTTTTTTGACAAATAAGCGTTATTAAAAAAAAAAACGTTTAATTAAACAACAAAAACTATTTTATTTTCAGCTAATATAAAAATAAAAATTTATAACATTACTTCGGTCTGAAAGACCTAAGTATTATATTCATGAGCCAAAAGTGAAATTCTTACCCCCTTTTTACCCACTTTTTTGAAATTCTGTGAAATTCTGTGAAATTCTTACCCACTTTTTGGCATTTCTCGACGTTTTAGAACCTACTGATTCTAAAAAAGCACAAAAAAATTGTATGTCTGTCTGCCGGCCGTCCGTCATTACCTACGCTGCAGGGAAAACCGCTGGAGAGATTTCAAAATTTGTTTTCTTCTAAAAATAGGTATACTCAAGGGACAGGTTCGAAAGGATCATTAAGTGTGTCAAAAACAGCAAATTTTCATATTTTTGGCTTAAAAAACGTCCATTTTAAGTGATTACGAGTAGGAACATTGAATTTGGAGAAACCTTGATGGTCGGGATTGGTATGTGAGATCAAAAACTAGATTATTGCATTATAAGTTTGTCAAAAAAATGTTGTCAAGTGTGTCAAAAGAAAGATTTTTATTAATTTTTTTACCCAATTTTTTGGAAAAAAATAAAATTAATTATTTGTTTAAATGAAATTTTATTATTACTATTGAGAATTATGACATTATAAGTTTGTCAAAAAAATGTTGTCAAGTGTGTCAAAAGAAAGACTTTTATTGACTTTTTTACCCAATTTTTCGGAAAAAAATTAAATTAATAATTTGTATGACATGAAATTTTATTATTATTATTGAGAATTATGGCATTATAAGTTTGTCAAAAAAATAGTGTCAAGTGTGTCAAAAAATGATTTCATTTATTTTTTTAGCCAATTTTTTGGAAAAAAAATGTAGCTGTTTTTATGACGTAAATGTAATTGAAAATGAAATTGGACATGGAAATTTTTTAATTTGTTATAGTTTTTGAAATATTTTTGGAATTTTGAAAAAAGTTTGTATATTTGATTTTGTAATATTTTTTGCAATATTTTTAGAATTTTGGAAAAAGTTTAAGCTTTTGATTTTGTAAGAATCTTTAGAATATTTTTAGAATTTTGAAAAATTTTAAATTTTTGATTTTATTAAAATTTTTGGAATTTTGAAAAAAGTTTCAATTATTGATTTTGTAATGATTTTGCAAAATATTTTTAGAATTTCGGAAAAGTTTGAATTTTTAAGAATTTTTGGAATATTATTGGAATTTAGAAAAAGTTTAAATATTTGATTTTGTTCTAATTTTTGGAATATTTTTGGAATTTTGAAAAAACTTTGATTTTATTTAATTTTTATAATATTTTTGGAATTTTGAAAGAAATATGAATTTGTGATTTTGTAATATTTTCTCGAAACGCTAAATGGAGAGGTTTTTGAGTAGTTTGCTGAGTGTATCATCTTTTCACTAAATTATGTTAATTTATGGTCAGCTATAATTTTCTGGCATCGTATTGATGTTTCGTGTTAGTTGTGTAGTAAATTTCTAAACAGCGATAAAAAAATACTTGTACTTTAACAAAGAGCTATGTTTGATATACATCGCTGCCCAAAACTAAAAACCATGTCCTCATAAAAGTTTTTTGCCGAAAACTATATCAAAATTTTTAACCCAGACCGAAGTCTTGATATCTCAGAGCTGTGAGATTTCAGCCCCTCCATATTTTTCTAGTTAAAACCATATGAAAATTAATAAAAAATAAAGATTAATAACCTTTTCTATTTATATTATTAAGTATTAAAATAAATAAAACATTAAAATATTTTTTATGTGATGAGTGTGCTTGCTTTTCAGAGCAAACGTTAATTGTGGCGCAATTTCCGAAAGCGCTGGTCTCAATACATTTTTAATAGTGCGCAATTGAGAGCGATATTTTGATTTAATATATATAAAATAAGAATGTAAATGCATTTTCGCACAAATATGTGGTGGAAAATGTCAAAATAATTTGAACTGTTTCTCCCTTTTAATTGACAACCAAAAAAATTTCCTGGTATTTGATACTTAAATAGTGCTTTCAAAGTACTATGGCAGGATAGTTAAGCAAATTCTTCTTGAGCTTTTATGTCCATGTGTTGTATATCTTAAAGTTTTATGTTAAAAGGCTGAATTATCCAACGGTGTTGTGAAATATTGAATATTGAATTATTGAACGATCCGACTACAAAATTGTATTGTGGATTGTAGAATGTCACCAAAAGATAAGTTAAAACATTACAAAATTTAAAAAGTCATCCAATTCTAAAACCTTGAAAAATTAATTCAAAAACCTTGCAAAGTTTGTTGATTTAAGACATATATAGGGAATATTTATTTTTTTAATATTTATATTTTATATATTTTTTTAAATTGGGAATTTCTCGCGACCCCATGAAAAAATCTAACGACCCTCGAAATTCGTAAATAATAAAAAATAAAAAATAATAAAACAAGAATAGTAAACAAGAATAATAAATAAATGTTGAATTGCTCAATAAACTGTTTTAAAAGCTCCTCTAAAGATTTTTCATTTCAAACTGAGTCACGATAAATGTGATATTTTTAATTTAATATTCTTTTAAAAAAAAATATAAGAACGCTGTTATTGAAATCTTGTTTTGCAAAGCCCATTGCCTTAGTTCGTTCAACAGATCTATTTTAGTTTGCGCGTTATGCTCATATTCCAGGTGTGCGCGCATCAATTCCTCAGCAATATCTGCTTCTGATAATAAAAATTCAGCATTTTCACCAACTTGGGATGTACAATCATCTGGCATATCATCGTCACACTCTACATTTTCATCACAAGTAACACTAACGGGGATTTCGATCATAGCATTTTCTGCTGGCAAATTATTTTCAAAAATGGCATTCAGTTGTTGTGGCGGTGGCCGATCCATTTGTTCATCCGTTGACACAGTTGATGCATCAAATCGTGCTTCGAATTCGGCTGCTCTCTTCCGTCGCATTATGTAGTATCGACCGTTTTTCTTAACTTTCTTTTTCAGAGGCATTTTTTACTATTTAAAAGAACGTTAGTGAGAGAAATATATAACAAAGACTGTATCCGAGCGATTTGATCAATCGCGCACTAATAATAATTGTCATCGGAAAACGAGATTTGCTATAAATCTTTATGGATACTTATAAACACATATACTTATTATATGTATTATATGAAAAAGAGAGCAAAAATTTAGTTAACATTCGTTCACTAAACCAAATTAAATGCAATATTACATGTAAAACTTGACCTATTTAACTTAACAGCAGTCTGAAATTTTTTTTTAATTTTCAATGTTCCGTAGTTATGTTAATTTTAGGCTATTTAACTTATTTCATGAAATAACTGTTGCAATGTCAGCTAAATTACCGCTAGCTAAACAACAGGTAATAAGTTAAATACATGTATTAGATACACTTTTGTAACTTAAATTTTCAATTAATACATGAAATACATGTACTATCAGTATTACATGATTTTTTTTACTTAAGTTTGTATACTTAATATGTTAAATTTACCTATTAACTTATTTTTTTACACCAAAAACATATTAACTATAATTTTCGACTAGAAATACATGTACATGTACACAGTCATCAATTACCTTTTTCCACATATTTAACCAAACTTTTACTTAAATTTAACCAAATCCCAAAATGGTTCACCTTAATTTCACTAAGTGTGCTGGCTGGGCCCGACCATCAAGATTTCTCCAAATTTAATGTTCCTACTCGTAATCACTTAAAATGAACGTTTTTTAAGCCAAAAATATAAAAATTTGCTATTTTTAACACACTTAATGATTTTTTTGACACACTTCCGGTACAGTTATCGAACACAGCGTCCTTTCGGACCTGTCCCTTGTGAATACCTATTTTTAGAAAAAGAAAATTTTTGAAATCCCTCCAGCCGTTTTCCCTGGACGGCTGGCCGGCCGGCCGACAGACAGACATACATTTTTTTTTTGCTTTTTTAGAATCAGTAGGTCCTAAAACGTCGAGAAATGCCAAAAAGTGGGGGAAAGAATTTCACTTTTTGCTCATGAATGTAATACTTAGGTCTTTCAGACCGAAGTAATTAATAAAAATTCATCCGGCATAACTCCATTTTAGAGCAATAAAATAAAAAATTCAGAATTTAGATTTTTTCATTCGTTCACAAACAATGACATGCAAAATTTTGATTTTAAAAAAATCCAAAAATAAATGTACATTTTCAAACGAATTGGCCAATTAACATATACTGCTAACATCTAACATTTTAATTTACAATATTTTTATATGTGAAGAGAGTGCACCCTGTTTTTCGATAATATGATTTTTCGATGTAATGATTTATTCATTACATGGAATATTTTCGATGCAACGATTTTTCGATGATATGATTTTTTATTCGATTTTATGAATTTCGATGGTAATGTATGATTTTTCGATGATATATTTTCAGTAAATCGAAAAAAATTCGGTGTAACGATTTTTCGATGCAATGACTTTTCGACAATGTGAACTTTCGGTGTTATGATTTTTGATGTTGCGATTTGCGGTTGTTTAATTTTTCGATAGTATGATTTTAATTTTCAGTTTATTGCTAGTTTTCGATGTAACAATTTTCGATGATGCACGACCCGGATGAAATCATAATCTGAAATTCACGTTCTTAAAAGATTTTGTATCTTTTTAATAGACGTGAAAGAAAATTTACAAATCTTTTTTTCAAATATTTTTTATTAATTCAAAGATTTTAGGTATTTACTATTTAGCAACATTAAGGGCCATATCGACAGACATAACTACAACTTTTAGTTGTAGTTACAGTTTTTTCGAACTTGATGTTCAAAACTGGTATTTTTAAACCACATTAAAACTACGAATTTAGTTGAGATTTTGATGGTATTTTTAAACGTTAATTAAAACTATAATTTTTCGAACACACAGCAATAATTAGAAATCAGTAATCATGAATTAAAATTTATTGCAATAAAAATAATAATGTAACTATAGGGTCATTCCATGGAAACATAAACCTCAATAGTTGCAATGAAGTTTATGTTGTGTGGAAAAATTTGTCTAATTGGAAACTTGCCCGTCATTATTGATACCAAAGATAGGAAGTAAACAAATAAATTGTTTAAAAGATGGAAAAAAATAAATAAGTAATAAAATTGTTGTTAGAAATGCATTAATTTCTTACGTGTTTTTTTCTGTTACGTTGGTCACGTTACGTTGGTCACACAATTTTTTTTAAAGGGAACCTCTACTGTATGTAGCATTTGTGAAAAACATATGCTTATTTAAAAACAGATAACTTGTGCTTTATAAAAACCTATATTTGAATTTATTGAAGGCATACTTTCAGAGAAATCGCTTTGAAAGTGTGAGTAAGTTTTACTGTGGTACTTTTTTTGTTACGTTGGTCACAGCACTGAATTATATTATTATTACTTAATATATATTTAATTTGCTGCTTTTTTTCATTGGTAGTGTATTTCCTACCTGCATAATAGCATAAAATAACATAAATTTCATAAAATAACAATGTTTTTTTATGAATAATAGGCAAAAGTATGAGTTGAAAAGGGTAAAAATGTTACGTATGTCACAATGGAATGACCCTATTGTAAAAACAACTTAAATTCAACACAAAACAATAGTGATTTACAGGAAATAACAAATTATTTAGAGATTTCAATTATTTAAAATGTTTATAAAAACACAATTGAAATACAAATATTATATTAATATTTCAAAATATTTTGTTATAAAATATTAGTGACAACGTATTGATTTAAAAAAATCTATCATCGAATTTTAACCGTCAATTGCAAGTGTAAATTTTATCACCGATATCCACGACTAAAACTACAACTACAACTTTAATCTACATTTAAAACTGACGATTTAATGTGGTTTAAAAATACCAAAACTGACACTTTAGTTGTAGTTGCGATTTTAGTTTGGTTTGTCGATATGGCCCTAAGGTTATATTTTGTTAATCAATCACTTTTAGCGTACTTACACCTTTATTTGAACAATATATTTGTTTCAAAATAAAAGTGTTGTAATTGGATTTCCAATAAGTGTCATCAACACCATCCATACTAAGGTGCTGATGAAGGCAGTTAGTTTTTAGAGATGTTATATAAATATAAAATAATAACAATACAAGCAACGATATGTCAACACCCATTTGCTGTAAATTATTTCAATAGAGTGACTAAATTATGAAACGCCTCAGTTCTTCCTGACTAGTTTGGCCCTCAGAAATGTAAAGAAAATTCATATATCATTATTTATAAAACTTATAGCGATCATTAAATTTTTTCCACTCCACTCCAGTTGATTCTGATAAGACTCTAAAAAACAAAAACCGCCTTATGCACAGTACTTTTTTTACAAAAACGAAACAATTTTTCAAATTCGTATAAGCTCCTCTAGTTGAAATAATAGAAGCAATAGCTTCCGTAAGTTTAACATATTTAATTTTCGCCAAAACATCCTCCGTAAAACTTCGAAAGTTTGGCTATTGAAGCAATTTTTAGACTATGACAGCTGTGCTTCTATAAGATCTTTAAACAGTTACAACCGAAACCAATTCAATCCTAATGACAGCTATAACTTCTATAACCTTTGTTCGGAAGCTTTATTTAGAGTTGTGTAGATAGGTTTTGGTAAAGCTTCTAATATTAAATATAGAAATATTTTAGAAGCTTTCACTATGGTGGTGTGGAGAACTCTGTGAAATTTTTATCGAATTTTGTAGTAGCAAAATATAACTAGTTTCCACTTAGAAGCTTTAGCTGGTACAACTCAAAATTGAGAAGTAAGCTTGCTAGTTGGGATAGACGCCACAAAAAAATTAAATAATAAATCCTATCATATTGTTACGCTTTTCTAACCTTCCTTCTAATTGACCTTACTCTCTATTCGATAAACGCAATTCCCAATCTCCTTCTGGATTCGATCACTGATTAGTAAGCACAAACACCAGCTTTATTAAGTATTCAACACAGCTATTGTTTCACAACAACAGAAGAACAATTTACAATACAGCAAGCAATATTCTTAGCTAGAATATGTTTCAACAGCTTCAGAAACTCCAATGGTTTATTGTCGAAATTTCCAGCATACAGCAACAGCATCCAAAAAAATACAGAAAATGTTTCTACTCAATAACAATTAAAAATTTATTTACAAAAACTAATTTAAAAATTGCTTCTATTTACACGATTTTATATACACGGTAGAACATTTTGTTTACAATTAATTCTCATTTAAAATAATTACTTAACTATTTCCAATATCGCAATTTTTACATCATCCATCGCAGGTTAAAATAAAATTATCTTTATTCTACAAGAGGTAATTCCTTATATACGATTCTGTATAATTTCTGAATTATTCGAAGGCACTGTCGATTATTCGAGGTCGATTATTACTAAGAATATTCGATAACATTATTTTTTTTACCTAATATGTTGATTTGATTCATAAAATCATTTTATTTCATGTTGACTCTGTTTCTAAGAACGAATATGACCTTGATTTATTTTTGAAATATAGAAGTTTATGTTTTGTATTTCATTGTGTTTATGGAGAATCGTAACAAATATAATAAGATATAACATAGGCCAACATTTCATGATAAAATAAAGAAATAAAAAAAAAGATAAAAAGTAATTTTTTTAAAAACAATTGCACAAACAACACAAAAATGGGCGTGCCAAAAATCCAGTTAGTAGCCTTTTTCTTGATCATGTGACGTATTATCTTCAACAATAATTAAATATATACGGTTACATGAAGACTCATTTCTTCGAGCAAGGGACTGGAGGAGGAGACGGAGTTATCACATCCGTAGATCAAAAATACAATAATTTACAAATCAACTAAAACTGAACCCTTAAGTGCGGAATTCATCAGGTATCAATGGAATTATAGATGGTTATCAAATATCCAATTTCTAGATGTTACATTTATAAGCAAACAAAGGCACCAATGATTGATGGCATCCTTAGAAAGTTCAACACTTAAACGGTAGTAAATAAAGATATCTACAAGGTAAGTTGGTGTTGAAGATACACATTTTTTACTTAAATCAAATTTTTATTAAAAATGTCTTGCGCTATAAATATAAATAAATCATTTTTTACAAAGTTTTATCAAATAAAAATTCTCCAATAGAACTATGTTGTTGCATCATTTTATCTAATGTAGATATTTTACCAGCAAGAGCACGTTGTCCCTCATATTGTTCTTGTAAGAACTCACCAGTCAAATAATCAACCAACTTAATTGCAAATAAACAAATTAATTAATAATTCGAAAAGAAGTTTATAATAATATCTTACATGAAAATCTTCTGTTCCCGTATCCTTTCCTTGACAAATAGTAATTAAATTTTTAATTTGTTTGGTAACATGGGTCTCCAATTTTAGAGCAGATTTTAGTGCTTCAACTCCACTTGACCATATTTGTTGGTCTTGTTTTAGTGGTTGAATTTTAATTAATTCATGTAGATAATCTAATTGTCCACGCATTAATAAATATTCAACTAACTTCATTGCATGATCACGTTCCTCTTTCGCTGAATCAAAAAAGAACTTTGCAAAACCAGGACGGTTTATGCTAGCACGTGAGAAATGGGCACCCATGGCTATGTATTGCGTTGAAGCATTAATTTCTTCCTGAATTTGTTTACGTACAGCATTTGTGCAAACATCGTCGATGTCAATCCAACCGGTTGGAACAGATGCTGTTGGAGTGGAACCTAAAAATTTTTGTTTTATTGAAAATTGAAATGGTTAATCAAATGCTTGAACAATAGATATCAAATTTCAGTTATATTTTAATTAATCACAAAACAATGAAGATTGCTATTATTCTGATTATTTAGACAACAATTATTTCAAAATTATTAAAAAATATGATCGATGGGGAGTTTATTATTATCGTGATTAAATTAGAAGTTGTTTCCAGCTGTTTTTACAGTTATTATTGAAAATATTACATTAATTTATCTACAGTGAACATTGTGGCATGATTTCTTAAACTTAGGTGCGAGCGAATTTTTTGTAGGGTAAATTAAGTAAATGGGACAGTTTTGATCTGTTTATCTTATAAGCACATAGGAAATAGGGATGGTAAATTTTATAGAGGGAACGGATATGAATAACATCTTGTTAAAAAAGTGTAATTCTGTATGGATTTTGCTTTTTTCAAAGGACTGTATCTTGGACCTGGCTTGGCTGATATCCCTGGTTAAACATTCCAATTGAAACAATTGAAATTGTTTTGTTTTTATTCGCTTCAGTGATTCTATATCAAATTTAAAAAAATATTAGCGCCTAAGTAGAAGTAATATCCCCAATAATGCAAATCAGAAATTAATCAATTGAACAAAGAATATCTTTGATACACAGCAGTAATTTTAACAAAAGAAGAATGACAAATAAATCCCTTTGTATAGCTTCATTGATAAATTTCTTTATTTCTGGTTGAAGATTTATGAATATTAGGAACAAATTCAATACTTACATGTTAATTTGCCACTAGAAATAGTAAACACAGTGAAAATGGATAAAACTAATAATAAAAAATTCTTCATTTTGAAGTTTACACAAATAAATTTTGAATCACAATAATTCGAGATTTTTGTATAACGTCTTATAACACTTTTTTATTAACTGAAAACAAAATTACGGTGCACTAATATTTAATTAATTTTATAAGTGTGTAATTTAATTTACTCCGAAACAAGATAAAGATATGTCTACTTGTTCACAAAAACTTATTTCTTTGTAGTAAAACAAGTTTTTGAACATATGATAATTTTCTTTCATAAACATTTGCAGACGGCACCAAATGAAAATAAACCAATCAAAATGCACATTAGTCTCCAATTTTCTTTGGAGAGATCTATATGGCTATCCTTATTTTTATTTTGATTCTGTTAAATAGATCTTACATATTTGTTTATTAAAGTAATAAATTAATAATTTAAAAATAAAATTATTTTTATTTATCTACACACTTAAAACGTTCGTAGTTTTCATTCAGAATTAAAAATATAATTTGCTATCAATCCTGATGCTATTTCATTCATTTAAAATCCCCTCTTTTAATTTAAAGTGATTTCTCGAACATTATTTATCAAACAAAATAATTTGTAACTAAAATTAATTCAATATTGTTCTTGAAGAAATAAAGAAGTCAATAAGATTTTTATTATATTTTTCCCTTAATAGTTTTTAATTGTATTTGCGATAGTTGTTTGAACTGATTGTGAAATAAATTAAATTGTGAGTTTGTTTTAAATAAGTTTAAAGAAATCATTTGTCATAATTGTTACATTTTCCCCTCCGTCACTTTTGTTATGATAATAAAAAATCAAAGTGCATTGAGTTGATATTTTTTATTTTCTATCTACAGAATTAAAATTACAATGAAGTTACTAGTTTTGTTAGCTTTAAGTTTGGCTGTGATGATGGTAAATGTTGCTGGTGAGCCAGAATGTGAATCCCCGTACAAGATAGGTAAAATATACTTTGATGTAATTCTAACACGTAATTTGATTGCACTTTCTTTGTGACGAAAATGCATTCATAATAATTTTTACACAATATCATATAATATAGTGAAATCATTTCCGCTGTACCGAACAAATTTCAGTACAGTTACAACACCGAATTATTGTTTTTTGTATAGGAATGCAATGCATTCCAAAAGAATACAAAATTCGGTTTTGCAACCGTACCGAACAATACAGTCAAAAAGAGTTCACTAATAAACACTGTCTTCGAAAAGATGACTGGCTTTAAAAAGATAGTTGCTTGGTATTAATTCTATTTTTTTTTTTAGATTTGAACGACTTATCAATTTTAACACCAAGTTTCCTTAAAGTTCAACCATCACTTCAAAGTTTCGCCCAATTAGAAATCATAAAATCGTATGAATTACTTTTACTCTCAATCTATCATGGCACTTATAAAAGTAATCGTCCCGGGTTTGAAAAAATGTTCCGTGATCTAGCTGACAAATCATGGGATGATGGAATTGATATAATCAAACATATCACAAAACGAGGTGGTGAAATGAATTTTAATTCATCTATTGCTCTGCAACATCAAATTAAATATTCATCGAGTAGACGATATACAAATACAGAAATGCAAGCTTTAGCACTTTCGTTAGATATCGAACGTGAAATTAATGCAAAAGCTTTTCATATTCATGAATCAATAAGCCATTACAAACATCGTCCACATTATGATCCAGAAATAGCACAGTATATTGAAGAAAAATTTATTGAAAAACAAGCAGATATTATTCGTAAACTATCTGGGCACGTTCACATTTTCGGAGGGCTAGTTAAAAATAGTCAAAACAATGTCATTCCTGATAGTTCGCTCAATATTTACTTATTCGATCACTATTTACAAAAAGATTCAATTCTTTAAAAAAAAACGTTTTTATATTTTAAATTGAATGATTTGTTTTTTGTATTGAAATAAATTTTCTTTTGTATTCGAAATTTGTTATCTTTCTATTCCAATCCAAAACAACAAACCGCTTTGGATTTTAATTTTATGATTAAAAATTTTTGTTAAAATTAATAAAAAAAACGTTCTGAAAAGTTTGTTTATATGAACTGAAAAAAAACTATTTATTAATGTGATGTATTAGTGATATATTAGTAAATAAAAAAAAATAAATTGAGATATAATATGTTTAATATTGTTGTTATAATTTTCTTCTTAAAGACTTCTATTTTACGCTTAATCCATTGAGTTCTTAACTTTATACGAAGGCACGACGTTTTTGTTGATTTGAAACCAATGGAGTTATAGGGAAAATTTCAAAAACTGACACTTCAAAATATCACTCGCCAAAATCGAAGAATTTTTTCTTTTTGGATTTAAAACACAAAAACCTAAGAAGGCTTTCTTGTGTATCAATTATTAAAATTATTAATATCATTGCTATAATTTAGATAAAACTAACTTCCGAAGTCGCAAACGAACTGGAATATTCAACTCCTTAATTGCTCCACAACAACAGGAAACAATATAGCAAATAATATATCTAACTAGAATATTCTTTCAACAGCTTAAGAAACTCCAACGGTTTATTGTAGAAATTTCCAGTAACACAACGTTCAAAATAATACACAAAATACTTCTAGTCGATTATTATTATTATTATTTATTATTATTATTATTAATTTTATTAGTTCAAAGAACTTTGATTTACACAAAAAAAATACATTCAGTAAACCGCTCAGGTAAATATAAATACATGTATGATATAATACATAGAGCTACACATAAAAAATTATAGTATAAAATTTAGTGGTTTTGTAATATATGTAACGAAACTGCTTTTTTAAATGTTGACATATTCTGCATATTTTTAACCTCCTCAGGCAGTTGATTGAAAAGACGAACACCTTTGTACATCACCGAATTTTGTGTAGCACTTTTATTGAATTTATGTAGTCTAAAGTCATTAGCATTCCTTAATTCATAACCGGTAAATTCCTTAACATATCGAAGACTCTTACTTAAATAAGGTGGCAGCATATTGTTTTTAATTTTAAAAATAAAAAGAAGCACTTGTAAAGCCTGGACTTTACAATTTAAATAATAGATGCTGAGACATCTATTTATCCAAGGGTTTTTTTTTATTTTAAATTTCCAAAATGATACCGGAATTTGCGGACGTACGGGCTCTACCCAGGAAGAATCTCTAATTTAGATTATTTAATCGGTCATAGGGACCATTTTTATAATTCAAAATGAGTTATATTAGATATAAAGACAAGCGTTTAAATAAAAAGAATATAAAAAGGTAAAAAAACTTATCTTAATTATTCAGTAGAGTGCTGAGGTAGTTGACTTCGATGAAGAAGATGTTGTAATGCGACTTCGTCCTTGCATGTCACATAAATTTAAATAATGCCAATTATCGTTGATCCAGCAAAGTATATCTCTCACAAATTTTAGTTTTCTTCCGCCCGTTTCCACATTTTAGAAACCGAAGTTAATGGTGTCATGACACGTCATTAAAAATATTACTATACGGCGTCATTCAGTTGTTTTTGTTATTTGAAACTGTATCACTTTCAACTAGTTCAACGTCGTTAAAATCACAAAGAGTAATACTTTTCTTTTACAAATCACTAAAACTTGACATATACTGTTGATTTAATAAATAAACCCAACACTTTTTCAATATTAGTTTTGTTCGCTCAAACAACTTCTTTAATGAAAACAAGTAAAAATTCTTTTCTCAATCAAAAACATTTATAAAATATCAAATATTTTGTTTAAAGTCTAAACAACCTTGCTAGCGTTATCTTACACAAAAAATTTTCTTTTTCTGAAAAACTAACTAACTTTAACTTTTAGCTTTTTTTTGTGTCAGTATATTCTTTTATTTAATGCAAAAAAATCAACTAGATTTAATTTTAACACGAACGATATCGATTTTATAAAGTAAAATCATACTGCACAAATCTTTAATAAATAATTTCAAATATAATTTAATTTTATCAAAATTTAACTTAATTTTTGATTAATTATTTAACACCAACTGAACACAAGTTATGAAAAATGTTTTGTTTAAATAATCTAAACGAATGGGAGCGAAGGAGATGACCATTCAAAACATTTGTATATCTCTTTCGGTTGTTTTGTTTTTCCCAAACAAAGGAATTTAATCGGTTTTTTAGAATGAGATCGTCAAACAATTACAAAAAAGAAAGGTCAACAACATACAATTCGTGTTTGCTCTGTTCTTAGTTAGCAAAGTTATGACAAGGAAATGAAATAACAATATAATTAGCATTCTAATTTCTAAATGAAAAACATGACAACAACTTCAAACATGAGATTGTATCAGACAGTATCAACAAAAATAATAAAAAAAAAATGCATTTACAACTACATGAGTTTTACATTTTGTTTGATTAAAACAAATTAGAAGAATGTTTACGAATTTAAGCAATGTTAATTGTGAGACTGATAGTTCTGTTAATAGAAATTGATACTGAATCAACACGACGTGTTGTTGTAGCAACGCGATTAATTAATGGTTTGGATAATGAAGCAGGTAATGTATTTTCGTTGTACTAAGTTGTTGGTTTGTGTAGTTACGGATGTTAAACTTTAGGATTACCAAGTAGTGAGTTTATAAGGGAGAGAAAAAAAATAGAACAGTGTGGCGACTGAAGAAAATGTATCCTTGACTGTTCGTTGACCGTTAAATCTCACTACCAAGGCATACATTTCCTTCAGTCTACCAATACAGATCCTGAACTCGTTCTGGAGTGGGGTGTAGACTCTCTTATAAATACTACTGGTTAGATAATAGCTCAGATTGCGGCATAACAGACAGTTTCCTGAACCGATATCAAACAAGCATTCAACAGGGAATTGCTTTTTTGTGAAGATTAAGGAAAGAAAATATGTCGCAATTACCATTATTGACCGATACTAAGTATACGAATTGATGAGTCGAGTACCTCTCCCAAGACAACCAGATGTTTAGAATTTTTGCATGACGCTAAATGATGAAAGAAAGTACGCATTGTAGATGTTGAGTAACCATGATGAAAAATAAAGATGTTTAGAATTACTGATGTTGTATATCCATTATGAAAGAATTTCGAATTAGATGTTTCATACAAAAAAAATTAAATTGTTTTATTAATGTTGACTTAATATCTACTGCCTCTAAATTCTTGATTGTAGAACGCCAGAGTTTTGTTGACTTAAAATGATATCGTGTGAACTGTCACGTCTCGCTGTAAAAGTTCCCCAATTGAGATATGCCGAGTTCCAGTAGACAACAAGACCCAAGGATTAGCACAGAGTTGGTAAGCGTGCGCAAATAAATCAAGTGTTAGATACTAGTGAATGAAATTATATTACTTATTAAAGGTAAGTTCTATTGCAATAAAAGGAAATAAAAATGTTGACCATCATGACCGTCAACCGAAATTCCATACTTGAGAGCCCTGTTCAGTAATTGTATGTGGAACTGATGACAGATATGAGCCTAATAATTCTCTTTCTACGCACATCAAATTTCCCAAAAAAAAACTAAAACTAAAGGAAAAAAAATAACTACCTAATACTCTTACTGAACAGCGCCCTCAAGTACCAAAATTCAATTTCAGGTACATGAGAGACAACATAACTATCGTTAGCGATGGAAGCTATTTAGAAAAAAATAGTAAAAAAAAATTTGAAATTTAATTGAAAAATGAATGGGGAGGGTAAGCTAATTCAAAGTAGAGTTAGATTACCGCAGACAAAGTCTTAAGCGGCTCACATCTAACACGAAAACGTTAATATGTTAAGCATAGTGGATGATTTATTAGAACAACCAAGGTGAGAAATTGTAATAAATCAAGATACTAATATAAAGAATAAGAAAAAAAATTAATAATAATTAATAAATTATAATAAATAAATATAAAAAAAACTAACAGAATAAATTAACAGGGATAGATAAAAAAAAAAAAATATCAATAATTAATAAATTAATAAAAATAAGAATACTATTACACAATAAGCTAACAGATTTAAAACTGATGGGGACTGAATTAATGTCATAAACGGATGTCTTTAGAAGGGTAAGTCCCCATGTCCTTACCATCTAAATTCGCACACCTGTACATATCCTCACCAACCTTGCTTTTCATTTTGGCTGGTACTAATTGTGAAGCCATCTTGGCCGATCGTTTATTAGCAGCACCACAGCGATGTTGCCGTACCAAGACTCGCTGTTGTGGCCGGAAAGTTTGCGGTCGAGTTCGCGTTCGCGAAGTATATGGTTGTTGAGGCCTTGTAACTGTTGCTACTAAATGCTGTTGCATGTTAGATCTGAAGTTTGCTAACTGATCCGCATGATAAAGTGCTTGGGCAATTGGAACTTCGAGACTATGTGTTCGTTCTTGGTTACGATCACTCTGAACTAGATCAGCTATAAATGAAGGAGTGATGCCAAAGTCTCTCCAAAAATCAGCACCCAGGTACACCTCCTCCTTCAGACTTGGGACAACATAGAACCGAAAAGATTTTGAGAAACCGTTAAAAGAAATTGGAACGTCGACGTATCCCAAAATATGGTTACGTGTGCCATCCACTGTACGGATGAAAGATGAAAACTTACGATATGAGATTCCGGCATTATTTAATAACTCTAAAGAATTTCTTCCTAGAAAACTGATAGCAGCCCTATTATCCAGAAGTCCATATACAATTTTATCAAGGATGTCGATGTAAATATGTGGCCTAGAATCATTTAGTTCGGAAATGATAGAAACAACACATGCTTTATTGAAAATCTTTCTCAACTTTAGATAGCGTTTAAAACGTTCGTAGCGCTTCAAAGAAATTATTTTTCGTTGAACCGGAATTTGAACTGAGCTGGATTTTAGTTCATTGTGTATACTTGTTGAAGTACAGGGGTTAATTATCGATTGTTCATTCGTAATTGTCGAAAAGCTCTCTATTGCTTCTGTAGCGATGTATCGGGATCGGTATTCATCAGTTTGGATTTCTAGATGACCAGTTGTTTTCGATGTTGTTGGAAAATATGACCAAAGCCTTTCAAATTTCTGGCACAGTACCCGCAAGTCAGCTAGGGTAACTACATTAGCCACCATTGTAGCGTTTCTTAATTTATCTGACATGCCTTCCCTTATAATCTCAATCATCTCCATTTCTGAAAATGGTTGAGCCAGTCGTCTGTTGAGCTTGCTGACCTCTATGATGTAATCAAATATCGCCTCCTTTTCATTTTGTCTTCTGTTCAGCACTGCACTCAGTACAGCCTTATCGTCGTTAAGAGTACCAAACGTTCGTAATAAACTTCCTCGGAGTATGGAGTAGGTCACCACCCGATACTCATAAGTAAGGTTTATATAATGTTTATTCGCGACTCCACGAAGATACCGGGGAACGATTGACTTTAAATCATCAAAGGTCACCCGATCCCTCCGTGCAGCCACTTCAACCAAATGGATGAACTCGTGAGCATCTGGTGATGACCCATCTCCTGAGAACAGAGGAAGCCAATCTGTCCAAAATTGACTCAAGTCCTGATAGTCTTCGTACTCTTCCTGCTGCATTACTGGTGCTGGCACTGCCTGTATCCTAGCCACTTGTTGATATGAAGGTAGAGGAGACAAAGATTTAATCTTATTGAGTGATTCATTCAAACTCCTAGTGGCATAATTCCGGCCGTACACAATTTCATTACTGTCACCCAATCGGTTGACACGATCTAGATAATGTTGAACACGGTTTAAAAGGCCCTGTAAAATATGTGGTTGTACTGAGGGTACAAGATCCCTCGCTTTACTGGACAAAAATAAGGCAGCGTCTACAATCGCTTCACTTTCTTCAGTCATGTTTACTGCATGAGATTGAGTTATCCTTGTAGCTGGATTACGCGCAGCGTCACTCAATTGTTGTATCCAGTCCTCGCTGTTGTACTGTATGTCCCGGAGGAAGCATTCGACCCACAACTCGTATTCTTCAAGACCGTAGAACGGATGGTCCAACGGAACAACTGACATTTTTGTCAGAGATAAATAAAACTAAGATTAACGAATATAAAATTTCCAACTTAACAAGACCAACAACAGATGATGATGATTGTATGATAACCCTAAAATGTTTTTCCGCGCAAAAATGTAAAAACAACAACCGAAAAAAATTGTAAAAATTGTAAACTGAGTCGATATCGTGAACAACGCGACCAACAACAACAGAAAGAAATATACAAATATCCTGAATAATCAACTCCTTCGACCTTCGTTTTACAGAGAAAATTATAAATCTTAAAGATTTTAATTTTATATCTAGAAAAAATATTATTTATTTAATATTGAGCAAGCAAATGTTTGATTTACTTAAAATCTATTTATTTTGTTGCAACTTGTACACCTTGATTTACTTAAAATTTAAGAAATATTTATTTGATTGTTTAATTAATTAGAAAAAATTATTTATTTATTTTTTTGACGTTAAAATTTATTAAAAATTTTTATTTATTTAAAATATATATGTATATATTTATTTATTTATTTATAAAATATAAAAATATGTTTATTTGTAAAAATATTTATAAGATATTTATAAAAAATATTTATTTATTAATTTGAAAAAATATTTATTTATTTAGAAAAAAGGGAAAATATTTATTTATTTATGTATTTATAATGTTAGAGATTTTTCCTGGGCAAAGCCCACACCGATTGACTGTATAATCAAAAAATTTTTAAAAGGAATTGTAACGAAGATTCGAAGTGGAAAATCGAACTCGCGATCTCTTCCCAGAAACGATATGTGAGGTCTAGAACAAAAATAGGCCTAAAAATCCTAAAATCTACATTCTAGTACCCTCCCGCGTGATGAAATGAATTCAGCATTGTTTAAAGATTCAGCCTAAATATCTGTTATCTACAAAAATCATATGCTGAGTTCACTCATCCTTAAAACTAAGAAAAATAGAAAAGTAAACAATTAAGACTAATATCGTTTGTTGGAAGTACACCAGTATAGAGTACCAGTCTCCAGATCCGATTTCAGTACAAGACCGAATTTATTATTGAAACGCGATGTTGGATGGATTTGCTAAGTCCATTGAAATTATGAAGGGAGGTTGAGTCGAACGTTGGTTCTTCCCAACAGAGTGGAGATCTGGATGCAGTTTCACTTGTATGGAGGAGTGTTTAGCATTGTAGAAGCGATCCTAGCTGTCCGTAGGACTGACAGGCACCCCTTCTCTTCCGCATAAACACTCGACCAGTGAAGCTGCATTCAGTCTCGGAAGGAAAACTAATTGAAATTTACTATTATAAAAATTTAATCTACTTGGTGATCGCATGCCAAAAGACAGAGGCGATCTTCAACCAACGATACATGTTAAGAAGGTTAAGCCTTCTTGGATTCTTTCTTAGAGATACCCATGTTTTAATTAGATTATAGCGTTGTAAAAATTATTTGTTGCATCATAAACATCGATTAAATATAAAGATATATGACAATACAATAGTATAAAAAAATACAGTAGGTATATAAAAAAAACACCATAGGTATATAATAATACAAAAGATATATATAAAAAAAATTCAATCAAGTAACAAACAACAGATGCAACAAAATTATCACAACTTACAATATTTACCGTATCATTCAAAAAATGTAAAAATATCAAAAATATATTACAACATCCAACATATTATAAAAAAAAAATCGCAATATGCCGATATTTAATATACAGAAAAAATAACAACAAAATTCAAAATATTGAAATATTATCAGAAAATATTAAAATATGAAACTTATTGTGTGTTTTATAACGGGTTACCTGTTATAAAACCGGTTTGTTTTTGTTCGGCGCCATGTGTAAAGCCTGGACTTTACAATTTAAATAATAGATGCTGAGACATCTATTTATCCAAGGGTTTTTTTTATTTTAAATTTCCAAAATGATACCGGAATTTGCGGACGTACGGGCTCTACCCAGGAAGAATCTCTAATTTAGATTATTTAATCGGTCATAGGGACCATTTTTATAATTCAAAATGAGTTATATTAGATATAAAGACAAGCGTTTAAATAAAAAGAATATAAAAAGGTAAAAAAACTTATCTTAATTATTCAGTAGAGTGCTGAGGTAGTTGACTTCGATGAAGAAGATGTTGTAATGCGACTTCGTCCTTGCATGTCACATAAATTTAAATAATGCCAATTATCGTTGATCCAGCAAAGTATATCTCTCACAAATTTTAGTTTTCTTCCGCCCGTTTCCACATTTTAGAAACCGAAGTTAATGGTGTCATGACACGTCATTAAAAATATTACTATACGGCGTCATTCAGTTGTTTTTGTTATTTGAAACTGTATCACTTTCAACTAGTTCAACGTCGTTAAAATCACAAAGAGTAATACTTTTCTTTTACAAATCACTAAAACTTGACATATACTGTTGATTTAATAAATAAACCCAACACTTTTTCAATATTAGTTTTGTTCGCTCAAACAACTTCTTTAATGAAAACAAGTAAAAATTCTTTTCTCAATCAAAAACATTTATAAAATATCAAATATTTTGTTTAAAGTCTAAACAACCTTGCTAGCGTTATCTTACACAAAAAATTTTCTTTTTCTGAAAAACTAACTAACTTTAACTTTTAGCTTTTTTTTGTGTCAGTATATTCTTTTATTTAATGCAAAAAAATCAACTAGATTTAATTTTAACACGAACGATATCGATTTTATAAAGTAAAATCATACTGCACAAATCTTTAATAAATAATTTCAAATATAATTTAATTTTATCAAAATTTAACTTAATTTTTGATTAATTATTTAACACCAACTGAACACAAGTTATGAAAAATGTTTTGTTTAAATAATCTAAACGAATGGGAGCGAAGGAGATGACCATTCAAAAAATTTGTATATCTCTTTCGGTTGTTTTGTTTTTCCCAAACAAAGGAATTTAATCGGTTTTTTAGAATGAGATCGTCAAACAATTACAAAAAAGAAAGGTCAACAACATACAATTCGTGTTTGCTCTGTTCTTAGTTAGCAAAGTTATGACAAGGAAATGAAATAACAATATAATTAGCATTCTAATTTCTAAATGAAAAACATGACAACAACTTCAAACATGAGATTGTATCAGACAGTATCAACAAAAATAATAAAAAAAAAATGCATTTACAACTACATGAGTTTTACATTTTGTTTGATTAAAACAAATTAGAAGAATGTTTACGAATTTAAGCAATGTTAATTGTGAGACTGATAGTTCTGTTAATAGAAATTGATACTGAATCAACACGACGTGTTGTTGTAGCAACGCGATTAATTAATGGTTTGGATAATGAAGCAGGTAATGTATTTTCGTTGTACTAAGTTGTTGGTTTGTGTAGTTACGGATGTTAAACTTTAGGATTACCAAGTAGTGAGTTTATAAGGGAGAGAAAAAAAATAGAACAGTGTGGCGACTGAAGAAAATGTATCCTTGACTGTTCGTTGACCGTTAAATCTCACTACCAAGGCATACATTTCCTTCAGTCTACCAATACAGATCCTGAACTCGTTCTGGAGTGGGGTGTAGACTCTCTTATAAATACTACTGGTTAGATAATAGCTCAGATTGCGGCATAACACACTTTAAAAGAAATTCGTTGTTCCACATTCATCCAGTTAAGCTTAGATAGCATCAGACTTGTTCGAGTATAACTATTTAGTTTAAGTATTGAACGCATGCCTTTGTTTTGCAAGACTTGGAGCCTTTCCTTAAATTCAACATTTGTACAAAATATGATATTAGCTGAATAATCTAAGTGTGGTAAAATCAAAGCATTGAATAGCAATATTGCTGTCTCCTGTGTAAGACATGAACGTAACCTGCTTAAGAAGCCAATCTTTTTTGCAATTTTACTACACATTTTATTTAAATGGATATCAAATTTCAACTTATTATCTATTATTATTCCAAGATATTTAATATTATTGACAACCTCGATTCGCTCATTATTAATTTTCACAATGGGATCATCTTTTGAATTGAATATCATGCATTTAGTTTTTGCTAAATTCAGTTTTAATTTATTCATATTTATCCAATTATATATTTTTACTAAATCATCATTTAACTGCTGAATCAATTCATCAAAATTCTTTCCAGTAATATAAATTAGGCAATCGTCAGCAAATAACGAAATTTTTGAATTCTCGAGTACAGAGCCAATATCATTTATATACAGAAGAAACAATAATACCCCCAAAACTGATCCTTGAGGAACACCAAAATTTACATTCTTCGACGACGATGTGGAAGATGTATCCGTATATGTATATGATTCAAACCAATTATACGGCAGTCCATGAATTCCATATTTATCTAATTTATTCAATAATATATCTCTATCTATAGTCTCAAACGCTCTTTTGAAGTCTAAGAAAACAGTAATTACTATATTGCCAGTATCAATTTCCATTTTCCACTCAAAAGTTATCCAGCTAATTGCTGTTTCACAAGAAAACCCTTTTCTAAAGCCTGATTGCACTGGCGATAATATATTATTTTCATTCACATATCTTACTAGCTGACCGTATACATGTTTCTCTAATACCTTTTCATACAATGGTAACATATTGATAGGTCTATAATCTTCCATCTTTTTAGAATTCTTTACCTTAGGTACAGGAACAACAATCGACTCCTTCCAACAATCAGGAAATATTCCTGAAGTAATGGAACCGTTAACTATATTTAACAAGTAAGGAGATATAACATCAAATGAATCAAGCAGCATTGAACTGTTGATACCATTGAAGTCTTTTTTATTCTTCATATGCCTAAGTATCGACTTTAAATCAAGGTCAGACATTAAATCAATATTAAATCGTGATGTCACATTGCTAATTTGGTTGACATATGGCACTATTGGGATAGCGCTATTGATTTCTACAATACTTTCAATGAAAAAGTTATTTAATTTATTAGCAATTTGTAGACTGTCTTTAATCACTACGTCTTGGTAATCGATTTCTATGATGTCGTTATTAACATTTTTTTTAAGAACAAATTTTTTGATATTCTTCCATAATGCTTTTTGATCTTTCCCGCTTTCTTTAATTTTATCATGTATAAACGAATCCTTTGTCTTTTTAATTTCACACTTATATGAGTTTCTTATTGATATGTTGTAAGGTCCGCTATATTCGCCTAAACAGCAATAAAACCAATTCATCTTCTTTTTCTAATTCAATAAAAATATATTTCAATAGTTTCAGTTCACTTTTACATTAATAATAATTTTAAAATTTGCTAATACTTAACGGCTAGTTAAATTTCGAATATACTATAAAAAAACAAACGACGTACTCAATTTTATTTCCAATTCTAACGAACAGATGTCGTTACTAATTTTTGCTGAATCTTTGGGATTACACGATTTGATTTTTTGATTGGAAGATGTCAAACAAAAAATCACATTTTTTAAATTCATTCCGTTTTTGTCAATAAAAGTGAATAAGTCATTTTTTGATATTCCACGTTTACTATCTCAGTATTTTTTTTTAAAATCAAAATAAATTCCTTTTTGTAAGTTTAATGTTACATTTAAAAGAAAATAAATTGAATCAAAAAAAAAAGGAAGTGACATATTTGAAACACAAAAAAATTCTTTTAATAAAAAAAAAATAAACTTAACCTCAAATGCAGGTGGATGTGTTTCGTGTAGTTTTCTACACTCAGTTTAACATAAACTCTCAACTCTTCTTGTGTTATTAAAATAAACATAGATTGTCATTGATTTGAAAACGGTTGACCGTTTAAAACTACGTTTCAATAATGAAAAGTATTATGCTACGATAAGGTGTTTGTAAACGTTCGTATCATTCAGTTACATAGAAACTGATTAGACTAGAAGTGAATTATAATTATCATTTGGAAATCAGCCAGAATAACTATTGGAAATTTAAGATCCGGTACCATTTCATAATTATATGTGCGGAAAAACATCAATCTACGAAAAGTGTACAACTGCAGTAAAGTCATAATTGTGGAAAGTCATCAATAATTTTTATGAATGAAAAAAAGGAAAGGTATACAAATAAGAATTGCCGATTTGTTCTAATCCTTAGTCAGAGGGAAGTTATATGCCAATTTCGGAAATACAACTTTCAACAAGGAAAATACCAGCTAAGTTTTCTTTTCTTTGTTTTATTTTTATATAAATATATTTTTTTGTGTTTTTGTTTATATCTTCCGTGTTAAAGTAGGATGATAGATTAGAGAAAAGTTCTGATTTGAGATTCCCAACTTCAAATTTGTGTCCTGGAAAAAGCTTATCCCGAGGCATTTTTGTGGCTTTGTTTTTTTTTAATTTTGAAAATTCGTTGCTAACGCAATACGTGGCTCCGTATCAGGGCCAACAACAAATATAATAACTGGCGTTCCGAAACAAAGACCTGGGGCTTTGTAGGGATATTTTTTATTAGGGCGTTGTCAACCGGTTTGGGTGTTGCCAACCGGTATATTTTTTTTTATTTTTTTTGGAAAAATAAAACCAGTTTAGGTTTTTTTTGTTAAACCAGTGGGTTTTTTGGTGTAATCAAATTAATTTTTTTTTAAAAATTACCTTTAAAATTAATTTTTCCTTAAAAATAATATATTTTTTCCTTAAAAATAATATATAATATATAAAAATAATATATTAACGTAAAATAATATATTTTTGTTAGAATGCTATCTTAATTTTAAATCTTTAATAGAAAACGGTAAATAATTTAAACCACAGTTTTTTTATTATTGGTTTTGGAAAAAATATTCGTAAGTGGATATATATATATTTTTTTTGATAAACCAGATATTGGTTTTTTTTTGGTGTGTTTGGAATTTTTTTAAATTTTTATTTAAGAATATGTATACGATGAGGGGTCAGGGGATGCGAATCAGGAGGAGTCGACCAGGGGGGGTTGAGCCGTGGATGAATGTGGTGGATGGAATAATAAATGTGGTTTTGAATGAGGTGAAAAATAGGATATATCTGGAAATTATGGATGATATTTATGGAGAACGATATGATGAGTTATTGGATGATCTGATTCGTGAAATAGTGAATGAGGAGTTGAATGGGGTGAATGAGGAAGCGGATGAGATGGATGAAGTGACTGAGGAAGTGAATGTGGGCTGGCGTGAGAGGAGACGGGTCAAGAAAAACAGGAACTCACACCTGAAGAGAAAGGAGAGGAGGAAGAAGGAGAAGGAGAGTCGCTTGGTCGTGAAGCTGGGAGCTTCCTCGGTCAAGAGTACTCAAACAGAGGAGCTGGTTGAGGAGGTTTCCACCTCACCGACCATGCGACAGGTAGAGGAGTGGTCTGGTCCACAGGAGGCCCCTGTCCCTCACTGTATCATTAGTTAAGTGTTTGCTTGTTTGAAAAAAAAACCGTTTTGGGACAGCAATTTTTTTTTGGAGATTGTTTTTTTTTGTGCTGTCATTCGAATTTTAGTAATACTAATTGTTTTTTAATTTGAAAAAAACCGTTTTGGGGGTAGTAATTTTTTTAGAGATTGGTTTTTCTACTACCATGTATATATTGTACATATTTTTTGAATAACCATGTACATATGTTTGTAAATATTTTTTTTGTTCTTGTTGTATTAGGTTTAAGTAAATATAACAAAACTTTCTCTCAGCGGTAGGCCTAAAAAGCCATCCATAGAGCTTCACTCTTTAACATTGATGTCGTTCTTAGATCGCCTATGGCCACCGGGGTTATGCGATCGAAGAACATTGGTTTCTTCTCTTCATTCGGCGAGGAAGTTCTCAGGGACGAGGAGTGGTGTTGCTGTGTTTGTACTTAGGTGCAAACCAGTAGTACCATTCCTTGCTCAGAGGCTTCTTCGGTGTAATGAAGAGAAGGACCAATTATACTTTTGCTTTCAGGATCAGAGGCTTCACCTCATACAAATTCAAAAAAACTTTTCCATTTTTCCACTTAGCTTTTACAATAAAACAATTTTTCATGGAGTTTAGGATTTGAAGTCTGGTGCTCGGGAGCGTTCTTCAACTTTCGCATTAGGTTTAGTTGTAATTTATTTGTAGGTTAAACAAGCACAACTGGGTCAGTAGAAATGGACCTAGTGTCTAATCGTGACAGTTGTGATTGTTCTATTAGGTTGGGGAGAATCTGTTCTGTAGAATCTGGTCGTTAGGGGCTTTTCTAGTCAGTTCTCACATGCATTGTTGGAGTGGGCTCGCGAACGCGATATTTTAGATTTAAACAAAATGGATATTGTAACCATACTTACTTTTTAAATTGTCTCCAGACGAATCTTGATTTTGGGAATCTCTTATCTTATTAAATAAAAATAAA
Source organism: Diogma glabrata (assembly GCA_963693315.1). Classification (NCBI taxonomy): domain Eukaryota; kingdom Metazoa; phylum Arthropoda; class Insecta; order Diptera; family Cylindrotomidae; genus Diogma; species Diogma glabrata. The sequence goes on from OY856188.1 coordinate 193,953,367, forward strand.
ATAAATCAAACAAATTTTTCAAAAATTAAATAAATAATTTTTATTAAATAAAATAATTTTTTTTTAGAATTAAATAATTTTAGGTAGCTAAATAAAATAAATTTTCTTAATTAAGCTTTACGTCAAGATATAAATAAATATTCTTTGTTTTTTAAAAAAAATAAATAAATCAAAGTTAAGACGGTGCATCCGATAAATAAACATTCTTTTGAATATTTTTTATTCTTCAATTTTTTTTAAAAAAATAAATAAATATTTTTAGGGGTGCTATCGTCAATAAATAATTTTAGGTATATAATTAATTCTGAAATTTCAGCATATCTGAAATTAAATAAATAAATTATATTTTTATATATAATATTTTAGGAATTTTTGTGAAAGGTAAAGCAAAGATTATTTACGACGGTGGTCGTTTTGTTCTTTTACGGAATTTGGTTTTTACAATTTTTTGCGTTTTCGAATTGAGCGTTCGTTGTTTTTTTTCCGTTTTTGCATTTTTCATCATTTTTACATTTACAGCGTACTAACTATTTTTTGTTGTTGTTGGGAATTGGTTTACATTGTTGTCGTCTGCGAGTTGATAATTTTTCGGGTTTTACCATCAAAATGTCAAACCAACTAGACGTTGACCATCCGTTCTATGGTTTGGAACCCACCGAACTACAGATCGAATGTCTGGTTCGGGGTGTGAACTTCAGGGGGAACAATTGGGCAGAGGACTTTGCAATACCACAATTGGGTCCATCACTCCAAGCTGAACACATACACAATAGTCCAGCATTAGTACAACCGCAATTATTATTAAATCCGTCATCAGTACCACAGGTACAACCACTACCAGTATATCCACCAGTTCCACTAACAGCACCACCACCATACAACCAACCTCCTCAGGTATGGCGTGACGCGGCTCCAGCGTTAGCACCAGTGGAGTACCGAGGGGTTCGTGGGAACAATTTGTGTCGTTATGACTCAAATTGGGTTCCAACCTTCACAGGAGATGGTCACTCTCCTGATGTTCATGAGTTTGTTCACAGAGTTGAGGCGGCTGCCAGGAGGGACCGTGTGAATTGGGACGACCTTAGGTCTATCGTTCCACGGTATCTCAAGGGGGCTGCCGACAGATACTATTTGAACTTAACTCATGAATATGAGGTGGTGACCTATCCAGTGCTCAGGGAGGGACTCCTACAAACCTTCGGTACGCTCACTGATGATAAGGCGATCTTGCGAGTTCTTCTGAACCGCAAACAAAAGTCAAAGGAGAGCGTATACGAGTATCTGGTGGAGATTGGTTCGTTAAACCGTCGCTTGGCACGTCCATTTGCTGACCGAGAAATGCTAGAGATTGCTCGGGAGGGACTGAGTGTGGAGCTCAAAAATGCTACACTTGCAGCAACAATACATTCAATGGATGAACTTCGGACTTTATGTCAGAAGTTTGAACGTTTGTGGTCCACACCAGTTCCGACCAGAACATCAAACTTAAGAATTAGCGAGTTACAGCATATGGATGATTATGAGGTGGATGTTAAACTAGATCGAGATGGATATATTGAAACGATGGATTCAACACAGTCCGAACAACAGCCCGAAGAAAGCGACGAGAGATGTAGGAACGCAGGACGATCGGCAACCACCAATGAAACCCGAATAAAATCATCGAATACATTTAATTTCCCATCATTACATCGAACGTATTTTAGACGTCTTGAACGTAACATTATATATTGGAGGATGAGGAAATTATTTCGTAAAGCATGTATTTCATCTATCCTTTCAGAAACAAAGGATCCTCGGCCGCGACTAACAATAAGGATTTTGGACAAACATATTTCAGGACTATTGGATAGTGGAGCGTCAATCACAATACTTGGAAGAAATTCCTTGGAATTATTTGAATCATCAGGTACAACCTACCGTAAATACACTTCGTGTATTCGTACGGCAGATGGTACTGCAAATAAAATTTTGGGTTACATAGAAATTCCAATAACTGTGAATGGCTCCACTAAACCAATGCGGTTCCATATTGTCCCTGGATTACGAGAAGAGCTCTACCTGGGCATAGATTTCTGGGAGAAATTCGGTATTGTTCCTTCTTTTGTTAGTGAACTGACTCGTACAGAGCCAATAACTTTAAATATACATAACCTCACCACTGACCAGCAACGAGAACTGGATATGATCAAGGATTCTGTAACGTCCGTTATATTCGCCTAAACAATAATAAAACCAATTCATCTTCTTTTTCTAATTCAATAAAAATTTATTTCCATAATTTCAGTTCATTTTTACATTAATAATAATTTCAAATTTTCCAACGGTCAGTTCAATTTCGAATTACAATTATAAAAAAATAAACGAACGCACCAATTTTATTTTCATTTTTAACGAATAGTTGTTACTCAGTTTTGCTCAATCTTCGTTTTCCGGATTGATTAGAAGATGTCAAAAAGAAAAAACACATTTTTTTGTTATTTCATTAATTTTTGGGATGTTTAAAATTGGATATAAAAAAATATTCATTCCGTTTTTAATTGTTAAACAAATAAGGTTTTAATTATTTAATTCCAAGTTTGGTTTTTTTAAAACAAAAAAAAAACGATCTAGAAAGTAAAGTTTTACAAAGGAAAGGAGCCATCAAATAATAAAAAAGGGAAAAAGCCTAAGATACAATCGGGGGGTGTTATAATTTTGGAGTAGATAACCTTTTTCATACATGAGGATTTGACGGATATTGAATTATTAATGGAATGTGCGCTGGAATGAGGATCTACAATCAACAAGAATTACTAAGATAAGTAGTACTATTTTTTGTTGTTTCTTTTGTATATAATTATATTTGTGATTAGAATTTTAGATGACCAATTAAAGTAAGTAATTAGAGATTCCTAATATCAAATTCGTAGTGGGGCAAATTGCATCCCGGATATATATTTTTTTTATAGCTAACAAAGGTCCAATTGCAATAAGTTGGCGCGAAACAAAAACCGAACCCTACTAACTATAACGGTTTTGATTTTTGTGATTGGTGTTTTTTAAAACCTGTTTAGGGTGTAGTGAATGTAATAAAAAGTCGGTTTGGGCGTTGGCCGTCAAACCGGGTTTTTTGATATATATTTTAGAAATTGAAATTAATTTTTCATTTTAAGGAATAGATTTTTTTTTTTGTTTTGATAACCAGTTGCTGGTTTCTGGTTTTTGTGGGGAATTGTGTGTATGTATGGATGACTGGAACTTTTATTCAGTTTATAAAATTAAGTTTTTTCTATTTTAGACAAATTCGGTAAAATTTGATTATCAGAGGCTGAAGTTAGTTATAATCGAATTTTTTTAATAACTTTTTGGCGAACTTATTTTATATAATATTTTTTTTTGGGGAATTTGTTTAAATTTTTTTTAAAGAATGCACACAATCAGGAATTTTGGCTCATTTAGAAGCAAACGTCGGCCGGGGCCAGGAGAGTTGGGTCAGGCAGCGGTCGGGCCAGGGGTGAACGAAGTGGATGACGTTATGCATGAGATCATGAGTGGAGTTATGAATGTGGTGAATGAGATGGAGAAAGTAAAAATGAATGTGGAAATGAATGAGAGAAGGAAGGAAATGTATGAGGAGTTGATGAATGAAATAATGTATGAGCAGTATGAACTGATGATGGATGTAATAATAGGTGAGATTGCAGATGAGGTAGTGCATGGAATGGAAGAAGTGAATGAGATGAATGAGGAGTTGGTAGGAGAAGTGGTAGTTGATGAAGTGAATGAGTGTGTGGATGAAGTGATGGATGCGCGAGAGAGATATCGATTGAGGAGGCTGGAGAGGGACAGGAGAAGGTGGAGAGAGAAGAAGAACAGGAGGAAGGTACAGAAGGCGGCGTGGTTGGAAGAAGAGGTGGAGTTCTCTTCAGTCATGCACGCTTATGCGGAGACATTGGCTGAGGAGAGCGCCATCTTCGAATCCAACCACAGGAAGGAGAACCCTCGACGGTGGTTGGGACCGCAAGTGGCCCCGGGAAATTGTGTGCATATGTGAGATATATTTTTTTTGTATTTGAAAAAAAAAACCGATTTGGGTCCACATTTTTTTTTTATGAATTTTTTTTTGGTGGTACTATTGTAGTTTTAATTGTAAATAGTTGTATATAGTAGGTTAATTGTTGTAGAATTGTACATATTTGTACATATTTTGTATATAGGAAGCGGTTGTAGTGGATTGAGTAGAATGTTATGTTACAAGATCGGAAAATTTTATTTCTTGGCGAGATGAAATTTAGAAACCAAACCGATGAAACGATTTGGCCATTTGAACTTTTTGTGTGTAGCGGTGGCAAATATTTATACATTAACAATTAGATCTCGAATCTGATGCTCGTTTTAACGATGCATTTTGGCCTGCGTGAAATACATACATGATTTTAATTTCTTTACCACTAATGGCTATAATCGGTGAAAATCTTGTTTTGGTTGTAGTAGATTCGAACTATTTTTAATTTCGATGAAAATATTGTACATTCCACTACAGTTGAGCGTTTGTTAGAATTAATTGAATGTTTTTTTGGTTGGTAATTTTTTGTTGTTGTTGTATAATGATTACATGTGTGTAATTAATAAATCTTTCCAGCGGTACCTCTAATAAAGGATCCATGGAGCTTATCTCCTTAACATAATTATGTTCTTAGATCGCCTCTGTCCATTATGGACATGCGATCGAAGTTCATTGGTTTCTTCTCTTCATTTCAGAAGGAGTTTTCTGGTGATAAGAGGATGACTACTGCTGGTCTGTACTTAGGTGCAAACCAGTAGTACCATTCCCTGCACAGAAGCTTCTTTAACGAAATGAAGAGGAGAACCAATCTATTTTTTTTATCAGGATCGAGGCTTCACCTCACACAACTTCAAAAATTTTTTCCACTTTTACATTTAGCTTGCAATAGACAATTTTCATGGAGTTTAGGGTTTGAAGTCTGGTGTTCGGGAGCTTTCTTCAACTCTGGCATTAGTTTAATGGTAATTTATTTTTAGGTAGAACAACCGCAGCTGGGTCAGTAGAAATGGGCCTAGGGTCTAATCGTGACAGTTGCGATTGTTTTTGTTAGGTTGGGGAGAAACTGTTCTGTAGAATCTGGTCGTTAGGGGCTTTTCTAGTCGGTTCTCACATGCATTGTTGGAGTGGGCTCGCGAACGCGATAATTCAATTACTAAACAAAATGGTCATTGTAACCATACTTACTTTTATGTTGTCTCCAGACGAATCTGAATTTGGGAATCTCTTATCTATATATTAAATAAAAAAATAAATTAAATCAAAACAATAAATTTTTGAGAATAAATAAATAAAATTTTTTATTAAATAAATTAAACTTTAGGAAAATAATTTTAAGTAAATACATAATTTTTTTTAAATAAGCAAATACTTCCAGATTTAAATAAATATTTTTTATTTTTTTAAAAAAATAAATAAATATTTTGAAGGTAAGACGGTGCATCCAATAAATAAGCATTTTCGTTTCAAATATTTTTATTTTTAAATTTAAATAAATAAATATTTTCCCCTAGGGGTGCTATCGTCAATAAATAATTTTAGGTACTTATTATTCCGAATTTCAGCATATCTGAAATTTAATAAATAAATTATATTTTACATATACAATATTTTAGAAATTTTTGTGAAAGGTGAAGTAACATTGAGTGCAACCATAAGTTCGTTCGTTCTTTTAGTAAAATTTGGTTTTTACAATATTTTTTGTGGTTTTTTTTTGAATTGGGCGTTCTTTGTTTTTTTCCGTTTTTGCGTTTTTCATTTTCCCTCGTACTGGCTACATTTTTTTTGGGGGAATTGGTTTTGATATTGTTGTCGTTTGCGAGTAAATAATTTTTCGGGTTTTACCATCAAAATGTCAAACCAAATAGACGTTGACCATCCGTTCTATGGTCTGGAACCCAGCGAACTGCTGGTCGAATGTTTGGTTCGGGGTGTGAATTTCGGGGGGGCCGATTGGGCAGAGGAACTGCGAAACCATGCAGATCATGGGTCAGTTCCAATAACAGTGTCTCATGCGAGAGATTTGATAGAGGAATCTCAAATGGTGGTGCAGGCAGCACAACTTATTTTAAATCAAGTACGACGACTTCAGTCACCGATTGATCAGACCCTCTTGGATGGTTTGGCGAATCGAGTGTTACATTATACGGGTAGGATGAATAGGTTGGGTCCTCGCAATGACTTGCAAGAAGCCCGCACCTACGCTATCTCACAATTGTCACGCGCTTGGAGTATAATAGGATCATTATCAACACGTCCAATTATGCAGAGTAAACCAGGAGTGTCATCTGCTCCTTCTGCTTCACCTGCCTTTCAACCAGATGAGAGATCCACACCGATCCCAGTACGGCCAATATCGGAAACAATACATAGTCTGAATCGTCCAAACCAGCAACAACAGATACGGTCAGATCAAGCACCACCGGCTTATTTCCAGCAATCGGGTTTGAGAGCCGAGGACTTTGCAATACCACAATTGGGTCCATCACTCCCATCTGAACACACACACAATAATCCAGCATTGGTACAACCACAATTAAATTATCCATCAGTACCACAGGTACAACCACTACCAATATATCCACCAGCTCCACTAACAGCACCACCACCATACAACCAACCTCCTCAGGTATGGCGTGACGCGGCTCCAGCGTTAGCACCAGTGGAGTACCGAGGGGTCCGTGGGAACAATTTGAGTCGGTATGACTCAAATTGGGTTCCAACCTTCACAGGGGATGGTCACTCTCCTGATGTTCATGAGTTTATTCATAGAGTGGAGGCGGCTGCCAGAAGAGACCGTGTGTCATGGGACGACCTTAGGTCTATCATACCACGGTATCTGAAAGCAGCGGCCGACAGATACTATTTGAATTTAACTCATGATTATGAGGTGGTGACTTACCCAGTGCTAAGGGAGGGACTCCTACAGACCTTCGGTACGCTCACTGATGATAAGGCGATCTTGCGCGTTCTTTTGAACCGCAAACAAAAGTCAAAGGAGAGCGTGTATGAGTACCTAGTGGAGATTGGTTCGTTGAACCGTCGTTTAGCACGTCCATTTGCTGACCGTGAAATGCTAGAGATTGCTCGGGAGGGACTGAGTGTGGAGCTCAAAAACGCTACTCTAGCTGCTACCATACATTCAATTGATGAACTTCGGACTTTATGTCAGAAGTTTGAACGTTTGTGGTCCACACCAGTTCCGACCAGAACATCAAATTTGAGAATTAGCGAGCTACAGCAGATGGATGATTATGAGGTGGAAGTTGAACCAGAACAACATGGATGTATTGAAGCGGTGGATTCAACACCGAGACGGATATTTCAGCGACCTGGCATAACATCTGACAACAGTCAACCTGGTCCATCAATGTCCAGACAACCAATAGTGTGTTTCAGATGTGGAGTAAATGGTCATCGAGCTCCTGAGTGTTCTAAGAATCGGATAAAATTATATTGCTGGAAATGTAATAAACCGGATGTAATTTATGCAAATTGTTCATATTGTCACCCGTCGGTAAACTACCGTCCGAGAGTACATGCTTCGGGGATGGTACCCTCGGTTCAACATCCAATGAGACCGAAGAAATCGACGAGAGATGTAGGAACGCAGGACGATCTTCCATTACTCAAGAAACCCGAATAAAATCATCGAATACATTTAATTTCCCATCATTACATCGAACGTATTTTAGACGTCTTGAACGTAACATCCGATATTGGAGGATGAGGAAATTATTTCGTAAAGCTTGTATTTCATCTATCCTTTCAGAAACAAAGGATCCTCGGCCGCGACTAACAATAAGGATTTTGGACAAACATATTTCAGGACTGTTGGATAGTGGAGCGTCAATCACAATACTTGGAAGAAATTCCTTGGAATTATTGGAATCATCAGGTACAACCTACCGTAAATACACTTCGTGTATTCGTACGGCGGATGGTACTGCAAATAAAATTTTAGGTTACATTGAAATTCCAATAACTGTGAATGGCTCCACTAAACCAATGCGATTTCATATAGTCCCTGGATTACGAGAAGAGCTCTACCTGGGCATAGATTTCTGGGAGAAATTTGGTATTGTTCCTTCTTTTGTTAGTGAACTGACTCGTACAGAGCCAATAACTTTAAATATACATAACCTCACCACTGATCAGCAACATGAACTGGATATGATCAAGGATTCTTTCCCGTCATTTGAAGTGTCTGGGCTCGGAAAGACTTCTTTGGTTGAACATGTCATCGATGTTGGTGATAATGCACCTGTTAAACAGAGGCATTATCCCACATCGCCGGCTGTTCAACTAAAGGTCTATGCCGAACTTGACCGAATGCTTCAAATGGGCGTGATCGAAGAGTCTAACAGTTCGTGGTGCTCGCCAGTGGTTCTGGTACAAAAAGAATCTGGTAAAAACAGATTATGTATTGATAGCCGTCGTGTCAATTCACTAACGAAAAAGGACGCTTACCCACTTCCCTTGATTGATGGCTTACTAGGTCGTCTAAATAGCACAAAGTACATTTCAAGTATTGATCTCAAAGATGCTTTCTGGCAGATTCCTCTGGCAGAAGCATCTAGAGACAAGACAGCCTTCACAGTGCCTGGTCGTCCATTGTATCAATTCCGGGTTATGCCCTTCGGATTGTGCAATGCTCCCCAGACAATGTGTCGGCTAATGCACAAAGTGATACCACATCAATATCACGAAAATGTCTTTGTTTATTTAGATGATCTATTGGTAGTCTCTTCCACGTTCCAGGAACATATGGAATTGCTGTCCAAAGTCTCTTCATTGTTAAGAGCGGCTGGGTTAACAATAAACCTCAAGAAAAGTAAATTTGTTCTGAGAGAGGTGAAATACTTGGGATTTTTGGTTGGTGAAGATGGTCTTCGAACAGACCCTGACAAAGTAAGAGCTGTTGCTGAGTATCCAGCTCCGTCAACAGTGAAACAAATACGGAGATTATTGGGAATGGCTGGTTGGTACCAACGTTTCATACCAAATTATGCAAGCGTGGTATCACCGATTACGGATTTATTAAAGAAAAGTTCTGGGAAATTGAAATGGACATTGGAAGCGCAAGCTGCTTTTGAAAATTTAAAACGATTGCTGACTACAGCACCAGTATTAATTAACCCTGATTATAATAAAGAGTTCTTTATTAGATGCGATGCGAGTCTGACAGGGATAGGTAGTGTACTGTATCAGATCGACGAAGACGGACAAGAGTGTCCGATAGCCTTCATGTCGAAAAAACTTAATAAAGCTCAACGAAACTACTCAGTTTCTGAGCTTGAATGTCTTGCGGCAATTCTGAGTGTGAAGAAATTTAGGGGCTATGTTGAAGGTCACCGATTTACAATTGTGACTGATCACTCAAGTCTGAAGTGGCTTATGTTACAGAAAGACTTGAGTGGTCGTCTGGCTAGGTGGAGCCTAAAACTCCAACATATGGATTTTACCATTGTCCACCAAAAAGGTACCCAAAATATAGTCCCTGATGCTCTATCTCGTCTTTATGACGATACACACGAAGAATTGACGGAAGCATTAACACATCACATTAACGACATTAAAATCGACAATGAAGGTTATCGGCACAAAGAGTATACAGATATGATAGCTAAAGTTCAATCATCACCCAAGGACTTTCCTTCAGTTAAAGTCGTGGATGATAAGCTATACCTACGTATTGAGCCAAGACCTGATGCAATACCCAACGATGTTCCTGTGTGGGAACTCTGGGTACCAAAACCGATGACTTCCAACATGATTCAGAAACATCACGATGATAGTACTGCTGCTCATGGAGGTGTTAAAAAGACTTTAGAATTACTTCGACGTCTTTATTATTGGCCGGGCATGGCGTCACAGGTACACAACTATGTTGTGTCCTGCGACACATGTAAACAAACAAAAGCCACGAATCAGATATTGCGTCCTCCGATGCAATATCAATTCGAAACAGCACGTCCATGGCAGAGAGTCTATATAGATTTTTTGGGACCGTACCCTCGTTCTACACTTGGGAATACGGTGTTATTGATAGTTCTGGATCATGCTACGAAGTTTGTACTACTGAAACCACTTAGAAACGCAACTTCACCGAAGGTGAATGCTTTTCTAAGGAACGAAGTGTTTCTTACATATGGGGTGCCAGAGTTTCTACACAGTGACAATGGCAAACAGTTCACTAGTAGGAACTTTCAGAGTCTTTTGTCAGATTTCGGCATTAAACACATTAGGACCGGTGTTTATAGTCCTCAAAGCAACGCGTCAGAGCGGGTCAATAGGTCAGTCCTAGCAGCAATTCGAGCGTTTATAAAAGGTCAACACACCAAGTGGGATTCACAAATTGGTGAAATCGCATATGCACTGCGGGCTGCAGTACATTCAGCTACCAAGTACTCACCGTACTATCTATTATTTGGTCAACATCCAATATCGGATGGAAATACTTACCAATTGTTGAGATCACTACACCAGCTAGGTGAGGATGCTGGTGAGGAATTAGAACGCTCTGATCATTTGACTATGCTCAGGAACCGGGTTCGGCTAAATTTAAAAGCAGCCTTCAAAAAGTCGCAACATCAGTACAACCTGCGATCTAAACTACGGACTTTTCAACCACAACAACGTGTGTTTGTACGGCAACATCATTTGAGTGACGCTACAAAAAAATTCTCGGCAAAATTGGCTCCAAAGTTCTTACCTGCGATGATTAAGACTAAGATTGGAAATGTACTCTATGAGTGCACAGATATGAGCGGTAAGAATCTTGGAGTCCATCACGCGAAAGACATCAGGGAATGATGTCTTTTCGTTAGGTAGGGTCGTTCCTCTGGCTGGTTGTCGTCTCTGGGGTTCACATCTTCAGTATCTTATATTACTGGTTGTATCGAGGTTTCAATGGTGCTGACGTTAGATGGATGGATGGTCTGTTTCAGCGCTCACTGATAGTTCCTAGGACCTTCATGAGTATTGAAATTGATCATCGACCCTGACGTTGGTCACCATTGATAACTCGATCCCAGATACAGAATAATTGTTGGAAGTAGTTCAGTGGTTTCTGACGTAGAGGGGTGATGACGTTTTTGTGATTTCAAGGGTAAATACCTTGGTTTTTACCTTGAATTCATGGTGTAACGTCTGTTATATTCGCCTAAACAATAATAAAACCAATTCATCTTCTTTTTCTAATTCAATAAAAATTTATTTCCATAATTTCAGTTCATTTTTACATTAATAATAATTTCAAATTTTCCAACGGTCAGTTCAATTTCGAATTACAATTATAAAAAAATAAACGAACGCACCAATTTTATTTTCATTTTTAACGAATAGTTGTTACTCAGTTTTGCTCAATCTTCGTTTTCCGGATTGATTAGAAGATGTCAAAAAGAAAAAACACATTTTTTTGTTATTTCATTAATTTTTGGGATGTTTAAAATTGGATATAAAAAAATATTCATTCCGTTTTTAATTGTTAAACAAATAAGGTTTTAATTATTTAATTCCAAGTTTGGTTTTTTTAAAACAAAAAAAAAACGATCTAGAAAGTAAAGTTTTACAAAAGCGATAGCAAATAAAAAAATTAGAATTAAAGAACAGGGAAAATTTTTTTGTAATGATAATGTGATGTGAGGTTTTATGATTGGAATACCAGTAAATGTCTCAATCAATTAAATATTAAAAGAAAAATTAATTTGCTTGAATAAATTCAGTGTATAAATAATAAATGACCAAATTACGATCAGGTATATGGCTATTTGATTTATTTTGATTATTGTAGAAGAAATTTTCGTACTACCAATGTTCTACTTCAAAATGTATATTAATATGAACGAGGCTGAGATATATAAATGTGGAGAATGTTATATCCATGAAAAATACTATTTGTGAAAGAAAAGGAGCCATCAAATAATAAAAAAGGGAAAAAGCCTAAGATACAATCGGGGGGTGTTATAATTTTGGAGTAGATAACCTTTTTCATACATGAGGATTTGACGGATATTGAATTATTAATGGAATGTGCGCTGGAATGAGGATCTACAATCAACAAGAATTACTAAGATAAGTAGTACTATTTTTTGTTGTTTCTTTTGTATATAATTATATTTGTGATTAGAATTTTAGATGACCAATTAAAGTAAGTAATTAGAGATTCCTAATATCAAATTCGTAGTGGGGCAAATTGCATCCCGGATATATATTTTTTTTATAGCTAACAAAGGTCCAATTGCAATAATTCTTTCCCGTCATTTGAAGTGTCTGGGCTCGGAAAGACTTCTTTGGTTGAACATGTCATCGATGTTGGTGATAATGCACCTGTTAAACAGAGGCATTATCCCACATCGCCGGCTGTTCAACTAAAGGTTTATGCCGAACTCGACCGAATGCTTCAAATGGGCGTGATCGAAGAGAGTAAGAGTTCTTGGTGCTCGCCAGTGGTCCTGGTACAAAAAGAATCTGGTAAAAACAGATTATGTATTGATAGCCGTCGTGTCAATTCACTAACGAAAAAGGACGCTTACCCACTTCCCTTGATTGATGGCTTACTAGGTCGTCTAAATAGCACAAAGTACATTTCAAGTATTGATCTCAAAGATGCTTTCTGGCAGATTCCTCTGGCAGAAGCATCTAGAGACAAGACAGCCTTCACAGTGCCTGGTCGTCCATTGTATCAATTCCGGGTTATGCCCTTTGGATTGTGCAATGCTCCCCAGACAATGTGTCGGCTAATGCACAAAGTGATAGCACATCAATATCACGAAAATGTCTTTGTTTATTTAGATGATCTATTGGTAGTCTCTTCCACGTTCCAGGAACATATGGAATTGCTGTCCAAGGTCTCTTCATTGTTAAGAGCGGCTGGGTTAACAATAAACCTCAAGAAAAGCAAATTTGTTCTGAGAGAGGTGAAATACTTAGGATTTTTGGTTGGTGAAGATGGTCTTCGAACAGATCCGGATAAAGTAAGAGCTGTTGCTGAGTATCCAGCTCCATCTACAGTAAAACAAATACGACGTCTTTTAGGAATGGCTGGTTGGTACCAACGTTTCATACCAAACTATGCAAGCGTGGTATCACCAATTACAGATTTATTAAAGAAAAGTTCTGGGAAATTGAAATGGACATTGGAAGCGCAAGCTGCTTTCGAAAATTTAAAACGATTGCTGACTACAGCACCGGTATTAATTAACCCTGAGTTCTTTATTAGATGCGATGCGAGTCTGACAGGGATAGGTAGTGTACTGTATCAGATCGAAGAGGACGGACAAGAGTGTCCGATAGCCTTCATGTCGAAGAAATTAAATAGAGCTCAGAGAAATTATTCGGTTTCTGAGTTGGAATGTCTTGCGGCAATTCTGAGTGTGAAGAAATTCAGGGGCTATGTTGAAGGTCACCGATTTACGATTGTGACTGATCACTCAAGTCTGAAGTGGCTTATGTCACAGAAAGACTTGAGTGGTCGTCTGGCTAGGTGGAGCCTAAAACTCCAACATATGGATTTTACCATTGTCCACCAAAAAGGTACCCAAAATATAGTCCCTGATGCGCTATCTCGTCTTTATGACGATACACACGAAGAATTGACGGAAGCATTAGTACATCACATCAATGAAATTAAAATCGACAATGAAGGTTATCGGCACAAAGAATATACGGATATGATAGCTAAAGTTCAATCATCACCAAAGGACTTTCCATCAGCTAAAGTCGTGGATGATAAGCTATACATACGTATTGAGCCAAGACCTGATGCAATACCCAACGATGTTCCTGTGTGGAAACTCTGGGTACCAAAACCGATGACTTCAAACATGATTCAGAAACATCATGATGATAGTACTGCTGCTCATGGAGGTGTTAAAAAGACTTTAGCATTACTTCGACGTCTTTATTATTGGCCGGGCATGGCGTCACAGGTACACAACTATGTTGTGTCCTGCGACACATGTAAACAAACAAAAGCCACGAATCAGATATTGCGTCCTCCGATGCAATATCAATTCGAAACAGCACGTCCATGGCAGAGAGTCTACATAGATTTTTTGGGACCGTACCCTCGTTCTACACTTGGGAATACGGTGTTATTGATAGTTCTGGATCATGCTACGAAGTTTGTGCTACTGAAACCACTTAGAAACGCAACTTCACCGAAGGTGAATGCTTTTCTAAGGAACGAAGTGTTTCTTACATATGGGGTACCAGAGTTTCTGCACAGTGACAATGGCAAACAGTTCACTAGTAGGAACTTTCAAAATTTTTTGTCAGATTTCGGCATTAAACACATTAGGACCGGTGTCTATAGTCCTCAAAGCAACGCGTCAGAGCGGGTCAATAGGTCAGTTCTAGCAGCAATTCGAGCGTTCATAAAAGGTCAACATACCAAGTGGGATTCACAAATTGGTGAAATCGCATATGCACTGCGGGCTGCAGTACATTCAGCTACCAAGTACTCACCGTACTATCTATTATTTGGTCAACATCCAATATCGGATGGAAATACTTACCAATTGTTGAGATCACTACACCAGCTTGGTGAAGATGCTGGTGAGGAATTAAAACGCTCTGATCATTTGACTCTGCTCAGGAACCGGGTTCAGGGAAATTTAAAAGCAGCTTTCAAGAAATCGCAACATCAGTACAACCTGCGATCTAAACTACGGACTTTTCAACCACAACAACGTGTGTTTGTACGGCAACATCATTTGAGTGACGCTACAAAAAAATTCTCGGCAAAATTGGCTCCAAAGTTCTTACCTGCAATGATTAAGACTAAGATTGGAAATGTACTCTACGAGTGCACAGATATGAGCGGTAAGAATCTTGGAGTCCATCACGCGAAAGACATCAGGGAATGATGTCTTTTCGTTAGGTAGGGTTGTTCCTCTGGCTGATTGTCGTCTCTGGGGTTCACATCTTCAGTGTCATACTTACTGGTTGTATCGGGGTGTCCATAGTGCTGACGTTCGGACGGATGGTCGGTCTCAATACTCAGTGGAGTTCCTAGGGACCTCATGAGTGTTGGAACCGCTCATCGGTCTTGACGCCAGTGACTGTGGGTATCTCGATCCCAGATACAGATTAGTTGTGGGAAGTAGTTCGATGGTTTCTGACGTAGAGGGGGTGACGACGTTTTTGTGATTTCAAGGGTAAATACCTTGGTTTTTACCTTGAATTCATGGTGTAACGTCCGCTATATTCGCCTAAACAGCAATAAAACCAATTCATCTTCTTTTTCTAATTCAATAAAAATATATTTCAATAGTTTCAGTTCACTTTTACATTAATAATAATTTTAAAATTTGCTAATACTTAACGGCTAGTTAAATTTCGAATATACTATAAAAAAACAAACGAACGTACTCAATTTTATTTCCAATTCTAACGAACAGATGTCGTTACTAATTTTTGCTGAATCTTTGGGATTACACGATTTGATTTTTTGATTGGAAGATGTCAAACAAAAAATCACATTTTTTAAATTCATTCCGTTTTTGTCAATAAAAGTGAATAAGTCATTTTTTGATATTCCACGTTTACTATCTCAGTATTTTTTTTTAAAATCAAAATAAATTCCTTTTTGTAAGTTTAATGTTACATTTAAAAGAAAATAAATTGAATCAAAAAAAAAGGAAGTGACATATTTGAAACACAAAAAAATTCTTTTAATCAAAAAAAAATAAACTTAACCTCAAATGCAGGTGGATGTGTTTCGTGTAGTTTTCTACACTCAGTTTAACATAAACTCTCAACTCTTCTTGTGTTATTAAAATAAACATAGATTGTCATTGATTTGAAAACGGTTGACCGTTTAAAACTACGTTTCAATAATGAAAAGTATTATGCTACGATAAGGTGTTTGTAAACGTTCGTATCATTCAGTTACATAGAAACTGATTAGACTAGAAGTGAATTATAATTATCATTTGGAAATCAGCCAGAATAACTATTGGAAATTTAAGATCCGGTACCATTTCATAATTATATGTGCGGAAAAACATCTATCTACGAAAAGTGTACAACTGCAGTAAAGTCATAATTGTGGAAAGTCATCAATAATTTTTATGAATGAAAAAAAGGAAAGGTATACAAATAAGAATTGCCGATTTGTTCTAATCCTTAGTCAGAGGGAAGTTATATGCCAATTTCGGAAATACAACTTTCAACAAGGAAAATACCAGCTAAGTTTTCTTTTCTTTGTTTTATTTTTATATAAATATATTTTTTTGTGTTTTTGTTTATATCTTCCGTGTTAAAGTAGGATGATAGATTAGAGAAAAGTTCTGATTTGAGATTCCCAACTTCAAATTTGTGTCCTGGAAAAAGTGTATTGCTGGCTCACCCTGTGAACTATTTGGACTTTTAGTACAACGATTATATTAATTGCTACGGGATAGCGGTTACGTCTCCATTGACGCAACCGGATTTGGAAATCTCTTAACTTGGTTAAATATTTATCTCAACATTTCACTAAAAAAATTTTCTCCATAAATGTATAACAATATAAAAAATTATATAAAGAAAAATTTAACTTATCTTATTATATAAAACTGGATGTTGTCTTCCTTTGTATGCTCAGATTCATTCCATGCTCCAAATA
Source organism: Diogma glabrata (assembly GCA_963693315.1). Lineage (NCBI taxonomy): Eukaryota > Metazoa > Arthropoda > Insecta > Diptera > Cylindrotomidae > Diogma > Diogma glabrata. Next base: position 193,970,025 of record OY856188.1, read on the forward strand.
TAACGTATATTAAAAAAACCAATGTCTTCCATAAAACAATACGTATTTTTTTTATTCTGACCTTTTTCTCGATTGCAACAGTGTACCACCACACGGACCACAGTTTGTTTAAATTCCTTGACTACAAATTCTTCCTTTTCCTTATCAATGTTCGAATAATCCAAAAGGAAAACCAATAAATTCACCAACAATTGACATTAATGAATATCACACATATGGTTGTAACAATTTTTGATCAAATTTTATTTCGTTATACCAAATGTTTATTTTATTATTATATTGCAACTTTTGTTTTTATTTTAAGGAAAAAAAAATATTATCATTAGACTAGTTCGTCTAGCTTTTCAAAAGTGAACTTTCTTTAACTTGTTAACCATCATCATGTTTTATGGTGTAACATAGAAGCAAATCACAAAAAAACAAAAGAATACAGATACCATGACAGCATTCTTATTTTTACAACTTTCTATCATTTTAATTTTAGCACAGTTCATGTTTGTTTAATATCGAACAAAATGAAAAATTGAGAAACATGGTAAAACTCAACTATCTGGATTTACTTTTAACAAGAATTTTTATTTTTATTTTATTTTCCGATTTGAAAGAAAAAGAAATTACTTTTTACTTGTTTGATATGCAAAAAAAGAATGGCCGTCAGAAAAAATGTGTTTTCGTTTTTCAACTTTTTTATGAGCAAACCAAAACGAAGGTTGAGCAAACTGAGTCACGACATCTGTTCGTTAAAAATGAAAATAAAATTGGGTACGTTCGTTTGTTTTTATAATTGTTATTCGAAGTTGAACTGACCGTTGGAAAATTTGAAATTATTATTAATGTAAAAATGAACCGAAACTATGGAAATAAACTTTTATTGAATTAGAAAAAGAAGATGAATTGGTTTTATTATTGTTTAGGCGAATATCACGGACGTTACACCATGAATTCAAGGTAAAAATCAAGATATTTACCCTTGAAATCACAAAAACGTCGTCACCCCCTCTACGTCAGAAACCATCGAACTACTTCCCACAACTAATCTGTATCTGGGATCGAGTTATCAATGGTGTAACCAGCGTCAGGGTCGATGATCAATCTCAACACTCATGAAGGTCCTAGGAACTATCAGTGAGCGCAGAAATAGACCATCCATCCATCTAACGTCAGCACCATTGAAACCTCGATACAACCAGTAATATATGATACTGAAGATGTGAACCCCAGAGACGACAATCAGCCAGAGGAACAACCCTACCTAACGAGAAGACATCATTCCCTGATGTCTTTCGCGTGGTGTACCCCAAGATTCTTACCTATCATATCTATGCACTCATAAAGTACATTTCCAATCTTAGTTTTAATCATTGCAGGTAAGAACTTTGGAGCCAATTTTGCCGAGAATTTTTTTGTAGCGTCACTCAAATGATGTTGCCGTACAAACACACGTTGTTGTGGTTGAAAAGTCCGTAGTTTAGATCGCAGGTTATACTGATGTTGCGACTTTTTGAAGGCTGCTTTTAAATTTAGTTGAACCCGGTTCCGAAGCAGAGTCAAATGATCAGAACGTTCTAATTCCTCACCAGCATCTTCACCAAGCTGGTGTAGTGATCTCAACAAATGGTAAGTATTTCCATCCGAGATTGGATGTTGACCAAATAATAGATAGTACGGTGAGTACTTGGTAGCTGAATGTACTGCAGCCCGCAGTGCATATGCGATTTCACCAATTTGTGAATCCCACTTGGTGTGTTGACCTTTTATGAACGCTCGAATTGCTGCTAGAACTGACCTATTGACCCGCTCTGACGCGTTGCTTTGAGGACTATAGACACCGGTCCCAATGTGTTTAATGCCGAAATCTGACAAAAGACTTTGAAAGTTCCTACTAGTGAACTGTTTGCCATTGTCACTGTGTAGAAACTCTGGTACCCCATATGTAAGAAACACTTCATTCCTTAGAAAAGCATTCACCTTCGGTGAAGTTGCGTTCCGAAGTGGTTTCAGTAGTACAAACTTCGTAGCATGATCCAGAACTATCAATAACACCGTATTCCCAAGTGTAGAACGAGGGTACGGTCCCAAAAAATCTATATAGACTCTCTGCCATGGACGTGCTGTTTCGAATTGATATTGCATCGGAGGACGCAATATCTGATTCGTGGCTTTTGTTTGTTTACATGTGTCGCAAGACACAACATAGTTGTGTACCTGTGACGCCATGCCCGGCCAATAATAAAGACGTCGAAGTAATTCTAAAGTCTTTTTAACACCTCCATGAGCAGCAGTACTATCATCATGATGTTTCTGAATCATGTTGGAAGTCATCGGTTTTGGTACCCAGAGTTTCCACACAGGAACATCGTTGGGTATTGCATCAGGTCTTGGCTCAATACGTATGTATAGCTTATCATCCACGACTTTAACAGATGGAAAGTCCTTAGGAGATGACTGAACTTTGGCTATCATATCCGTATATTCGTTGTGCCGATAACCTTCATTGTCGATTTTAATTTCATTAATGTGATGTACTAATGCTTCCGTCAATTCTTCGTGTGTATCGTCATAAAGACGAGATAGAGCATCAGGGACTATATTTTGGGTACCTTTTTGGTGGACAATGGTAAAATCCATATGTTGGAGTTTTAGGCTCCACCTAGCCAGACGACCACTCAAGTCTTTCTGTGACATAAGCCACTTCAGACTTGAGTGATCAGTCACAATTGTGAATCGGTGACCTTCAACATAGCCCCTGAATTTCTTCACACTCAGAATTGCCGCAAGACATTCAAGCTCAGAAACTGAATAATTCCTTTGAGCTCTATTTAATTTCTTCGACATGAAGGCTATCGGACACTCTTGTCCGTCAGTATCAACCTGATACAACACACTACCTATCCCTGTCAGACTCGCATCGCATCTAATAAAGTATTATAGTCAGGGTTTACTAATACTGGTGCTGTAGTCAGCAATCGTTTTAAATTTTCGAAAGCAGCTTGCGCTTCCAATGTCCATTTCAATTTCCCAGAACTTTTCTTTAATAAATCCGTAATCGGTGATACCACGCTTGCATAATTTGGTATGAAACGTTGGTACCAACCAGCCATTCCCAATAATCTCCGTATTTGTTTCACTGTTGACGGAGCTGGATACTCAGCAACAGCTCTTACCTTGTCAGGGTCTGTTCGAAGACCATCTTCACCAACCAAAAATCCTAAGTATTTCACCTCTCTCAGAACAAATTTACTTTTCTTGAGGTTTATTGTTAACCCAGCCGCTCTTAACAATGAAGGGACTTTGGACAGCAATTCCATATGTTCCTGGAACGTGGAAGAGACTACCAATAGATCATCTAAATAAACAAAGACATTCTCGTGATATTGATGTGGTATCACTTTGTGCATTAGCCGACACATTGTCTGGGGAGCATTGCACAATCCGAAGGGCATAACCCGGAATTGATACAATGGACGACCAGGCACTGTGAAGGCTGTCTTGTCTCTAGATGCTTCTGCCAGAGGAATCTGCCAGAAAGCATCTTTGAGATCAATACTTGAAATGTACTTTGTGCTATTTAGGCGACCTAGTAAGCCATCAATCAAGGGAAGTGGGTAAGCGTCCTTTTTCGTTAGTGAATTGACACGACGGCTATCAATACATAATCTGTTTTTACCAGATTCTTTTTGTACCAAAACCACTGGCGAGCACCACGAACTGTTAGACTCTTCGATCACGCCCATTTGAAGCATTCGGTCAAGTTCGGCATAAACCTTTAGTTGAACAGCCGGCGATGTGGGATAGTGCCTCTGTTTAACAGGTGCACTATCACCAACATCGATGACATGTTCAACCAAAGAAGTCTTTCCGAGCCCAGACACTTCAAATGACGGGAAAGAATCCTTGATCATGTCCAGTTCATGTTGTTGATCAGTGGTGAGGTTGTGTGTATTTAAAGTTATTGGCTCTGTACGAGTCAGTTCACTAACAAAAGAAGGAACAATACCGAATTTCTCCCAGAAATCTATGCCCAGGTAGAGCTCTTCTCGTAATCCAGGGACTATATGGAACCGCATTGGTTTAGTGGAGCCATTCACAGTTATTGGAACTTCTATGTAACCCAAAATTTTATTTGCAGTACCATCCGCCGTACGAATACACGAAGTGTATTTACGGTAGGTTGTACCTGATGATTCCAATAATTCCAAGGAATTTCTTCCAAGTATTGTGATTGACGCTCCACTATCCAATAGTCCTGAAATATGTTTGTCCAAAATCCTTATTGTTAGTCGCGGCCGAGGATCCTTTGTTTCTGAAAGGATAGATGAAACACAAGCTTTACGAAATAATTTCCTCATCCTCCAATATCTGATGTTACGTTCAAGACGTCTAAAATACGATCGATGTAATGATGGGAAATTAAATGTATTAGATAAATTTAATCGGGTTTCTTGAGTGGTGGCAGATCGTCCTGCGTTCCTACATCTCTCGTTGATTTCTTCGGTCTCATTGGATGTTGAACCGAGGGTACCATCCCCGAAGCATGTACTCTCGGACGGTAGTTTACCGACGGGTGACAATATGAACAGTTTGCATAAATTACATCCGGTTTGTTACATTTCCAGCAATATAATTTTATCCGATTCTTAGAGCACTCAGGAGCTCGATGACCATTTACTCCACATCTAAAACATACTATTGGTTGTCTGGATATTGATGGACCAGGTTGAATGTTATCCGATGTTATGCCAGGTCGCTGCAATATCCGTCTCGGTGCTGACTCCATCGCTTCAATATATCCATGTTGTTCTGGTTCAGCATCCACCTCATAATCATCCACTTGCTGTAGCTCGCTAATTCTTAAGTTTGATGTTCTGGTCGGAACTGGTGTGGACCACAAACGTTCAAACTTCTGACATAAAGTCCGAAGTTCATCAATAGAATGTATTGTAGCAGCTAGAGTAGCGTTTTTGAGCTCCACACTCAGTCCCTCCCGAGCAATCTCTAGCATTTCACGATCAGCAAATGGACGTGCTAAGCGACGGTTCAACGAACCAATCTCCACTAGGTACTCATACACGCTCTCCTTTGACTTTTGTTTACGGTTCAGAAGAACTCGCAAGATCGCCTTATCATCAGTGAGCGTACCGAAGGTTTGTAGGAGTCCCTCCCTTAGCACTGGGTAAGTCACCACCTCATATTCATGAGTTAAATTCAAATAGTATCTGTCGGCCGCTGCTTTCAGATACCGTGGTATGATAGACCTAAGGTCGTCCCATGACACACGGTCTCTTCTGGCAGCCGCCTCCACTCTATGAATAAACTCATGAACATCAGGAGAGTGACCATCCCCTGTGAAGGTTGGAACCCAATTTGAGTCATACCGACTCAAATTGTTCCCACGAACCCCTCGGTACTCCACTGGTGCTAACGCTGGAGCCGCGTCACGCCATACCTGAGGAGGTTGGTTGTATGGTGGTGGTGCTGTTAGTGGAGCTGGTGGATATATTGGTAGTGGTTGTACCTGTGGTACTGATGGATAATTTAATTGTGGTTGTACCAATGCTGGATTATTGTGTGTGTGTTCAGATGGGAGTGATGGACCCAATTGTGGTATTGCAAAGTCCTCGGCTCTCAAACCCGATTGCTGGAAATAAGCCGGTGGTGCTTGATCTGACCGTCTCTGTTGTTGCTGGTTTGGACGATTCAGACTATGTATTGTTTCCGATATTGGCCGTACTGGGATCGGTGTGGATCTCTCATCTGGTTGAAAGGCAGGTGAAGCAGAAGGAGCAGATGACACTCCTGGTTTACTCTGCATAATTGGACGTGTTGATAATGATCCTATTATACTCCAAGCGCGTGACAATTGTGAGATAGCGTAGGTGCGGGCTTCTTGCAAGTCATTGCGAGGACCCAACCTATTCATCCTACCCGTATAATGTAACACTCGATTCGCCAAACCATCCAAGAGGGTCTGATCAATCGGTGACTGAAGTCGTCGTACTTGATTTAAAATAAGTTGTGCTGCCTGCACCACCATTTGAGATTCCTCTATCAAATCTCTCGCATGAGACACTGTTATTGGAACTGACCCATGATCTGCATGGTTTCGCAGTTCCTCTGCCCAATCGGCCACCCCGAAGTTCACACCCCGAACCAAACATTCGACCAGCAGTTCGCTGGGTTCCAGACCATAGAACGGATGGTCAACGTCTATTTGGTTTGACATTTTGATAGTAAAACCCGAAAAATTATTTACTCGCAAACGACAACAATGTAAAAACCAATTCCCCCCAAAAAAATGTAGTTAGTACGATGGAAAATGAAAAACGCAAAAACGGAAAAAAAAACAAAGAACGCCCAATTCAAAAAAAAACCACAAAAAATATTGTAAAAACCAAATTTTACTAAAAGAACGAACGAACTTATGGTTGCACTCAATGTTACTTCACCTTTCACAAAAATTTCTAAAATATTGTATATGTAAAATATAATTTATTTATTAAATTTCAGATATGCTGAAATTCAGAATGATAAGTACCTAAAATTATTTATTGACGATAGCACCCCTAGGGGAAAATATTTATTTATTTAAATTTAAAAATAAAAATATTTAAAAAAAATGCTTATTTATTGGATGCACCGCACCGTCTTACCTTCAGAATATTTATTTATTTTTTAAAAAAAAATAAAAAATATTTATTTAAGTCTTGATGTATTTGCTTATTTAAGAAAATTTGTATTTACTTAAAATTATTTATTCCTAAAAATTTAATTTATTTAATAAAAATTTTTATTTATTCTCAAAAATTTATTGTTTTGATTTAATTTATTTTTTTATTTAATATATAGATAAGAGATTCCCAAAATCAAGATTCGTCTGGAGACAACATAAAAGTAAGTATGGTTACAATGACCATTTTATTTAGTAATTGAATTCCCGCGTTCGCGAGCCCACTCCAACAATGCATGTGAGAACCGACTAGAAAAGCCCCTAACGACCAGATTCTACAGAACCGTTTCTCCCCAACCTAACAAAAACAATCGCAACTGTCACGATTAGACCCTAGGCCCATTTCTACTGACCCAGCTGCGGTTGTTCTACCTAAAAATAAATTATCATTAAACTAATGCCAAAGTTGAAGAACGCTCCCGAACACCAGACTTCAAACCCTAAACTCCATGAAAATTGTCTATTGCAAGCTAAATGTAAAAGTGGAAAAATTTTGAAGTTGTGTGAGGTGAAGCCTCGATCCTGATAAAAAAATAAATTGGTTCTCCTCTTCATTTCGTTAAAGAAGCTTCTGTGCAGGGAATGGTACTACTGGTTTGTACCTAAGTTCAGACCAGCAGTAGTCATCCCCTTATCACCAGAAAACTCCTTCTGAAATGAAAAGAAGAAACCAATGAACTTCGATCGCATGTCCATAATGGACAGAGGCGATCTAAGAACATAATTATGTTAAGGAGATAAGCTCCATGGATCCTTTATTAGAGGTACCGCTGGGAAAATTTATTAATTACACACTTGTAATCATTATACAACAACAAAAAAAAATTAACAACCAAAAAAAAACATTCAATTAATTCTAACAAACGCTCAACTGTAGTGGAATGTACAATATTTTCATCGAAATTAAAAATAGTTCGAATCTACCACAACCAAAACAAGCTTTTCACCGATTATAGCCATTAGTGGTAAAGAAATTAAAATCATGTATGTATTTCACGCAGGCCAATATGCATCGTTAAACGAGCATCAGATTCGAGATCTAATTATTTGCTACACACAGAAAGTTCAAATGGCTAAATCGTTTCATCGGTTTGGTTTCTAAATTTCGTCTCGCCAAGAAATAAAATATTTCGATATTGTAACCTAACATTCTACTCAAACCACTACAACCACTTCCTATATACAAAAACATGTACAAATATGTATCCTATAACCAACAATTAACCTACTATATACAACTATTTACACCTAAAACTACTATAGTACCACCAAAAAAAAATTCATAAAAAAAAATGTGGACCCAAATCGTTTTTTTTTTCAAATACAAAAAAAACATCTCAAATATGCACACAATTTCCCGGGGCCACTTGTAGTCCCAACCACCGTCGAGGGTTCTCCTTCCTGTGGTTGGATTCGAAGATGGCGCTCTCCTCAGCCAATGTCTCCGCATAAGCGTGCATGACTGAAGAGAACTCCACCTCCTCTTCCAACCACACCGCCTTCTGTAACTTCCTCCTACTCTTTTTCTCCCTCCACCTTTTCCTATCCCTTTCTAGCTTCCTTAGCCGATATGCCTCTCGCGCATCCATCACTTCATTCGCTATCTCCTTTATCAATTCATCAATCATCTCTTCACACTGCTCATTCATTATATCATTCATCCATTCCACAAACGTTGCCTCTCTCCTCTCATTCATCTCATTCACTCCCTCCACTCCATCCACCAAGTCATTCACTTCCTCAGCTATCACTTCTCCTACCAACTCCTCATTCACAATCTCACTTATTATTACATCCATCATCAGTTCATACTGCTTGTTGACGATGGACAGATTTGCCTAAAAATAAAAAAAACAATAATAATATTCGAAAAGGTCATATTCATAAATACTTAGCACTGTCCTTCGTCAAAGTATTCTCGGCGATGCTGTTCCAGTCAGTATTGTTGCGGCTGCTAGTTTTAGTCTGAAAAGGGAAACCAAAATCATTTAATTAATATTTATCAATGTTTGTTAAAATAAAACTTAATTTAATGCGCTCATACGTCCCAAAAATCACGACAGGCAAATCAATCACTAATCTGAAAAGAAATCAAATTCAATTTTATTCAAACAAATAATTAAAATTCAAAATTTATTTAACTAACCTTGGGTTTGTTGTTTGTTTTGGTTGAGTATGTCATTCTGACATTTAAACATAACAAACTTTTGTCGATGTAGCAGTCAACATCAAATAATTTTCACACGCCGATAATGCAGTTTTTTCGAATTAATTCCAATAGTTGATGTTGGCGCTGCTAGCGGGAAAAGGTTGGATTGGTTTTGTTATTTAATTGGTGATTTTTGAGACGGGGCCTCTCTTCTTCGTTTTTTAGTCTTCTTGTCAAGTTGATCGAACTTGCTAGAAAATTCAATGTGTTTTTTAATTAAATAAGATTAAATTCAGAATATTGTGTATAAATATTTTACGCATTTTCAAATAAAGTTTAAAACAAATTTTAAAAGTTGAGTTGAATTATTTCATCAGTGAAATGTTAAACTAAAAATAAAACTATATTATGGTGACAACAACAACGCTGAACAGTTTTTCATAACGCTGTGATTTGGAACCTGGCACGTAAATTTATATATAAAAACGTGCCAGGAATAAGGTACGTACATAAAAACTAAAAATTTACAACCGCTTGGCAGTATAACAGTCATATTTTTCTTTTGGTTTACATTTTTGGCGGTTATTGTGGAGTCGCATATGAAAATAAAATTATTCAGAAGAATCAGAATTATCTACAACAAGCGACAACAGCCTGCAGATCAACGAGGGAGGTTTAATTAGAAAGGAATATCCATTGAACCTGTGTAGGCACGTACATATATTAAATCAATAATTACTCCAGTCTACATATTCATCGAGAACGTGCGTTTGTGTAGGCACGTATATATATTCAATTCATCGAGAACGTGCCTTTGTGTAGGCACGTATATATATTAAATCAATAATTACTCCAGTCCACATATACATCGAGAACGTGCCTTTGTGTAGGCACGTACATATATTAATTCAATAATTACTCCAGTCTACATATACATCGAGAACGTGCTTTTGTGTAGGCACGTACATATATTAAATCAATAATTACTCCAGTCTACATATTCATCGAGAACGTGCGTTTGTGTAGGCACGTATATGTATTAAATTGATAATTATTCCAGTCTGCATATTCATCGAGAACGTGCTCTTGTGTAGGCACGTACATATATTAAATTGATAATTACTCCAGTCTACATATTCATCGAGAACGTGCTTTTGTGTAGGCACGTACATGTATTAAATCAATAATTACTCCAGTCTACATATTCATCGAGAACGTGCTTTTGTGTAGGCACGTACATGCATTAAATCAATAATTACTCTAGTCTTCATATTCATCGAGATCGTGCCTTTGTGTAGGCACGTACATATATTAAATCAATAATTACTCTAGTCTGCATATTCATCGAGAACGTGCGTTTGTGTAGGCACGTACATATATTAAATTGATAATTACTCCAGTCTACATATTCATCGAGAACGTGCGTTTGTGTAGGCACGTGTATATATTAAATCAATAATTACTCCAGTCCACATATACATCGAGAACGTGCTTTTGTGTAGGCACGTACATATATTAAATCAATAATTACTCCAGTCTACATATTCATCGAGAACGTGCTTTTGTGTAGGCACGTATATATATTGAACCAACATTAGTTCCAGTTTGCATAGTCGTCAAGAACGCGCTTTTGTCTAGGCACGTATATAATAATCAGCATATTCTTCAAGGTGTGCTTTTGTGTAGGCACGCGTTATTTCAAGATCACCTATCATCGTTGTGCTATCCAGCTTGTCAGGCCTCTGACTTTTTTGTAACATCGATCATCAAATCAAAAATCAACTTAATACAGTCCACTGCCAGTCAGAGGCGCTAACATTTTGGTCCTTCGAGCCGGATTTTACGCCAGAACAGGAACATCATCGTCAGGAATCTGGTCACAAACCAAAACTATAGTCCAGCACCGAATGTAGTACCAGGTATTTTTTAAGAAAAGTAGTTTTTAGCCTTAGTTATTAAATTATTTACATACTCCTTGAATATAATTGCTAGTTATCTCAAATTAAACACAAAAAGTTAATCAATTATTAAATTTAACAATTTTACACAAAAGGTTTATTTTAAAAAAAAAAACAACTTCTTAATATTGATTGTCCACAAAATTAGTGTTTTTCAAACAATCTTTAATATTACTTTCAAAAGTTGTATATTACAATCATTTTTGATATAAAAACCGATACACCTTTGCATCTTGGCGTAGTGGTGGGTATCAATGGTCTTTTTGTCGTCGGTGAGGGGTTAAACCAAGTTCACAGTACGTGCTTCAAACATTGTCAATTTGTATTTTAAAACCAGTTTAAATCCGAGTCCGAAATCTACTCACTGTCTCATTTACTCTCCTTAGCGCTATATTCCAACCAGCATTATGGCTGAATTAGAACTCCTCAAAAAGCAGCGAGCTGCATTCAAGGGCCAATTGACCAATTTTAAGACCCAAGTTCCAACTGCTGAGTCATTTGGAGCAGTCGAAGTTCTTCTTAGTCGGCTTCAACGTGTTTACGACAAGTATGACGGGGTCCAGTCAAAAATCGAGATATTAGATGAATTTGCTACTCCTGATCGCTCTGTCTTTGAGGAAGAGTATAGTAAGTTAGAGATCGTGTTGAGAGACAAATTGCACGACCTCAAAAAATCGGAAGACAGTTCTCTGTCAACCTCATTTCACAATACGTCTCAGCATGAGTTAAATCCTACTACCAATGTCTCTGCCGGAGTTAGACTTCCAGAGCTTACACTGCCGTTCTTTAGTGGTTTGGAATCGGAGTGGTTATCGTTTCGCGACATTTTTCTTGATTTAATCCACTCGAAGGTTTTAGATGAAACAGTTAAGTTCTTATATTTAATCTCAAGTATTCGAGCAGGGTCTGCGTTTGCACTAATCGAGAGTCTTCCCGTAACTGCGGCCAACTACACTGTAGCTTGGAAATTATTGTGCGACAAATATAATAACGAAATTTCGATTCAACGGCACCATACCCGGGAACTCTATGACGCCCGAACTCCTCAGGAGCACTCAGCTAAAGCTCTCCAAATGTTTGTTGAGAAGATCTTCAAACATTATAATGCATTAAAATCCCTAAAGGTAGCTGTTTCTGAATGGGATTTAATTCTAGTTCACCACCTGATTCAACGATTGGACACGGCATCTAGGGTCCATGTGGTAAAACACACCAAGCCAAATGATTTGCTTCGGTTTGACGAATTAATCCAACTGTTGCGTAACCGAGTGAGAGTGCTCGAGACATTAGCATCTACATCAGCTCACACTCATTCTCGAGTGAATAAGTCATACAAACCAGTCACTCTAAATGTCACTCATGCACCGCCGGCAAGTTCATCCGAAAAATGTAGTTGTTGCTTGGGAAACCATTTGTTGGCTCATTGTCCAGAATTCTCCAGCACTAAATTCACGCCAAGATCCAGATATGATTTTATCAAGAATCGCCGTCTTTGTGGAAATTGTTTACGAGATCGTCATCCTCTTAGTGAATGTCGTCAACCGCCGTGTCAAACGTGCGCACTAAAACACCATACATTATTACATTTCGAACGCAGCAGTCAATTGCCGGAGGTTAAACTGCAACCAGTTGTAGCTAACTGTTCCGAATTTCAGTCACTCAATAATGATTGCAGTGAAGCGACGTGTGCTGCGGGAACCAGTCTGAAAGTCTCATCAGAGACTACATCAACCAAGTTCAGCAAGGTCATTCTTATCGGCACTGCTTTAGTACGAGCATCAGTTAATGATGGCATCCAACTCCTATGCAGAGCTCTATTAGACAGCGGCTCAACAATGAATTTTGTTACTACACAAACATGCAAATTGTTACAGGCACGTAAACACGTCACATCTAAAACTATTACCGGTATTGCTGGATCACAAACATTGATCAGACACAAAATCTATTTAAAAATCTCTTCGTGTGTCTCGACCTTTGCTACGACGTTAAAATGTTATGTTCTCCCCACCATTACCCATGAAATACCTTCTACAAGAGTTATGCTTCCCAAGCTAACCTTACCTGATCATATAAAATTGGCCGACCCTCACTTTAATGTACCAAATCGAATCGACATCCTGTTGGGTGCTGAGATTTATCATTGTCTTTTCAAGGGGTCATCAATTCAACTTCATCGCGACTTACCTCCATTTTACGAATCTGAATTGGGTTACGTGGTTAGTGGTAAGACGAACTTTTCACATACTGCAAAGACTCAGTCTCAGTCTCATATAGCTTTGTGCAGCATTCAATCCCTCGAAGCTCAACTAAAACGGTTTTGGGAATTGGAATCAGTATCGTCTAAACCTGTGTGGTCTAAAGAAGAAATTTCTTGTGAATCTCATTTCAAGGAAAATGTCGAGAGATCTGTAGATGGCCGGTACACCGTCGCACTTCCTACAAATCCAAAATTGAACCAACTAGGTTCATCCGACCTGTCAGCGCGTCGTCAGTTTTATGCCCTAGAAACTCGTTTGCAGGGAAAACCTGAAATCTACGCTCAATATCAAGATTTTATGAATGAATACCATCTGTTGGGACATATGACCGCTGCACTAAACGACAGAGGTAACTGCAATTTCTATTTGCCACATCATTACGTTATAAAGGATCAAAGTGAGACTACCAAGTTGCGCGTAGTATTCAATGCGTCCGCTAAATCTTCGTCTCTTGTCTCTCTGAACGATTGTCTGATGGTAGGCCCCACAATTCAACAGGATCTCGTGTCCATAATGCTTCGCTTCCGGAAACATATCGTTGCATTCAGTGCTGACATCGCTAAGATGTATCGGCAGATCAGAATTCGAGAAGACCAACAAGACCTTCAACGAGTATTTTGGCGTAGGAACCCTTCCGAACGTCTTCAAATCTTCAGGCTCGCCACTGTCACATACGGAACTGCAAGTGCCCCATTTTTGGCCACTCGGACGCTACACCAGCTTGCCAATGACGAACGTGTCAAATATCCAGAAGCATGTAAAATTCTCGATAATGACTTTTATGTGGATGATGTACTAACAGGAGCATCAACCATGTCAGAGGCCAGCCAACTGAAGACAGAGTTAATTGAACTTCTAGCTCGTGGTGGCTTCGAACTACGAAAGTTTGTCTCTAATATGAAGCAACTATCATCACAAGATCACGACGCAACAACCGTTACCATTTTATTGGGGGTCATGTGGAATACGAAATCTGACCAGTTCGAAATGGTATTTGACCTACCTTCTACTGCTGCTCTTTGTACCAAGCGCACGCTACTATCGGAATTGTGCCAGATTTTTGATCCTATGGGTATTTGTGCTCCAATTGTTGTCACCGGAAAACTCATAATGCAAGCCATCTGGAAACTTCAAACTCTGGGCTGGGATGATCCCTTACCACTTCATATCGCGCAAACCTGGTCTAATTTCAAACAGGAATTAAATGCATTGCAACGGATCAACATTCCTCGGTTAATTACGTCCCCCGTTGCTGATCAGATCGAACTGCATGGTTTTTGCGACGCCTCCGAGCGAGCATACGGGTGTGCCTTGTATACTCGAACTATCTCCTCAACAAACCAATATCAAGTAAATCTCATTTGTGCGAAAACAAGAGTGTCACCGTTGAAGAAGGAGACGATCCCACGGTTGGAACTGTGCGCAGCAGTACTCTTATCAGAATTAACTCAGAAGGTTACGTCTGTCTTGAAAATGAATTTTAGTGCGGTATACCTTTGGACAGATTCACAAATCACGTTGCATCGAATTAAGTCAGAGCCATCAAAATATGCAGTATTTGTAGCAAATCGTCTTTCAAGGATTCAAGAACTTACGTCAGCTAATGATTGGTATTACGTTCCTACAGCTGCAAACCCAGCGGACTTAGCGTCTCGAGGACTTATGCCTTCGTCATTCTCTGCGGCATCACTTTGGTGGATAGGACCCGAGTTCTTGAAGAGCCATTCGTCAGCCTGGGCAATCTCACATGACATCAATCTACCAGATGAATTTGTGCACTTGGAGGTGCGTAAAACCAACGATCGTGGTTTAGTCCACTCTACAACAGATGATAACTCTCTTTTTGTTCGATTTTCGTCTCTCACAAGGCTAATTCGAGTTGTTGCCTATATGATTCGTTTTACTGACAATGCAAGACATAGAGATATTCGAAAAGATAATGCGTCCATTTTTCTATTACCTAACGATATTAAAAATGCTACACTGTGTTTGATCCGAATGGTTCAACGAAGTAATTTTAGTGACGACATTCGGTGCATTAAAAAGACCAAGTATTGTTCACCTAGCAGTTCACTTCGATCTCTCGCGATATTCTTAGATAAAGACGGTATATTAAGAGTCGGCGGCCGTCTGAATAACGCAATGATTTCAGAGGATCAGAAACATCCGATCCTACTACCTGGTAATCATCCCTTCAGTGTATTAATCGTTCGACATGAGCACCAAAAATTGCTACACGCTGGGCCTCAATCACTTTTATATAACCTTCGCTTGCAATATTGGATAACTGGTGGACGCAACTTATGCAGGACAATCGTCCATCAATGTGTTCGTTGTCATCGAATAAAACCGCAATTACGCAATCAAGTAATGGGTGAGTTGCCATCTGATAGAGTGAAATCCGTGGAGCGTCCATTTCTCATCGTCGGAGTAGATTTCTGTGGGCCATTTTCATATATCCAAACCAATAAAGCCAGAACAAGAATTAAATGCTACATTTGTCTCTTTGTCTGTTTCACCACCAAAGCAGTGCATTTGGAACTTGTGATGAGCGCCTCAACTGAATCCTTTTTGGCTTGCTTACGAAGGTTTATTGCTCGACGCGGGATATGCATTCGCATCTATTCGGACAATGCCACCAATTTCGTCGGATCACGTTCGGAACTGAAGGAGCTTAAAACGTTATTTCTTTCTCAGTCATTTCAAGACACCAGCTTAAAATTCTGCTCCGAAAACGAAATAGAATGGAAGACCATTCCTCCACGGTCTCCACATTTTGGGGGTTTATGGGAGGCTGCAATCAAAAGTGCTAAGCATCATTTCAAACGCGCAGTTGGCAATGCAGCCCTTACTGTGGAAGAACTCCTTACACTGATTTCACAAATCGAAGCATGTCTTAATTCTCGGCCTCTTACGCCCTTATCTAGTGATCCATTAGACTTGACCGCTCTCTCACCTGGTCATTTTATTATCGGTGCTCCTTTGACATCAATCCCAGAACCATCATTAATTGATTTGTCCAGAAACCGGTTGTCACGCTTGCAACGAATCCAACAAAATTTACATCAATTTTGGGAAAGATGGCACAAAGAATACTTATCGGAACTCCAACGACGACACAAGTGGCGTCAGGGCTCACATAACTTCCAAGTAGGGTCGTTAGTTATCCTCCAAGACGATAATATACCACCATTAAAATGGAATTTAGGTCGCATAACAGCGTTACATCCTGGACAAGACGGGATCACTCGTGTGGTTACAGTCAAGACAGCACTGTCAGAATTAAAAAGAGCTGTCAATCGTATAAGTGTTCTACCAATTCATGACGAAAACAAGGTCGACGAAGGCGATACTAAGTAACATGCTCGTCGTTACATAACTTGCGTTCAGATGTACCATCATCAAAACGGTTTAATATAACCGCGACTAAAATCATTCGTATTCTCCGTCTACTAACTTGATGATACTTTGTTATAAGTGAACCACCAAACCTATGTCATTACATGTGCATCCAATAGGAGTTTGTTTCTATTTTGTTGATGTCACATACACCATATCACTAACAGAATTTTTAAACTCTCCCCACTTACAAAGTAAGTAGCGATGAGTTGTTTATGTTTTAAATCCTGCAGCTAATCAAACCTTGTCAATTCGGCAAACAACTACAGTTGTTGCTAGGAACAAGTTGTTACAATTGTTGACCGCATTAGACAAAGATTGTCTAATTTCTTTTCACGTATCGAATACAAACGACAAAAACATATTTACACATAGGTCATTGTTATCAGATGACCTTGTGCCAATTAATCGTTCAACCCAATGAAGTTGGATCAATTAATTCTAATGCTAATTAATAATATCATCCAAATTTATTCCAACCAGCCTAATCATTTGTCATCTTCGTCTGTATAATAAACAGAGACTTAGAGTTCATTTTCACATCACTTCGTAACGTCATATTTATTTATTTGTGAAGAGCATTCTTACGGAACCATTAACGAAAGTGTCATTTATTTGTGAAGAGCATTCTCACGGAACCACTAACGAAAGTGTCATTTATTTGTGAAGAGCATTCTTACGGAACCATTAACGAAAGTGTCATTTATTTGTGAAGAGCATTCTTACGGAACCATTAACGAAAGTGTCATTTATTTGTGAAGAGCATTCTCACGTCACCAACACTTTCGTCATGTTTTCGTGAAGAGAATTTAACCAACGAAAATATTGGTTCGAGTCTTCACAGTGCAAAAGAGTTGTGAACTTAAAATCACTAAAACTGACATAAGAAATCTAAAGGTCGAAAGACAATTCAAAGTGCAACGCGATCAAGAATTTACAACCTCGATCGGCTGTTACTTATTATCGTCGGTTTACAACTAGATCAGTAAAAGTGGGCAAACTATTGCATCATAGTTCCATTATGTTCTTGGTATCAGTCTCGTCAACATGTTATAAAATGTGATCAAACCTTCAGTTTCATTGATGCTCGGCATAATCAGCATGATTATCCGTTTAGTCGTCTTCAATGCTTTGCATAATTAATGTTTAATTTTTATTTTCTCTTCGGTTGCTACGCACACTCAATGATTAAACCTTTAGTCTTCGTCAATGCTTTGCATAATCAATGTTCAATTATTTGTTTTCGTCTTCGGTTGCTATGCACACTCAATGATTGAACATTTGATATTTGTCAATGCTCTGCATAATCCAGGTTTAATTACTCATTTCTTCGGTTGCTACGCACACTCAATCATTAAACATTTAGTCTTCGTCAATGCTCTGCATAATCCAGAGTTAATCATTTATCTTCGTTTGCTATGCATACTCAATGATTAAACCTTCTGGTTTTCATTAAACATTTTGGTCTTCTTCATATTTAAAAAAAAAAAAATTTTTTTTCCATCAATACCATCGTTTTGACTCGTCTTCGAAAATATATACGAGTCTCCGGGTTTTATGATCTGAATGTTCATCGTTTTAATTAACGTCATCTATTGTTCCACTCGGGAACCAGAGCCTATTGGTAGTTAGATCCAATCCGTAATCAATTCGCGTTACTCATGTACCAGCACTTCACAACGTCATTTCCACTTGAGTCGTTGTCATTCTATATCGGGTCCATAAGGTCAGTACCTGTTTAACTGTCCAGCGTCAACTCTTGTATAATATTCAACCAACCTCAACGGCGGAAAGTCCACTGATACTTACGGTAATGCGAACCGGTGAACTTCACATCTTGTCATAACTGGCATCCTTTTTGATGTTTTATGCTCATTATTAAATAAAGAAAAAAATACATGTTATTCCAACAATTGTTGTTAATATATTTATTCAAAAAATTCATTTTAGTAAACAAAAAAAACTCATGTTTTTTGTGTTTAAATAAAAAATAATAACTAATTAAATCAATAATTGTTAGAAGATTTAATTACATATAACTAATATCTTTCTATCAAGAATAATTGTTTAAAAAATAGAATAAGTATAAAACCTATTTTTAGTAACAAAATTTTCTGAATTAAAATTAGCTAGCATACAATTATCTGAATTAAAATTATTATAATTAGCCGAATTAAAGTTATTCTGAAACTAAAACCACAAGTGTTCATGTGACACTCTTAGGATAATCAGTCCAATTTGTTAAATTTCTGAATTTATAAATAACCAATCAGGTTAGTAGTTTTAGCCAAGTGATAGCTTATATAATTTAAATAAACCTATTTTTCAAAGGCGGGAATATGTTGACGATGGACAGATTTGCCTAAAAATAAAAAAAACAATAATAATATTCGAAAAGGTCATATTCATAAATACTTAGCACTGTCCTTCGTCAAAGTATTCTCGGCGATGCTGTTCCAGTCAGTATTGTTGCGGCTGCTAGTTTTAGTCTGAAAAAGGAAAACAAAATCATTTAATTAATATTTATCAATGTTTGTTAAAATAAAACTTAATTTAATGCGCTCATACGTCCCAAAAATCACGACAGGCAAATCAATCACTAATCTGAAAAGAAATCAAATTCAATTTTATTCAAACAAATAATTAAAATTCAAAATTTATTTAACTAACCTTGGGTTTGTTGTTTGTTTTGGTTGAGTATGTCATTCTGACATTTAAACATAACAAACTTTTGTCGATGTAGCAGTCAACATCAAATAATTTTCACACGCCGATAATGCAGTTTTTTCGAATTAATTCCAATAGTTGATGTTGGCGCTGCTAGCGGGAAAAGGTTGGATTGGTTTTGTTATTTAATTGGTGATTTTTGAGACGGGGCCTCTCTTCTTCGTTTTTTAGTCTTCTTGTCAAGTTGATCGAACTTGCTAGAAAATTCAATGTGTTTTTTAATTAAATAAGATTAAATTCAGAATATTGTGTATAAATATTTTACGCATTTTCAAATAAAGTTTAAAACAAATTTTAAAAGTTGAGTTGAATTATTTCATCAGTGAAATGTTAAACTAAAAATAAAACTATATTATGGTGACAACAACAACGCTGAACAGTTTTTCATAACGCTGTGATTTGGAACCTGGCACGTAAATTTATATATAAAAACGTGCCAGGAATAAGGTACGTACATAAAAACTAAAAATTTACAACCGCTTGGCAGTATAACAGTCATATTTTTCTTTTGGTTTACATTTTTGGCGGTTATTGTGGAGTCGCATATGAAAATAAAATTATTCAGAAGAATCAGAATTATCTACAACAAGCGACAACAGCCTGCAGATCAACGAGGGAGGTTTAATTAGAAAGGAATATCCATTGAACCTGTGTAGGCACGTACATATATTAAATCAATAATTACTCCAGTCTACATATTCATCGAGAACGTGCGTTTGTGTAGGCACGTATATATATTCAATTCATCGAGAACGTGCCTTTGTGTAGGCACGTATATATATTAAATCAATAATTACTCCAGTCCACATATACATCGAGAACGTGCCTTTGTGTAGGCACGTACATATATTAATTCAATAATTACTCCAGTCTACATATACATCGAGAACGTGCTTTTGTGTAGGCACGTACATATATTAAATCAATAATTACTCCAGTCTACATATTCATCGAGAACGTGCGTTTGTGTAGGCACGTATATGTATTAAATTGATAATTATTCCAGTCTGCATATTCATCGAGAACGTGCTCTTGTGTAGGCACGTACATATATTAAATTGATAATTACTCCAGTCTACATATTCATCGAGAACGTGCTTTTGTGTAGGCACGTACATGTATTAAATCAATAATTACTCCAGTCTACATATTCATCGAGAACGTGCTTTTGTGTAGGCACGTACATGCATTAAATCAATAATTACTCTAGTCTTCATATTCATCGAGATCGTGCCTTTGTGTAGGCACGTACATATATTAAATCAATAATTACTCTAGTCTGCATATTCATCGAGAACGTGCGTTTGTGTAGGCACGTACATATATTAAATTGATAATTACTCCAGTCTACATATTCATCGAGAACGTGCGTTTGTGTAGGCACGTGTATATATTAAATCAATAATTACTCCAGTCCACATATACATCGAGAACGTGCTTTTGTGTAGGCACGTACATATATTAAATCAATAATTACTCCAGTCTACATATTCATCGAGAACGTGCTTTTGTGTAGGCACGTATATATATTGAACCAACATTAGTTCCAGTTTGCATAGTCGTCAAGAACGCGCTTTTGTCTAGGCACGTATATAATAATCAGCATATTCTTCAAGGTGTGCTTTTGTGTAGGCACGCGTTATTTCAAGATCACCTATCATCGTTGTGCTATCCAGCTTGTCAGGCCTCTGACTTTTTTGTAACATCGATCATCAAATCAAAAATCAACTTAATACAGTCCACTGCCAGTCAGAGGCGCTAACACTGCTCATACATTATATCATTCATCAATTCCAAATATATTTCATTCCTTTTCTCATTCAGTTCTGCCTTCATTTTTTCCTTCTCCCTCTCATTCACCACATTCATTACTAAACTTACAATCTCATGCATCACTTCATGCACCTCATTCACCCCTGGCCCGACCGCTGCCTGACCCAGCTCTCCTGGCCCCGGACGACGTTTGCTCCTAAACGACGAGCCAAAATTCCTGACTGTGTGCATACCAACAAATTTCCTAACTTTACAAATTTTAACAAATTGTGAAATTCTTAAAAAATTATTAAAAAAAAAGAATGAATTATTCAGAAAAAAAAATTCTATATATATTTAATACATGTGCAAAAGAAAAATATACATATAAAAAACCCAACTGGTTCTTCTTCAACCAAGTTCGACGTCAACCAAACCGGTTGACACCGCCCAAATACATGAAAAAAATGAAAAAAATATTTTTCGCGCCGAAAATAGTTCTTAAATATATAAAAAAACACAATGCCAACCCCAAGGTCTTAGTTTCGGCCCAGGTTGTATTGCTGGCTCACCCTGTGAACTATTTGGACTTTTAGTACAACGATTATATTAATTGATACGGGATAGAACAAAATGAAAAATTGAGAAACATGGTAAAACTCAACTATCTGGATTTACTTTTAACAAGAATTTTTATTTTTATTTTATTTTCCGATTTGAAAGAAAAAGAAATTACTTTTTACTTGTTTGATATGCAAAAAAAGAATGGCCGTCAGAAAAAATGTGTTTTCGTTTTTCAACTTTTTTATGAGCAAACCAAAACGAAGGTTGAGCAAACTGAGTCACGACATCTGTTCGTTAAAAATGAAAATAAAATTGGGTACGTTCGTTTGTTTTTATAATTGTTATTCGAAGTTGAACTGACCGTTGGAAAATTTGAAATTATTATTAATGTAAAAATGAACCGAAACTATGGAAATAAACTTTTATTGAATTAGAAAAAGAAGATGAATTGGTTTTATTATTGTTTAGGCGAATATCACGGACGTTACAAAAGCTTATCCCGAGGCATTTTTGTGGCTTTGTTTTTTTTTAATTTTAAAAAGTCGTTGCTAACGCAATACGTGGCTCCGTATCAGGGCCAACAACAATAATAATAATGTATTCGTTCCAAAGCCCTTGATCACCAGAACTATAAACAGCATTCATATACGCTTGAATTTTTAATTTTTTAAGGATCTTTAATTGATCATTAAACCAGCCAGGAATGATATTATTTTTATTATTTATAATTATATCTCTGGAAAACGATTTAATACATGCTGTTAAATTAAGTTCAAAAATCCTAGCCGCACAGTTAACATCTGTAAATGCCATTGAAACATCATGCTGAAAGAAATAATCAATTAAACTGTGACTAAAATGCTCTTTATCGTACTTAAACACTTTAACAGATTTAACACTTTCATTATTTCTTTTAGGTACTTTAATATGAACTAAAATTGTTTCATGATCAGAAATTTTATAACAAGGGTTAACTTTGAAGGACACACTATCACAATCACTTTTTACTAATAAATAGTCTATTAGTGATTTGCTAACACTAGTGATTCTAGTTGGCTCACAAATTAATTGTTTCAAATTTTCATCACTTATTATATTTGACATTGGTCGTGAGTCAATTTTTAATAAATCAATATTAAAGTCCCCCATGATAATACAATTTTTATTGGGTTCAATAAACTCTTTACAGAATTCAGAAAAACATTCCAGGAAATATCGAATTGAATACACAGATGCAGGTGACCGATATAATACTGATATACACCATTCCGAATTAACTACTGATATTTTAATTGATATAATCCACAACGATGTTGATTTTACTGTATTAATAATATCAAATTGAATTATTTTTTTAATGTATATGGCAACACCCCCAGTATGTCTAGAGTGTGATAAACACGAAATAACATTATAATTGTCCATTTGGTATTCAGATTCATCCACTTGATCGGTGATGTGCGTTTCACTTAACAAAACAATGTCTAAGTCTAAATTACAGATGAGAAGTTGTAATTCATTGAAATTATTTAACAACCCGTTTATGTTTAAATAGGCACCTCTTAATTTATAATTGACATTATTTGGTTGCTAGAATATTCTTTTTCTTTCCACATTAAGTTATGGTTAATATCAAGATTTAACTTAAAATCTCTGTTCACTGAAACACAGTTGATACATCTGAAATCCACAACATTACACTCTATACCATCCATATGTTCTTCGGCACATTTATAGCATTTTTTATTATTTGATGGACAATTATTGCTAGAGTGTTGAAAACCTAAGCATTTATAGCACCGCTTTACATATGTTCCTTCGTAAACTTTACAAATATTCCATCCTAAGCGTACTTTCCCTTCTTTCATTATACCATTAAATATGTCAATATCCACTTCAATAACAGCACAGAATGGATTAAAACGTGATCTACCCTTAAAGAATGCCTTAAGAGAAATTGAACTTTGGTTTAATAAATCATTTTGTCTCTTTAGCTTCTCAATGATGTCTTCTTGTGTGATGTCATCAGATATTCCAACGATACGAATTCTAGGTTTACGCGCAACAGCTAAACTTATATTATAACTTTCACCTAAAGCATTTTGAGCTACATCTCTGAATTTATTAGTGGATTCATTATTGTCCAAATCTACAATAAGAACACCACTTTTCTTAACTTTCATTTGTGTAAGTTTAACATTATTTTCAACGGGATCGATATATGATTTTATATCTTTTCTTGATTTTTCCGCATCTTGTTTACTTTTAGGTTTAATAATTACAGATGGTGCCTTTTTGACAATCTCAGCAAATGATTCATTTTTCTCATCTTTCTTACCATTTAGTAGAGATAATTTAGTAACAGCTATATTTTGGTCAATCATACATTGTTTCATCTCATTCAACACTTCACAGTTATTCAACTTCAATGTATTAATTTTTTCTTGCAATAAATTCATCGTTTTTTCATGTTGGAGATTGTTGATTTTGTTATCATTAACAACAGTTATAACATTTTCAATTTTTGCAATTACTGCTTGTCTGTATTCAATACAATCATCGCATATCAACAATATGTTATTATGACTTCGAATTCTTTCACTATCATACTCACTTATACCAATGCATTTCAAATGGAAAATAGCACCACAACATCCGTTACAGCTAATAGATCCATCATTACGAAAACCTTTATTACACTTTTTACAGTTCATTGTTTTTTACATATGAAACTTTAATCACTACAATTTTTAAGAAAGAACATGAAGATTAAAGTTGAAGCACTTAATCAATCACAATTTAACTATAAGAATCGGTAAAGTTCGAAATTCTATCACAACCTTTATTATATCAAAATTTATTAATATACTCAGAGCTTAATTAAACACATGCTATCACTTTGAAAGTCAAATTGATAATGATAACACTTAAAACTTTATTCACAAAAACTAATTTACTAATTTAAAAAATCACTTTTATAATTTTAACTTTACCGTCGCAGGTTTAAAATAAAACTAATCTAGTTTTGCAAGACATCCCTCCTTATACACGATTCTGCATAATCTCGATCATTCGAGGTCACCTTTTAGAAACCTTGAGAAAACACTAGAATATTCGATTATTTTACGTTATGATGATTTGATTCATAAAGTAATTTTATGTTGACCCAAGTTCTAAGAATACAACAACAACATTTCATTAATTTGTTGTTTTGTTATGATTTTTCTGTAATCGTAACAATACCCGCCACTCGTCCCGAACAGTATCTAGCTCTCCTTTATATAAGGCTAATCTTTCAAATGTACAACTTTCGCTTTGCCTCGATGGCCTTTTCTAATGCTATAAACCACGTCATTCAACTTGGAAATAATGTTGTAAGGTCCTTCCCATGCAGCGTGGGTTGTGTAGCCATACTAATTGTCCTTCTTACCATACTGATTGTCATACTTATTGTCATTCAACTATTTTCGGAAGTGACTTAAGACTTTCTGGGACCTCAAATATGGAGCAATACCATCAACATCATTGTCTGCGCAAGAATACGTCAATCGAATCAGGGAGAACCTTGAGGATATTCACAAACTTGTTAGGCAGAAGATACAACTGACCAGTGATAGAATGAAAGCCCGATATGATATACGATCTAATAATAAAGGTTTTTACCTTTATTATCATATCGGGCTTTCATTCTATCACTGGTCAGTTGTATCTTCTGCTTAAAAGTTTGTGAATATCCTCAAGGTTCTCCCTGATTCGGTTGACGTATTCTTGCGCAGACAATGATGTTGATGGTATTGCTCCAAATTTGAGATCACCAGGAAGTCTTAAGTCACTTCCAAAAATATTTTGAGCTGGTGTCGTGGTTGTTGTTGTAGTGACGCGTGGTGGTGCTATTCTTCCGGCTCCAAGTCCAAATTCAGGAACTCTGCTACTGCCCTTGGGCGGTACCACAGATCTTCCTTTGTCAGGTCGGTTGGCCTCTCTGGACAATTGAAAAGGTGGTTAGCATCATGTGGCGTGCCCTCACATATGGGACACTTATCAACAATTTCATGGTCAATTCTACTCATGTAGTTATTTAAGATGCGTGACCAACCGGATCTTAACTGCGCTAGGATGGTTCTGGTGCTGCGTGGTAGTTTTACCTCTTCGGCAGCGACTTGTGGTGGTTTGCTATTAAGAACTCGATTCGGAGCGTAGTTCTTTATTGTGTCTTCAACGGTTTTGGTATGTATCTTTTTCAACCCCCTCTTATACGTAGGCTCGTCGATGTTATATATGTCTTCATTGTTTTTAACATCTTGTAGGAAGCATTTCGCTGTCCTTCTTATGTCTCTAGGTGGTGTTGTCATGGATAAGGTGTCATTGCAGGGATGCTGCTCTCTATGATAGGACCAAAGATATTGTTTGGTAAGCATTTCGTTGTGTTCACTGACCGGCAATATGTTACATTCCTCGTGCAGGTGATCTCGGTGGGCCATCAGGTGACATCCGGTTGTGGTACGCAAGGCTGCGTTCTGTGTTATCTGTAACTTATTCCAGTGGGTGTCAGCGACTTGGGGTGTTCATATGGTAGCAGCGTAATATATGAAAGGCTTTCCTATTGCTTTATATGCCGTTATTATTGTGTTTTTATCCTTACCTCACGAACTACCCGCTAGAGCTTTCAGTGCATTATTCCTGTTTTTAAGTTTTGTATTTACTTGTTGAGCATGAGCGTTGAATTTAAGTAGGATCGAATGTTACTCCCAGCAGTTTTGGATTTTTCACAGTAGGAATTAGTATGTTGTCAATGCAGATGTTGAGTGTTGTATTTACCTCCTTCGTCCATGTGGTGAAAAGTGTGGAGGTGGAAATTTCAGTGGACAATTTCAATTTTTTGATTTTAAACCATTCATTCAAGGTGTTGAGGTAGGTGTTTAGGACATTGGTGAGTTGTTCCAGGTTGTTTCCTGTTGCAAGCACCGTGCAGTCGTCTGCATATGATGTGATAGTTATTCCTTCCGGTGGTGCAGGTAAACTACTTAAGTAAAGGTTGAATAATGAAGGCAAGAGAACTCCACCTTGTGGAACTCCTTGTCTGAGCACTCTCATCTTAGATCTAGAGTTACGGAACTCAACGTATGTTTGGTGGCCTCTTAGATAATTGCACAACCAGCGTTTTATTTGACCTGGCAGATTGGTGTTGAATATGTCGTTCAGTAGTGCAGCATGTGACACTGTCGAAAGCTTTTGACAGGTCAAGTGCAACTAAAATTGTTCTAGCACAGGGTTGTTTTTGGTTTAGACCATCGCTGATTTGGTGTTGGATTCTATGAAGCGTGGTGGTTGTACTGTGTGGTCTCATGAGCTGGTGTCGTGGTCTCATGAACTGCTGATCTGTATGCCATCAAAAATAAAGGAATGTGTTGATCCCAGTTACGTTGGTGCTTACTGACTACTTTTGCTAGAAACTCCTCCAGTAGCATTGAATCTCTCCACAATGTCATCTGACTGTGGGTGCGAAGCTGTCGTCCTCGTTTTGTTAATGCAGAGCATCTGGCAAATTTCCTGAGATACAGCCGACTCAAAGTTCCGTCCCTGATCAGTGTGGAGCTCCATAGGAACTCCATAGCGGCTAATCCAATTATTTATCACTGCTTCATTATATATCAGCGATTGTGGTTGCTTCCTGGTTGGGAATCGCTTACACTTTCGGCCACTTACTGAAGTAGTCCATGATCACAAGCACATATTTATTCTGATTATCAGTTGTTGGAAATGGTCTCGCTACATCCGTTGCGGTCCTTTCAAATGGAGCACCTACATTGTATTGCTTCATTTTTCCATGACTTCTTCGTGCGAGTCCTTTTACCGCCGCACATTTATGGCATTTTGACTGTTGTGTAGACATGACTTAACGTTTACATCATATTATTTAGTGTATACCATGCTTTATACAGCAGATATATAAAGATGACATATAGAATAACGCTGTCTATGAAAAGCATGCAATTGCCATGTAAATATTAATAAATAATAAAGTTATATTTATATATTAATTTAATGCTAGTTTTAATTATATAAAACTATATCAAGACAGAACATGGCGCAGTTGAAACGCGATTAAATAATAAGAAAATAAAAACATAAGTTTAAGTGAAATAAAAATAAAATTCTTGTGACGCCGTGACGCCATTTTAAAAACATAAAAATTAAATTGAAATAAATTCCATTAAAATTGAATACAATTATATAACTGCAATAAAAATGGAATTAAAAACGCCGTCGGAACTGAAAATAGAGGGAAATTTGTCGGAAAATTTCCGGAAATTCCACAATCAGCTAAAAATATTCATGAAAGCGTCAGGTGCGGATAAAAAAGATGACGATATTAAAGCAGCCATCCTATTGAACATCATCGGAGAAGCAGCTGTTGAAATTTATGAATCGTTCGACCTATCTGAGAAACAAAATGATTCATACGACGAAATCATCAAAGCATTCGAAAAATATTGCTCACCAAAAAAAAATATTTTGTTTGAACGCCATCAATTTTACAGTAGGAAACAAGAAGAGGGAGAAAGTTTTGATCACTTTCTATTAGACATCAAAAAATTAGCTAAATCAAGTGAATTTAACACAATGGAGAATTCAGCATTACGGGACAAAATAGCTTTTGGAATACAAGATCTATCAATACAAGAAGCCTTAATCAAATTAGGAGACCCAGACTTAGAAAAAACAATTGAAACGTGCAGAGTGGCGGAGAGAGCAAAAGAACAAGTAAGCCAAGTACAGCAGGCGGAAAAAGTATTTGAAATTAAACACATAAAAGGTACAAAATTTAATAATAACAATAAATTTGATAATCATAATTCTAAATTTAATCAAAATTCACATAAATTTAATAATAATGCAGGGCAAAGTAAAAATAGTTTTTCAAGTGTTAGTAACAATAAAGCTCAAAATCATGTCTTTTGTAGAAAATGTGATCAGAGACATGAAAAGAATAACTGTCCTGCATATGGACATCGATGTGAGAGGTGTAAATATTTACACCATTTTACAAAATGTTGTAAAACATTACACATTCGAGAAATTTGTGCTAGTGATATTGATAGTTGTAACAATGAGTCATATGACTTTAGAAGAATTGAATCCCTAAATAAAATTATATATGATAATGAGGAGAATGAAAGTTGGTATGAAATTATTGAATTAAATAACGTTAGGGTTAGATTTAAATTAGATACAGGTGCTGAGGC
Source organism: Diogma glabrata (assembly GCA_963693315.1). NCBI lineage: Eukaryota > Metazoa > Arthropoda > Insecta > Diptera > Cylindrotomidae > Diogma > Diogma glabrata. Next base: position 193,998,809 of record OY856188.1, read on the forward strand.
CAATGTTATCCCAATTTCAATATTTAAAAAATTAAACTTAAATAATCAAATGGAAAAGACTCGAATAATGCTGATAGCATATGATGGCACGAAAATTCGACCAGTAGGTTCGGTAAAAATTAATATAAGTCATTTAAATAGTGGAAATAGAATATTTAACGAAGAATTTATTATAGTAGATTGTGAAACTACTCCTGTCCTAAGTTTAAGCGTGTGTAAAAAATTAAAATTAATTCAACGAATTTATTCCTTAAAAACGGAGAAACAAATTTTTATTGAGAAAAATAAAGAACTTTTTGAAGGACTTGGAGAATTTCCCGATCCCTTAAAAATTTATTTAAAAGACAATGTTAATCCGGTTTCAAAACCTGCGAGAAGAATTCCAGTGAAACTTAGAGAAATTGTCAAATCAAAATTAGATCAATTAGAGGAACAGAAAATTATTTAACCTGTCCTTGAGCCTAGTGAATGGGTTAGCAACCTCGTTGTAGTTGAAAAACCTGATAATACGGTAAGGTTATGCCTCGATCCACAGGAACTTAACCGTGCGATCAAAAAAGAATCTTATATGATACCTACGTTAGAGGATCTAATGATTAAATTATCTGGAGTAAAATATTTTACTATTTTTGATTTGAAGGACGGATTCTATCAAATTAAGCTAACCAATGAATCTTCAAATCTCTGTGCTTTTAGTACCCCCTTTGGCACTTACAAATTCTTACGGCTACCCTTCGGTATAAATATGGCTCCCGAACAGTTTCAAAAGTTTAACGAAAAACATTTCGGTGATTTAGAGGGGGTTTATATTTACATTGATGATAGTATGATAACTGGCAAAACTGAAGAGGAGCATGACCGAAACTTAAAAAAATTTGTCGATAGGGCCAAAACCTTAAATATCAAATTTAATGCTGCGAAACTGCAATATAAAGTAGAGCAAGTTAAATTTTTAGGGCATATATTTAATGCCGAGGGCTATAGACCTGATCCTGAAAGAATTAGAGCCATTACCAATATGGAAAATCCTAAATCAAAGAAAGAACTTCAGAGGTTTTTGGGTATGGCCAATTACCTAAGAAGCTTTATTCCAAATATGGCTGAAATAACGCAACCTTTGAGAGACCTGCTTAAAAAGGAAAATGAATTTCAGTGGACAATCAGTCAAACACAAGCAATTAAATCACTTAAGGATAAAATTTGTGAGGCTCCAGTCCTACAATCTTTTGATATAAATAAGCCGATAGTAATACAGACGGACGCATCAAAATCAGGGGTGGGTTGTGTCCTTTTGCAAAATAAAAAGCCAATAGCATTTGCTTCAAGAAGCCTAACAAATACCGAAATAAATTACGCCCAGGTAGAGAAAGAAATGCTGGCTATAGTTTATAGTTGTGTAAAGTTTCATTTATATATTTATGGTAGATCGGTTGAAATCCACTCTGATCATAAACCCTTAGTAGGAGTAATTAAAAACGAAATACAAAAAATAAATTCATCTCGGTTAAAACGAATGAAATTAAAACTACTTAATTATGATTTGACAATAAAATATGTTCCAGGTAAGGAATTACATATTGCCGACCACTTGTCTAGATCTTATTTAAAAGACGAAAGTGCAGACGAATTTAAAGAATTTGCAGAAGTAGTTCACACTATTGATATCAGTGATCCTTGGAAAATACGATTCCAAGAAGAAACACAGAAAGATGAAGTATTAGCCTGTTTGATAAAAATAAATCAGGAAGGTTGGCCCTCAGACAAGAAACAATTACCTGAAATTGTAAAATCATATTTTAAATTCAAGAATGACATTTCTGTGGAAGAAAATTTGGTATATCTAGGAAGTCGTGTGATGGTTCCACGAGTTCTCATAAATGACATGCTAAACAAGCTACATGAAAGTCATACTGGTATGACAAAATGCAAACAAAGAGCTCGAAATATTTTATACTGGCCGGGGATAGACACAGATATCGAAAATTTTATAAGTAAATGTCGTATATGTGAAAAATACTTACCCTCGAATGTGAAAGAACCTCTTATTCCACACGAAGTACCACAACTACCATTTGAGAAAATATGTTGTGATATTCTGTATTATGGTGGTAGAGATTATCTTGTTGTTAATGACTATTTTTCTAAGTGGATTGATGTCGTACCACTTGAAAATAAACAATCATGCGAAATAATTAAAAAGCTCAAAACAATATTTGCTACTCATGGCATACCCAAGGTAGTAATATCAGACAATGTACCGTTTTCATCTAGAGAATGCACCAAGTTTAGTGCCGAGTGGAATTTCCTATTTAGAACGTCCAGTCCAAGATATCCACAATCCAATGGACAAGCTGAAAAAGCTGTCAACATTGCAAAAAATCTAATTAAAAAAGCGATGGATGACGGAAAAGATATTGAGTATGCATTATTAGAATACAGGAATCATCCTGTAGCAAAACTTAACGCGTCCCCATCACAAATTTCGTTTAGTCGAACTACCCGAACAAAAATCCCAATTAAAGATTCATTACTGGAGCCAAAAGTTGAAACCTCAATAAGAGAGCAATTAATAAATAGTCAAAAAGACGTAAAAAATCAGTATGACAAAACGGCAAAATCTAGAGCAGAATTTAATCCAGGTCAAAATGTATTATATCAATATAAAAATATCTGGAGACCAGCAAAAATAGTAAAGAGACATTCCACTCCAAGGTCTTATTTGATACAAAATGAAGATCAGAACATATTGCGTAGAAATTCTAGACATTTAAGGAAATCACAAAATGAACCGAATTTTCATTATAATTATCCAAACAACAACTTAATCGGGGAGAGGAGGAATAGTGAACACAATTGTAATAATTCGAATTTAAATATTACCGAATCTAATAATCATCAAGCGAATGATTCATTTCCGAGAAATATAGATCATCCTGCATACGTAACCAGAACTGGTCGAATTTCCAAACCACCAAGTTATCTGCAATGTTATGATAGGAATTAAAAATAAAACAATAATCGAAATTATTATTATACAAAAAAAAAAAAAAAATAATAATAATGGTTATTTAAATTTCTAATGAAAATTTATAGAATTAAGATAATCAAAGAAATATTGAAATTTGAAATTGTTATAAAAAAAAATAATAATGTTTATTTAAATTCCTAATAAAATTTATATAATTAAGATAATCAAAGAAATATTGAATACTTGAAATCTATATAAAATATAATGTTTATTTAAAATTTCAATAAAAAATTATAGAATTAAAACAATCAAAGAAATACTTGAATACTTGGAATTAGTTTTAAATATAAGAACTGAATCTAAAAAATTATGGTGCAAATTATGAAACTTTTTGCAATCCATACAATTTTTGGAGCGATCTAGTTTCGAACCAATGAGAAAATTTTTAAACTTTAAAAAAGTTTATCATTCTCATCAGGGCTAGCCGACTAGATAAACTCTACCAAAAAATGTTAACGCTAATGATTATAAACCAAAAATTAGGTTACAACTCTAGCGAAGTGTTAAAACAAAAAATTTACATAAACATACATTTAATAAATTCAGGTTTAGTCAATTAATTTCTCTGGTGATCACTGTTTTGTTATACTCTAGATTTTCTAGTATTGAATAACAAAATTGTATCTGTGAGAAGAAGATGACTAGTCTTCACTTGTGTCTATTGACACATGATCAACAATTAATTCAGTAAATTATTTGTGATGTAACATCACCCCGATGGAAAATCTCCCATCAAGAATAATATAAGAACTGAATCTAAAAAATTATGGTGCAAATTATGAAACTTTTTGCAATCCATACAATTTTTGGAGCGATCTAGTTTCGAACCAATGAGAAAATTTTTAAACTTTAAAAAAGTTTATCATTCTCATCAGGGCTAGCCGACTAGATAAACTCTACCAAAAAATGTTAACGCTAATGATTATAAACCAAAAATTAGGTTACAACTCTAGCGAAGTGTTAAAACAAAAAATTTACATAAACATACATTTAATAAATTCAGGTTTAGTCAATTAATTTCTCTGGTGATCACTGTTTTGTTATACTCTAGATTTTCTAGTATTGAATAACAAAATTGTATCTGTGAGAAGAAGATGACTAGTCTTCACTTGTGTCTATTGACACATGATCAACAATTAATTCAGTAAATTATTTGTGATGTAACATCACCCCGATGGAAAATCTCCCATCAAGAATAATATAAGAACTGAATCTAAAAAATTAAGGTGCAAATTATGAAACTTTTGCTGAATTAATTGTTGATCATGTGTCAATAGACACAAGTGAAGACTAGTCATCTTCTTCTCACAGATACTATTTTGTTATTCAATACTAGAAAATCTAGAGTATAACAAAACAGTGATCACCAGAGAAATTAATTGACTAAACCTGAATTTATTAAATGTATGTTTATGTAAATTTTTTGTTTTAACACTTCGCTAGAGTTGTAACCTAATTTTTGGTTTATAATCATTAGCGTTAACATTTTTTGGTAGAGTTTATCTAGTCGGCTAGCCCTGATGAGAATGATAAACTTTTTTAAAGTTTAAAAATTTTCTCATTGGTTCGAAACTAGATCGCTCCAAAAATTGTATGGATTGCAAAAAAATTCATAATTTGCAGCATAATTTTTTAGATTCAGTTCTTATATTATTCTTGATGGGAGATTTTCCATCGGGGTGATGTTACATCACAAATAATTTACTGAATTAGTTTTAAAGAAAAAAAAAAAAAAAAATAATAACAATAATGTCTAATTAAAATGTATAGAATTCAAATAATAAAAGAAATCCTCAAATGTTAAAAGGGGAGATGTTGTGTAGACATGACTTAACGTTTACATCATATTATTTAGTGTATACCATGCTTTATACAGCAGATATATAAAGATGACATATAGAATAACGCTGTCTATGAAAAGCATGCAATTGCCATGTAAATATTAATAAATAATAAAGTTATATTTATATATTAATTTAATGCTAGTTTTAATTATATAAAACTATATCAAGACAGAACATTGACCCAACTCCACAATTGATTGCCGTGTTCGTGACTGCAATAAAACCGTTGTCGTATTTTTGCAAGAGTTTTGTTGATTCGAAGATGACCTCCACTCGTTCCTTCGTGATACTCCTTCAGTACTGCTGGTATTTTCCCTTTTGGTACCAAGATTGCTTTATCTTGCTATCTGAGCTCTTCCACGCTCTCAACATCCATCCTGTAAATGGAGGCTGTCCCATTGCACCCAGTACGCCCATACCTATACCTTTTAAGACCTAGGTCCCACAATAACATATGCGTCCTAAGGTGTTGATGGACGCTTTGTTTGAACCTTCGAAAAAGGAAACGACTCGAGGCTTTTGATTCCGGAAAATCATTCCACTTAAACGCTGGTCGGACAAAGAAGTCATTTTGTATTCTGTCACTATAACAGTGAGAGTGAGTGATACCAATAGATTGGTTTTTTGCACAAACAGACTGACGAGATCAATAACGGTGCGTCGATGCTATAGGAAATCAAGATTTGATGCTAAATTTCGTTTATCCACAATTCGTATGGCACGTTTTGAACAGAGTCCAAATAAGAAACGGACGGAGCACAAAAAAAGTTGACGTATAAACTTTGGTAATTTGTTTTTGTTGTACAGTTTGGTTTATTTTTTGATACGAAAAGATCCAAAATGAAATAAACAGTCAAAGTTAAGTTATTCGTTTCTGTACTGTGATAAGTTGTTGGCAACATGATTATCTAATATCTATCATATGCTTTCTAGACTTTTTCTTTTAAAACTACCTAGCTGAAATCTAGTCATAATAGACACCATCTACATGGAATTGATTACAGATTAAAATATTCAATTGAATTATTTATTAAAAAAATAGATAAGATACGCTGAAAATCAAAAACTGTTGATTTTTTAAAATTGTATTTTAAGGTTGTTAATGTATCTCTTACCATTTATAATGTGAATTGTGAAAGATACTAATCGAATATTGTAAAATAATTATCTTATAATACAATAATAATTAGCTACTGTATTTAGGTAGCAATCAGGCAACTATTTTAAGGTAAAGTTAGTACGTATATAATGTTAAAGTAATTTTCAAATGTACGCATATATACCCACCAGTTTTCCATCTTGGAATATGGTTTCGAATTTCAAAGCTGAAATTGATTTTATCATCTTTTAAAACTAAAACATTACAATTGGTGACCCCGACAGAAAAAAAAATCGGGTTCGGGTTTAGTTATATTGGATTCTTAGTTAATTTGATTTCTGATCGCCCGGATTCAACTTTCAAGCAAGACACAGTGAAATGGATTATTGAAATGAATGAATTATAAAGATGGGCGCTTGACAGTTGACGTCAGCATACCTCAGTGAATTATAGACGGTTCAAAATATAAATTATACATAAAAACATTAATAACGACACTATTCTAGATTAAACTTTATTAAATATTCACATGTATTTCTATAGCTTTTAAAATTTGATACAACAGTCTTAAAAAAAATTTACACTTGTCATAATGAAAAGTTTCAAGAGCATAAATAATTGAAACAAAATTTTCATTTTATTTCACAAATAATAGTTTGCACTACAAAAGAAACATTTTAAATAAAAAAATTTATATGTGTACCAAAATCATATTAATTATTAGAAAATATTAAATTTAAACAATAGATTGCTTTTGTAAATATTGATCAAACAAATAAATATTAAGTGAAACATCAACAATCTTATCCTTTGGTGTTTTATCAACTATTCCACTCAAATCGTGCACATAACCAGATAGTGTACGTAAAATTCCAGCTTGTGGTTCAAGGAATTCTTCTTCAATATATTGTGAGACTTCTGGATCATAATGTAATCTATTTTCAGCATGTTTAGCCGATTGATGAATATCAATTGCATCAACATTAATTTGTTTTTCGATATCAAGAGCAAGTGCAAGACTTTGAAGTTCATTTTTGGTGTATCTTGTTGTTGTTGTGTATGGAATATCAACGGTTGAGCTGAAATCCATTTTTCCACCACGTTTTGTAATATGTTTGATTACATCGATTCCATCATCCCATGATTTATCCGCTAGCTCACGATATAATTTTTCAAATCCAGGTCGGTTACTTACGTACGTACCATGATAAACGGATAATAAAAGAAGTTGATATGATTTGATTATTTCAGAATGAGCAAAAGCTTGAAGTTTTGATAGAACGTTGGAAAAGCTGGGTGTTAAGATGTCACATTGTGTAAGGAAGCCTGTAGATAAATAAAAAAGAATAAATATGTTCAAAAATAAAAACCACGAAAATAAATCAATTTCCTTATTCATTATAGTTGGGACCGCCCCTATATATCGTTAAAAATATGGATAATTTTGATAACAACTCAAATTAATACAAAAGTAACAGAAATTACTCAAATTAACACAAACATAAATAGCAAATTAATCAATCGTCATTGACGGGCATGGAAAGTTTGTTTTGACTTACTTTTTTTGTCTTCTGGAGTACATCTTTCAGTTGCATCTTTGTAACAAGCTTCTTCGTCTGCATAACAAAGTGCAGCCAAACTCAACACTAATAAAACGTAAATCTTCATGTTTCTATCTGAAAAATAGTTGTATAATAAATAACTATTAATTTTTTGTCAACACAAAAAATAATATAAAAAAACAATGACAGAGGGGAAATTTTCATTGTTCAAAAAACAAAAACTACTATGACGAAAATTGCATGTTAAAAATCTATTTTTTTAATTATTTACAAATAAACAAAATACTTACAAGTAAACTTTATATTTTTAATTAAATATATCACAAATAGAAATTATTTTATAATTTAAGGACAGTTATTATTACGATGTCTTGTAATCTTCGAGAATAAATTTGTATTGAATTAATCTTTTGTCCACATTTGAATAATAAATTTTTTTTGGAGACTTATGATAAGGTTTGAAAGTGGGGATGTAAAACAGAGATAGAAAATAAATCATGATTATAATAAAAACCCATTATTATTAATTAAAATATTAAGTTTTGTAATCAAAACTAGTTTATAGAACATAATTTAATTTATAGCATTAACGTTATAAAATATTTACATTATTTTATTTGAAACATATCGCAAATCAAAATAGTTTGAAGAGAGAAACTATATACTTATCAAAAAGAAAACAATTGATTTTGATTGGATCAAATTTTCTTAATTGTAGTGCCGTCTGAATTTTTGTTGTTAATCACTTGTCATTTACAAAAAAGTCGAGTGCAAAATCAATACGTATTTAACTGCAATTTGTTATTAAACATAAAAATTTTCATAGAACTAAACTAGATTTACAATCAAACGGTGATTTTCAATATATATTTAAAATTTAGCTTAATTTTGTAAAATACTCATTAGTATTTAAAAGGAATTCAAAATATAAAGATCAAAAGGGAAGATACAATAAAATGAAGACATTTGTATTAGCAATTTTTACCGTATTATCGGTTGTTTCATTTGCTAATTGCCTACAATGTGAGTAATTTTTTTTATAATATTATAAATCTAGTGGTATAATTTCATCATAACACACATAAATCTGTGATCATAGTTTGATGGTGCTCCCCTTCACATTTGTGTTGTGCATAACCTTACACGTCTTATTTATGTTTTGATTGTGCAATATTATTTGAAATTTTAATTAGTACAATGAGGCTTCGAAATAAATATTTGAATTAAAGGACTTGTATCTTTTACATACTTGTTTTTTTTGTAAATAATTGAAGAATGAATGAAAAGAGGTTTCTAAAACTGGCACTCAACAGCGCTGTGTTAAGTAAGAGAAACATATGATTTTGACATATGGTCGTATAAAAATATTTTGATTTGTATTTAATATCGGCCATATCGAAAGATTTGATATCTAATATTATGTAGCATAATCGCATAATAACATGCCTGCTGCTATTATGAAGTTTGTATTATTTATTAATTAATTTTTAAAAGAAATCCATAAATATGATTTCACATAATATACAAAAGAACAGAAATGGGTACAATCCTATTTTATCCCCGTTAATAAAAAGTTGAGTTTTTTAGATAAATAGAAAGATTAGGTCGGTCCTCTGCATCCTAATTATGAAAAAAAAAATTTGCAGAAATGAGGGGGTCAAAAGTTATAAAGGATCAAACTTTCAATTTTACCTTGGTCCGTCCCCATTTGATTATTTTGTAGTTTTTTAAAATAAATATTAAGAAAATAAATAAGTAAGCGTTGATTTAATTATGATTTATTTCAATTTTGTTGAAAAAAAATTATTTTTTTTTACTCAGGGGCGGCCAAATTGGCAAATTATGAAACACTACGTTTTAATTAATTTGTTTAATATGTATTATAAAAAACTACAAAATAATCAAAGCGGGGACCAAGGTAAAATTGAAAGTTTGATCCTTTATAACTTTTAACCCCCTCATTTCCGCAATTTTTTTCATAATTAGGATGCAGAGGACCTAATCTTTCTATTTATCTAAAATAAACAACTTTTTATTAACAGGGATAAAATAGGAATAGGCCCAGAAAAGTTTACAAATTAAAAAAGATTAAACTATACAAATAATAATAATAATTATTAAATTATGGTGTAATTTATTATATATTTTAATTCAATAAACTACCGGATGATGACAGATTTTTGATAATTTAACTCGATATTTAATAAAAACACGTCGTTTTTCATTTACATCCTTTTTACACTTCATTTATTACACTGTCAAAACTAATTACCCCAATGCCTTGCTTATTTTTAAAATTACCCACAATTCATTGGGGGTTAGATAAAACTGGGGGGTTAGATAAAAAATTTAATTTGATTTTTATGTTTTTAGGGTTCCGTTTTTATACGGAAACTACTGATGAGACTACGATGTGTTTTTGTGTTAAAATCGGTTATCTCATAAACTATAAATCCTATGGACCTGAAATTTAAAATACGTGTTATCACTAACCTGTCCCCTGAAGATGACGGATACAAAAAAAAAATAAATCTGTTTCCGTTTGTTTTACGGGGCTGCGATGTAAAACCTTTAAATGGGTACTTTTTTACCGAGTCAAGTAGGGTATTATTTGGATTCAGTATCCCTTAAAAATGTATTTTAGAATTTTTACTACACAGTTTTTTGAATAAAATTGAATAATAGCATTAACACTGTTTGTCGTTGGCACTTGGCGTAAGTTTTCAAATAACATAATGTCAATCTCTTGTTACTTTACGCAAATAACTTATTTAATAAGTTTAATAAAAAATTAAAGAAAACAAAGTTTTTTATAATTTTACTGTTACTCTATATTTCAGGTTGTTAGGCCATCTTCTGGAGCAAAAGTCAGTCATTACTCCAGAAGATGGCCTAACAAGCTGAAATATATATAGAGTAACAGTAAAATTATAAAAAACTTATTAAATAAGTTATTTGCGTAAAGTAACAAGAGATTGACATTATGTTATTTGAATAATAGCGTTTTTTCATGTTTTCTTACCCCACTTAGTTCCAAACCTATTTAATAAAAAAACTTCAAAAGTCTTAGGAAATATAGAAAAAGTGGTAACTTTTGAACGAAAAATATAGCGAAGTGTAAAATACTCATAATCGTATTTATTAAGGGGGTGGGAATGAGAATGGGGAAAAACACCATTTAAAACCCAGCTATGTGAGATATCATATGAACCAGCACTTAATTCAAGAAACATTGTAATTATTTTTAGAATTTTGCAGTGCACAGTTTTTGAATTATTGTCAAACAAGTGCAACAAAAAGTTTGTCCCACCCCCTGGGTTTCAAACTTAATTGATTAAAGAATTTGAAAAAATTCACAGAGAATGGAAGTTTGATAAATTCTGAACGAAAACTATAGCGAAGTGACACATAATTATTTTTCTGTATTTTGAGGTGGTGAGATTGAAAAAGGGTAAAAAAATATTGTTTGGCCCTAACAAGTGGAGTGCCATATGAAAGAGCACTTAATTTAAAAAGCATTATAATTTTTTATAGAATTTTACACAGGTTTTGAATCATTGTCAAAAAAGTTCAACTGAAAGTTGATCCCCCCTCTCTACGTTTCGACGTTGATTGACAGATAAATTTCAAAAAACAGACAGAGATAGGAAATTTGATAAACCCTGAACTAAAACTGTAGCGAAGTGTCACATATTTATTTTTCTGTATTTTGAGGGGGTGAGATTGAGAAAGACCGGAAGAGTGAAAAAAATCGTTTTTGACCCTAACAAGTGTAGGGTGTCATAGGAAAGAGCACTTAATTTAAGAAACATTGTAAGTGTTTTTAGAATTTTGCTGTGCATCATCGGTGAATTATCGTTAATTATTATTGAATTAATAATGTATATTTTCCAATTTAAACCATTTACAAGTTGGTGTAATTGCATCTCTCCTTAGTTACCCTAAACTAATTTTGCTAATATTTAACGAGATTTAACATTTTGTGTATAATTTGGATGTCTATGATTTGGTCAATTTTCAATTGACATAGTTATTGACTTTTACGAGGAAAAAATCATTTTCATGCGCCTATGGTATGGCGATATAAAAAGTCTACAACACAACTTTATTTAAATTATTTTTGTCAGTTTGTTCTTCTAGGATTCACGAAACCCTCGGCGAGCGAATTTTGTTCGCACTTGACCGACTTTTTTTATATTTAAAAGGTTAAAAAATAAAATAAAAAATCGGTATTTAACATAATCGGTATTTAAATATAATATAAATATATGGCTATGAATTATAATTCAAATTGAATTCAAGATTAAATAATATGTATAGTAGAATTTTTTTGCCAGCGAATTTTTGACAGCTAGGAACGCAGCAAGAGATAAAAGATGAGACAAAAAGTAAAACAGAGATGTATTATTTATTTTGGGATAAATTTGTTTTCAAAACAATTATATTAGTTAAATTTCTACTTCTAGTTCGTACCTTCTGTTTGTTGTGATATTTGTTTCCATAGGCGTCGTTATTTTTATTATAATTATTTTTAATTATCAAAATTTTGTTACATTGCCTACAAAATCATTAATATTTTTACTAGTTTTTGGTTTTCTATTATAATTGGTTGAATTTCAATAGTAATTTATTAATTTTTATGAGTTTTTTTTCTCCATTTTAATGGGACCCCAATAGTTTTTTTTAATATTTTAATCGAGACACTGAATATGCAAACAATATGCGCATAACAAACAAATTTTGTGTTCGCTGGCAAAAAAATTCTACTATACATACACAAAATAACTACTGTTATTACGAAATAAGGGATCTGATAGAAACAATTAGGTTTTTAATATGGTAAATTGAAATGTTAATTCCATGTGAGTGTATATTAGAATAATTTTTTAACCGATTTTTTGCAACATGGGGGGGGGGGTCGAACCCCCAGCAACCCCACCTTGCGTACGCCACTGCCCTTGTGAAAGGGTTCGCGGGTTCAGTTCCTCCTCCCTAACTTAGATCTTATAAAATAATGTTATTTTATTTTATTGTTAAAAATTGTTTGCGTTTAAATAAAAAAATTTAAAAATTTTTCTCAGACAAAAAAAGTTTGAATAATAATAATTCGAAACACAAAAATGTTTACCAAAGCAGTTCTTGTGATTACGGAAAACTAAGTTTATTCCTTTAGTAAACGCTTTTGTGTTAATGCCTACAAATAGTTAAAAGATTTGAACGTCCTAGAGTTACAAGATGTCGAGTAAAGAAGTAGTCAAAAATTACATAAAACGATTCCTGCATGCAGTATTGCATTATTTTTGGACACGGATGTATATTAGACAAGGGTGGATGTTGACCCTTTATGAACATATATGGGTTATGGTGGGTTGGAACAATATGGATATACCAATGGTTATGGTTGAAAAAATATCAAAGCCTAGTAACATCTCGTCGAGTGCTGTCTCTTGAATGTAGCTTACTCTGTCAGATTAGCAATACGCTTCGTTTTTGTTTTAGAATTACGTTGCCTGCAACCTAAATCTGAGGTGTGCAAAATTCCCTAAAGGAGTACTGTACTTCTGTCCATCTTAGTTTAGCCCAAAACTTATCTTGAGAAAAAAGGCCGAGATCAGAAATTCAATTTTAGTTTCTTTGAAATAAACTTACACAACAGAATATATTTGTATTAGTGTGTTTTTTTTTTGTTTATTTTTTCGGTCCCATTGGCTAATGTTTTAGCATTGGACCTAAAAAAATTTCTCCCAAAATTTCAGCTTTGTAGATCAAACCTGTGAACGGCGCAACCCGAGTTTGTTTCCCATGTAATTAACATGGGAAAAACGACGTTTTTACTCAAACATGAATAGCTGGTAGAAAATTGTTTTTTTTTTATTTCTGATAGCAGCATGTCATAGAGAATTCCTACAAAAAGGGTCCTAAGTACTAAATCCATGATTTCATTATTTTAAAAGATTTGCTCGTAAAACTTCAAACATTCAATTAAAAATCGGATTTCAGGATGTTTAAACGAGCATATCTTTGAAAATAATGAAATCGCGGATTTAGTACACATGACTATTTTTGTAGGAAATTTAATTCTCTATGAAATATTGCTATCAGAAATTTAAAAAAAAGAATTTCTACCAGCTATTCATGTTTGAGAAAAAACGTCGTTTTTCCCATGTTAATTAAATGGGAAACAAACTCGGGTTGCGCCGTTCACAGGTTTGATCCAGGAAGCTGAAATTTTGGGAGAATCTTTCTTAGGGTCCAATAAAAAACATTAGCCAATGGACAGAAAAACGAAAAAAACACCCTAATATGTATATATACGAATTATGTTGTTTTTTGCGGGTTTTTCTTTTTGAAAGGGTAGCAGCGCACCTTCGCTACAACAACATTTGATGATTACCACATATTTTATACTTCGTAAGACGCGTATCCTTGACGAGTCCGAATACTTTTGTTCTGCCATTTTCCTCGATTCAGCCGCTTTTTCGTTCGGCAAGCTCCGAAAAATGCCCGTTCCCCGGGATCTAGTAAATTTGTCACCACAATTTTTTTTTAAACTATGGCGGTGGAAATTTGTTTTAGAACATGAGGGTAACCTTGTCCGACAAAAATTTGTCTCCTATTGTCGAGTCATATAGTTGACATTTTGCCATGTTTGGGTTGTCGGACTCGACAATAGCAGACAAATTTTTGTCCAACAATGTTACTTTCGTCTTCTAAAACAAATTTCCACCCCCATAATTAAAAAAAAAATCGTTGTAGCAAATTTACAAAATCCCGGACAATCGACATTTTTCGGAGCTTACTGAACGAGAACAGAAGTTTCATCATCAAATGAAATCGGCGTGGGCCCAGGGACTTCAAGTCCCTTTCACTAATTTAATCAACCAATTAAAATGAAATTCAACATCAGTCAATTGCATACATTTTCTAATTTAAAATTGAAAGAATGTAATAGAATAAAAAAGCTGATTTCAATTTCGTTTGGTCACCGAAATCTAGATTGTTGTTCGATTAAATATCATTTACCAAACGAAAACAACGTTAGTATATCTATTTATTTTGCAGACGTTACGGTTTTTATTTCTTGAAAATCGGTTATGATACTTTTGAAATAAACACCAATGGTTTCAGATAAGATTCACGCCGATAAAGCTTACCGAAATGTATTGATCATTAAATAGTTATACCAAAATAAAAGTAGAAAAATGTTTTATGGGATGGTTATAGATTATTAAATTTAGGAGGGTGAGCGGAAAAAGTTTGGACAGTTTTGTTGTTGGCTGTTTACAAGAAACCTTCCAGTGCTATAACTGTTACCAATCATTAAGTAATAAATGTGCTAGCAACTGATATTATCTGGCAACAAATAACATCAGTTTAAATATCCTTTATGGTTTGGTTTAAACATTGACTCGCGACAATCCAAAGGCACAGAGGTCAAAAATTTGACTCAAAATAATTTACTAGAAATTCAAAATAGATTCGATCTGAAACTTAAGAAAATATAAATATCTGATACACGCCTTTTATCAAGAACTGTCTGAAGATGTCGATGCGTCTAGCAACTCCTTACGATAATTCACGCGAATCTAGCAAGATATTAGGACGTCTGGCCAACTCTTTCAAAAAGAATGAATGAACATTATTTTGGGCAGAAAAAACAGATGCTACCCAGAATGCTACAAACTGGCGAACTTGAATTCAATTACTGTTTACATTTGTGATTGGTACAAACATACCTAAGTTTGTATGCTATGTTTATAAATACTATGAATATAAACGTATAAAACTTCCTGGGAAGTATATATTTCTAAATTTTCAAAGTGATAATGTCAAAACCTTAGAGTGTCAAACTTTGGTCACAAATTGTGTTTTCAGTTCAAAATAATTTGGTTATAAATATTTGTTTGAATTGAATTGTTTTAAATAAATAAATTACAACCTTCAATTTTGTCTACCATATCTCTATTTGATTTCTTTTTAACTGTGGAGAAATGTTCAATGTTATTTCAAGTTTGAAGACAAATTATACATGCCTTATGATTAAAAAGAAGTAACTCGATCACTAAATATAAAAATTAATACAATCTCCTACATTTCCACAAAAACCACCAATAATTTATTAATCTACTTTAAATAAAAATTTCTTTGCTACTTTGTTTGAAATAAATCAGTAACGATCGTAAATAAATTATCTAATATTATATTATAATTAGTTCATGAGTTCTTGGTGATTTCAATACATGTTTACATTAATTATTTTGATAAAAAATAAAATTTTTTATTTGTATTAAAGTAATTTAAATTTAATCTTGTAGAAATATTTCGATCTATTCAACTGTCGAAAAATTGAATTTTTCAAAATGAAATAAATAAATACAACTGCATGTTGGCAAATTTTATTAAGCCTAATTTTTTTAATTTCAGGTGCCACTCCACAAGCAGACGTCCCAAAAGGTTGGATAGATATTGAAGATGTTTGTGTTAAAGAGGTTCGACGTCAAATTCAAGATGAAATCAAAGCATCAACACAATATATGGCAATGGGTGCACATTTTTCGCAAGTATCTATAAACCGTGCAGGTTTCGCAAAACTTTTCTTCGAAGCATCAAAAGAAGAACGTGACCATGCCATGAAATTAGTCGAATATTTGTTGATGCGTGGACAATTAACTGATCTTCATGAATTAATTAAAATTGAACCACTATCCGAAGAGAATCAATCATGGTCAAGTGGTGTTGATGCTTTACGTGCAGCTCTCAAACTTGAAACTTATGTTACCAAACAAATTAAAAAGGTTATTAAAGTGTGTCAAGGAAAAATTGTTGAAAATGGTGTCGAAAGTGATTCAGGAAAAGAAGATTTCCATGTAAAAAATTTTAAAATAATTCAATAATTACAAATTTTTATTTATTTAAATATTTATTTGCAGCTTGTTGATTACTTATCGGGTGAATTTTTAGAAGAGCAGTATAAAGGACAACGTGATCTTGCTGGTAAAATATCAACATTAGATAAAATGATGCAAACAAACTCTAAAATTGGAGAGTTCTTATTTGATAAAACTTTATTAGAATAAACATTTATTTTTCTTTCTATTCTTATTAATATTTTTTTTCTAATATTGAAATAAAATATTTACTATAAAATTGTGATGAATAAACTAATTTCTTCTTTGATTTTCTTCAAATTATTTTTAATATATTTTATTTTCAACGTGCAGATTTAATCAAAAATGACAAATACATTTTGTTATCTCGATTTAATTTAACATAATGTTATCCGTTGTAATTCAAAGTAAAGTAGTTTTATTACAATTGAAAACATAATTATTTATAAGTCAATTAAACATACAAATATTATTGTAATAATGTAGAAAATAAATTTTTTAGCGATTTTAAAGGTTATCAAAATTTATATTTTATTATGACATAGGAAAGGTATAAAAGAATAATTTATGCTAATGAAAAATATTATAGATGTTTTGTCCACTTTTACAATATTGGAATTCCTAAATAATGCTTACTCGCAAGGAGTGATCAATTTTTATTGCTTTGTAAATTTTTTTTAGTTTTGATCTACGGGTGCGACTATCCAACGTACTCCAGTCTCTGAAAATGTAAAAGTTAACGTGAGATATCAGATACCACATACCACAGGCAAAAGGAGTGAGATATCACTACCCAAGGTGATATCTGAGGGGTGCTGACGGATGAACTGTATTCAGTCAACGGTGTCAATCCTTGCTGTGGAATATTTCTTGATGATGCCACGCTATTGGTTGCTCAAAGAAACAAGCCTTCAACAAGAAGACAATGCGTCACATGATCAAAACCACTAGGTGGAAAACGCATTGGCAACTCCATTTTAGTTTTGTTCCTGCAAACTTTGAAACAAATTTGATTTTTACTTGATTCATTTTTATTTTCTCTATCACATCGTGAAATGTTACATGCTTAGTAATCGTGTATTCAAATTACATCTAAACAATTCCTATAGTAGTCCCAAAATGCTTAACAATGGTTTGCCACAGGGTTCCGTCTTGGCGCCATTACTTTTTGATTTGTACATTCATGACATGGTACAACATCGAGAAAATTTGGTTACGCTGGCGATTGGACCTTGACCGCTCAAGACAAAGGCATGAGAGTTTTGGAAGATTTGCTGTCAACTGACCTGGTGGTAATTAATGACAATTTTGGAACGTGGAGCTTATATCCCAATCTAAGTAAAACCGAGAGCTCATGCTTCCGCTTAAACAACAAAATGGCAAAACATGAACTATCAGTGGTATTTAACGGCACGGTCGTTAAATACAATCAACAACCAAAGTACCGGGCATTACACTTAGAGAATACGTCAAAAAACTTAAAACGAGAAACAATATACTACACAAACTGGCCGGGACGACATGCGGAGCTACCCTCCGCACAACTGCTCTAAGTCTGGTATACTCAGTGGCTTAGTACGGAGCACCAGTCTAGCTCAATAGCACACATACTCAAAAAGTTGACTGTCAGCTTCATACCAGGATGCGTACTATAAGTGGTACTATCGGGTCCACTCCTTTACCTTGACTCTCTGTGTTAAGTAATATCGCTCCACCTGCACTCAGGCGGTCGCATGCTCTCATGCGTGAACATAAAAAGGTATCCAGCAACATCACGTTACCCTTGCATGAATATTACGGTAACCACACTGTTTGTAGACTGAAGCAAGAAAACCTCCCGAAAACTGCCAGCCACCTGCTGGCATAGTAGTACTGTTCCACGGTGGGACTTGATTGTAATGAACCAGAGGGTAGCAATAATTCCATACTAAATCAAATCTTAATTTTAGAAAGAAACATTTCAATGTTGGATATTTCAATGCCCAAAGCATGAAGCCTTCTGCAAACTCATCAAAATTCGATGAAACAAAAAACATATTGCATGGCTATTTGCTTTATGTAATTGGGGTTTCGGAAACATGGCTAAAAAGCTACGTTTCTAATAATGCTGTCGCCATATTGGAGTACAAAATCTACAGAAATTATCGGCCTCTTATTGTTATTAGAGGAGATGGGGTTGCGGTTTGTCTCTGATAAACTTAAAATTAAAGTCGTTGCTGTAGAACTGTAGAATCAAGTGTAGAATATATATTCCTCGAAGTTATTGTGACCAGTTCTAAGGTACTTGTTGGAGCTGTCTATCTAGTTAATTTCAATTGAAGAAGTTTACTGACATATTGGCATGATCGACTTCAATCTCAATCTACTTGAATTTAGTGCCGAGAACAACTGTAAATCATTCTTTGAGAAATTCGATGCAAAATTTCTCCATAATAATAAACCAATCAACACACTTCGATGTACATTATGGCTCTCGTTCCTTGTTTGATTTTTTGTTGTCAACAATGGTAGTCCCTTACTTCTGAGTGACCGATTCTGGGTTACAGGAATTTCCAATTATGCTTTTATCTATCATTCCTTTGATTTCTATTCTCCTAAACTACCGGTAACTTTCTATTTTAGAGATAACAAAGCTGTGAATAATTCCAATTTTCTGTCTGATGTCAGTGTAAATCACTTGACAATGATATTAATGCGCAAATATCCATTTTAAATTCGGCACTCCTTCAGATCTTTAATACGCATGTACCTATTAGACAGTCCACTACTCCATACTATACCGTTTGTCTATATGAAGCAACAAAAGTTTTCATAGAACGAAAAAATTATATTGTAATATATTTTTTTAATATCAAGATGAATGCAACTTACAAATATAATAAATAAAAAAAATTGTGTATAGTATTATTTGATTCTTCGGAATATTTCTTACTTGCGTAAATTTTTTTAGGAGACCACTATTGTTGTTGAAAAGGTCATGAAATATTTCACAAGAATTTGTTAAATTATATTTCACACGTAAAATGGTCTTCTGCTCGAACAATCCGGTCTCGAGATGCTCGAGAAAGAATTACTATCTTTTTTTTTTTTTTTAATTTAACAAACCATTATAAATCCGATTCAATTCTCAACAAAATGAACTTTTAGATGACTGTTGTAGACCCCGAACCGTCCTGGTATACAGCAAAACAACTGGAGGAGAGAAACGAGTTGCAGTTACTCCAGGACTGCATATAGAATTCTATTGAAACCGTGATTGACCGGTTTTTGCGAGTTAAAGTAGCAGTTGCAAAAACTTTAAATTATCCCAATTTAAATCATTTATGGAATAAAAATAAAGTTGATGCGGTTGCTTTAAATATTTTGAGTGCCATTCAAATAGACACAAAATCAATAAAAGCTCTCAACCGTAAGGATGCCTCATTATTATCTACAGAGGGAATCCTGAAATTGTTATTCAAATGTCTTCGGAAAATTAATTCAGAAATATGAAACCACCAAATTGTTATTTGAAATACTCTACCTCTCACTATCTAAGGAATTTAATATATATTTGAAGCTACTGGTATAAGATCACTATCAATTTGAAACTTTTAAGAAACGCTCTAATTTTGATAAAACCTATATGCAATGAAAATGAAATAAATGTTTCTTTATCTGGAAATTTTTGCAGTAAACGGAGAGTACGATTGAATGATAAATCACTAGTCTGAGACCTGAGTGACAAAATCGCTAGTCTTGTGTTGTAAAACTTTTTAAATAGCAAAAATTAAATATAGTTTTAAGTTTTTCAAACTGCATAAATTAAATTTAAATAAGATTTTTTATTCTATATAATGAGATACATATTTATATTTTTTTAAAACAATTAATTTAATTAACTTAAATAATTTAAAATATATATTATTTAATGCATGTTGAATTCTTTTATTTATTGAATAAACAAATTCATGTGTAATAAGCTGATTTATTATTTTTAAGGATCCATTTCTTGTTAAAATTAATTTTTAACAATTCTCGAGAAATTCAAATAATTCGCAATTTTTTCGAGAAACACAATCGTTGTTAAAATCGAGATTCTCGAATCAGAGAAATCAGAAACTCTAGTCTTAATTACGATTTTTCTGATGTGCACACTTTTTGTGCACCGTAGAAAACACGCGTTCAGTCGCAGCATTAGTAATGTATTGACAACGCGTATTTCATAATTTTTATTACATTATATTGTGTGGAATACGGTTTGTTTCAAAATGATGAAACATTTCTAACCATTTATTCTTCATTGTGATTTTTACTGATCCCCAAACTTTAACTTTTTCCTTATCAATATATTTTTTTGATAATGATACTTCATAACGATTAATTTTATGCAAACCCGAAGAATTAATTAATTTTCCATTAATTCAATAAACAGCCTCAAAATAATTATAAAATGTGAAGGGCTTAAAACGTCCCACTCCTATGTGTCAAAACTTGGGTCTGTGGGAAAGGTGTAGTATAGTTAGTTCACTTAATAAGCCGGAACACATATAAAAGTGGTGGCACACCAATAATTTTAAAAATTATTTTTCCCTGAATTAATTAGACTTCAGGATCATTCATCAGCACTAACACCTGCATTACCTAGCAAAATAAGAAAATTCTGGGATTCTAAAAATAATCTAATTCCGGGAGTCACTGCTTTTGCATTTGTGATATGTGATTTCTCACGTTAACTCGTATGTCAATAGCAGGGACTGGAGTGAGCGGGCTTGTGTTGGGTTGGTAATTCTAACTTGAGTACATATTTGCAATCCTACAGTTGTACAACCTGAACATCGCGTATTATGTTACATCTTTATTATCCAAAACACCTAGGCTCATTGTCAAATGTTTATTGTAATGTAAAATAAAGTTTGTACTTTAAAGTAAATAAAATATAAGTATTTTTATTTACTTCACCAATATCCGGAACATCAGGTTATGTGCCCAGGCACCAAAGTGCAGTAAATTGCAGTGTTGTTTTTTCTGGATTTTTGGAGGTGTATCTTGTGGTTCAGTTCATACTCGAAGTAGTATACGAAAATCTCCGTATTTTTTTTTTCAAGAATATTTGAAAAATGGCAAGTTCGAGTCATGTGCCGCTTATTAAAAAGTTGAAAGGTGCTGATGATTATCAGAACTGGAGTTTTGCATGCAAAACATATTTGAAAGGTGAAGGACTATGGAAGTGTGTGGAAGGTGATGATGAAGCAACAAGTAATGAAGATAAAATGGCAAAAGCCGCTCAAAGAATAGTAATGAGTGTAGATGAAAGCCTTTTCTCACACATTATAGATGAAGACACTCCCAAGAAAATGTGGGACAACCTTAAAGCAGTTTGCGAGGATAAAGGTGTCAATAATCAAATGAGATTGATTAAAAAATTAATTAATACAAAATTAGATGATTGTTCTAGCACTGAGGTGTATGTTGAAAAAATTTTAAGTCTAGCTCAGCAACTGAATAAGCTTGGATTTACGGTTTCAGATGAGTGGACTGGCACATTGTTATTACTTGGTTTGCCAGATGAGTACGAGCCCATGGTTATGGGTTTACAAGCTAGCGGAACAAAAATTACGGCTGCAACCATGCGAACAAAAATTTTAGCTACCGTCCAAAAGGATGATATTGATTCAAATAAAAGTGATAATAATGAATCTGCTTTTCTTTTAAATAGGTGCTCAAAAGGTCATTTTAGTCAAAATAAGAGGTTCGGTCAAGGGAGTAAACAGTATAACTCCAATAAAGAACATATGCAGTGTTACAAATGTGGAAAGTTTGGACATCTTAAGTACGAATGCAGAAGTAAAACCAATGTCAAGGACCAAAGTCATCTCGCTCAAGATCCATCTGGAGACTCAGATGAAGATGCAGCCTGGTTTTTATGCTTTTCAGCAAAAGAGATTTGTTTAGAGGGCTGGTATTTGGACTCAGGGGCGACGCAACATATAGAACGCAACGCAACGTAAAGAAAAATTTTGTTAATCTTGAACAAATTGATGATCGCAAAATAACAGTGGCAGACAACAATAAAATAATTGCAGCTGGAATTGGTGAGGTGCAACTTAATGCAAAAGTTTCTAATAAAACTAAAAATTTAACAGTAAAAAATGTGCTGTATGTTCCGCAATTAGCTGCCAATTTGATTTCCATTAGCAAATTGAGCGAACTAGGCTTAATAATCACATTTAAAAATGACAGTTGTACAATAAGCACCAAGTCAGGCAAGATTTTGGGTACGGCAAGAAAGTCAAAAGGAATGTATAAATTAGACATAGCTAAAAATAATGAAAAACCTCTAGTCTCAGTCGATAAGCCAAAAGTTGACATGAAGTGCGACACTCATATGTGGCACAAAAGGTTAGGGCACTTGAATGAGAAGTATATGATCCAGTTAAATAAATTAGTAGATGGGTATAAAGTTACAAAATCCATAAATAAAAAATGCCAAATATGTCTAGAAGGTGAACAGTCAAGAAAACCTTTCAAAAATTCAACGAGTATCACTAGTCGTCCTTTAGAATTGATACATACAGATCTAAATGGACCAATGAAGACTAAATCTATAAGTGGATGTAAATATTTCCTTATTTTTGTGGATGATTTTAGTCGATATACCATAATATATTTTCTCAAAAAGAAAAGTGAAGTTAAACATTTTTTTGAAGTTTATAAAAACTTAGTCGAAAATCAATTGGAGCTTAAAATCAAGGCGTTCCGAAGTGACAATGGAACCGAATATGTAAATAATGACGTAAAAAAATTTCTAGAATCAGCAGGAATTGAACTTCAAACAAGTTGTCCATACACTCCGGAGCAAAATGGAGTGGCAGAACGAAAGAATAGAAGTATAACTGAGAAAGCAAAATGTATGCTTCTGAGGCCAATATGCCAAAAAGTTTTTGGGCAGAAGCATCGGCAACTGCAACGTATCTATTAAACCGTTCTCCAACAGCATCAGTCGACACGAAAACTCCAATTGAAGCCTGGTCTGGGGTAACGCCGAATTTAAATTATCTAAAAGTTTTTGGATGCGAAGTAATGGTGGGTGTTCCAAAGCAAAAACGCGAAAAATGGGACAAACATTCGATTAAGCATATATTTTTGGGATATTATCCTAAAAGTAAAAATTACAAGTTGTTTAACCCTCAAACAAACCAAATAGTCAAAAGCAGAGAATGCGAATTTTTGGAAAATAAGATGTATTTTAAAAGAAATGAAACTAAGAAGATTGAAGTAGCTGCTGAAGAAAATAGTCATGAAATAAGCTCAGATTTGATACCCTGGTTTAATACGGACTATGAACCAGAGCAAAATAGTATTTTAGAAGTTAATATTTCAGAGAATCCAGTCGTAATTCCAGCTAATGAAAGCTCAAGTTCTTCCCCTTAATTTACGCCAAATTTAATTTTTAATGACGAAATTCTTGTTTTCATTTGAATTACGAAATTCTGTTTTCGTTTGAAAAATCGGGACATTTTTAAAATGCCGCGGGACGCGGGACAAATTGTTAAAAGTCGGGACTGTCCCGCCAAAATCGGGACGTCTGGTCACCTTAGTTTAGATCTTTCCATAGTACCACTACTGCGGTTATGGATATCACTTAGTTTGCTAGAGAAAATATTGATAAACGGAAAGCTACTATACTTCTCCTGCTTGATTTCAGTACGGCATTTGATTCTATTGACCACGCCATACTGTGTCAGAATCTTAAGGAATAATTTTTTTTCTCTTCGTCTGCATGCGATTTCAGGTTCTCTTACTTAACAAATAGAAATCAGTGCGTCTCAATTAACAATATGTTAACTCCACTTTCAAAGATCTTATCAGGGGGGGGGGGGTCCCACAAGGGTCAGTGCTGTATTCGTTACTCTTCTCCTTGTACATAAATGGTTTGCCTTCCTGCATGTATAAAATCTTGTCTAGTGCATACACTTGCTGATGATGTACAAATAGCATATTCTGCCTGGAAAAATGCATCTCAAGCATGAAAGTCGATCTTGATGCAATTT
Source organism: Diogma glabrata (assembly GCA_963693315.1). Classification (NCBI taxonomy): domain Eukaryota; kingdom Metazoa; phylum Arthropoda; class Insecta; order Diptera; family Cylindrotomidae; genus Diogma; species Diogma glabrata. The sequence continues at coordinate 194,023,263 of OY856188.1, forward strand.
GTAGTTGGTCTGCACGAAATCGCATTTCTATCAACCCATTGAAATTTCAAGTGATAACTATATAACGGATACCTATAAGAAAAAGAAATTTAAATCCGCTCATTATCAATGGGACTGAAATTTCATATGTAGCTAAAGTGAATAGTTTAGGAATGATTATAAAAGAAACCATGACCTGGGAAAGTGTATCTAGTATATCTGGCAAAATTTGTTTTGCTTTAAGGAAGCTATATGCAATAAATAATCACCTCCCCCTTATCCTCAAAGCCAAGCTTGTACGTACAGTAGTATTTCCTGTATTTTTGTATGGATGTGAGATGTATTCTGGGTGTAGTGTCGGGTGTTTCTATAAAGTTAAGCTCTCTTTAAATTCAGCTGTGAGACTTATCCATTCTCTACGTAAATTTGATCACGTCTCGCAATATTCTAAAGCCTTTCTTGGGTGTGATCTTGACAAGTTTTTTGAAGTACGAATTTAAATCATGCTATTCAAGATTATTAAAAATCAAACCGCAGTTTATCTACATGAAAGATTTCATTTTGTTAAATCGGCACGAACTAGACAGCTGGTGATACCTAGACATAATTCCCTCTCAATGGAGCAGACAATTATGGTCCGAGCTGTCAAGCTGTGGAATCGCATTCCCATCGAAATCAAGAACTTAACATTTCTTTACCTGTTCAAGAGAAAAAGCATGCTGTTGCTGTAGCCTTGCATGAATATATACTGTTATCGCTTCTCTTCCCGCTGATTCGGGGTGGGGTGTATATGGGAGCAAAACTAATGCATATTAAATTTTTTGTTTGTTTTTTCGTAATGTTGTATCTTGTGTTTATAGGTTAATTCAGCCTGGAATTATTATTATTGTATTGAATTTAAATCTTCTTAACCCTTTGAGCCCATGTAGTACTTGATTGAAACCACATGCAATATTATTTTTAGCTTGAGTACTAATGGTATAAAATTAAAACCAGACGACGCACAGTGGGATTTTTTGTGCAATAAGTAATTTTTTCGACACATAAAATTTAAAAATGTAATAATGCAGTTTTGTAGAAAATTGATTCAGTATGAAGAATCCATAAATTGTATCCCAAAAAAAAGTTTATTTGTCTTTGAAATAATGAAATAAAGTCACATGTAAATTTTGGTCCAAAATATTGAAAATTGTTTACGCACTTCTATAGTGTTTGTACGTAAGATAACTTTATTGCTTTAATTTAAATAGTGATTATTTTCAAATATACCCTTTTCTGCGTATTTAAAAAAAATTATAAAGTTCGCTCATATGGTTTAAAAGATATGATAGAATAAAATTTGTTCTATAATGTGCCGTGATTGCAAACTTCCTTGGAAGAAAAAAAAGGTTGCTCGGTCGTGCTAGGTGCTCCCGCTATAATAAAATGAAAGGTAAGACTCCATACTATCAATTAAAAAAAAAAAAAGTTTAAATAATTAATAATCTTTTATAAAATCATAAAATTTATAAAATCATAAAATCATAAAATTTTGGGTTCTATGGGCGGTGGGTAGTGGGCGTGCCCAATTTTCATGAAACTTTATTTTATTCTTAATTGAGGTAATAAAAGGCTCTGTGCCAAATTTCAAAAACTTTGGGCATAAAAATAAATTTTGGGTTCTATGGGCGGTGAAAAGTGGGCGTGGCCAATTTTGAACTTTATATTTTTCTTAATTGAGCTAACCAAAGGCTCAGAGCAAAATTTCAACATTCTACGAGCACTCCTTATATTTTTTGCCAAACATTATATGAACAAATCCCACTGTGCGACGCATGCGCCTTATATAAAAAATGTTCATGTAAAAAAAGAGAAAAATCGCATCTTTAAAATTTAAATGCTCATACAACAGGTTGTGTTTAGGTTATGGTCTTTTATCATACGTTTTATTAAATAACAGATTTTTAAATAAATTTTTAACCGTAAATATGGCTGGTAAGTGTATATGTGTATTTATTCGTTCGTATTTTGTTGAAATTTAATTGTTTTTATCAAACACTATGTTCCAAACTACTAATTTGTAAGTGGTTTGCTTCGAATTCACTAGGAACATAGCTTTTTATATTATACTTAAAATAAATAAAATCTCCGTACATAAAATATTTTTATCTTATCTACCTGTATAGCAAGAAAAAAAATTTTGTTGAACGATCTTGAAAAAAAGAGTTAGAGACCTTCTTGACTGATATACCTTCTGATCCAGAATCAATTCAAACTGATTGTGGATCCGACGACGATGATTTTCCACAAGTTCCGATGATTTTGATATTGAAAATATGGAGATAATATTCGACCTAAATGTACAAGATTTGCCAAACGAAGACAATGATGCAGAACTGTGGGATGACGACGATAATATATTGTTATCTGAAATAAGAAAAGAACTGCTAAAAGATAAATATACTTGGTCAAAAAACGCATCATATTGCAACTTTGCAAGCAGCTTCATAGTGCCCTATGGACCAAATATTCCTGATACCCGAGTCTCTAACGGATGTATTTCTTCAATTGTTTCCAAATTATCTGATAGACGAGATTAGTTTCCAAACAAATTTATATGCAACGCAAAAAAATATCGGACGTGCATTCGAGACAACTACAAGTGACGAAATCAAAATATTTTTTGCAATTAACATGTTGATGATGAGCCTTAAAAAAATGCCTTAAAAAAATGTTTAAAACTACGGTTGTTTTAGAAAAAATGTATGATAAGGCACTGCACATGTCACAACACTCCACTTCAAAACACTGCAATTACTGTAGCACTCGAGATAATCCACATAGAATGCGATGGATGTGCAGTACATGTGATGTTGGACTATGTCTAACACAAGCTAACAATTGTTTTGAAAAATTTCATTGTAAATGAAACTTCAAATTTTTCATTATTTTGTATTAAATGTTCCTTGTGGTATCCCACTGAAACCACTCCCTACCCCCTTTATTTAAATTAAATAAATTGAATTTTCTTCTATAATGTGTTGTTTGATGTGTTTTTATGAAACTTTGATAACAATTTCCAAAAATTTCAAAAAATGTTTGGCTTCGGACTCAAAGGGTTAATTTTGTTTCGTTTTGTTTTTAATTTTAGTTTAGGTTTTCTTTGACTGCTTATGATGAATAAATAAATAAAATAAATTTGCGTCCATAACACCTTAGCATGTCTCAAAATGACGTAATTCCTAATACACAAAACATTTTATTTAAAAGAAAGGGATAGAAATAAACATATTAATCGATGTCAATTTTCTGCACTTCTCTAAAGTCATTCCTTATTGCTGTAGTAATGTGAAAATGCTACGCTTATAACTTGGTTTCCCAATTTAGAAACCATTGTTTGGCAAATTCGGCTTAAGTTATTTCTTCAGACTTCTTGACCATCGAGATTTCAACAACGCGATCCATTTACCCCATTTGGTAATGCAATGAAAATGTTAATGACACAGCGAATAAAATGCTATCGATTCGATCATGAATCGTTAAGAAACTTCTTCTCTGAGGTGTAGAATCGTGATGGAAACGGTATGGAAATTTGTATGCAAAAAAATAAAATGTCCGCCAGATTCGTGAACGAATGCTCTAGTACAGGGATGGGGAACCTTTTTACCATTAAAGGCCAATTATAATTTGGCAAATCGTTAACAGGCCGCATTATGCCGAGTATTGTTATTTAGTTTGGGGGGCTGCATCTGTTACTATAATGGCTCTTTTAGACTCTGTTCAAAAGCGTGCTAAACGAATTGTTAATTTTTTCTGATCTCGTTGTTTTTTATAAATATCCTCATCAGCAGTGTTCGGATGAAATCAAATCCATTATGCCTGCAAACAGTCAAACTGTTGAGATCACTTACTCATCACTGTCATAATGCAGAGGGATTTTTTTGTTCGTACATCGTACAATTGGAACCCGTATCAATAGTCTTGGGGCAATCCACAAAAGTTTAAAAAAAAGCGTCAATCAATACCTCAAAGCGCATCTTGTTGTGGGACCTAGGTCTTAAGAGGTATCTATGTATTGTTGTGACAAACAGATATTTGATTAAATATATTACTTTTTTTCTGAGAGCACAAAAAATAAAAATTAAGACAATAAATGATAATTTCACAAATCCAATTTATTTTATTAATTCGATATTTAATTAAAAAACATAAATAGTTCATCAAATAAAATAAAAAGATGTAAAACATATAAAGGCCCACATAACCAATTTAATGAGACTTTTGTATTAAAAAACTTGATAAAAACTTTATATTAGGTTCCAGCTTATAGTAACACGTACCTTGAGTTGGTCTTCTAAATGAACATCAGCTACCAGGGTCCTTAACAGTGGCGTAGCTAGCATGGGTGGCACCCGGGGCGGATATTGTGGTGTCACCCCAAAAATAAAAACTCAATAAAAATAAAAAGCCGATAAACGTAATTTATAATTTTTTTTAATCAATACAAATGAGCATTATTATTAATAAGCTACATTGGGTCATTGTTGCCCGCAAGTAATTTTTAATTAATTTTGCTTTGCTGAAACTCCTCTCACACGAAGCCACTAATACGCAAATAGTCATAAATAAATTTAATGCGACCGTAAGATTCGGAAGAAATTCTGAAAAATCCCATTCTACGATGAATTTCAAAAAGTCTAGGTACACCCAGCTAGAAACTGTGACATTGGCCGCTTTTAAATGCCTCCTCAAGTTTGGTATCTCTATGAGGAGTTCTGTTGCCGATACCTCATCATAAAAACTGGTAAGTTTTGATGCAGATAATTTCAACTCTTCACTGTTCGCCAAAAGCTAAGTGTTTGTCTGCACAACCTCGAACAATGAAGCTAAATCTTGAACTGACTTAATTCTAGTTCGGAGTTCAACACTGAATCGGTCAAGACATTCCTTTTGGAATGTTTGGACATGTCCTTTTTAAGTTGAGCTCTCAGTGTCGGTCCAACATCAGGGGCAAACTCACCAGCCATTGGTTCTTTACGTTTTTACGATGAATTCGGCTTTCCATTGGAATGTCATAGTCCTCCGATTTTTTCTCAGCAAGAATTATTGCCTCTTCTACAATGTGACTTTGTTACGAATTGACTCTATTTTTGTAACTAATTGATCAATATTCAAGCCCTTACTTTGCAATCCAATCTAAGCACAGATATTATTTCCCTTAGAATATCATTCCAAAACAAAAGATAGCAAAGAAACGTAAAATCACATGCTGCATGGATAAGGTTCTGTGCAGCGCCTCTAGTGTCTACATTTTCTTATTGATCACTTAATTTCTCAATTGCAGCCACAATCCCATCAAAATTTTCGGCCAATACTTTTACTGCAGCATAATGAGCACGCCAATGCGTTGTTAAGAGTCTTTTAACTTTTGTTTTGTTGTGTTTAACAAGCACTTCCCAGCGGCTAGTCGAAGCAGAAAAACATGTAAAAATGGCCTTCCACTGTTCCGAAAAACGTTACACAAGCTACATTTTGTACAAATGAGTGTTGGCCACATAAATTAATTGAATGATCTATGCAGCCGACAAAAATTGTTTTGTTATTTTTTGCTTTAATAATAGCTTGCACTCCTCCATGTATACTACTCATAATTGCTGCATTATCATAACCTTGGGAATAACAATTCATAACATCTATACCGTCATTTTCAAAATTTTTGCACTGACATGAAAACATGTCCTATTTCCAATCGAAATACAGTTGTCTCAACCTCATCGTGCAGGAAGATATGGCGAATCGAACTACGAGATTGATTCAACAACTGTACAATTATAAACCGATGTATTTGAGACAATCACATGAAATATTTATGAGAAAATAAAATATAGTTCAATTAATCTCAAATACTTAAATTTTAAAATGAAAAATTCATGATATAAGGGCAAAGAAATATGTTTTCATGGAAATAGTTATTAACTTTATTCAACTCCTGTTATATTGGATATAACCCTTTATATTTTCAATAAACCTCATTCTGTTGTCAGGACAATGTTACGTCCCAATTACGGTGAAATTGTTTGTAAATATATTTTCTTTGCATGAATAATAAACTGCCACCTTCGAGATGAGGTTGTCATTACTTCAATTCTTTTTCAGTGTAAGAATTTCATCGCTTAAATCAGCGGCTTTTTTCCATGTAAAGGAAAAAATCCAAGGAATACTTCTTTGATTTCCACTTTTCTACCATCAATTTTCACATAACGAATCACTTTTGACATTTGATCAATATGTGAAATGTCAAGTGTGCTATCAAACATAATTCCAAAATATTTAACCGATTTAATTTCGTTGACAAGCTTAAACTTTACGTGGTTCGCTAAAACATTTATGAACTCATTTTGTATATCTGGGTTACAAATATGATACTTTTGGTGATTTACTATGCTCCAAATTCAAAATGTGTTCTTTTAACACTGCATCATATTTTGACAATAGATTGAATAGTTCTAAAAAATTGTCTTTATTTGAAGAACATTGTCCTTCATCATGTCCACGAAATGCTAGGTTTTGTTTAAATAAAAACAGTGTTAAATCTGGATAAAAGATGTTTCCACTTCTGTTTTTCATTATATATTAATTGCAAGGCTGCGTGAAATTTAAATTTTAATTTTAAATTTTATGAAATTTTAACCTCATTTCCAAAGTTTGCCACTTTTAAAAATTCTACAGATGTTTATTTGAAGTTTCATGGTCGGTTACTTTGGGATTTAGTTTCCACCACTTCTGAAATCCAGTCGTAGATTTTTTATTATTACTATTGGTTACTAGTGGGGTGGGATAGCAGAAAATTAGTAGGTTTCTGGCTACCAGCATGAAACTTTCCACACTTTGGCTTAATGTGTGTTCGATCAAAATTCTGCCCAGACCCCATTGTTCAGACCCCTGGTTCAAAATGGCGATGCTACTAGTTTAAAAAGAAAATTTGCTGAAATCGGGCATGTTTGATATCATTTAATATACTTAAGGGTTAAATATCTTGTTATTTTTGTCAATTCCTTAATTTTTTGTCAATTCCTTAACCCTTTGTTGCATCATGTCCACTCTAGTGGACAAAAGTTTAAATTTTTTTACTCTTCCGTAAATGCCTTGACAAATTTAATTCCCATGTTTATTCATTCTATATCATTTGAGCTTTCAACTATTGATCGTAGATGGCAGCACCTCATATAATACTTCACATATTATTTTAAATATATGAGTAAAAAAATTTGTTGAGAAGCTCATTTTCATTCAGTTCTCATGGATGTCCGCTATGATGCAGTGGAGCATTTCCCTCGACAAACTGCAAATACAGCTCAAAGATGCAAAATGGAGCTATGCTCCAGAAAATCTACTTATTCTTGCATCAAATGTAAAGTGTATTTGTGCATTGATGGAGTTTATTCTCCGATGAAACAAATTCAATGGAAATTTCCTCAAGTGTATGGAGAAGATAAGATTGTGTGTATGATAGGAGGCCTTCATATCGAAATAGCTGTAATGAGTATGATTGGTGCATGGTTAAAATGCTCGGGCTGGGTAGATCTTTTGGTGTTATCAGAAATCGCAACAGCTGGTTCTGCAGATTCCTTTTTAAAATGCAGTCATGTCAAACGAACACGCTATGCCCACCAGGTGACAATTGCTGTACTTAATGTGTTACAACATGAGACGTTTAATGCAGAGGATACTAGTGTGTTGGATTATGATTTGTGGGTAGAGTATAAAGTGAGCACATCACCTCAGTTTGCTTACTGGAATGCTGTATTAGAAATGGAAACACATCTTCTTACACTGGCTATGAGTATCAGAGAGGGAAACTTCAACATGTATTTAGATGTCCTGGAAAGAATCTGTCCATGGCTATTCTGTTGTGATCGTGTGCATTATGCCAGGGGGGTGCCAGTTTTTTGCAAAAGCATGCATGAATTGAAGGTTTAGCATCCTGTTACCTATGCTGAATTCCAGAAAGAACATTTTGTTACCAAGAAGAGTGACAGACTATTATCTGCAATATCAGATGATCAAGCACATGAACAATGCAACAAAGTAATTAAAAGTGATGGTGATGGTGTGTTGGATTATGATTTGTGGGTAGAGCATAAAGTGAGTACATCACCTCAGTTTACTTACTGAAATGCTGTATTAGAAATGGAAACACATCATCTTACACTGGCTATGAGTATCAGAGAGGGAAACTTCAACATGTATTTAGATGTCCTGGAAAGAATCTGTCCATGGCTATTCTGTTGTGATCGTGTGCATTATGCCAGGGGAGTGCCAGTTTTTTGCAAAAGCATGCATGAATTGAAGGTTTAGCATCCTGTTACCTATGCTGAATTCCAGAAAGGACATTTTGTTACCAAGAAGAGTGACCGACTATTCTCTGCAATATCAGATGATCAAGCACATGAACAATGCAACAAAGTAATTAAAAGTGATGGTGGTGTCATTGGCATCCTTGATAATAACACTGCAAAAATGGATGGTTGCCGGACCAGAAATTTCAAGAATGATTAAAGAATATCAAGAGGTGGAAAAAATGCGACAAAATGATAGTGATGTTATTTCATTAAGCCGTACTGAAGACACAAAAGCCTATGAAGATCGATTTCAGAAATACGTTCTTGCACTGTTAGCAACTTTTCATATACAGGATGTGATACGGTGTCTGCATTTGCAAGACAAGCTAACTGCCTGGAAAACATGGAATATATTTGATGATGTAACACCAGTTTTTATTAGGTTGTCAAGCAGTTTATGTCACATGTCGGTTTATGTCGGAGGATAAATACAATACACTACAACGATTTACTATACTTATGTACAACAGAACAAGTAATATTGAGGACATAAATGAATGCAAAAGAATTCTGTTTACACGGCACAACCGTTCGATAGAAAATATTCCACCAACATCTGAGGCACTGAAGCAGCATATAAAACGAGCTTCCTTACAGGCTGACATCTGGCGCCAATGCCTTGCCAGCAATCCAATACTTGCCAACCCAGAAGATTGTGGATGGAAGAAACAAGAACTTCCACTTGGTTATGAACCACTATGGACGAATCTTCCAGAAGCATCTGTTCAGTGTCAGGAACTTATTTCTTGTAAATGCAAGAATACATGCAAGTCGTCGTGTAAATGCCGCAAGCATTATCTACCACGCACCTCACTATGTGTGTGCGATGGACAGTGTGTTGGCAGTGTATAACTATTTTCAAATAAAATTTATTCCACATTTGCACTGTTTTTCATTATTTCATTTTTACTTCTTTTCATCGGTTATTTTTGTTTAATTATCACTTTATTCCATTGTATTTCATTTTTTTTTCTTGTATTTTTTCCATTACTCCGCCATTTTTATGTTACTTAGGGTCCCACATGGGTCCAGCTATTGGTGTTTTGTTATATTTTATTATTCATAACCCTTAAGCATATTAAATGATATCAAACACGCCCGATTTCAGCAAATTTTCTTTTTAAACTAGTAGCATCGCCATTTTGAACCAGGGGGTCTGAACAATGGGGTCTGGGCAGAATTTCGATGTAACACACATTAAACCAAAGTGTGGAAACTTTCATGCTGGTAGTCAGAAACCTAATAATTTTACCAAAAAAGGAACTATCCCACCCCACTATACAGCTAATATACGACAGCAGAAGCAGTACAGGTTTTCATTTAAAGGACAATAAACCATCCATGACCGCAGACTTTTTTCACCATAAGGCATCACTTTATAATACTATTCTTTAGAAAGATGGTGAACATCACCTTTTATTTCTAACCCGTGTCTAGATACAGTAACAAACGACCGTTCTCTATTTTGAAAATGTTCGCTTCCTTTTTTTATGATTTCAATGCGAACATTATCAGAGGCGAGTATATTCCAATGTGATACATCTCTTAAGTCCTGAAGTGATTCACCCAACAAATACTGTCTTCGATAGTAGAAGCATTAGCAGCATTATCACTGTCATTTTCAGTATTTCTTTCTAATTCGTCTTCATCATAGGTTATCATTATTTATTCTGTATTGTCGCTGTTACTTTCCGAAGATGAGCCAATATTCTCTGAAACATTCGTTGCATCAACGTGAGAATCAGTTTCTTTTGATGAACTTTGGATATCATCGGGTTTTGTAACATATTTATAGATGGATCCAGATATGCTCTGAGCTGCATCTATTTTAGCCTGTTTGGTCTTTCTCTGCTGGAACCCACTTTTTCTTTAAGAAGTATGAACTCATCGTGGAATATTTATTTTTTGGGATATTTGCTAAACGAAATCTAAAAAAATATTTTTAATTATAGTAAGTATCAGCAAAGCATTAATTCTAAATATATTTGTAGGATACATACATATATGTCTAGTTCATAATAAGTACACTGTGTTAACGACTAAATACACCGCCAAGAAAATTAATTTATTTAAATTTCCTTGTAACAACTTATATTAAATAATATTTGATAAAATGGAATATACAAATCATATGCCTAATATTATAAGGAACTATTTAAAAAAATAATATGTATAAAATCCTAAAAGATATTTTATACAATGAATTGAAACCTAAATTAAATATCCAATTAGAATCCTGCTCTATAATTTACAAAATTAAATGTGATTTTTGTGAAAAATTTTACATCGGGAAAACCGGAAAATGTTTTAAAGAATTATTTTAAGAATACCTTCCTAAGAAGAAAAATAAACAAAATTTAAAGTCTATTTTTGCAAACCATTTACATAGTTAATAACAATAGCTACACCGCTTTTAAAAAAAATTTGAAGGCTTTACATTTATGTAGTCAAGGATCTCTAAAAGAATCACTTGATGAGTTTGAAATTTTCAAGGGATTTAAAACCCAACAAAATGTAATTTTAAATGACAAACTTTCATTTAATTAAAATATATAAATATATAAAACTGAAAACAAACAGTATGAGTATGTATCTACCTATAAAAATTTGCAAAACTGCAGTAATTGCATAACTGCCATTTTATTCCACAGTAATCATTTTTGTGTCCATTGAAAAACGATCTATTCCAATTTATTCCTTGAGTTTCAAGATAAAGGAAAAAAAAATTATTTTGAGATCATTTACAAACACGGTGATTTGATTGTTTATTAGTTTCCTTAGGTGTTTGCATTTAATTTGTTTGAAATGTAAAACATATATTAGGTAGTAAAGTTAAGCTAATATTTTAGAAATTATTTTGGAATAGAGACATTGTAACTCAAGGGTGCCACCCTATCGACAAAGAGTGCCATATTATCGACGTAAACCACTTTTCCTATACAATATTCAGCATATGTGTTTTCAGACCTGCAGCCAAATTCTGTAACTGTGAAGTGGTGAAGTGTTAAAAATTTCTTCATTTCGATTTTATCATTAATTTTTTATCATTTTACCATTTTTGCGATTCTATATGCGATTAGGCTTGCCACCTATACGTTTTTGGAGCGTATAATACGTTTTTTTTATCAAAAATATTTGTGAATACGCTATACGTACGTTTTTTGAAAATATTCAAAAATATACGCTTTTTTGGTTATAAATAGTTAAATTCAGTTGTTTTCAGAAATACGTATCCTAAATGAAGTTTTTCTCTTATTAAGTCAAATGAATTACAGAGAAAAGTGGACTATATGGACTATATTTTAAAATCAACACAAACGCACCTGAATTACTTTAAATTTGCAAATTTGTTTTGCAGCGCCAATTTTAATTGTTTTGTTGAATGCATTTTTAGCGTGATGGGAATTATATGGACTAACAAATCAAAAGGCTTCATACCGATATGGTGAAATCAGAATTATTTATGCATTTTAATTACAGATGAGTTGCAATCCAGTGGCGGATTTACAAATTTGCCGCTTATAGGCTAATTTATATTACCGCCTAATATATTTAAAAAAATTATCAAATACGAACGCAGCGACCAAAAAAAGCGCGCAACAGGCGAATTTTTTTGAAATTTCAAGGTCACGTTATTTACAAGTACTTTAAAATTACGCTTTTAATGAAAAACGTGCAAATCTGGCAAAAATAATTAATATATTACAAAATACGAAAATAATACAAACGTTTATTAAAATCAAATAAAATGCAATAAAAACTGTAGAGCACGCCGCCGCTATGTTTCGAGTATAGAGATAAGAAATTTTGCACATTTTATTGATTTAATCTGGATACTCTGTTTATAGTGGCGGGCGGCTCACGCCGCCGCGAAACGATTTCTATTTTGAAAAATTTTTATATTTTTAAAATTTTTCCGCACAAAAATTTACCGCCTACGAAAATTTGCCGCCGTAGGCTACAGCCTAGCTAGCCTATTTAGAAATCAGCCACTGAGTTGCACTGAATATGCAAGTTTTATTAAGAAAAAAGATAAGTCTAACAAAAAATTGATCGAAGCAGCAATATCGAACAAACAATATAAAATTAAAGCTTTAAATTAAATATTTGGTTCATTCCTATACTATTTGGTTACCATTTATAAAAATTTTAACTCTGCTATTATATCGTTTGGGATTTTTTGTTTAAAATTTCTAGATATTACGATGTATGAATTCATAGGATGAGAGAATATTTCGTCAACATCTAAATCAATATTCTAATCAACATCCCAAGTCACGAGTGTAAATTCATTATTGATTGTAGTCAATCAATGCGAAACTTAGTATCTGACGTAAAGTCAATTTATTGCTATATTTTTGGTTAAGAAATAGGAACATGTGTCTCTGATGAAGTGAGTTCGAATCCTAACAGAAACACAAAAAATTTTTCTGAAGGAATTTTAGAGAAAATGAAAAGTTATTTCGAATTGCAAAATTCAAGTGATTTCCATTATGTACTTATGCTTAATTGTTCACAAAAACCCCATCCCTATGTTATTATATGTTATTACTTCGGTCTGAAAGACCTAAGTATTACATTCATGAGCTCAAAGTGAAATTCTTACCCCCACTTTTTTTGACATTTCTCGACGTTTTAGGACCTCCTGATTCTAAAAAAGCAAAAAAAAAAAAAATGTATGTCTGTCTGTCGGCCGGCCGGCCGGCCGGCCGTCACAACCGACGAAATCTAGAAAACCGCTGGACGGATTTGAAAAATTTTTTTTTCTAAAAATAGGTTTACTTAATAGGAAGAGCCGAAAGGACGATGTGTTCGATAACTGTACCGGAAGTGTGTCAAAAAAATCGAAAAGGTGTCAAAACAAGGAAATTTGCATATTTTTTGCTTAAAAAACGTTCATTTTAAGTGATTACGAGTAGGAACATTAAATTTGGAGAAATCTTGATGGTCGGGATTGGTATGTGAGACCAAAATCTAGATTATTGCATTATAAGTTTGTCAAAAAAATGTTGTCAAGTGTGTCAAAAGAAAGATTTTTATTTATTTTTTTACCTAATTTTTTGGAAAAAAAATAAAATTAATTGTTTGTTTGAAATGAAGTTTTATTATTATTATTGAGAATTATGGCATTATAAGTTTGTCAAAAAAATGTTGTCAAGTGTGTCAAAAGAAAGATTTTTATTTATTTTTTTACCCAATTTTTTGGAAAACAAGAAAATTGTTGGTTTGAAATGAAATTTTATTATTATTATTGAGAATTATGGCATCATAAGTTTGTCAGAAAAATGTTGTCAAGTGTGTCAAAAGATTTTTAATTAGTTTTTTACCCAATTTTTTTGAAAAAATTAAAATTGTTTCTTTGAAATGAAATTTTATTATTATTATTGAGAATTATGGCATTATAAGTTTGTCAAAACATGTTGTCAAGTGTGTCAAAAGAACGGTTTTTATTTAATTTTTACCAAATTTTTTACATAAAAATAAAATTAATGATTTGTGACATGATATTTTATTATTATTATAGAGAATTATGGCATTATAAGTTTGTCAAAAAATAATGTCAAGTGTGTCAAAAAATGATTTCATTTATTTTTTTAGCCAATTTTTTGGAAGAAAATGTAGCTGTTTTTATGACGTAAATGTAATTTAAAATGAAATTGGACATGGAAATTTTTGAATTTGTTATAGTTTTGGAAATATTTTTGGAATTTTGAAAAAGTTTGTATTTTTGATTTTGTAATAATTTTTACAATATTTTTAGAATTTCGGCAAAAGTTTTAATTTTTGATTTTGTAAGAATTTTTGGAATATTTTTGGAATTTTTGAAAATTTTTAATTTTTGATATTATGATAATTTTTGGAATTTTGAAAAAATTTTCAATTTTTGATTTTGTAATAATTTTTGCAATATATTTAGAATGTTGGAAAAAGTTTGAATTTTTAAGAATTTTTGAAATATTATTGGAATTTAGAAAAAATTTAAATATTTGATTTTATTCTAATTTTTGGAATATTTTTGGAATTTTGAAAAAGTTTGGTTTTATTGCATTTAACAATATTTTTGGAATTTTGATTATAATTTTCCGGCAACGTATTGATGTTTCGTGTTAGTTTTGTAATAAATTTTTAAACAGAGATAAAAAATACTAGTACTTTAACAAAGAGTTTTGTTTGATATACATCGCTGCCCAAAACTAAAAACCATGTCCTCATAAAAGTTTTTTGCCGAAAACTATATAAAAATCCTTAACCCAGACCGAAGTCTTGATATCTCAGAGCTGTGAGATTTCAGCCCCTCCATATTTTAGGCAATTAAAGTAAGACATTTTTTTAATATATTTATTTTGTTTATATCGTTATCGTTTTTTCCAATTAACTTATAAAATGAATAAAATATATGCATACGCTTTTGAAAAAATTCAAAGGTGGTAAGCCTATATGCGATTAGAGTGTTAAAAAATCTAATAGCAAGCCCCGCACTGCCAAACGTCAAATATACATAAAATTAAATGTTTATTTTAAGTTTCAACACAATTTAAACGTAAATTTTTACAAATTTAGATATATATATAACTATTTTAGAAATTAAATTTGTAAAATTAATCTGCAATTAATTTAGAAATGCAATTTTTAAAAATCAAATCGCATTGACGTTATGCTGTTTTTTGACATAATGTCAATAACAACAAAAGAAACGATTTCATTTCATTGTCAAACAAAACGTCAGTGTTAACTTTATTGTTTTAAAACTTCACTCACTTAGATATTTTTGCGGTGAAGTGATAAAAAACTTATCACTTCCCCACTTCACAGTTACAGAATTTGGCTGCTGGTCGTTATAAGAATCATTCTTGCATACTAAATAATATAAAGTAAAAAAAAGTCAATATGGTATCTATAGGAATATTCAAAGCTATTGAATAATTGTGGTGATGGTATTCAATGCTCAACATGTTGATTCGATTAATATTTTTAAAATTTTATTTCACGTAATAACTCAAAAATTTTAAAAAGTAGAATAGATTCTTTTTGAACCAATAACACATTTATAGGATACATTTATAATAAGTTATCACAATTTATAAATTAAAGTTATATGGATAACCTGGTTAAAATGGTTTCTAAGTGATTTATCGCTGAAAACATTGTGATGGTTTGTTTAAGTTTTTTACGGTCGGGTGTCACCCCAAAACTTCCAATCCAAACTTCCGATCCAGATAAAATAGTTTTAAAAAATAATATTTTTTTTGCGAAATGCATGGATTTTTTGCCACATATCATAAATATATCGTAAATTTACTTTGCAAAGAAATATTGAAATCGTTTTGCTTTATCAGTTTATCATAATATCACACAAAAATGCAGAATTTCTGCAAAATTCGTCATCTAGTAATTCGCAATGCTGTTTTTGTTCCTCATACAATTTCACGATTTGCTCTCGCAATGATAAAACTTTAACTAAGTAAAACCATTCCTTTTGATAGCCAGCGCACTTAATAATGATACGGTAAATCTACACTGTATGTTTCATCATCTGATATAAGCAAGTTTCGAAATTGGCGGTGTCGTGATGCATTTTCTTGGATAAAATTTACAAGTACAATAATATGTCTCTATATTGTATTGCTTAATATAGTAGATTAAGCACAAAGATTTTGTTAGTGCAATATACAATGAAAGGAAATAATTGTAAATTTAAATTACTTTTTTAACAATGAAACAACTCCTTCTTTTTTTGCCGCTCATGGAAGATGCACCATGGCGGTGCACACACTCACCAGATTATCCAGATTTAGTCCTGCTTCACAATATATTTGTTGAACGTTATCATGGGTATCTATTCCACGTGTTCTTCCAGTAAGCGTGCCCATACCGAGTAATTCCTGATAACATTGAAAATCTTCAGATATAGCACGAATAAAATAAAATACCCGAGCCGAGTCAGTTTTATCAGTAGATGCATCTAACGAAAAATATACATCCTTTTTTGAATAATTGTGCGAAGCACATTGTAAGCTAATTCGTATTGCCTATCAGTAAAAGCCATTTTTGAAATGCGTAGTTGTTTTTATTTTTCAACATTTTACGATCTAAGCATCCAACTGCTTCAACAATGTATTAAAAGTGTAAAATCATTTTCGCTAAATAACAAATTGTAGTTGCTATGGTATTTTCATGAAACTTTACAAAAATTTTAAATCACAGTAACCATTAAAAAAAGAATATGAATTTTGAATGTTATGTTGTTGATTTCTAATTTAATAATTTATAATAGATATCGTTTATTATTTATTTACCATCGTAGAAAAAATTGCAATTTCCTACGCGAGATGAAAACATTTTACGTTCACGAAAAAGTCGACTACTTAACTATAAGACAAAATATTTTCGAAAAAAACAATTAAATATTTAAAAAAATAAAATTTTACAAAAAACATTTCAACGAAAAAAATTGGTTTGAATTTTGTATAAAATTCAAAATATGTGATAAGGCCGCAAAGAAAATCTCAAAAGGCCGCAGGTTCCCCACTCCTGCTCTAGTACGATTCACATGTAATACTACCACTTGAATCGCTATGGAATATTCCCCAACGATTCCATAGTGAAATTTAGACAACTTTCTTTAACGATTCTTTATAGAAATTTTATTAGTTTTCACTTACGATTCTATAGGTAGAAATTGTGAAACAAATTGAATAAAACATTGAAATAATTAAAACACATTTTTGTTTAGTTGAATCTAGGTACAACTTTAATAAATTATTTATTTAGGTTAATAGTTTTAGTTTAATTTTTATTAAAAATTAGGAAATCTAAAACATTTAAATTATGTAATTTTTGTAATGTTTTTATTGCGTATTTGTTGTAGCATATTCATCATTTTGTTTTTTAGCTTTTTTTTAATACCTTTGTTCCTTTTAGGTAAACTTGCTACCCGAACCAAATTTTAAATGGAACGGCAATAATGTGAGCTGTCATAGATTGTTTTTCTAAGACTACAACCCAAATTTTGTCTTAGTACAACTTCCCAACATTTTTTTTTGACAATACATTTATATATTTTTAAAAAATTATAAAATTAATATTGCTAAAAAATGTGAACAAAAATAACACAGAAAATTATATGTTAGAGAAAAAAAATTTAATTTTTTTAATTTAAAATTAATTAAACATTGAAAGATTTCTAAAAATTGGATATGATTCATCCAAAAGAAAATAACGAAAAGAAATAAATTTGACGTTTGGGCTGAACTGAAATTTTTATAAACATTTTACAAATTTTTCTCTTAACTGATAAAACTCTAGTGTTGAATAGAGGCGTAAGTTTGGTATGTAGCTTTACCACCTTTCGATATGGTTAACTTGAAAACAAAATTTAGTACAAAAGTAAAGGAAAAAGTGGTAAATGGAACACACTTAATGTTAGTATCTGAAAATATAAAAATAATTTCTTGAAATAAATTTTAAAATTATTTTAGTTTAATATAATACAGAAATGTTTTATGTCGCTGGATATGTCTTCCGTTCCTTCCTCCTTACGTTCAATCTTACCAGAACTTAATCGTTTATTGTTCGCCATTATTGATGTCTTTCTGTAAAAATTTGAGCAAATAGGTATAAATATTTTAAACATAAATTTTAATCAAAATAGCGTTATTACATACTCGAAATTAAAAAGCAACAAATATCTTTAATTTAAACTTTAAACACACTTCTAAAACGCTTATTATAATAAATTGTTTAGGGTAATTAAATGCATCTATACTTAAATGTGATTGCAACTATTTTCTCACGTTCAAACTTTACTAAACTATTAGGTTATACAATTTTTGTTGTTGCATTTTTCTTGTTTTAGTTCAGTTTTGTAAAATTAGTTTATAGATGGGAGTCTGATCAGAGATTTAACCATTCAAAAGTCATTAAAATTTTATAGAAAGAATCGTAGTGTAGTCTTCCTATGGAAAAGGCGTAGAAACTTTCTACTGTATAGAAATGAGATTCGTTGGGTATATGAAAACTTAACGATAGTTAAAATATGTGCGAGAAACAACAACTTCATAAAACAATTCATGTCGTTTTAGTCCAAAAATTAAAATTAATTTTCATCATCTCAATCAATCAATCTGTTGGATCAATGCAAGAGTTTAATGATTTGGCAATAAAAACAGTGCGATGTAATTACATAATGTGTCACAACTCACAACAACACATACCTTTTAAAATCTAGGTCCCACAACCACCTGTGTTCTGAGGGGTTAGTGTAATATATTTTGGAAAACTAAAGAGGATTAATTGAGATTCTGATATAACATTTATTAGACCGACCTTATTACACGTAGAGTCAAAATTAGTAAGAGGAAGAGTATGTGTGTGTGTTTACGAATGTGTATTTTTTTTTGATAGGAAATTCTTGTGTCTAGTGTTGCCATATACAACTAGGTAAATTATTTAACCCAATAGGCAAATACACTACAGACGCTCCCCCTTTGACAAAAATTCATTTATACAAGAATAAATTTTTAAACTAGTACTTAATCTCACTATTATTGTTATAACATTTCAATTTTTAAAATTCTTTTTCTTAATTCTTAATTCTTTTACATATTTTTTTTTTTTTAATTACACAAAATGTTTTTAAACAAATTACAAATTGATACTTGTATAATTTTTTTACTTGCATTGACGGCTGCTAATATTTTTATTAAAGAAAAGACTTATTAAAATTTGTATTGATTGTCTTATTTCATCGAAGAAAATTTAATTTTTTATATTTGGTTTATATGTCGGTGTTTATTTATTTCGAGAATTCAAATGTAACTTTCTTAATCCTTTGTTCTGTATCTAGCTGATTTCTGAATTATGTTTCTATCACGTAATACTCTTCTGTCTTCTCCATTTTCTACCCCACTTCTACATCCTCTGACTTTTCTATAAACGCTGAAGCCTCTTCATAATCCTCACTTGTATCGCTATCATTATTATTTTCTATTACTTCCTCTTCTCTATTTAAAAGTAAATTCAATTCGTCCTCCATATCAAAAATTTCATCTTCTGCTTGTTCATTAATATTTTGTTCAACATTTTCTTTTTGTTCCACATTTTCTACTTGCTCAACATTTAGCATATCAAATTTTTTAAAACTAATCATTATGTTCATAGGAATATCTTTTGTATTCTCATGATCATTAGTTTCAAAATTTGAATTTACCGGCCTTTCCTTGTCTTCATCCGCTTCATTCTCTGAACTTGGTATCGTCGCATCTTCCTTTTTTTCTATTTTCTACGTTGTAGGATCTAATCTGATCTATATGTCTCTTAGTGATTCTATTGAACTCTGTTCTACAATGATACATACGTGGGCCTAATCTTTTTAAAATTACTGCCTTTACCCATTTCGTCTCATTTCCTCGATAATCTCTTACCATTACTTTATCTCCCTTTTCAAAACCTCTATTTCGTTTATCTTTTTCGTCGTAATCTAATTTATATGATTGTTTTGGTGACGGTAACAAAAGATCAAGTTTAGTTTTTGCCTTATAATTTAAAACTTTGGATGTTGGTGTTTTATTTGTGGTACAATGGACCGATTGTTTATAATCAGTCAGAAAATTACATAATATTTCGTCGGTTTTATCTGGATCGCGTTTAAATTCCGCTTTATATAAAGAATTTTTTATTGTACGTACTGAGTTCTCTCCTGCTCCGTTAGTTGGAGGAAAAGAAATTGCTGTCATAGAATGTTTTATTCCATTTGATTTCATAAATTGTTGAAACAGCTTTGCCGTGAATTGCGTGCCATTATCGGAAACTAGTTGATCCGGAATTCCGAACCTTGAAAATAAATATGACAGACGTTTGATAGAAAAACTAGAAGTTGGAATTTTAGTATGATTAACTTTTACCCATTTACTATATGAATCCATCATTATTAGAAAAAATGTATTTCTAATTGGACCTGCATAGTCAATATGAATGCGCTTACATGGACCCTCAGTCTGAGCCCATGGAATAACCGGTGTTTTTGGTGGATTTGGTAAAGTTGCTATACATGCTTCACAACTTTTAATTAATTTTTCGATATGACTATCGATTTTTGGCCACCATACGTATGACCGTAAAATTGATTTCGTTTTTACTATCCCTAAATGAGAAGTATGAACTTGTTTTAATAATTTATCACGTAGTGTAGTTGGTATAACTACCCTGTATCTCCACATGAAAATGTTATCTTCCACTACAAGCCCATTTTTTTTATTTATAAACACTGCATACTCCATTTTATCTAATTTATCCATTGTACCTTCATTCACCGCCTCTATTACCGTCATCAACTCTTTATCTCTTACCGTTTCGTCGCTTGACTTGATTTACGTCAATAGGAATGTTTGTATTATTTTCGACTACGCTTAAATAATTTATTTCTATTATTATTCTATTATTTTTTCACTTTGTCTAAAAATAAGCTTTTCCAACAGCAGCCAAATTCTGTAACTGTGAAGCGGTGAAGTGTTAAACATTTCTTCGTTTCTTTTCATTAAAAAACTTATCACTTCACCGCTTCACAATTACAGAATTTGGCTGCTGGTCAGACAATTTTAATTTACGTAAGCGACATTTAGGCTGATACTCATAGAGAGCTTTAAATAATTATATAATTTGTTTAACAATAACCTTTAGGCTGATTCTCATAGAAAGCTTTAAATAATTCTATAATTCATTAAATTTGTTTAAAAATAACTTTAGGCTGATTCTCATAGAAAGCAGGTAGAAGGCAAAAGTTAGTCAACATTTAAAATTTATATGCGTAATTGTTTTCTTTTATTTATAGGAAAAGTGATGCGGCATCTCGAGTGTAACAGTAGTCACATGAAGACGGTGGTGAATAAGACAACTGAAACTCTATTCCGGGAAAAGAAGTAAAAAAAGAATCAGAAACTCGCATCTACCTACATAATGGAGGTAATGAGGACTTGACCTCCTGTGTGAATGGAGACGCTATTAGAACTAATTCCACTGAAATACCAGATCAGAAAGCTAGGGAATTAAGCCTTAGATTTAGTTTAGTAGGTCAAGAGAAAGATCATTGACATCAAACGTCGAACACAACTTTCCAGAGAAAATCCCTTGGTTTAGTAATCAAAATACGAAAAAGTTAAGCAGCTCAATTTCAGGAGAAACACACTTCGATGTTGAGTAAATAAAGCAGAGTGGCAGTGAACCTACTAAGTACAATCTGAGCAATGATGTAATAAAAAGATTTGTCCAATGTAATAAAAAAATTTGTCCAAAATTTTTGGACAAAAATCAAGTTCAAGAAGTTGAAAGTTGTTCAGAAAATTGACCTAAAGATAAATTTTCGGAACAAGACCATTTCCATCTTATGGAACAGCAAGCAGCCGATAAGGCATATACCATTACATCTATAAACTATCCAGAAACTTATAGCATTCTTACAGTGTACTAAGGACATTGTGATGTATATAGGTAATGAAGAAGCCGGAAGGCTAGGAAGGAAGACCTTTAGTCGACTTGGAATAATTTTACGAACTGAGCAAAGGATAAGTGACAAGAGCGAAAAGAAATGGTCTGCTGCCTGAAACAATGCTACATCTCTAAGACGGTACATCTCTAAGAATTAATTAGTGTCGTAGAAACCAAAAAGATCAACAATTTGTTCGGCAGTTTTTTTTAAATTGTTTTGTAATACCAATTACAATATATGACACAATACAACTGTAACGATCGCAATAATCGCGAAACAATAATAAAACCAAATTCATCTTCGTTTTCAATTCAATAAAAATGCATTTCATTAGTTTCCGTTCATTTTTACATTAATAATAATTTTAAAATTTTCTAAAACTTAACTGCTAGTTAAATTTTGAATATACTATAAAAAGCAAACGAACGTACTAAATTTTTATTTCCAATACTAATGAACAGACGTCGTTGTTAATCATTTGCTGAATTTCAAGTATTACCCGATTTTGTTTTTTGACATCATAAGATGTCAAAGGCAAAATCACATTTTTGCAATTGTTAATTTGAAAATTTTTCATTCCATTTTCTGCTTTTAAAAAAAGAAAACGTTCAATTTTTATTTGTATTAAACATTAAATAAAACAGAAAAAAAAGAGTCTATATAAAAAAAAAATATATATCCATGAGTGATGTTGTGATATAATAAATTGTGATTTAAAATTAAATTAGATTTTAATAATAATATTTGCATAAATTTGCCACAATTTAATAAATGAATGGTTATTAAAGTATCAAAGAATTTTTTTTGCTGAGATACAAGAAGAATAGCGCGTCTTTATATTTTTACTTGATTATGCTGTGTTTTTTGTGACTTCAAAACGCCATTTTATTAATATCAAGTAATAAATTTGTTTATTCGATTAATTTATAAAAAATTATCAATGGAAATATGGAGAATTATACAATTTAATTGATCCAAATATAGAATATGGAAATATTGTATATAGTGGCAATAATAATCAATCAGGAATTCATTTAATAAATCCACCGCAGACAAATTTGACAGAACATAAGGAAGAAATGATATTGGAAAATCAAACAAATAACTTAAAACAACAGAATATTGATGACATCAATCAACAAAAATAACTTAAGGTATTTATTATAAATATGTATATTAATTTTAATTTAATTATTACTTTTGGAATGTCAAGATAAATTTAGGAAATAGTAAGAGATTCTCAAATTCAGGGTCCGTGTGGAGATAATCTGTATGGAGGGAGTGACCTCCTTTGCTTAACTATAATAAGATGTGTTTGTGATCTGTATAGATTTAATAGTATACTGAACAGAAACATAGTAGTAAAGGTCCAATGATTATACAACACATAAAAACTTTTAAGACCCAGAGTTTCACAAACGTATTGTTACGATTCTACATAAACACAATTAATTACAAAACCTTAATTTTCAAAACACAAATTTCAAAAATAAAACAAAGTCACATTCCTTTCTTAGAAAAAGGGTCAACATGAAATACAATTGAATTACTTTTTGAATCAAATCAACCTAACGTAAAATAATCGAATATTCTTATATTTTCTCAAGATCTCTAAAAGGTGATCTCGAATAATCGAGATTTATCGAATTATTCAGAATTGTATATAAGTAGGGATTCCTTGCAAAATTAAGTTAGTTTTATTTAACACTCCGTCGATGTAAAAACTTGGATAGTAAAATTAGTTAAAGTGGAAATTGAAATTAATTAATTGTAAACAAAACGTTCTATCGTGCATATAAAATCGTGTTAATAGAAGTTATTTCGAAATTAGATTTTGTAAATAACGTTTTAAGTGTTATTAGGTAGAAATATTTTGTGTTTATTATTTTGAACTGGAAATTTCTAAAATAAGTTTCCGTTGGAGTTTCAGAAGCTATTGAAAAATATTCTAGTTAGGAATATTGCTTGCTGTAGCATGTATTTCATGCATGTTTTTGTGAACAATTAAGGAGTTGAATACTTAATAAAACCTGGTATGTTTGCTTACTAATCAGTTATCGAACTCAGAAGGAGATTGGGAATTGCGTTTATCGAATTGAGAGTAAGTCTACATTCATATGATTGTTTTTCTCGTTGTTTTTTTCATTTTTGGTTGTTGTTGTTTCTCCATACAAAAACACATAGAAACTAGCGCCTCTTTATTTCAATCTCAAAACTAAAGTTCACCAAAAAACAACGATATAAACATCCAATTTATCTCGGGCATAGTAATTTTGGTTGTTTTTGTTTAAAGTCGATAAGTTTATATCGACATGTATACTTTTTTATCAATTAAATTATTGTCAATATTTAGAAAATGTTGTAAGGATTATTAAATTGATATTTTATTTATCTTTAAATTGAAATTTCATTAAAATTAAGAATACGAGTGATATTTTATAAGTAGAATATTTAGAAATCGAGAAAAATTTAAAGGCCTATAACCAAAACATGAATAAACTTTACTAGCTATGATAATCTTATTTATTAAATTATTTACAAGTTAAATAAATAATCAAATAATTAAAAAAGTTGGCTGCTTGCTCTCTTCAAAATAGTAAATATTAATAAATTTTTTTTATTTTTTTTTTTGGCGTAAAGACCTCAGAGAATATATTTTATATCTGACAGTTAATTATCGGAGGAAAAAATTAAATTACACGATATATCTGATACAAATTTTATTTTATCGCTCCGATTTCTCCGATATAGAAAAAATCACACTCATTATTAGTTTAATTAATTAATAACACACAATTGATATAATGATTAGTTTCGATTCGATTCGATCAAAATATTCAAAATATTCAATCCCTTCAAAATACTGCGATATTGACAGAAATAAACACAGCAACCGAAACAACAACAGAAACAGTAAATCAAATTCAATCTCAAATATTCAATCCTTTAAATAACCACCACCTGTAGGCGACCACCGAAACTTATTTACTTTCAGTCCTAGTGACTGAAAACATTTTCAGTCACTACTTAGAAAAAGTTTCCCTTTCACATAGGTTTTACTATATATTAAAATGACATTTTCGTAGCTTGAAGTAGAAAAAAATAATTTTGTGTTTATATTACTATAATTGTATATTTTATGATGAACTCTAAATACAAGGAATAATTATTTATTATATTCAATCAACAATTATGTTCAACCATTAATTGTGTACAACAAATAATTATGTTCAACCAATAATTAGAGAAAAATTTATTAAAAAAAAAACAGCGAACAATATTCCTTACTAAAATATTCTTCCAACAGCTTCGAAACACCAACGGTTTATTGTAGAAATTTCCAATTCACAACGTTCAAAATAATACACAAAATATTTCTTCTCAATAACACTTAAAACTTTATTCACAAAAACTATTTAAAAATCACTTTTATAACTTTAACTTTACCGTTGCAGCATTAAAATGAAACTAATTAAAAACTACAAGAGATAATTTGCTTATATACAATTCTGCAAAATTTCTATATATGTATTTCGAGGTCACTTTTTAGAAACCTTGAGAAAATATTAGAATATTCGATTATTTTACGCTATGTTGATTTGATTGATAAAATCGTTCAATCTTATTTATTGTTGACCCAAGTTCCACGAAATACAACAACAACACTATTCATTTCATTAATTTGTTGTTGTGTTTTGTTGTGATTTGATTTATCTGGAAGTGACTATAATCGTCTGGGTTTTTCTGTAATCGTAACAATATCAATTTCGGAGTGACAGTATACAAGATTCTGGCTTAAAAAGAAGAAATCAAAATTATATTAAGAACACGCAGTAAAATATATGGTTTGCTAACAAAGATTTACCATAAAAGCAAAAGAAAGTTTAAGAACATACTGACTTTTTTATAAGCACAAACAGATGTTCCTAAATATTAGTTAGTACACTTCTTTGTACTGAGGATCATAAGAAGCAAGTTTAAAACTAAAAGCAAATAAATAAGCAATGGTTGTGTAGACTGGGCTCGTTTAAAACTATTTTTCAAGTGTAATATTAATAAATAGAAAGTTTAAAGCCTTATAGGTTCTTTCAAATATTTTGTTAAATTGTAAATAAATTTAAATGGTTTCTAGAGCCGTTTCATCTGAGTTGCTGAGAGTTTTTTGCTCTACCTAATTTTTAGTTACCTAATTTTAATTTCAATAAAAACAAACACTGAGATTTTTATTTTATTTGTCGAGCATCTTTTCCACAGCCCCATGCTCTGGGCATTACAATACCTTTGATTTGGATCTGCCATTTAACAATACAATTCATAACAGTCTTGGAACTTTTATTAAAGTTAAACAATTATAAAGATAAGAATTAAGGATTAGAAATATAGTAGACGGAAATTTTCCAAACCAACCAAAAAACTTTCCATGGAATGTGATAAATAAAGAAAAACATGTTTTCGCCAAAAACGATAATGGTTGATCGAGTTTAGAGATATCAGGATATCCTAAACAAAATTTCAACTCATACATGATAAGTTTTTTGTTAGGATAGACAACGTCTATACCATTCCTTCAACTAGAAGGCAGAAATTTAATCGAAACATATGCAAATACGGAGTTACAAAATTTGGACGCAGTGTTCATTTGGCACGCAAATAGAGCGATTATTACAAAAAAAAATTTTTGGCACACTTATTCATTTTCGACCACTGTAATCTAAGGTGTTGAAGGACGCAAATATTTGGTTTTGTTTTTTTTATATTTTTTGTTTTATTCAATGGATTAAATTAATCTAAACGAATGAAATGTTAAAATTAAAACAAGAATTTAATTATGTTAATTAAAACCAAGACAAATGTCTAAATTTAATTTATGTCACAGCGTGAAAAAAATTAGAATAATCAACCGAATAAAACTTTAAAATGTGTAACATTGTTGCTTTTAATTTCTTTAATTGCAATTTTTTAATTTATTAATAACAAACCCTTTCATCCCCACCCTTCCATGTCGTCTTTTCACCAAAATTTAAAAAAAAACATTTAAATTTATTTAACATTTCACCCTGTCGATATAGTCTAGCAAAATTCCAAATATTAAATCAATACATATTCAATTACAAAATGTTTATGAACATAGCATTTAAACCACTTACTGCAGATTGAACTAGTTTACTTAGTTTAATAAAAAGCTTTGTCAGTTACGGTTATCTATCGCTGATGTATATTAATTTTCGACTACTAAAATGAACAGCACAAATTTAATCACAATTCGTCAATTTTTTGCAAATCAAGAAATTTTTATAACTGGTGGCTCAGGGTTTATTGGAAAAGCATTGATTGAAAAAATATTGCGGTCTTGTCCGGATGTGAAAAAAATATACGTTTTGATTCGTTCGAAACGCAGCAAAACTGTGGAACAACGATTAAACGATATAAAAGAAAATTCTGTATTTAATCGCTTGAAACAAGAGTCACCGAAATCATTGGATAAACTCATGGCAATAGATGGTGATATTATGGAAATTGGACTGGGAATAACAAACGAAAATTTATTGTTATTGAGGGATGTTTCGATTATATTTCATGTAGCGGCAAGTGTTCGTTTTGATGATTTCTTAAAAGATGCTATTCTTATGAATGTAAGAGGTACACGAGAAATGTTATTAATAGCAGAGAAACTAAATAACTTAATTTTGTTCGTGCATATTTCAACAACATATTGCAATCCTAATCAGTCAATTGTAAAAGAAGAATTATATCCAGCACCAGCTAGTTGGGAAGATACAATTCAAGTTGCTGAACTTTTCGATACGGAAACACTAAATGTTTTCATGCCTAAGTAAGTTTTTTCAAGTTACGATATAATCTCTATATTTAAAGATAACAATATCATAAAAAATAGTTGCGAATAGACCTTGTTTTAAATCTAGAAGTTAATTCTTAATTAACAGAAAGTGCATAATCAACATCGAATGTTTTAAATTGAATTCTTTACGTTTTGAGCATCTCTGTTTGCAAACCGTAAAAAACGACAAATTGAAACACTTGGTAGAATTATCTTTATTTTAAAGTGCACTAACTTGGTGATTTCAAAAAATTATGGTTCTTAATTTTTAGAAATTGCTACCACTTTATTATAAAGAACATAAATTATTAGTAATATTGGAATAACATGGGAACTCCTATACTTATTACTACCTATTTTCGGCGAAAACTTTTAACCAATGTCGTACAATTACAACGATTTAGTTAGCATTTTAATTTTTATTCGTTAAAAGTTAATCATATCACATTGGTGCTTCGAGGTGAAAACGGCTCGGACTTTGGTCTATGAGAATGATTTAAAATATAGTTAATTATTTAAAAATACTGACTTAAAGTACAAAAAAATGCTACAAGATTTTTTTATTTTTGGCTAGGAACATATAGCAAAACTAACACAAAAAATAAACGCTTTGTCATATTGGTTATTATAAAATATGATAATTAAGTATAAAGTTTTAGTCTTAAAAAATAATATATTTTTTTTGTTTTATTTAATTTCTCTGAATTTACATAGCAAATAAATATATGCTTGTGATTCATGTTATTAATTTATATGCCCATAGAATTACGGATTGTACGTGTTGTTGTCGGTTGCAGGTCGGAATTTTTTTTTATCTCTGGGGGAGGGTACTCATATAATGGACCTGCCGAGTCCACTCGCTCGGAACCTGGGGACTGGAGTTATTCAACAAATTCGGCTGGAAATGTTTTTTTGCTTCCTTGTAAGCGATATAACTCGTAAATGGTGCACTTTAGGATACTGGTGCCATGGAACGTTCTTGTTCTTAAAATGTTTTTCTATAACTTAAAATTAAAAAAAAAATTTTGTTGCAAATTTTTGCGAAAAACATCGAAAAAATGTCTAGAAAACGATATTTTTCAATTGAATTTAGTTATTTGCAAATAATTGTTTATAATATAATTGACCCCCCTATCTTGCAGCTGAAACCTCAACAAAAAATATAAGCTTTGGAACGTTTCATTCGGCTTAATAGTTTTTGCACAATTCCATTTTGTACTTAATGTCTGAAAAAAGGTTGTTAACTTTGGGCAGGCCGCAAGGTCTGAGTTTTCATCCGATCGCAATCTACTTGACGATTATCGAAAAGGTGAAATGTCAGCTTTAATTGACAACTGTGTTGCGTATACCCATATTCAATACTAGCAGGACCCGACGTACGTTGCTACGCCTATAAAAATGTTTGTGTGCGTACATTTTGTTGAATTAGTAAGAATAATTTCAAAGAGTCGTAATGACACTAGAAGGAGCCTATTTTAATTTTTCCATTTGGGAAATATGAATAACAGAGATCATTAGCATTCTAGCTGATCAATCCAGATAGTTTGAAAAATGAAAGGAAGGTCAACATTTGAAAGTGATTGGCAAAGAGTTTCGGAGAGTTTAAACTAAACACTTGCAATTTTTCGCGTTAATCGGCTTAATACGTGTCGCGAAAAATTATGTGAACGTCAAAACATTCGTTTATTGGGTGTTACAGTTGTCAATGACTTACTCTGGAACCGTCATACTTGCGATACAAAATAGGCACACTGCACCAAAATTTACTGTTTTATCGTACCATTTCATGTTGACTAATTTCATTTATCAATATATCCGGATTATTTGCTGATCTTAAATAAAGTAAATTTGGATTTTGAAATATATTTTACCAATTATTTCCAATGCTCTATACATGCGCTGTGTGTGTTTTTATTAGTAATGGAGCATGTCACAAAAAGAAAACTTTGAAGAGCAGACTAAATATGCATACCACTGATGTTTGATACTAATCGAAAAACCGGTCTAAGAATGACAGCATTTTTAGTGAAGGTTTTCGTTTTTTGGGTTCTGTCGATTTATGGCCATCGTCTTATTTCAAAATTTCTGCCAGAGTCTTAAAAAAAAATTTGGACAAACATAATAAGACTAATTTGTAGCATAATATAAAAATAATAATAAGAATAATATCGTTTATAAATCCAGACTTATATACTAATCTAAAACCAGTCAAATCACTTCATTTGTTGACATATTTGCATATATTTTACCGATTTCTTCAAATAACCTACATTGTTTGTTTGTTTTTTAAATTAATCGACGCATATTTTTCTTAATAAGTAAAACACTTTCAACCTGTAGCTTTGATATTATTGTTCATGTTTCATAATCCTTTTCTTCAATATAAAGGTTCCATTGCAAAAACTTGCTGCATCAATGTTTCTAAAAAGAGGAAATGAAACGCCCATTTTCTATATTTCGAACATGTATAACATATATATAATCCAAATGAAATATGTATTACACATGTATATACACCAAACCAAGAACATGTTTGTTGTAAATTAGAAATATTTGTTGCAACGTAATGTGTTGGATGCATATAATTGTATCATGTATGTATATAATAAATATATAAATGTATATAATTTTCATCTAAATCAATTTGTTTGTCACATTATACTTTAATTTTCCATTTGAATGGTAATTCTGTTTTGCGAAAAAAAAAATCGATCAAAGATAACTGAGTGAAAGTTGAATAAAAAGCCAAGTATAAAATATAATATACATTTAGGCAAACCATTAGGAAAATTAAAATTATTAATTATAAAAAAACTAAATTAAATTTTAAAATTTCGTCTCCGAGGTGCATTAGTTCCTGTTAATGGCCTTCTCCTGGCAAAATTTGAGACTCCTGTGTGCTACAGATTTTGCTGGAGAGCGCACGCAGACACTTTATTTTATTATTATAAATAGATTAACAACAATTACAGCGGTTCAAAAAACGGCGAAAATTCCTTAGTTGCAAAATTAAATTTCTCAACGAATTTTCAACTTAACGAGATGCGGTTTTAAAATTTGCAAAGTGCTTAGAAAACCGAAGATTTAAAAAAATAGACCTCTCTAACATGATCTGGGATCGTGGAATTCTGCAAAAACTATTAAGCCGAATGAAACGTTCCAAAGCTTATATTTTTTGTTGAGGTTTCAGCTACAAGATAGAGGGGTCAATAATATTATAAACAATTATTTGCAAATAACTAAATTCAATTGAAAAATATAGTTTTTTAGACATTTTTCGCAGTTTTTTGCAAAAACTTGCTACAAAAAAATTTCCAGCCGAATTTGTTGAATAACTCCAGTCCCCAGGTTCCGGGCGAGTGGACTCGGCAGGTCCATTATGTGAGTACCCTCCCCCAGAGATTAAAAAAAATTCTGACCTGCAACCGATAACAACACGTAAGCCATATCTTTTTCCGTTATTCTATGGGCCTATTAATACAAAATATAATATTTATATTTTATATGAATTTTGAACTTTTTGATGAAAAGGCTACATAGCTTGACCTGTTT
This sequence comes from Diogma glabrata, assembly GCA_963693315.1. Taxonomy (NCBI): domain Eukaryota; kingdom Metazoa; phylum Arthropoda; class Insecta; order Diptera; family Cylindrotomidae; genus Diogma; species Diogma glabrata. The sequence continues at coordinate 194,054,497 of OY856188.1, forward strand.
TCATAATAAAGATTTTTTAAAGAAATATGTGAAAATTCAATTCAAAGAGCAGAAATAACATAATAGTTATTTTTCTACTTCAAGCTACGAAAATGTCATTTTAATATATAGTAAAACCTATGTGAAAGGGAAACTTTTTCTAAGTAGTGACTGAAAATGTTTTCAGTCACTAGGACTGAAAGTAAATAAGTTTCGGTGGTCGCCTACAGGTGATGGTTATTTAAAGGATTGCATTTTTGAGATTGAATTTGATTTACTGTTTCTGTTGTTGTTTCAGTTGCTGTGTTTATTTCTGTCAATATCGCAGTATTTTGAAGGGATTGAATATTTTTATCGAACCGAATCGAAACTAATCATTATATCAATTGTGTGTAATTAATTAATTAAACTAATAATGAGTGTGTTTTTTTTTCTTTGTCGGAGAAATCGGAGCGATAAAATAAAATTTATATCAGATAATTAACTGTCATATATAAAATATATTCTCTGAGTTCTTTCCGCCAAAAAAAAAAATAAAAAATTTATTAAATAAATAAATAAATTTTATTAAAAAATTTATTTTTATTTGTTTTTAATTGAAACTTTACCTACAATTTTTTAAATTTATACTTTAAACGATGACTTCCAGTCGGTAAAAAAAATATCTGTAATATCTGTAAAAGTTTTTAGAGAAAATATATGAACTATTTTCATTATTCATATTGTCAAATTCATCTACTAAAAACTTACAAAACGACATATCTAGATTTGACTGTGTAAAAAATAAACAAGATTATATTTATATATCGCATTTTTACCAGTGTAAAATATTGTTATTATTGTGATCGCCTGTTATTATTCCATCTGTAGGCGAACACAATAATAACATTATTTCACACTGGTAAAAATGCTATTATATAAATACAATCTTGTTTATTTTTTACACAGTCAAATTTAGATATGTCGTTTTGTAAGTTTTTAGTAGATGAATTTGTAAATATTATCATTTATATTTACAAGCGTAGAAAAAATAGCGTTTTCTACGCGTGGTAAAAACGTTTTTGCGTTCGTGAACTTATTCCGTTCATGAACTTATTCCGTTCCTGAACTTATTAAACCGTTCAGTCACGCAAAAAGAGACGTTTTCACCACTTGTATAAAAATCTACTATTACATATCGAGGGTTGAAAGTAGAAGATTACGCCTGCGGTTCATATTGAAGCCCAACGTGAAGCGAGGGCTTTTATTGAACCAAGGGCGTAATCTTCCTTTCAGCCTGAGTGTATGTACAACGTTTTACGCACAAATGCACAACTCAATTGTAGTATAAATCAAGTTTTGAATTTTTTGAACTCTCTAGACATTTTGACAATTATACGAAACATACCATGATTTTCTTTATAAATTTCTCTATGAATTACTTCGGTCTGAAAGACCTAAGTATTACATTCATGAGCCACGAGTGAAATTCTTACCCCCACTTTTTTTGGCATTTCTCGACATTTTAGGAACTACTGATTCTAAAAAAGCAAAAAAAAAATGTATGTCTGTCTGCCGGCCGGCCGTCATTAGCTACGCTGCAGGGAAAACCGCTCGAGGGATTTCAAACATTTTTTTTCCTAAAAATAGGTATACTCAAGGACAGGTCCAAAAGGACGCTGTGTTCGATAACTGTACCGCAAGTGTGTCAAAAAAATCATTATGTGTGTCAAAAATAGCAAATTTTCATATTTTTGGCTTAAAAGACGTACATTTTAAGTGATTACAAGTAGGAACATTAAATTTGGAGAAATCTTGATGGTAGGGATTGGTATGTGAGATCAAAAACTAGATTATTGCATTATAAGTTTGTCCAAAAAATGTTGTCAAGTGTGTCAAAAGAAAGATTTTTATTTATTTTTTTACCCAATTTTTGGAAAAAAATAAAATTAATTATTTGTTTGAAATGAAATTTTATTATTATTATTGAGAATTATGGCATTATAAGTTTGGAATATTATTGGAATTTAGAAAAAGTTTAAATATTTGATTTTATTCTAATTTTTGGAATATTTTTGGAATTTTGAAAAAAGTTTGATTTTATTTAATTTTTAAAATATTTTTGGAATTTTGAAAGAAATATGAATTTGTGATTTTGAAATATCGAAACGCTAAATGGAGAGGTTTTTGAGCAGTTTGCTGAGTGTATCATCTTTTCACTAAATTATGTTAATTTATGATCTGTTATAATTTTCCGGCAACGTATTGATGTTTCGTCATTCGTGTTAGTTTTGTAATAAATTTCTAAACAGAGATAAAAACAAGCTTGTACTTTAACAAAGAGTTAGAGGAAAAATTCAACGTAAGTAAAAATAAATAAGTGATGAAGAAATTTCAACTTTGAAATTCTCATCGCCTCAACGGCGTAATCGATAGCGTGTCTGCCCAAGGATTCGAGCCGGGCACTGACGAGGTAGGTTCGAATCCCAACCGAAACACGAAAAATGTGAAGTGGAGTTTTTTTCTGAGAAACCTCAAACCATACCTTTGAATTGAAAATATTCCAATTACTTCTTTACACACTTGAGTTTAATTGATCTCCAAAAATTCAAAAACAAAGAGTTATGTTTGATATACATCGCTGCCCAAAACTAAAAACCATGTCCTCATAAAAGTTTTTTGCCGAAAACTATATCAAAATCCTTAACCCAGACCGAAGTCTTGATATCTCAGAGTTGTGAGCTTTCAGCCCCTCCATATTTTTCTCTATATTCTTCATACAATAATTTATTTGTTTGTCGATACATATAATCGATATTTAGTCTATAAATTATAAAATTAGAAATCGACAGCAAAACATTCAAAATTCATATTCTATTTTTTCATGGTTACGTTCTTGAAAAAACTTTGTAAAATTATTTGAAAAACCATAGCAACTATAATTTGTTATTCTATATCACTAGTGAAGTGACTTTTCGCATAGAAAAAATGTGTACGGTTCGTATGTGCGTAAAGCCATTTGCTTATAAAAGTAAACTAAAATTGAGCCGAATAATTAAAACAAGAAAAAACAACTTTTCACCATCAGTTCATGATGTAAAATATAACATTGAATTCCAGTTTTGTAAGATAAAAAAAAAATGTTGATTAAAATCGGTGCTAGCTGCCTAGCTCAGTTTTTAAGAACAATGGGTGAAACACCTTCGGTGCCAGTGATGTTGTTTGAGTTTTCTGCGAAAATACATCCGCCTTTTCCTCAGTATCGGTCACGGGAATTTTATTTAAATTTTTATTTAGCGTATGGTCTTTTATCGTGACACATATAAACACAACAAATTAAAACCAATAAAACTTAAAATAGGTAGATTTTTGAAATCTAGCTAAAACAAAACATATGAATACACATTAAATGAGCTTACAATCGATTTTATTGTCTTTTAGTTAAAAGTGAAAAAGTAAAATATTGGAACATTGGGCAGTACATTTGAACAATAAATGTTTACATCAAGTGAGTCTATCCTTGCTACTACATCGGCAGTTGCCAAATGGATGTCTGAGATGTCGCCATTTTATCGTCGAATTGGACACATTGAGGGGACTCTTAAATACCCCACTTGAAGAGTCAGCCAGCACAACGTCCATGATTTGTTTTTATTCGGTTTAGTGTAGTCCAGGTATGACGTGGCAGATGGGTTGACTAGAAGTCGGAAACCGGGTTGAGTAGAAGTCGAGTTAGTAATAGAAAGATCCAGTGTGTTGTAATTATTCCAGGAGGAGTCCCAGGCATTCAAGATATTAAAATTAGTTGCCAGCAGGTTGCTGGCAGTTTTATGTGGAGGCGTTCTTGAATCCAGTCGACAAAGAGTATGGGTAATATTCATACAAGGGTAACGTGATGTTGCTGGTTACCTTTTTATGTTCACGCATGAGCGTCTGAGTGCAGGTGGAGCGATGTTGCTTAACACAGTGAGGAATTGTTGTACAGGAATTGTTTTGATGTACTTTAAATACACGATTACTTAGCATGTTGTTAATTAAACGTGAGATGGTGTTACAAGGTATTGCCTTGAACAGCTTATATATTTTCGTTCTTGCCAATCTATTTTAAATTTCAGGGAAAAATTGAACCATTTTCTGGTGCAATAATGAGAGAATAAGTAATTACATCGATGACGAATTTAGATTAATGGAAATCGTTTATAACGTTGAATCCGACAGGAGTTTCTAAACTCAGCAAAGAAAAAATATATCAACTCTTAGCTGAAGTTGTAACGAATTTCGGTCCTGATTCGGAGCCATATAACGAATATCGAACTTTTATGCGAAAGCTATAATTATATTATATTCTACTATCATGCCGGATAGCTCAAAACTATATTTTAAAACGGAACCCACTGTATTTACATACAACAAACAAACTATCACCCAGAAATCTCTTATCATTTGAAAATATCACAGAAAACATTGCAAAGTATTTATCACTAGCACACAAAATAATTTAGTAAAAAAACCAAAATTGAAAAATTATACAAGTCAAAATAAAAAATAGCTTACATAAATTTTACAGCTTGAATGTTGTCTTGAACGTTCTCATATGAGATATCAATTTCTGCAGCATCATACAACTCACTTTATTAATTATTTTTTTTGATGGAAAAATGTTGAATAAAACGTAAGATGAGAGCCGCTGAATTAATATATTATATTCAATTTTGCCTCCGATACAATATTAATGGTAGCCGCTCTACTATCACACATACTAACAGTTTTACTCATCGGAAAACTGAAGTTTGCCAATGCCACATCCCCTTTATCATTATTTGATTGTACTGCGCCACTATCACCTGGATTATAGAATACATAGCCGATCATCAATGATTTGTACCATGAGTATTTTATACTATCCGATAAACTCATCTTCAACAACTTTTCACACTTATCCAAATAATTACATCACAGGCACGGTAGACATTAATTTAAATGATAAAGGCACTTTTTATGTTGATTTATGTATTTTTTTTTATATTTGTATTTTATTCAAAAAAATTTATAAGCTATCACTATAATAATAAGTTAAAATTTTCTTTTTCTCTTCAAATAATCATTACATTTAAATTTATTTTATCTTTTAACAATTCAAAAAAAACATTTTTCCCTTTGTATTTTACAAATTTATGCTGCGAGTTTTAAAGTTATACTAACTCAACATCACCAGTATACCATATAATATCAAATGGACTTTGATATATATGGTATACTGGTTGAGTTTCAATGTTATACTGAACTCCATTTATTATAAAATTTCTCGTTTTTATAGTAATTTTTCAGATTTTTTGTTTCCCTCTCCATAAGCATGCATTCAATGCATTCAAACATGTTTATTGCATTCAAACATGCATAATGCAAACATGTTTATTGTTGAAATTGAGTGACGTAACTAAATTCCAACAGTCGCATACAAAAATATAGCGACTTTTGAGAAAATTAATGAAATTATACTTAAAAACAAAACTATCATTTTTAAAGCAAAAGAGCAATAGTCCTGGCACAACAAAGTTTATTTAATAAATGTAATAAATTTATAGTTTTCTGTACTTAGCTTCAATTTTAGTACAATTTTTTATAAAAAAAGTGAGCAAATCAAAAAAATCGATTTTTTTGATTTAAATCAGACTAAAATCAAAAATATCGATTTTTTTGGTTTCTTTTAATAAAAATCAAAAAATATATGAAGCCTGATTTGGAATAAATTGAGAAACCGACTTGGTTTCGAAATAGCGTTATGTCTAGTCAAAATTTATCGCCACTTAAGAACTGAACCAACCCTTCTAACCTTACTTCGAATTGGCCTTACTCTCAATTCGATAAACGTAATTCCCAATCTCTTTTTGAGTTCGATCACTGATTGGTGAGCAAACACACCACGTTTTATTAAGTATTCAACCCCTTAATTGTTCCACAACAACAGGAAAACATTCAATACAGTAAACAATATTCCTAACTAGAATATTCTTTCAACAGCTTCGAAAACTCCAACGGTTGATTGTAGAAATTTCTAGTAACACAACGTTCACAATAATACACAAAATATTTCTACTCAATAACATATAAAACTTTATTCACAAAAACTAATTTACAAATCACTTTTATAATTTTCACTTTACCGTCGCAGGTTTAAAATAAAACTAATCTTTTCTACAAGAGGTAAATTGCTTATATACAATTCTGCATAGTTCTCGACCATTCGAGGTCACTCTTTAGAACCTTGAGAAAATATTAGAATATTCGATTATTTTCCGTTATGTTGATTTGATTCATAAAATCATTTATTTTATGTTGACCCTAATTCTAAGAATACAACAACAACAACATTATTCATTTCATTCATTTATTGTTGTGTTTTGTTGATTTGAGTTTTCTGAAAGTGAATGTAATCGTCTGGATTTTTCGGTAATCGTAACAATATATTAGAGGTTACATTATTATTAAGTTTACAATTTAGCAAATGAATTTTTGAGTACATATCCTCTTTATGTTCTAATGAATGAATTTCATCAAATAATAAGTTAAAAATAATATGTAATTGAGTTTGTTTATTAGAAAAAAAAGTTAAACAAAAAATATATGTTTTTTAAGAAGCATTATTACGCCCTAAAAATCCACCCGTTTTTTTTTTAAAGTATTACCCAAAAAAACCCGGGTGGATTTTTTGGGTTACCCAGTGGGGAGCCAACCCTGTTTGGGATAGAGCTGAATCTAGTTCTCCTTTACTAAAAGAGTTCGCATACTTCGATGGAGACGAGCAATTGCGCTTCATTTCTCTTTTAATGGTTCTTTTATGAAGGCGATTAATAGAAGAACGAGATATGTTTACGATATGATTTGCAATGTCCTCTGGATTTATTTCATTGTTAGAACGAGTAATTGAGTTTGCTGTTTGAGCTTCCGAAGGAGACTCTCTGCTTGAATCAAAAATCAATATTTTCAACAGCCGTAATCCACTTTTGTTTCCTTGCGGCGTCCAGTGAGTATATTAGGTTATCAGCCACGTCTGCCTCACCACTACTAAGGTACTTCTCATATATATCGCTCTCTCTACTCCAGCCAGGAATATATTCTTCACGGAAGCCTCTTGGGATGCATTTCTTAGCAGTTGAAATGATGGCTCCAACGAACCTATTGTAATTTTTAGGAATGGGTTGGATCCAGCAAATCACTGAATCCAACTCCGACCTATATTTAGCCCAATCAGCTTTGTTAAAATTCCATCTAGGTTGAGGAGTAGAATTAACGAGTGGGATTTGAATACCTACCTCAACAACTACTAGACGATGTTGAGAGCGTGGCAAACCTTGTAAGACAACCTTAGGTATTGGAATGGGGTGACGTTGTTCGTTTTTTGTGGAAAAACAGAGGTCGGGATTGTAATCACTTCGCCATCTAGCAGATCTAAAGGTTTTCATGTCTTTGCATCATATACCAGGAACATGTTGTTACCATCGGCCCAGTCAGTCAGTTGTATGCCATTGTGATTGTTGTTTGAGTAGTACCACTGAGTGTGATGGCTATTGAAGCCACCAGCGTATATTGCTGGGTGTTGAAATAATGGTAGAGTAGAAGCTGGTCACACTGTATTTGGAGACTTGTAAACGTTCACAATCAACGTGTCCGATATATCAACAACAATAAGATGTATATCGTTGTCCGCCTGTGTAAGTATATGTGTGCAGTTCATGATTTCTGACTTAATATACGTGGCAGATCCATATGCTTGATGGTAAATAGCACTAATTAGTTTGTAACCAACAATGTGTCCTCTAGAAGTGTTGCGCTTCATCTGCTGCATGCGTTTCTTGCAGATCACAACGTCGATGTCGTAATCTTTTAACATTTGTTCTAAGCGTTCAGTTTTTGACTTCCTAATGCCTTCAATGTTCATTTGCAAAATACGGACTGATGGTCCAATTTTTTTGTCTTATGGTGCTGAGAAGTACGGTTGTTAGTGTGATTTCGGTTCATGTTCATTTGTTTGTATCGCAGCAAAGAGTTCAAAATGAAATATTTGGCTACCAAATTTGAAGACTTTTTGTGTAATCCAGGGTGTAGCGCTTGTCTATTCTTCACACCCCGTTATTTAAATTACTAATGCTGAGGATTTGGTGTAATTACTAACTGATTTAACTGCCTGTAAGAAATTACGAAAGCCAGAGGGATGTTCTGCGAAATATTTTGCCTTCTTTTGAATAAACGCGTCTTTTTCCAAATCTATTGTGTATTTACTCATATTCTTGCTTTCTTTTATGCAAGGGTCTCTGGAGAATTGCTGGCGTTATAGCCTTAAATGATTTGCGTTAATTTTTCACCGCCACATCAACATTCTGCATAAACTGAGACTCAATTTAAGAATTGATTAGTCGATTTGTAATAAATCGCCGCATCCCATCTTTTATGAATTCAGAAACTCTTTGTGTTAATGTGCTAGGGTCCAGCTCAACACAACAAACGTGTTTCAAAGGTATTTTCTCATAAAAGTTTCTAAGTCCCTCCCAGTCTGCGTGTTTATAATTGCAAAAGTGACAAGGATTGGCTCTAATTGGTGTAGACGAAGTAAGTTTTACTACTGCGTGTATTAATACATGGTCCGAAGATCTAATGGGCTGATCAATTTTGTTCTGCGTTGTGTTTAGTTCGTTTGTCAAAAACAGATCCAACAGATTGTTGTTATGATCAGCATTATCTGGTATTATAGTCGGATGCTCTATCATATGTGTTTAACCGTGTTAGCAAGTATCGATCAGCTTTTCTTCGCTATGTCATCAGTGCGGGATTAGTATTTCAGTCATTTTTTGTGAAGTGTATTAAAGTATCCAAGAATGACGAGAATAATTTTGTCGAGATTAGACGATAGTTTGTCAAAAAAAGGATAACCGGAAGGAGGGGTTGGGGATCTGTATGGTCCTATTATAAACATGGTTTCATCATCACCTGAGAACTTCAATGCCAAGAAATATTTGCAAGGGTATATATCTGTTATTTTATTTATTTATTTATTAGGTAAAAGATGGCAAACAGGCCAAGGCCCAATTCCCGCACAGAAAGATGCATAGGAAAAACAATTCAAAAATACAAATTTTATTAATAAGATAAATTATGTAATAAAAATTAAAAATCCGACAAGGTACTTGACAAATTCTATAATTCGCGATAAACACCGATAGTTGTTCTAGCTGCTGTTAGTTTTTTTTAATATTTTCACCATCACCGTAACAACTAACAATAGAGGCAATTAAAACATTTTCACACAACACGTGGGATTTGTAGAAATGGTGAAACCCGTTAACTTTATTTTTTTCTTTAAAATTTTATTTTAACAAAACTTTGAAGTAATGCAATTCCATATAATTTTCACTTTTAAATAACAATTAATATAACAATTTTACACAATTAATATAACAATTTTACAAAATTAATACAACTTTATAACAATTTATGTTGTTTTACTTAAAGGCATGCTTCCAGTATTGATTTTAAAAATTGAAAAATCAATACTGGAAGTTTCCTCTAAGTAAGACAACATAAATTATTCCATGTAGATTGATATGAAAATTGATGACCTGTAAGACATTAATCAATCCAAGAGATCCAAGGTTCATAGCCAAAATTTCAATATATTTTCACGACTTACAACAAAATGAAGGTTATTTTTATTTGTTTTAGGTTTACAAACTTCCATCCAAATACGTATACGTTTACTAAAGCCCTTGCTGAACATACCGTCAACGATTTTAAGGAACGGGTTCCAGTTTTAATTCTTAGGCCATCTATTGGTAATTATTAAAATATTTATCACAGAAAAGAAACTAAATACTTTTTGTTACAGTTATTTCATCGATCGATGAACCCATCCCTGGCTGGTTAGATAATTTTAATGGACCAGTAGGTTTGTTAGTAGCATGTGGAATTGGAATAAATCGAACAGTTTACGGTAATCCAGATACAGTGATGGATTTTACACCATGCGACACTGTTGTTAAAGGAATTCTTGTTTGTACTTGGAAACATGGCTTAATCAGCGAGGACACAAAAAATAACAATGTACAAATCCAAGAAAATACCAAAAAGTCTGTTGAAGTATATAATTGTGCCACAGCAAATGTTCGTTGCATAACAATGCGTGAAGTTATTGACTTAGGCAGATCTTTGATGAGCGAGGTTCCATTAAACAAACTCTTATGGGCACCAGGTGGCAATATTACTTACAATCGCCCATTACATTTTATTAAATTTATACTTTTTCATATTCTGCCGGCATTTTTAATAGATTTTGTTTTGAAAATTAATGGGAGAAAACAATTTTTAGTACAACTACAAAGAAAAATTTACACCGCAAACATGGCACTTGGTTATTTTATCATTAATAATTGGGAGTTTGCCAATCAAAAATTTTACTCTTTGAATAATGACTTGAAATATGAAGATTACATAGATTTTCAATTTAAAGATATAAAGCATCGAGATTTGAAAATGTATTTTAAAACATGCATTATTGGTGCTCGTCGTTATCTATTAAATGAAGCAGATAAGGATATACCAAAGGCAAGGATAAATTATAACAGAATGTTTTATTTGGATAAATTTGTTAAATATCTTCTTCTAAGTTTAATTATTTATGTTATTTCACTGGGATTTGGATTGAAGTTATCTTTTAGTGGAAAAGGAGTGTAAATTATACTTTTCAATAAAATATATGGATTGCTTATGTTTTTTTTTGTTTTATTATAGGATTAATTGGTATTCATTACTCTAAAATAAACTGGTTCTTAATTTTAATTCATAAAAAAAAAATAACTAATCAAAAGGAAAAGATTTCTTAATAAAGATCTTTTATAGTATTCAAATACATAAATTAAGATGCAGTAATATTATTTGCTTCTACGCGATCTTGTATCAACTTTACCATCTCTAACTTTATGCAAATTATCTTTCGTTGGATTCTTAAGTTTCTTAACATTTTTTGTAGTTGTTCCTGATGTTTTCGGTTTTTTTACGCTATTATCTATATACAACTCATCATCATCATCTTCGTCACCGTATTTATCTAGAAGTTTTTGGAAAAATGATTCAGCTTTATTTGCTCGCTCCAACTGATTATTCTGAATTTGACTGGCTAAACTATCTTTTTTCTTTTTAATCTCCATTCTAGCCATTCTGGCTTCGCGAGCGTATTTCTTGTGTCGTTTAGTTTTTTTGTTGAGTGGTTCATTTGTAAAGGCTTTATATTCAGGAACTTCTCCATCTTTAATCATTTCACCGATGATTTTTGCAATTCTAGGTTCGTCTTCTACATCAAAAAAAGGAACACATTCCATCATATAATCAATGCATCCTTTGCCTTGTAAATACGATTTTTTCACATCAGATTTCTCCAACTCTGATCCTTTATAACTTTTTTCATAATTATCGAGATCTTCTTCGGAAATTGGTTTAAATAATTGACGAAATAAGTTTAAAAAGTCTGACAAAGCGCTACTTTCCTCATCATCATCAATGATACCTTTCTCATCATACAAACTTCGTTTACCATCATCTATTAAAACATTATACAATTTTGAGAGTAACTTAAATTTTTCAGTAGCCTCTTCTTTCTCGGATTCTAATACTCGATCCGGGTGGACTTTCAATGATAATTTATAATACGCTTTTTTAACTAAACAATAAATTAAAAGTTAAATATATATACAAAAGGAAAACTTACTGCCTGCTACCTTCTTTTTCTTTTGATTTTTTTGGAATATCAAACAAAGTATACAAATTCTTCGTTCCAAAAAATTTTTCACATAACTCCAGTAAAGACGGCATTATTATAACAAGTGTTAAAGTATTTTATTAAATTTATAAACGAACCAACACAATAAATTTACAATAAATGAAACTGAACTGAAACCAAAAAGCGGGCTGTCAAAATTATATTTTGTTTGAAATAGAGTAAGAAAAAATATTAGGTTGTATCCTAAATTTGGATATTTATGCTATCGGCTTCTAAAGAAAAATGAACAAATTCAAAAATAACTCGTTGAAATAACGGTAGATTTTTATTGTCAAATTATTTTATTTTTAAGGAATTTTGACGATTTTGTAATATTTTGATAATTTGTTCATTTAAAAGTAAAACATAATTTCTGCATTCTTATTGATCAAATTAAAAAAACATAATCGATTTAATTTAACTGAAGCAACTGAAAAATTGAATGCAATTGTTGTTTTTAGGTAGATTTCATATAAAAATCTACTATTGCAACGTACTTCATCTCGGAATTTCGGAAAAATTTTGGTGCCAATCGACTATAAATGATAGGCGGAGACGGAAATTCAAAATGAAAAAAAAAATGTATATATATATATATATATATATATATATATATATATATATATATATATATATATATATATATATATATATATATATATATATATATATATATATATATATATATATATATATATATATATATATATATATATATATATATATATATATATATATATATATATATATATATATATATATATATATATATATATATATATATATATATATATATATATATATATATATATATATATATATATATATATATATATATATATATATATATATATATATATATATATATATATATATATATATATATATATATATATATATATATATATATATATATATATATATATATATATATATATATATATATATATATATATATATATATATATATAATATATATATATTTGCAACTTCAATTTTGTTATTTAGAGAATCATCAATGTACCCTTCGGCAACAGTTGACGATTTCCAAAACCACCATGTCTCTTAAGGCAAGTCAAATCTGCACCTGTATCTACCAATATTGTAGCAGATGATCTGCGAAAACAGTGCCCTGTGTATTCTTTCGCATTTGGCAACTTCAAATAAGTAGCTACAGTTTGGGGCAATTTACCAAATTGATGTATGCCCACTACTTGTCTGTTACCTCTACCGTTTTTTAATTTGAAAAAGAATCGAGGGTTATCGAAATCAGTGGGACGTAATGCTTTGTGTCTACGATATATTTCGATATACACTTCATTTACAATAAATGATCTTGGTTTGTTTGTCTTGCTGACAGGAATGGTAATCAATATATTATTTCCAACTTCTTGAATGTCATTCAAATTTATTCGGCATAGTTCATCTTGACGACATGCGCCAGAAATTCCAAAAATTAAGGCAACCTAGAAAACAAATTTTTTGTAAATAAATAATGAGCGCGTACATATTAACATACTTTTGCCATTAAATATGTCTTATCTGGAGCATGTTCCATAAATGATTCTATTTGTTGTTTCGTTAATATTTTGGACTTTTTAGGCTTATATCCATCTGACTGACGTTTCAGTAATGCGCGTAGTTTTTGATATTTGGATATATCAACATTATTGTTAATGCTAAGCGTCGACCTCAGCATCGAATAGTTAGACCATAAGGTTGACGGTTTCATCTTTTGACATAAATCCGCAAAATATGCAATTAAAGCATTTTCGGAAAATGAATTGGTCTCGTTATTTGTGCGATAATCCATAAAACGCTTGTATGCATTTTCGTACTTCTCTCTCGACTTCTGCGGCAACAAATTTATTGTAGTCAATCTTGCCGTCTCCAAGATGCCAGGCGGAGTACCTGGGATTGAATTATCAGAATCGTTGTCCATTATTTTAAAATTCAAGTGCCCTACAAATTAGCAACGCGTATCGTTTGCTTTGACAGACATTTAAATAAATTGAAAACGCACGCGATTGTTATAATTCTAAGGTAACTTTGATAGTAAAATCTATTGAAAATATAAATTGACAAATGTTGCGTATTTTAAAGAATATAATGAATAAAATTGATAATCTACGATATACTGCCGATTGGAGAAAAAATAGTAGGTGTAACTCGTGGAAAAACTATAATTCCCGGACTCTTATGGTTGCTGGAACTCGGCTGACGCCTCGTCCCAGCAACTTCCATACTCGTCCGGGAATATATCGTTTTTCCTACACGTTACACAATATACTATTTTTGTTTATTTACAAGTAACAAAATAAATAAAATTTGAAGTAGAAGAAAAGAGAAAATTTTTTTTTTTAATTTTTATTCTAAATATGTGTATTAAATAGATACAAAACAGGCCAAAAAGAGAAACAAATTTAAAACATATATTTCTTATTCATTTGTTAAAATCTCAAATAGAAATTTTGTATATTTCTTTATTTTTAAATTCTCTTACACATTTTTGTGTTAAACGTTATTTCTCTAGTATACTACTCTATGGTACAGCCGAAAAGAATACAACAAAAGTTTTGGTACAGCATATTACAAAATATAAATCGATTACAAAATATAAAAGGTAGTATATATATTTTAAGTTTGATTTGACTGAAACAACTGAAAAAAAGTCCAAGCGGCACGTATATCCGCTAGAAATAGGTAGATTTCGGGACCAGATATATATATATACATATATATATATATATATATATATATATATATATATATATATATATATATATATATATATATATATATATATATATATATATATATATATATATATATATATATATATATATATATATATATATATATATATATATATATATATATATATATATATATATATATATATATATATATATATATATATATATATATATATATATATATATATATATATATATATATATATATATATATATATATATATATATATATATATATATATATATATATATATATATATATATATATATATATATATATATATATATATATATATATATATATATATATATATATATATATATATATATATATATATATATATATATATATATATATATATATATATATATATATATTGTTACGTTTTTCCAACCTTACTTCGAATTGGCCTTACTCTCAATTCGATAAACGTAGTTCCCAATCTCTTCCTGAGTTCGATCACTGATTAGTAAGCACAAACACCAGGTTTTAATAAGTATTCAACACCTTAATTGTTTCACAACAACAGGAAAACAATACAGCAAACAATATTCTTAACTAGAATATTCTTTCAACAGCTTCAGAAACTCCAACGGTTTATTGTGGAAATTTCCAGTAATAACAGCGTTAAAATAATACACAAAATATTTCTATTCAATAACACTTATAACTTTATTACACTTATAACTTTACACAAAATCTAATTTAAAGATCACTTTTATAATTTTAAGTTCACAATCGCAGGTTTAAAATAACACTAATTAAAAACTACAAGAAGTAATTTTCTTATATACCTTCTGCAATACTTCTAGATAATTCGACATCACTTTCCAGAAACCTTGAGAAAATATTAGAATATTCGATTATTTTACGTTATGTTGATTTGATTCATAAAATCGTTTATGTTGACCCTATTTCTAAGAAGAGACAACAACAACAATATTCATTTCATTAATCTGTTGTAGTATTTTGTTGATTTGATTTTCCTAGAAGTGACCGTAATCGTCTAGATTTTAATACCCTCCACTTAAGCCTGTTCGTCCCGAACAGGATCTAGCTCTCCTTTGTATAAGGCCAATCTTTCCAAATGTACTACTTTCGCTTTGCCTCGATGTCCTTTCTTAATTCTATAAACCACGTCATTCAACTTGGTTATAATGTTGTAAGGTCCTTCCCATGCAGCTTGCAGTTTTGGTGATAACCCTCGTTTTCGTTGTGGGTTGTGTAGCCATACTAATTGTCCTTCTTCAAAACCTTTATTATTAGATCGTATATCATATCGGGCTTTCATTCTATCACTGGTCAGTTGTATCTTCTGCCGAACAAGCTTGTGAATATCCTCAAGGTTCTCCCGGATTCGGTTGACGTATTCTTGCGCAGACAATGATGTTGATGGTACCGCTCCAAATTTGAGGTCACCAGGAAGTCTTAAATCACTTCCAAAAATAGTTTGAGCTGGTGTCATGGTCGTGGTGTCATGAACTGCTGATCTGTATGCCATCAAAAATAAAGGAATGTGTTGATCCCAGTTACGTTGATTCTTACTGACCACTTTTGCTAGAAATTCCTCCAAAGTAGCATTGAATCTCTCAACCATCCCATCTGACTGTGGGTGTGAAGCTGTCGTCCTCGTTTTGTTAATCCCCAGCATTTGACAAATTTCCTGGAATACAGCTGACTCGAAGTTCCGTCCCTGATCGGTGTGGATCTCCATAGGAACTCCATAGCGGCTGATCCAATTATTTATCACAGCTTCAGCGATTGTGGTTGCTTCCTGGTTGGGAATCGCACACACTTCCGGCCACTTACTGAAGTAGTCCATGATCACAAGCACATATTTATTTTGATTATCCGTTGTTGGGAATGGTCCCGCTACATCCATTGCGATCCTTTCAAATGGAGCACCTACATTGTATTGCTTCATTTTCCCATGATTTCTTCGTGCGGGTCCTTTCACCGCCGCACATTTATCGCATTTTTGACACCACTCTACAATTGATTGCCGAGTCCCCGACCAGTAAAACCGTTGTCGTATTTTTGCAAGAGTTTTGTTGATCCCAAGATGACCTCCACTCGTTCCTTCGTGATACTCTCTCAATACTGCTGGTATTTTCCCTTTTGGTACCACTGTAAGGGATTGCTTTATCTTGCCATCTGAGTTTTCCCATATTCTCTTTAGGCATCCATTCTCTAACTGGAGACTGTCCCATTGCGCCCAGTACGCCTTCAAAGTTGGAGTTTTATCAGAAATTTCTCCCCATACTGGTTTGCAACCCTTTTCCTTGAACTCGATGATGGGTGCAAGATCCGGATCTTCTAATTGATCTCTCCTTATGGCTTCAGCAGTCCATTCATCGTCAGGTAGCACTTGTAGTAATCGTACATCGATGGTGTTCTCCTTATTTTCTTGACGACTGCAATGCTTGCATTCAACTTGACAGGGTCGTCTCGATAATGCATCAGCGTTCCCATGTGCAGTACCCTTTCGATGTTCAATGTCCAAATCGTACGCCTGCAACCGTTCGATCCAACGTGCTACTTGTCCCTCTGGATTTTTGAACTGGAGTAACCACCTTAACGCACCATGGTCAGTTCTGAGATGAAATTTCTGACCATACAAGTATTTATGGAAATGTTTGACGGATTCCACAATAGCCAATAATTCCTTTCGAGTTACACAATAATTCCGCTCCGGCTTGGATAGCATTTTCGAGAAATAAGCTATCACCTTTTCCTGACCATCTATATTCTGCGACAAGACCCCTCCTATACCTTCATTACTGGCATCAGTATCCAAAATAAACTGAACATTTGGTATAGGATAGGACAGAATTGGAGCCGTACATAATCTCTTTCGGAGCTCCACAAATGCTTGTTCTCGAGGTTCATTCCATTCAAATGCCTTATCTTTTCTGGTTAACTCATGCAGACTTGTGGCAACGTTGGCGAATCCTGACAAACCGTCTGTAATATGTGCACAATCCAAGGAAGCTTCGTAGTTCATGTAGATTCTTTGGTCTTGGCCAGTTCATAACTGCTGCAATCTTGTCAGAATCTGTATGAATTCCCATTGCCGTAACCTTGTGTCCCAAATATTTTACTTCTTCCTTGAAAAGTGAACACTTTTTGGGACTTAACTTTAAACCTGCTGCTTGCAACCTTTCCAGTACCTCCGCCAAGTTCCTCAAGTGGTCATCAAAGTCTTTTCCCATGACGATGATGTCATCCAAATACACAAGGCATGTTTTCCAGTGCAAGCCTTTAAGTACCCGTTCCATTAATCTCTCGAAAGTTGCGGACGCGTTGCATAACCCAAATGGCATGACATTAAATTGCCATAGTCCATTCCCTACACTGAACGCTGTTTTCTCCCGATCTTCATCCGCAACTTCAACCTGCCACTAACCACTCTGCAGATCCAATGTTGAAAACAATTTTGAGCCCGATAATGTATCCAGTGTAAGTAGTGTTATGGGAGGTTCTGCACATAGACTAAAAATTATGGGACTTTCTCACATGATGTGTTAATTGATGTAGGAGGTCTAATAAGAAAAAAATATACGATGTAATTAATTCAAATTGCATTGTGAAACTGATTTTGAAAGAAAAAACTAGAGAAAGTGATTTAAATCTTTTTTTGTTGTTGTATCTTATAAGAAAAAATTCATTTTCGATCCCACTATCTTTCATGTCGAATAAAAAAAAAAATGGATTAATGCTATCTAAAAACAGAATGGATTGAAAATAAAATATAATAAAAGCATGTGAACTGAATTTTGCATCATAACTTTTGTCTCGATATTATATTACAAAAATATGGGACTTTCTCACATGATGTGTTAAAGGTAACAAAAATTGTTTTTGTTGTAGTATTTTGTATTTTGTTTCGTAATCGCGTGCGGCTTTTTTTTTTGCGTTAAATGATTAAGTAAGATTTCGATTTTTTTTTCATTGGGGCACATGTGTTGTTCTTGTTTTTTTGTTGTTATATAAGATTTTGTGTGTTAAGCGAGCAGAAGAATCAAAAATATGGGACTTTCTCACATGATGCGTTAATTGATTGATAAAAAACAGAATGGGTTGAAAACAAAATATGAAAAAGCATGTAAGATTTTAATTTTCTCGACAAAAAAAAAAAAATGAAGATGTTCATGATATATTTTTTTTTGTAGATAACAAAAATTGTTTTGTTGTAGTATTTTGTATTTTGTTTCGTAACTGCGTGCGGCTTTGTTTTGCGTTAAATGATTAAGTATGATTTCGATTTTTTTTTCATTGGGGCACATGTGTTGTTCTAGTTTTTTTTTGGTTGCTATATAAGATTTTGTGTGTAAAGCGAGCAGAAGAATTAGAACAAATTGTGTTGGGAAAAAATTATGATGTTTTGGAAACCTTAAAACTTTTTATTTGGAATTTTAGACGGATGCCTGAAATAAGTTGTTAATTGAAAAAACTAAAAATTATAAACAGATGTTCGAAATGTGAAAAACTTGCTATAATTTTGGAAAAAACTTATTTAAATAAAAAATTAAATCTTTTTTTTTATTTTTTTGTTATAGTTTTGTAAAAACTTTAAACAAAATTTTTATTTTATTAATTAATTTTTTTAAAATTTGTTTAAATACATTAATTTTTATTAAAACAGCTGACCATCCATCTCGAATTGAGTTTCGTCTTCAACCAATAACGCCATTGGTTTCACACGAAACTCATATAATGGTGCGTTCATTTTGGATCGGGGAAGACCACGTTTGTATTAAAGTTCTTGCCACATATTCATGGTATAAAGAAACTGGTTTGGTGCAATGGTGAAACTAATTCGGTCGATCTAAAAGATTTCGATTTTGAAGATATTGAAATGTTAGACAACGTCCCCGAAAATTTTGATAATCTAGAAAAACACATTAATCATCTTGGATGATTTAATGACTGAGGCGTATAATAAAAACGTTTGTGAATTATTTACCAAGGGTTCACATCATCGAAATATATCTGTTATATTAATTACCCAAAATGTGTTCCAAAGAAAATTTTACTGAGACATTTCGTTAAACTGCAAATACCTTGTTATGTTTAATAACCCCCGAGATAAATCTCAAATCTACCGCTTGCTAGACAAATTTATCCAGAAAATATCAACGAGTTTTGTAAGAGTATAAAAGAAGGCAGCTTCAAACGGGGTTTTGAAGCCAGCTGACCAAGGAAAAAGAAAATGAACACTGCAATCTATCTAAGCTAATTGTTCTTGCAAAATATTGAAAACGTTTTGAAAATTAAGTACAATAGATTAGTTTAGATTGAACATTATTTGAACATTATTTGATTAATTGTCTGAAAAATTTTAGATTTAATTGTTTGGCATAGACACTGATACATCTGAATAGCGCGGTCTGTCGGTCAAGTTATTTCTGATGTTATGCAATAATGCAACAAGAAAAATATGACAGAAAATTAATAATATAAAAGGTAATTAGCTTCTGATGTTGTTATTGTGTTTATCATATGTATTGGTTAGTTTTTTGTTTTGTTAATTTTTTTGTTTTGGTTTTCACATAGTTGTGAAATATAAATTTGCTGTCGCATTTGATGAGCTCTTAAGGAATTAGTAAATGTTATTCGTAGTATAGTAAATTGTTTTCAATGTTTTTTTTTTTGTCGTTTGTTGTCGTTGTGTTGACACATTTTTTTGTTGAATTCAAACTTTTTTTCTTAAGAATAAATATGAATTGTGTTGGACGACATGTGACGATTAACTTTTTAGATTGATTATCTTTCTTAGTCGGATTGCTTCCTTAAGTTAAAACAAGAAGCAAGTGATTGACCGTCAAATGTTTCCACTCAAATTGAAAAAGAAAACTTCATTAGGGAGTTTTGAGCATGAAGGGATTCATTTCTTTTTAATGCGCTTTGTGGTAAATTGGGACACAGAAATGATAAGAATCAGACGGGCCAAAACAAATTATTTTTTAATGACGATTAAAACAGTCAGTAAGGTATAAGATTTACAGTTAGTTATCTTTAAGTGTACGCGCTTTCCCTTTCTAACAAATGGATAGTTGATATAGACAGTAAACAAGAACGAACCATATTTAAGAGACTTTTTCAAAGGGTTTGATAAATAAAAAGCCATCATTTTTTGCTAACATTATATATTTTTCAAATTTATTATTTCTTTTATTTTATTTTATAGTTAATTATTAAAGTTTTTTCTATTATGATTATTAAAAATAACTGGGCCTAAGTTTTTTTCATTCGCTGCACCATTCGTCTTGTGTGGTGTGATTTTTGAATGAATCAAATACTTCTTTCCAAACCACCCGATCAGGGCAATTAAGAAGATGAATCTGTAAAAAGAAGAAAAAATGTTAAATCAAAATATTTATTAATTTGAGTATTAAGTTAACAAATTACCTCATAGTCTTCTTTTGGAATTACGTGGTAAATATTATATTTACACAAAATAACTTGTATTCCTGACGGCTGCTTGTCTTTACAAGTTTTAATGTGACGGAAGAACTTTCTGTAGGTTATTTGATGGTTCACATTGTATGGACATATATATTTTTTTACTCCTACCAAACTAGACATCTAAATATAAAAAATAAATCAATTAACGAAATAAAATTAAAATTTCAATTTTAACTTACCATGTATATTGTTTTTTACTAATGTAAATTATTTCAGCCTTGTATCGTTCTTAAATACTAGATTTATCATACGTATCCCACATTTATCATACGAATTCCTTAATGTATATGTGCTTTCCCTTTCTAACAAAATGAATAGTTGATCTAGACAGTAAACCAGAACTAAACTATGTAGTTGCTAGATGATATGGAATTTACAAATGAAAAGCCAGTATCTGAACCATTTTTTCTGAGAAACTTCAAACCATACCTTTCAATTGAAAAATTTTGCTACATTAACAATATCTATAGAAGAATTATACAACATTTGACTGTGATTATTTTAAAATTTATGTCAAAAATGCTGCTTGAGTAGGCTTATGTAGATAATTTTGCAACTATAGATGTTTACTTGGTTAAAATCAGCTCCACATATAATTTAAAATCAAAAATAACCCCAAAAATACTATAATAAAATAAATCCTATAAATACTATAATTACTCAGAAAACTATTTTTAAAACATATTATCGAGTATTTTGCTTCTATTGGTTTTTGTTGCTTCATTAACATTTTGATAGAAGACTCCTGATAGATGACTCATTTTCTTATCATTTTAAGTTGAAATATTTTAAACGAGAAAAAAATGCAGTTTTTTTGCAAGAAATATTGAAAAAATAGAGCTCAAACATTTCGTATCTTACTTTAGTTTTCATAAGCCCATTGTAAATGTTATTGATTTGGGTGTTATTGATGTTATTGATTTCTCCACTCGAAAATGATAATTAAAAGATGCGATCAATTGTGAAGTGTAAGCAATGTTAATAAAGTTTGTCTTAAAGAATATGAACAGTATGAGCCCGCTAATAATTAATGACTTTTAAAAGAATGTAATATCTGTATTGGTCTAGAGCTTGGTAGTTTTTGGCTTTGATTCTCCAATATTAAAAAGACTACAAGACAGTATACAGAATGTAATATGTTTTTATTTCCACATTACGAAATTTCACTTCTTCCGAGCGGTGGGTCTCCCCGCACAACTTTTCTGAGAAACTTCAAACCATACCTTTAAATTGAAAAATTTTGCTACATTGACAATATCTATTGATGAATTATACAATATTTGCCCGTTATAATTTTAAAATTTATGTCAAAAATGCTACTTGGGTAGGCTTATGTAGATAATTTTGCAACTATAGATGTTTATTTGGTTAAAATCATCACCACAAATAATTTAAAATCAAAAATCTTCGTCCATTGGTTGTTCTTCAGAATGGGGTTCAATTCTACTACAATACAGCAAGAGAAACTTGATTTGCCATCATTTCTTGGCAGGATTAGAAAACTCAATTCAATTAAAGCGGTTTTTTGCGAATATATTTTTTGGCCGCGATTTAAATGATTCTAAACGTCTGTTAAAATCTTTGTAGACGTTTAGACTGTGATACGCAATGCGACAAGGTGGCAAAATGGTTTGGCCTTAGCTGAAAGTGCTGGCTTGACTGGAATTTTTTCTGAAGTATCTGAAGTATCTGATTTTTTTTTTTTTGTAAGTTTTTTTGTTTTATTTTTTTTTTTTTGTTTTTTTTTTTGTTAATTTTTTTTTTTCATTTTTTTTTTCTTCGTTTTTTTTTTCGTCGTTTTTTTTTTTTTTGTTAATTTTTTTTTCATTTTTTTTTTTCCTCGTTTTTTTTGTGTTGTTTTTTGTTTTGTTTTTTATTTTCATTTTAATTTTTTTTTTATTTTTTATTGTTTTTTTGTGACAAAATGATAGCTTGTGACAAAACTTTGACAAAATGGCTTGGCCATTGGCTGAACAATCTCTGAATTCAGAAGAGTCTGAATATCATAACGATAATGAAGAATGCAATCCAGAAGGAAATTATGGCTATTCCTGTGTTGGCGACATGACTGGTATTTTGATTTTGGTAAAAAAAGATATTTGGTAGAACGTGTTATAGTCAGAATGAAGAATCCGAGGACGAAGTTGATTTAGAAGAGTCTGAATATCATAACGATAATGAAGAAGGCAATCTAGAAGGAAATTATGGCAACGAAGAGGACCAACTATATTTTGCAACTTCGAGTGAAGAAAGCGATGACGATTTGTTGTTCACACCGTTTACAGCAAAACACACATCTCCAAGATCTTCGTCGATTCATTCAAATTCACGTTTCGCCCATTTGCAGCTGCAAATTTACAGACTGGAACAGCAGCTGCTGCGCCAACAACAACAGCACCAACGGTGACGACAGCCGATCCGATTAGGACAAATAAAAACTCTAACACGAAATTATTATTATTAAAGCATTTAAAATTTTTTATTTTTATTTGAATCAAGTCGTTTTTAAATATTTTTTCTCAATCACATCTTTTATTCTGCACTCAATTTTATGTTTTAGCTCTTTTAAACATTTTGGTGCAATATCCCAGTGAATATTTGAATTGTCTTCTAAACACTGATTGAAAATTTTAAGCATGATTTGGTCCTCCATATTGGACGGCTGCTGTTGATTAGGCAAATAGGTGTATATGCCCTTTTCAGTTTCTCCAGTGTAAAATTCGGTAATTTTTCGTGTTGGATCTACTATCTTATTATTAAATTCATTCCAAAAGTGTACGCCGATATTTATAACAGTATTGTTTTTATTGTATTGAAGGTGTCCAACAACTAATTTAGATTCTAAGTTATATTTTTTTAATGTTGTCCACAGGATTAAGTTAGCTGGAAGACAAACACCATATTTGCGTGCACTAATAAATTCTTGCGAAATTATTTCGGAGATTAAATTTATCAACACCAGATTTCGTTTTAAATTATTATTCGAAATCATAGCAATCATATTCGTGGACGTACAAATAACAAATGATATAGATGGTTGAGACACCAATTTATCAAGTTTTCAAAAAGCTTAAATAACATTAAAGCAATAAATCAATTAAGAAAAGAAGAATACAATCTTCAAAATTTGTTTTAGTTTGGCCAAATTTCACAAATTGTTTGAGGAAATCACGATTTCGAAATTTTTTTCTTGCTTGTTTGCGTAATTCGTTTATCGCTTCTTGGCGCTCCATTTTGATTAAAGTTATTGGTTGTTCTAATAGCTTCCACACGACGCTGGTTATTTATAAATGTTCAATGCTGTTGATCAAATAGTAAGTGTTGATAAATTCATTTGATTTTAGTTTATTAAGTTCTTTTCAACTGAGTTCTTTACAGTACAATATGGAGAGGTTAGTTAACGAAAAAGTTAAGAAGTAAGAAATGCGTAAACCAGATTTATTGCTATTTTATGTTTATTTTTTAAACGACAATAAATCATGTTTTATTGTAATTGGCTGCAATACAGAAATTTTTCAAACCTCAACTATTGTTGATCAATGATAAAGATTTTATTTGCCTTGCTTGGCGTGACTGGTATCTATTTTTCAACCAAATTGGATAAGTTCAACAATATTTTGAGGAAGATGACATCGAAAAATTCAAATAGAGAAGAATGGAGAAGAATGGAGAAGAATGGGGCAGATTGCAAGAGTTGGCACCTTTGATTCGCTCAATATTTAGCTGGTAAAGGCTAACTTACAAGGATGTAAGAGCCTATTACAGTTTATATATGCAAAAATGTGTTCGGAAAAGTTTCTTATTAGTTGATTGCACACTTTTACTTACATTGAACATGTTTGATCATGTTTACAATCTGAAAGAGTTTATTTTTGGGTCGTTCACCTTTTTTTTAGTCTTTTGGCTAAAGTATTTTTTAAAGGAAAAATTCGCGATCAGATTGTTGTAATCAGTCATGTTGGTTTTTAATCCATTTTCAAATTGTTTCATTGGTTTTCCACTACACTGGTTTACCGTTTGATGAAAAATCTGGTGAAAGACCATACGAAAGCTGAAAAACTGTACAAGAGCAGTGAAAATCTTCAATTTTACCCGAGTTTTAATTTAATTTTGTTTAGTTTTTAATTTTTATTTCCCTTGAATCTTACAAGTAAATGATCTTATTTCAAATAAGTTAGTGGTTTACATTTATAAGCATATAAATAATTTATTCTACAACATAAATTAAATGGAAAAGTGCGTTCTAATTTTCAAAATGCATCATGAACCTAGTTTTGAAAATAATTTCACGGTAATTTTGTGTTAAAATTGTTGAGATTATTGATTCAATATTTTTAATACGCCTTTGAAACCTATTTCTATCACGTGCATATTCTTCATAACGTCCCATTCGAGCAGCTCTGTAGGCGAAATTCCATACATACATAACATGCACTTCTAACTTATTAGAAAAGCGTACGGTGTTTATTTCTGTCATTTCAGTAGTTTTTCCTTTAAAAAACTTATAAATGATAAGCAGTTTTACAGCACACTTGAAACTGTTATATGAATATCGTACACCTTGAAAAAAATAAAGAATGACAATCTCCTCTCGAAGTTGCAAAATATAGTTGGTCCTCTTCGTTGCCATAATTTCCTTCTGGATTGCCTTCTTCATTATCGTTATGATATTCAGACTCTTCTAAATCAACTTCGTCCTCGGATTCTTCATTCTGACTATAACACGTTCTACCAAATATCTTTTTTTACCAAAATCAAAATACCAGTCATGTCGCCAACACAGGAATAGCCATAATTTCCTTCTGGATTGCCTTCTTCATTATCGTTATGATATTCAGACTCTTCTGAATTCAGCAGATTGTTCAGCCAATGGCCAAGCCATTTTGTCAAAGTTTTGTCACAAGCTATCATTTTGTCACAAAAAAACAATAAAAAATAAAAAAAATTAAAATGAAAATAAAAAACAAAACAAAAAACAACACAAAAAAAAAACGAGGAAAAAAAAAATGAAAAAAAAAATTAACAAAAAAAAAAACGACGAAAAAAAAACGAAGAAAAAAAAAAATGAAAAAAAAAAATTAAAAAAAAAAAAAAAAACAAAAAAAAAATAAAACAAAAAAACTTACAAAAAAAAAAAAATCAGATACTTCAGATACTTCAGAAAAAATTCCAGTCAAGCCAGCACTTTCAGCTAAGGCCAAACCATTTTGCCACCTTGTCGCATTGCGTATCACAGTCTAAACGTCTACAAAGATTTTAACAGACGTTTAGAATCATTTAAATCGCGGCCAAAAAATATATTCGCAAAAAACCGCTTTAATTGAATTGAGTTTTCTAATCCTGCCAAGAAATGATGGCAAATCAAGTTTCTCTTGCTGTATTGTAGTAGAATTGAACCCCATTCTGAAGAACAACCAATGGACGAAGATTTTTGATTTTAAATTATTTGTGGTGATGATTTTAACCAAATAAACATCTATAGTTGCAAAATTATCTACATAAGCCTACCCAAGTAGCATTTTTGACATAAATTTTAAAATTATAACGGGCAAATATTGTATAATTCATCAATAGATATTGTCAATGTAGCAAAATTTTTCAATTTAAAGGTATGGTTTGAAGTTTCTCAGAAAAGTTGTGCGGGGAGACCCACCGCTCGGAAGAAGTTAAATTTCGTAATGTGGAAATAAAAACATATTACATTCTGTATACTGTCTTGTAGTCTTTTTAATATTGGAGAATCAAAGCCAAAAACTACCAAGCTCTAGACCAATACAGATATTACATTCTTTTAAAAGTCATTAATTATTAGCGGGCTCATACTGTTCATATTCTTTAAGACAAACTTTATTAACATTGCTTACACTTCACAATTGATCGCATCTTTTAATTATCATTTTCGAGTGGAGAAATCAATAACATCAATAACACCCAAATCAATAACATTTACAATGGGCTTATGAAAACTAAAGTAAGATACGAAATGTTTGAGCTCTATTTTTTCAATATTTCTTGCAAAAAAACTGCATTTTTTTCTCGTTTAAAATATTTCAACTTAAAATGATAAGAAAATGAGTCATCTATCAGGAGTCTTCTATCAAAATGTTAATGAAGCAACAAAAACCAATAGAAGCAAAATACTCGATAATATGTTTTAAAAATAGTTTTCTGAGTAATTATAGTATTTATAGGATTTATTTTATTATAGTATTTTTGGGGTTATTTTTGATTTTAAATTATATGTGGAGCTGATTTTAACCAAGTAAACATCTATAGTTGCAAAATTATCTACATAAGCCTACTCAAGCAGCATTTTTGACATAAATTTTAAAATAATCACAGTCAAATGTTGTATAATTCTTCTATAGATATTGTTAATGTAGCAAAATTTTTCAATTGAAAGGTATGGTTTGAAGTTTCTCAGAAAAAATGGTTCAGATACTGGCTTTTCATTTGTAAATTCCATATCATCTAGCAACTACATAGTTTAGTTCTTGTTTACTGTCTAGATCAACTATTCATTTTGTTAGAAAGGGAAAGCGCATATACATTAAGGAATTCGTATGATAAATGTGGGATACGTATGATAAATCTAGTATTTAAGAACGATACAAGGCTGAAATAATTTACATTAGTAAAAAACAATATACATGGTAAGTTAAAATTGAAATTTTAATTTTATTTCGTTAATTGATTTATTTTTTATATTTAGATGTCTAGTTTGGTAGGAGTAAAAAAATATATATGTCCATACAATGTGAATCATCAAATAACCTACAGAAAGTTCTTCCGTCACATTAAAACTTGTAAAGACAAGCAGCCGTCAGGAATACAAGTTATTTTGTGTAAATATAATATTTACCACGTAATTCCAAAAGAAGACTATGAGGTAATTTGTTAACTTAATACTCAAATTAATAAATATTTTGATTTAACATTTTTTCTTCTTTTTACAGATTCATCTTCTTAATTGCCCTGATCGGGTGGTTTGGAAAGAAGTATTTGATTCATTCAAAAATCACACCACACAAGACGAATGGTGCAGCGAATGAAAAAACTTAGGCCCAGTTATTTTTAATAATCATAATCTAAAAAACTTTAATAATTAACTATAAAATAAAATAAAAGAAATAATAAATTTGAAAAATATATAATGTTAGCAAAAAATGATGGCTTTTTATTTATCAAACCCTTTGAAAAAGTCTCTTAAATATGGTTCGTTCTTGTTTACTGTCTGTCTATATCAACTATCCATTTGTTAGAAAGGGAAAGCGCGTACACTTAAAGATAACTAACTGTAAATCTTATACCTTACTGACTGTTTTAATCGTCATTAAAAATAATTTGTTTTGGCCCGTCTGATTCTTATCATTTCTGTGTCCCAATTTACCCCAAAGCGCATTAAAAAGAAATGAATCCCTTCATGCTCAAAACTCCCTAATGAAGTTTTCTTTTTCAATTTGAGTGGAAACATTTGACGGTCAATCACTTGCTTCTTGTTTTAACTTAAGGAAGCAATCCGACTAAGAAAGATAATCAATCTAAAAAGTTAATCGTCACATGTCGTCCAACACAATTCATATTTATTCTTAAGAAAAAAAGTTTGAATTCAACAAAAAAAATGTGTCAACACAACGACAAAAAAAAAACATTGAAAACAATTTACTATACTACGAATAACATTTACTAATTCCTTAAGAGCTCATCAAATGCGACAGCAAATTTATATTTCACAACTATGTGAAAACGAATACAAAAAAATTAACAAAACAAAAAACTAACCAATACATATGATAAACACAATAACAACATCAGAAGCTAATTACCTTTTATATTATTAATTTTCTGTCATATTTTTCTTGTTGCATTATTGCATAACATCAGAAATAACTTGACCGACAGACCGCGCTATTCAGATGTATCAGTGTCTATGCCAAACAATTAAATCTAAAATTTTTCAGACAATTAATCAAATAATGTTCAAATAATGTTCAATCTAAACTAATCTATTGTACTTAATTTTCAAAACGTTTTCAATATTTTGCAAGAACAATTAGCTTAGATAGATTGCAGTGTTCATTTTCTTTTTCCTTGGTCAGCTGGCTTCAAAACCCCGTTTGAAGCTGCCTTCATTTATACTCTTACAAAACTCGTTGATATTTTCTGGATAAATTTGTCTAGCAAGCGGTAGATTTGAGATTTATCTCGGGGGTTATTAAACATAACAAGGTATTTGCAGTTTAACGAAATGTCTCAGTAAAATTTTCTTTGGAACACATTTTGGGTAATTAATATAACAGATATATTTCGATGATGTGAACCCTTGGTAAATAATTCACAAACGTTTTTATTATACGCCTCAGTCATTAAATCATCCAAGATGATTAATGTGTTTTCTAGATTATCAAAATTTTCGCAGCAACAAGCTGGTAAAGACAAAATTTGGGGACCGGGTTGTGCTGGTCATCAAAGATACCGGGAATTTATACATGCTGCCAAGGCTAACAAAATTATTTGTTGGCCAAGAAGCCAACATCACAAATATGCTGATCAAATTCATCGGTAGAGATGCTTCCAAAATGAACGCACCATTATATGAGTTTCGTGTGAAACCAATGGCGTTATTGGTTGAAGACGAAACTCAATTCGAGATGGATGGTCAGCTGTTTTAATAAAAAATTAATGTATTAAAACAAATTTTAAAAAATTAATTAATAAAATAAAAATTTTGTTTAAAGTTTTTACAAAACTATAACAAAAAAATAAAAAAAAGATTTCATTTTTTATTTAAATAAGTTTTTTCCAAAATTATAGCAAGTTTTTCACATTTCGAACATCTGTTTATAATTTTTAGTTAAGCCGTACGCAATTACGCAAAATACAAAAAACTACAACAAAAACAATTTTTGTTACCTACAAAAAAAAATATATCATGAACATCTTCAATTTTTTTTTTTTGTCGAGAAAATTAAAATCTTACATAACAAAACAACAAAGTGTCATAATATCGAGACAAGGTCAAGATCAACCAAAGATCAACCAAAAAAAAATTGATTTAAACTCAAAGCAAATGTTTTGTTTTTTCATTCATGTAACATACTCGTATATTTTTTTCTTATTAAACCTCCCACATCAATTAACACATCATGTGAGAAAGTCCCATATTTTTGTAATATAATATCGAGACAAAAATTGTTGTTGTAGCTTATCAACCAAAAAAAAAATTGATTAAAACTCAATCGAAATGAATTTTTTCTTATAAGATACAACAACAAAAAAACAAGATATAAATCATTTTCTCTAGATTTTCTTTCAAACTCAGTCTCAAATTAAAATCTTACATAACAAAACAACAAAGTGTCATAATATCGAGACAAGGTCAAGATCAACCAAAGATCAACCAAAAAAAATTGATTTAAACTCAAAGCAAATGTTTTGTTTTTTCATTCATGTAACATACTCGTATATTTTTTTCTTATTAAACCTCCCACATCAATTAACACATCATGTGAGAAAGTCCCATATTTTTGTAATATAATATCGAGACAAAAATTGTTGTTGTAGCTTATCAACCAAAAAAAAAAAATTGATTTAAACTCAATCGAAATGAATTTTTTCTTATAAGATACAACAACAAAAAAAACAAGATTTAAATCATTTTCTCTAGTTTTTCTTTTAAACTCAAAGCAAATGTTTTGTTTTTTCATTCATGTAACATACTCGTATATTTTTTCTTATTAAACCTCCCACATCAATTAACACATCATGTGAGAAAGCCCCATATTTTTGTAATATAATATCGAGACAAAAATTGTTGTTGTAGCTTATCAACCAAAAAAAAAAAATTGATTAAAACTCAATCGAAATGAATTTTTTCTTATAAGATACAACAACAAAAAAACAAGATATAATCGAAAATGAATTTTTTCTTATAAGATACAACAACAAAAAAGATTTAAATCACTTTCTCTAGTTTTTCTTTCAAACTCAGTTTCTCAATGCAATTTGAATCAATTACATCGTATATTTTTTTCTTATTAGACCTCCCACATCAATTAACACATCATGTGAGAAAGTCCCATAATTTTTAGTCTATGTGCAGAACCTCCCATAACACTACTACTAGTGTATCATCAATCCTAGGCAATGGGTAGCTATCCTTCTTCGTAACTATGTTTAGTTTCCTGTAGTCAACACAAAATCTCAAACTCCCATCTTTCTTGCCAATTAACACCACAGGTGAGCTCCAGGGACTGTCTGAAGGCTCAATCACACCAGCTTCTTTCATATCTCTCACCATTTTATCAGCTTCCTCTCTTTTAGCTAATGGTAATCTCCTTGGCGCTTGGCGTATCGGCTTTTCTGCTCCGGTGTCAATACGATGTTTTACCATATTGGTTCTGCCATTCCCTTCAGGTGTACTACAGAATACAGACTTGTGCCGCTCCAACAATTGACGTGCTGCTTTCTTCTGTTCTTCTGAAAGCTCTTCTGTTCATTTCTGCACAAGTTGCTCCATTTCTGCCTTTTGTTGTTTTGTGTTGACCGAGCAATTGATGTTTTTCTGCTCGCACTTTATTATTTTAGCTACCTCTTCACATTGTCCTATGATTGATCCTTTTTTCATTGTTTTCTGCGCATCTGACAGATTTAAAACTCTTACTGGTATTTTGTAATCAGCATCCGATCTAACTAAAGTTTTCCCTATAACGACTTCTTTAAAATTTTGATGTTCTTTGTTGGCTTCTACAACCCACAACCTGGGTGACCCAGAACCTCCTTCCAATTTTCCCCAAATGATTGTTTCTGATTGGGGTGACAGCTTTTCCCTGTGATCTAATATTATTCGACGAACACAGTTTGAATCTTCACCATTAAATTGGAGTGGCAACTCAACATTTCCGTACGTGAGTACTCCTTTGCCAGCATCAATAACGAATCCATTTGGCCTCATGAAGTCTATTCCCAGGATTACTTCATCCACAATGTCAGCTACAACCACTTCATGTTGAAAGTGAGTATTCCCGATTTCAAAGTTGACCACTTTCTTTCCTTTAATACTTGCACTTTCGCCAGTAGCTGTCTGCATTCGGTATCTTCCTGCTGGTTTTAGTTTCCCTTTTACAACATCAGTGCGGACAATTGTATTTGTTGCTCCCGTATCTAACGTGATGACACAATTTTTTCCATCAATATTAGCCCTAACAGTAAGGCTGTCACCTCCCCTTGTCAATCTCGATACGTGGATGAAAGTTATGGGGCAATCGGTTGTGGGAGCCAGCTTACGCCCCTTTAGGCTGGCTCGTTGTAGTTTAACTGATTCGGTGCTGCTCCATCGTCCTCTCTAGCTTGCTGCACCCGTTCTTCTGCTGGACGTCTCTGTATAGGCGATGCTGATCTTGCTCGTTTCCTTCTAACATCTCGGCATTCTCTCGAAATATGGCCCGACTTGCCACATAGTCAGCATCGAATTTTGTCACTTCTGACACTCTCTCGTAGTTTTGGTTTATAAACGTTGTCATCAGCCAACTCTACCCGGCGTATTTTAATCGATGGTTTTATAATTGCTTGCGCGGTTTCATTTGTCAAGGCATAAGCAATAGTTTCAGCGAATGTTGGTTTTGACGACAACATTACAGCTTTTCTTGTTTCTGGATCACGAATACCATCAGTAAACGCCTCGATCTTCATTTTCTCCATAAAATATGGTGGAGTGTTCGAGTGTGCCAAATGTACAAGCCTCTCCACTGCCGAGGAATAGTCCTGTAAGCTTTCTCCGTTGCGTTGCAAGCGACCTTTTAACTCGATTCTGTATAACTCCTTTTTATGGTCGCTGCCATATTTACGCTCCAACGCATTCATCACCTCTGCATAACTTTTGCGATCGTTTTCTGGTACTGCCTGTAATGCTTCAGCTGCTTCCCCTTTAAGTGCAACTATCAATGCAGCAAGACGATTTTCGGCGTTCCAAACATTTTGATCTGCTGCAGTCTCGAACTGGAACTTGAAGATGCCGAACGATGTTGTTCCATCGTATGACGGTGGTTTTAATTTAATATTTGCTATCTGTTGTACCACCTGTGAAGTAACTTTAGCTGTTTCAACATCCTGCAACCGTTTTTCGAAATCATCAACTTTCGATAAAACCTTATGCTCAAAATCTTGAATTTCACTTTGAATCTTCTCGACCTTTCCATCAAATGCCGTCGAGATTTGGAGAAGTTTCTCATCCATAATTTGCTTTACTTCATCGCGATTTAAAGCTAATTGCTGGCTGATTGTTTCACTAATTTCTTCTTTGTTAGCAGCCAATTGTTGATTGATGTTACTGATTTCTTCCTTAGTTGCAGCCATTTGTTGATTGATGTTACTACTTTGTTGATCAAATTTTTGATTCAGTTCGTCTTTATTGGCAACCATCTGTTGACTGATGTTCAGCCATTAACTGCGTAAAATCGCAGTTTCCAGATGGTAATGTTGTTGTTGTTTCCGCAACAAAACTTTTCTCCTCATCAGCTGCCACTAGATCATTATTTGTACTAATCACTCCAAACTGGTAACCTTCCACAACTACTCCACTAGCTTCCATAGCTTCTCGAAGCCGTATCGTTAATTCAGTTTTGTTGCCGGTTGTTGCCAATCCACGTTGTTCTAGTTCTTTCTTTAACTCAAGAACCTTCAAATCACTTAATAAAACCATTATTAACAGCTAACTAATCCCGCCGCTGTCACCAATGTTACGTTTTTCCAACCTTACTTCGAATTGGCCTTACTCACAATTCGATAAACGCAATTCCCAAATCGCTTCAGAGTTCGATCACTGATTAGTAGGCACAAACTCCAGGTTTTATTAAGTATTCAACACCTTAATTGTTTCACAACAACAGGAAAACAATACAGCAAACAATATTCTTAACTAGAATATTCTTTCAACAGCTTCAGAAACTCCAACGGTTTATTGTAGAAATTTCCAGTAATAACAGCGTTAAAATAATACACAAAATATTTCTATTCAATAACACTTATAACTTTATTACACTTATAACTTTACACAAAATCTAATTTAAAGATCACTTTTATAATTTTAAGTTCACAATCGCAGGTTTAAAATAACACTAATTAAAAACTACAAGAAGTAATTTTCTTATATACCTTCTGCAATACTTCTAATAGAAGAAAATATTAGAATATTCGATTATTTTACGTTATGTTGATTTGATTCATAAAATCGTTTATGTTGACCCTATTTCTAAGAAGAGACAACAACAACAATATTCATTTCATTAATTTGTTGTAGTATTTTGTTGATTTGATTTTCCTAGAAGTGACCGTAATCGTCTAGATTTTTCTAGATTTTTCTATATATATATATATATATATATATATATATATATATATATATATATATATATATATATATATATATATATATATATATATATATATATATATATATATATATATATATATATATATATATATATTAGGGTGCTTTTTTTTTGGGCGACTATTCTTATTTTCTGGTGCCCCACCGAAATTTTGTTGGAAATACCCAAGAAAACGTCCTCCTAAAATATGAGTCCTCAAAATTAATGTTTAGCACTCGACCTTTGCGTTTGAATATTTTCCATACAAAATACATGTAAACTTTAGTGTTTTTTAAAAAAAAAATTACAGCTCAGCGGCATTTCATACTATTTCAAAATGGAAAAAAGCAACTAACTCAGGATTATTTCGTCGCTTTAATAATGAAACAACGTATTCGCAAAAGTGTAGTTTCGAGATAATTGGGTTTAAAGATTTTTCGATTTTCTGATTTTCGTAAACTCGGTAGCACTATTGAATGAATAAAGATATTGGAAAAAAAATTTCTACCAATTACTCTTGATTAATTTCCCCACAGCATATTCAAATTTCACATCGGTACCTGCTGGCTTTTCTACCTAAAAAGAGGTGAAAAGTCAATCAGGTACCTTATACGTTATTTCATATTTCTCGATTACGATTAAGCCTAAAACTAATTATTATTGAAATAACGCATAATATTCTTACAATTTTTTATTAATATGAACCGGCCATCATGTAGTCACGAATGATGCTTATACAATATTTTATATTTACCATTTCGTGTGGTGATCGTAATGTATGTAAAATATACTACACTGATTTTGCCCAAGTTATTATTCTGTAGGAATTGGAATAACGTACATGCATTTACGCTGTTTCAATATTTAGCCAAATTCAAATTTGCATGTACGTTAATTATCAATATATTAATTTTCACCCCCAGTTATAAAATAATTGGAAAATGTTAAAACGCCACTTTATAGAGATCCTTATGGGGAATGCAGGTCACCCATTATATGATAACAACGTATAAATGGCATAAGTTATTTCATTATTAAAGCGACGATTTTATCTACAAAAATGCTTATGGAGATGTAACTGTAACTTACACCGGTGACACAGTACAGATCACTAAAGTCAGTTTTATATGAATTTCTTGTTCTTTTGTTTTTATTTCATAAATGGCTAAAGCTACAGGAAAAATGTCAATAACAAAGTTGTAGTTAATTAAGTTTCCTACAAAAAACTCATAATAACCGAATCTCTATGATTGATATTTCTTGAGATAATAAACATTTATTATTTTAGAACTTGCGGTTATTATTTTAGAACTTACGAAAATCTCTTAAAACATCCATTTTAATAAAAGCTTATTATCTCAGGAAATATCAATCATAGAGATTCGGTTATTATGAGTTTTTTGTAGGAAACTTAATTAACTACAACTTTGTTATTGACATTTTTCCTGTAGTTTTACCCATTTATGAAATAAAAACAAAAGAACAAGAAATTCATATAAAATTTACTTTTGTGATCTGTACTGTGTCACCGGTGTAAGTTACAGTTACATCTCCATAAGCATTTTTGTAGATAATTTAATCCTGAGTTAGTTGCTTTTTTCCATTTTGAAATAGTGTAAAATGCCGCTGAGCTGTAATTTTTTTTTTAAAAAACACTAAAGCTTACATGTATTTTGTATGGAAAATATTCAAACGCAAAGGCCGAGTGCTAAACATTAATTTTGAGGGCTCATATTTTAGGAGGACGTTTTCTTGGGTGTTTCCAACAAAATTTCGGTGGGGCACCAGAAAAAAAGAATTGTCGCCCCAAAAAAAAGCACCCTAATATATATATATATATATATATATATATATATATATATATATATATATATATATATATATATATATATATATATATATATATATATATATATATATATATATATATATATATATATATATATATATATATATATATATATATATATATATATATATATATATATATATATATATATAAATATATACATATACATATTGTTACGATTACAGAAAAATCTAGACGATTACGGTTACTTCTAGGAAAATCAAATCAACAAAATACTACAACAGATTAATGAAATGAATATTGTTGTTGTTGTCTCTTCTTAGAAATAGGGTCAACATAAACGATTTTATGAATCAAATCAACATAACGTAAAATAATCGAATATTCTAATATTTTCTCAAGGTTTCTGGAAAGTGATGCCGAATTATCTAGAAGTATTGGAGAAGGTATATAAGAAAATTACTTCTTGTAGTTTTGAATTAGTTTTATTTTAAACCTGCGATTGTGAAGTTAAAATTATAAAAGTGATCTTTAAATTAGTTTTGTGTAAAGTTATAAGTGTAATAAAGTTATAAGTTTTATTGAGTAGAAATATTTTGTGTATTATTTTCAACGTTGTGAACTGGAAATTTCTACAATAAACCGTTGGAGTTTCTGAAGCTGTTCAAAGAATATTCTAGTTAGGAATATTGTTTGCTGTATTGTTTTCCTGTTGTTGTGGAACAATTAAGGTGTTGAAGACTTAATAAAACCTGGTGTTTTTGCTTACTAATCAGTGATCGAACTCAGAAAGAGATTGGGAATTGCGTCTATCGAATTGTGAGTTAGGCCAATTCGAAGGAAGTTTGGAAAAACGTAACATTGGTGACATCAGCGGATTAGTTAGCTGTTAATAATGGTTTTATTAAGTGATTTGAAGGTTCTTGAGTTAAAGAAAGAACTAGAACAACGTGGATTGTCAACAAGTGGAAACAAAACTGAATTAATGCTACGGCTTCGACAAGGTATGGAAGCCAATGGAATGGACGTGGAAAGTTACCGGTTTGGAGTGATTAGTACAAATGCTGATTCAATAGCAGCTGATGAGGAGAAAAGTTCTGTTGCGGAAACAACAACCTCATTGCCACCTGCAAATTGTGATTTTACGCAGTTAATGGCTATGATGCAGCAAATGAATTTGAATATAAGCCAGACAAAACAAGAAATTAGTTTCAACATGAATCAACAGTTGGAGAAAGTCAACAATAATATGGCTGCAAATAAGGAAGAGATCAGCTGCAACATCAATCAACAATTGGCTGCAAATAAAGAAGAAATCAGTAACATCAATCAACAGTTAGAAGCAATAAACACAAACATTGCTATGAGTCGCGAGGAAGTCAAACAAATTATGGATGAGAAACTTCTACAAATGTCAACGGCATTCGATGGAAAAGTCGAGAAGATTCAAAACGATATCCAAGAATTAGAACAAAAAGTGCTTGACGAAAACAAAAAGGTACTTTCCAAGGTTGATGATATCGAAAAACGGTTGCAGGATGTTGAGACGACTAAAGTTACTTCCCAGGTGGTACATCAAGTAGCAAATATTAAATTAAAACCACCATCATACGATGGAACAACATCGTTCGGCATCTTCAAGTTCCAGTTCGAGACTGCAGCAGATCAAAATGTTTGGAACGCTGAAAATCGTCTAGCTGCATTGATAGTAGCTCTTAAGGGGGA
The DNA here is from genome assembly GCA_963693315.1 of Diogma glabrata. NCBI lineage: Eukaryota > Metazoa > Arthropoda > Insecta > Diptera > Cylindrotomidae > Diogma > Diogma glabrata. Next base: position 194,092,388 of record OY856188.1, read on the forward strand.
AGCACTACAGGCAGTGCCAGAAAGTGACCGAAAAAGCTATGCTGAAGTGATGAATGCGTTGGAGCGAAAATATGTGCAGCGACCACAAAAAGGAGCTATACCGGATCGAGTTAAAGGGTCGCTTGCAACGGAATGGAGAAAGCCTTCAGGACTATTCTTCGGCAGTAGAACGGCTTGTACATTTGGCACACTCAAGTACTCCACCGTATTTTATGGAGAAAATGAAGATCGAGGCTTTTACTGATGGCATTCGTGATCCAGAAACACGAAAGGCAGTAATGTTGTCGCCAAAAGCAACATTCGCAGAAACTATTGCTTATGCCTTAACAAATGAAACTGCACAAGCAATTATTAAACCATCAATTAAAATACGCCGGGTAGAGTTGGCTGCTGATAACAATTACAAGCCCAGAGCAAGAGAAAGCATTCGAAGTGACAGAATACGATGCTGGTTATGTGGCAAGTTGGGCCATATTTCGAGAGAATGTCGAGAGGTTAGAAGGAAACGAGCAAGATCAGCATCGCCTATGCAGAGACGTCAAGCAGAAGAACGGGTGCAGCAAGCTAGAGAAGACGATGGAGCAGCGCCGCATCCGTTAAACTACAACGAGTCAGCCTAAAGTGGCGTAAGCTGGCTCCCACAACCGATTGCCCCATAACCTTCATCCACGTATCGAGATTGACAAGGGGAGGTGACAGCCTTACTGTTAGGGCTAATATTGATGGAAAAAGTTGTGTCATCACGTTAGATACGGGAGCAACAAATACAATTGTCCGCACTGATGTGGTGAAAGGGAAACTAAAACCAGCAGGAAGATACCGAATGCAGACAGCTACTGGCGAAAGTGCAAGTATTAAAGGAAAGAAAGTGGTCAACTTTGAAATCGGGAATACTCACTTTCAACATGAAGTGGTTGTAGCTGACATTGTGGATGAAGTAATCCTGGGAATGGACTTCATGAGGCCAAATGGATTCGTTATTGATGCTGGCAAAGGAGTACTCACGTACGGAAATGTTGAGTTGCCACTCCAATTTAATGGTGAAGATTCAAACTGTGTTCGTCGAATAATATTAGATCACAGGGAAAAGCTGCCACCCCAATCAGAAACAATCATTTGGGGAAAATTGGAAGGAGGTTCTGGGTCACCCAGGTTGTGGGTTGTAGAAGCCAACAAAGAACATCAAAATTTTAAAGAAGTCGTTATAGGGGAAACTTTAGTTAGATCGGATGCTGATTACAAAATACCAGTAAGAGTTTTAAATCTGTCAGATACGCAGAAAACAATGAAAAAAGGATCAATCATAGGACAATGTGAAGAGGTAGCTAAAATAATAAAGTGCGAGCAGAAAAACATCAATTGCTCGGTCAACACAAAACAACAAAAGGCAGAAATGGAGCAACTTGTGCAGAAATGAACAGAAGAGCTTTCAGAAGAACAGAAGAAAGCAGCACGTCAATTGTTGGAGCGGCACAAGTCTGTATTCTGTAGTACACCTGAAGGGAATGGCAGAACCAATATGGTAAAACATCGTATTGACACCGGAGCAGAAAAGCCGATACGCCAGGCACCAAGACGATTACCATTAGCTAAAAGAGAGGAAGCTGATAAAATGGTGAGAGATATGAAAGAAGCTGGTGTGATTGAGCCTTCAGACAGTCCCTGGAGCTCACCTGTGGTGTTAGTTGGCAAGAAAGATGGGAGCTTGAGATTTTGTGTTGACTACAGGAAACTAAACATAGTTACGAAGAAGGATAGCTACCCATTGCCTAGGATTGATGATACTCTGGATACATTATCGGGTTCAAGATTGTTTTCAACACTGGATCTGCAGAGTGGTTACTGGCAGGTTGAAGTTGCGGATGCAGATCGGGAGAAAACAGCGTTCAGTGTAGGGAATGGACTATGGCAATTTAATGTCATGGCATTTGGGTTATGCAACGCTCCCGCAACTTTCGAGAGATTAATGGAACGGGTACTTAAAGGCTTGCACTGGAAAACATGCCTTGTATATTTGGATGACATCATCGTCATGGGCAAAGACTTTGATGATCACTTGAGGAACTTGGTGGAGGTACTGGAAAGGTTGCAAGCAGCAGGTTTAAAGTTAAGTCCCAAAAAGTGCTCACTTTTCAAGGAAGAAGTAAAATATTTGGGACATAAGGTTACGGCAAAAGGAATTCATACCGATTCTGACAAGATTGCAACAGTTATGAACTGGCCAAGACCGAAAAACCTACATGAACTACGAAGCTTCCTTGGATTGTGCACATATTACAGACGGTTTGTGCCAGGATTCACCAACGTTGCCAAAAGTCTGCATGAGTTAACCAGAAAAGATAAGGCATTTGAATGGAATGAACCTCAGGAACAAGCATTTGTGGAGCTCCGAAGGAGATTGTGTACGGCTCCAATTCTATCCTATCCTATACCAAATGTTCAGTTTATTTTGGATACTGATGCCAGTAATGAAGGTATAGGAGGAGTATTGTCGCAGAAAATAGATGGTCAGGAAAAGGTGATAGCTTATTTCTCCAAAATGTTATCAAAGCCGGAGCGAAATTATTGTGTTACCCGGAAGGAGTTATTGGCCATTATGGAATGCGTCAAACATTTTCATAAATACTTGTATGGTCAGAAATTTCATCTCAGAACTGACCATGGTGCGTTAAGGTGGTTACTCCAGTTCAAAAATCCAGAGGGACAAGTAGCACGTTGGATCGAACGGTTGCAGGCGTACGATTTGGACATTGAACATTGAAAGGGTACTGCACATGGGAACGCTGATGCATTATCGAGACGACCCTGTCAAGTTGAATGCAAGCATTGCAGTCGTCAAGAAAATAAGGAGAACATCATCGATGTCCGATTACTACAAGTGCTACCTGACGATGAATGGACTGCTGAAGCCATAAGGAGAGATCAATTAGAAGATACGGATCTTGCACCGATCATCGAGTTCAAAGAAAAGGGTTGCAAACCCGTATGGGGAGAAATTTCTGATAAAACTCCAACTTTGAAGGCGTACTGGGCGCAATGGGACAGTCTCCAGTTAGAGGATGGATGTTTAAAGAGAGTATGGGAAAGCTCAGATGGCAAGATAAAGCAATCCCTTACAGTGGTACCAAAAGGGAAAATAGAAGCAGTACTGAAGGAGTATCACGAAGGAACGAGTGGAGGTCACCTTGGGATCAATAAGACTCTTGCAAAAATACGACAACGGTTTTACTGGTCAGGGACTCGGCAATCAATTGTGGAGTGGTGTCAAAAATGCGATATATGTGCGGCGGTGAAAGGACCCGCACGAAGAAGTCATGGGAAAATGAAGCAATACAATGTAGGTGCTCCATTTGAAAGGATCGCAATGGATGTAGCGGGACCATTTCCAAAAACGGATAATCAGAATAAATATGTGCTTGTGATCATGGACTACTTCAGTAAGTGGCCGGAAGTGTGTGCGATTCCCAACCAGGAAGCAACCACAATCGCTGAAGCTGTGATAAATAATTGGATCAGCCGCTATGGAGTTCCTATGGAGATCCACACCGATCAGGGACGGAACTTCGAGTCAGCTGTATTCCAGGAAATTTGTCAAATGCTGGGGATTAACAAAACCAGGACGACAGCTTCACACCCACAGTCAGATGGGATGGTTGAGAGATTCAATGCTACTTTGGAGGAATTTCTAGCAAAAGTGGTCAGTAAGAATCAACGTAACTGGGATCAACACTTTCCTTTATTTTTGATGGCATACAGATCAGCAGTTCATGACACCACGACCATGACACCAGCTCAAACTATTTTTGGAAGTGATTTAAGACTTCCTGGAGACCTCAAATTTGGAGCGGTACCATCAACATCATTGTCTGCGCAAGAATACGTCAACCGAATCCGGGAGAACCTTGAGGATATTCACAAGCTTGTTCGGCAGAAGATACAACTGACCAGTGATAGAATGAAAGCCCGATATGATATACGATCTAATAATAAAGGTTTTGAAGAAGGACAATTAGTATGGCTACACAACCCACAACGAAAACGAGGGTTATCACCAAAACTGCAAGCTGCATGGGAAGGACCTTACAACATTATAACCAAGTTGAATGACGTGATTTATAGAATTAAGAAAGGACATCGAGGCAAAGCGAAAGTAGTACATTTGGAAAGATTGGCCTTATACAAAGGAGAGCTAGATCCTGTTCGGGACGAACAGGCTTAAGTGGAGGGTATTGTTACGATTACAGAAAAATCTAGACGATTACGGTTACTTCTAGGAAAATCAAATCAACAAAATACTACAACAGATTAATGAAATGAATATTGATGTTGTTGTCTCTTCTTAGAAATAGGGTCAACATAAACGATTTTATGAATCAAATCAACATAACGTAAAATAATCGAATATTCTAATATTTTCTCAAGGTTTCTGGAAAGTGATGCCGAATTATCTAGAAGTATTGGAGAAGGTATATAAGAAAATTACTTCTTGTAGTTTTGAATTAGTTTTATTTTAAACCTGCGATTGTGAAGTTAAAATTATAAAAGTGATCTTTAAATTAGTTTTGTGTAAAGTTATAAGTGTAATAAAGTTATAAGTTTTATTGAGTAGAAATATTTTGTGTATTATTTTCAACGTTGTGAACTGGAAATTTCTACAATAAACCGTTGGAGTTTCTGAAGCTGTTCAAAGAATATTCTAGTTAGGAATATTGTTTGCTGTAAATTGTTTTCCTGTTGTTGTGGAACAATTAAGGTGTTGAAGACTTAATAAAACCTGGTGTTTTTGCTTACTAATCAGTGATCGAACTCAGAAAGAGATTGGGAATTGCGTTTATCGAATTGTGAGTTGGGCCAATTCGAAGGAAGTTTGGAAAAACGTAACAATATACATATATATATATATATATATATATATATATATATATATATATATATATATATATATATATATATATATATATATATATATATATATATATATATATATATATATATATATATATATATATATATATATACAGTGTAATTCGCTTATAACGACATTGAAAATGACATCAAAATCCGTCGTTACATCCGAATGTCGTAATATGCGAAGTGTTCAATTTTTTTATCAGAAACAATTTAATGACAATAGATAAGGTAGTAGATGTATCTGTACTTGTTGGAGACGAAAAATTTATGGTATCTTCAGGTTCATTTTGAATATCTTCTATACGTTAACGTATACGTTAATATTAGCTAAATTTATAATATCGTCGACAGTATCTTTTAATGTGGGCTCTTCATCTGCGAATAAAAATTTATAGCCATGATAAAACCATCTCAATTTTCATCACTCCTGACAGAAGTTGTTATCGACAGAAGTTGTTACTTGGCCTATCCGATTAGTGGAATATCATCATCAGCATCGTAACTCACAGTGTCTGTATCATCATCATCATCAATTTGCAAGAATTCGGTATGTCTAAATCAAATTGAAATACGACGTTTACTTACTAACACGATTTCTTGTTGTATAGCATCTACCAATTATAATGAGTTGTGCTTTGGTCATTTGCCATTTGTAACAATTTTTATTAAAAAATTCTATCGATAGTGATTTTAAAATATTTTATTACATCCTTATCCTTCGACTGAAGAGCAGAAGACGTGTTGAGTAGCATAAGCACTAACTTAATAAATTTTAGATTTTTCAAGTAAATATGTGAAGGGCAATTATCCAACAGTTAATTTTTTTTAGCTCGGTGTCCCATTTTCTTAAAAATATTCATTAATATTAGAAGTCATCTAGGCCTTTGTATTTCCTGTATTGTCCAGAGATAGAGCCTTAATGTTTCTAAAAAACCTGGGTGATCTACTTTTTCCTATCACAAGCCATTCATATTCGCTCTCAACTTACACATTTTTATTATTTAAATTTTTTTCTGGAGTCATTTTATAAAACACCCGTTTTTGCGACGTTGTAAATTTCATTTGCTTTGTAGCCGTCGAGTATTTTTTCGACTATGCTGATTGTTAGCTATTAGTCACATGCACTTCCATCAACACTTGCTGACTCATCAAAAATCCCACTCTATGCTCCAAAGCACAATATATGTTTCTCACGGAAGCGAAAAGTTCAGCTTGCCGTACATTTGAATTCAGAATTTAACAGCGATCCAATTTCTTCTGTTTTCTTTTGCAATATTGAACAGATGTTGCAACAATTTTTGGATTGCTGTTGCTTAAACCCGATATATTCACGATTAACTTTTACTATACATTAACGATCAGGCCTGAAAACACACGTTCTGAATAATGTAAAGGAAAAGTGATCTCCGTCGGGAATCGAACCCGGCATCCTTGAGCTACAAGGCTAGCGCCTTATCAACTAAGCTTAAACTGCGACAATGTAAACCAAATCACCAAAATAAAAAAATGTCTAAAATGGAAAGACATAGAGGATACAGACCACCAATTGATATTTAAATAAATCACAATTATTTTTTCTCATATCTAAGAAAACGTTTTTATTTTTTAAATTATCCGTCGCAATAAGCGAACAATCTGTAAACCCATCTGTACAAATTTTACTGCAAAATTGGTCGCTATATCAGAAATGTCGTAATAACCGAAGTCGTTTTAAGCGAATATTTTTACAAAGGAACAAAGGCAAGACCAACCATTACTTTGATTTTATGACGCTATAGGCGAAATGTCGTTATAAACGAGGCCGTTATAAGTGAATTTCACTGTATATATATAACGTTATGAGGTATAACGGAATTATCCGGCATTCTCACGGCCAATTATCCGGCATTCTCAATTTTCGAAATGCACCTAAAATATTTTCTGTGTATGTTGTGGCAAACAATCTCTTGGACAAGTTCGCGAACTGGCCATATCGGGGTACCGTTTAAGCGGCTAGAGTCTTAAAAGTCGAATAATCTAAGGTGTTATAACTTCCGTTTGAAACATAAAGTTTAAATAAAATTGATAAATATTGAATATTTGAATTTTTTTTTTCATTTTTTGTCAGATGACAACCTTGGCATTTAAGGTTCCTGAAAAATCAGCGGTTTTAAAAATTTACTAGACTTTGTTGTCCTTGATCTAGATGAAAATGACCAAGCTCAAACATGAAAACTTTCGCACATATAGATACCAATTTATATCTATCCTAAACTTAAAAAACAAATTGTTTAAGTTCAGAGGTTGAGACCCTGCGGCTATTAAAACAAAAACAAACGCAAATAAATATATACATATACATATTGTTACGATTACAGAAAAATCTAGACGATTACGGTTACTTCTAGGAAAATCAAATCAACAAAATACTACAACAGATTAATGAAATGAATATTGTTGTTGTTGTCTCTTCTTAGAAATAGGGTCAACATAAACGATTTTATGAATCAAATCAACATAACGTAAAATAATCGAATATTCTAATATTTTCTCAAGGTTTCTGGAAAGTGATGCCGAATTATCTAGAAGTATTGGAGAAGGTATATAAGAAAATTACTTCTTGTAGTTTTGAATTAGTTTTATTTTAAACCTGCGATTGTGAAGTTAAAATTATAAAAGTGATCTTTAAATTAGTTTTGTGTAAAGTTATAAGTGTAATAAAGTTATAAGTTTTATTGAGTAGAAATATTTTGTGTATTATTTTCAACGTTGTGAACTGGAAATTTCTACAATAAACCGTTGGAGTTTCTGAAGCTGTTCAAAGAATATTCTAGTTAGGAATATTGTTTGCTGTATTGTTTTCCTGTTGTTGTGGAACAATTAAGGTGTTGAAGACTTAATAAAACCTGGTGTTTTTGCTTACTAATCAGTGATCGAACTCAGAAAGAGATTGGGAATTGCGTCTATCGAATTGTGAGTTAGGCCAATTCGAAGGAAGTTTGGAAAAACGTAACATTGGTGACATCAGCGGATTAGTTAGCTGTTAATAATGGTTTTATTAAGTGATTTGAAGGTTCTTGAGTTAAAGAAAGAACTAGAACAACGTGGATTGTCAACAAGTGGAAACAAAACTGAATTAATGCTACGGCTTCGACAAGGTATGGAAGCCAATGGAATGGACGTGGAAAGTTACCGGTTTGGAGTGATTAGTACAAATGCTGATTCAATAGCAGCTGATGAGGAGAAAAGTTCTGTTGCGGAAACAACAACCTCATTGCCACCTGCAAATTGTGATTTTACGCAGTTAATGGCTATGATGCAGCAAATGAATTTGAATATAAGCCAGACAAAACAAGAAATTAGTTTCAACATGAATCAACAGTTGGAGAAAGTCAACAATAATATGGCTGCAAATAAGGAAGAGATCAGCTGCAACATCAATCAACAATTGGCTGCAAATAAAGAAGAAATCAGTAACATCAATCAACAGTTAGAAGCAATAAACACAAACATTGCTATGAGTCGCGAGGAAGTCAAACAAATTATGGATGAGAAACTTCTACAAATGTCAACGGCATTCGATGGAAAAGTCGAGAAGATTCAAAACGATATCCAAGAATTAGAACAAAAAGTGCTTGACGAAAACAAAAAGGTACTTTCCAAGGTTGATGATATCGAAAAACGGTTGCAGGATGTTGAGACGACTAAAGTTACTTCCCAGGTGGTACATCAAGTAGCAAATATTAAATTAAAACCACCATCATACGATGGAACAACATCGTTCGGCATCTTCAAGTTCCAGTTCGAGACTGCAGCAGATCAAAATGTTTGGAACGCTGAAAATCGTCTAGCTGCATTGATAGTAGCTCTTAAGGGGGAAGCACTACAGGCAGTGCCAGAAAGTGACCGAAAAAGCTATGCTGAAGTGATGAATGCGTTGGAGCGAAAATATGTGCAGCGACCACAAAAAGGAGCTATACCGGATCGAGTTAAAGGGTCGCTTGCAACGGAATGGAGAAAGCCTTCAGGACTATTCTTCGGCAGTAGAACGGCTTGTACATTTGGCACACTCAAGTACTCCACCGTATTTTATGGAGAAAATGAAGATCGAGGCTTTTACTGATGGCATTCGTGATCCAGAAACACGAAAGGCAGTAATGTTGTCGCCAAAAGCAACATTCGCAGAAACTATTGCTTATGCCTTAATAAATGAAACTGCACAAGCAATTATTAAACCATCAATTAAAATACGCCGGGTAGAGTTGGCTGCTGATAACAATTACAAGCCCAGAGCAAGAGAAAGCATTCGAAGTGACAGAATACGATGCTGGTTATGTGGCAAGTTGGGCCATATTTCGAGAGAATGTCGAGAGGTTAGAAGGAAACGAGCAAGATCAGCATCGCCTATGCAGAGACGTCAAGCAGAAGAACGGGTGCAGCAAGCTAGAGAAGACGATGGAGCAGCGCCGCATCCGTTAAACTACAACGAGTCAGCCTAAAGTGGCGTAAGCTGGCTCCCACAACCGATTGCCCCATAACCTTCATCCACGTATCGAGATTGACAAGGGGAGGTGACAGCCTTACTGTTAGGGCTAATATTGATGGAAAAAGTTGTGTCATCACGTTAGATACGGGAGCAACAAATACAATTGTCCGCACTGATGTGGTGAAAGGGAAACTAAAACCAGCAGGAAGATACCGAATGCAGACAGCTACTGGCGAAAGTGCAAGTATTAAAGGAAAGAAAGTGGTCAACTTTGAAATCGGGAATACTCACTTTCAACATGAAGTGGTTGTAGCTGACATTGTGGATGAAGTAATCCTGGGAATGGACTTCATGAGGCCAAATGGATTCGTTATTGATGCTGGCAAAGGAGTACTCACGTACGGAAATGTTGAGTTGCCACTCCAATTTAATGGTGAAGATTCAAACTGTGTTCGTCGAATAATATTAGATCACAGGGAAAAGCTGCCACCCCAATCAGAAACAATCATTTGGGGAAAATTGGAAGGAGGTTCTGGGTCACCCAGGTTGTGGGTTGTAGAAGCCAACAAAGAACATCAAAATTTTAAAGAAGTCGTTATAGGGGAAACTTTAGTTAGATCGGATGCTGATTACAAAATACCAGTAAGAGTTTTAAATCTGTCAGATACGCAGAAAACAATGAAAAAAGGATCAATCATAGGACAATGTGAAGAGGTAGCTAAAATAATAAAGTGCGAGCAGAAAAACATCAATTGCTCGGTCAACACAAAACAACAAAAGGCAGAAATGGAGCAACTTGTGCAGAAATGAACAGAAGAGCTTTCAGAAGAACAGAAGAAAGCAGCACGTCAATTGTTGGAGCGGCACAAGTCTGTATTCTGTAGTACACCTGAAGGGAATGGCAGAACCAATATGGTAAAACATCGTATTGACACCGGAGCAGAAAAGCCGATACGCCAGGCACCAAGACGATTACCATTAGCTAAAAGAGAGGAAGCTGATAAAATGGTGAGAGATATGAAAGAAGCTGGTGTGATTGAGCCTTCAGACAGTCCCTGGAGCTCACCTGTGGTGTTAGTTGGCAAGAAAGATGGGAGCTTGAGATTTTGTGTTGACTACAGGAAACTAAACATAGTTACGAAGAAGGATAGCTACCCATTGCCTAGGATTGATGATACTCTGGATACATTATCGGGTTCAAGATTGTTTTCAACACTGGATCTGCAGAGTGGTTACTGGCAGGTTGAAGTTGCGGATGCAGATCGGGAGAAAACAGCGTTCAGTGTAGGGAATGGACTATGGCAATTTAATGTCATGGCATTTGGGTTATGCAACGCTCCCGCAACTTTCGAGAGATTAATGGAACGGGTACTTAAAGGCTTGCACTGGAAAACATGCCTTGTATATTTGGATGACATCATCGTCATGGGCAAAGACTTTGATGATCACTTGAGGAACTTGGTGGAGGTACTGGAAAGGTTGCAAGCAGCAGGTTTAAAGTTAAGTCCCAAAAAGTGCTCACTTTTCAAGGAAGAAGTAAAATATTTGGGACATAAGGTTACGGCAAAAGGAATTCATACCGATTCTGACAAGATTGCAACAGTTATGAACTGGCCAAGACCGAAAAACCTACATGAACTACGAAGCTTCCTTGGATTGTGCACATATTACAGACGGTTTGTGCCAGGATTCACCAACGTTGCCAAAAGTCTGCATGAGTTAACCAGAAAAGATAAGGCATTTGAATGGAATGAACCTCAGGAACAAGCATTTGTGGAGCTCCGAAGGAGATTGTGTACGGCTCCAATTCTATCCTATCCTATACCAAATGTTCAGTTTATTTTGGATACTGATGCCAGTAATGAAGGTATAGGAGGAGTATTGTCGCAGAAAATAGATGGTCAGGAAAAGGTGATAGCTTATTTCTCCAAAATGTTATCAAAGCCGGAGCGAAATTATTGTGTTACCCGGAAGGAGTTATTGGCCATTATGGAATGCGTCAAACATTTTCATAAATACTTGTATGGTCAGAAATTTCATCTCAGAACTGACCATGGTGCGTTAAGGTGGTTACTCCAGTTCAAAAATCCAGAGGGACAAGTAGCACGTTGGATCGAACGGTTGCAGGCGTACGATTTGGACATTGAACATTGAAAGGGTACTGCACATGGGAACGCTGATGCATTATCGAGACGACCCTGTCAAGTTGAATGCAAGCATTGCAGTCGTCAAGAAAATAAGGAGAACATCATCGATGTCCGATTACTACAAGTGCTACCTGACGATGAATGGACTGCTGAAGCCATAAGGAGAGATCAATTAGAAGATACGGATCTTGCACCGATCATCGAGTTCAAAGAAAAGGGTTGCAAACCCGTATGGGGAGAAATTTCTGATAAAACTCCAACTTTGAAGGCGTACTGGGCGCAATGGGACAGTCTCCAGTTAGAGGATGGATGTTTAAAGAGAGTATGGGAAAGCTCAGATGGCAAGATAAAGCAATCCCTTACAGTGGTACCAAAAGGGAAAATAGAAGCAGTACTGAAGGAGTATCACGAAGGAACGAGTGGAGGTCACCTTGGGATCAATAAGACTCTTGCAAAAATACGACAACGGTTTTACTGGTCAGGGACTCGGCAATCAATTGTGGAGTGGTGTCAAAAATGCGATATATGTGCGGCGGTGAAAGGACCCGCACGAAGAAGTCATGGGAAAATGAAGCAATACAATGTAGGTGCTCCATTTGAAAGGATCGCAATGGATGTAGCGGGACCATTTCCAAAAACGGATAATCAGAATAAATATGTGCTTGTGATCATGGACTACTTCAGTAAGTGGCCGGAAGTGTGTGCGATTCCCAACCAGGAAGCAACCACAATCGCTGAAGCTGTGATAAATAATTGGATCAGCCGCTATGGAGTTCCTATGGAGATCCACACCGATCAGGGACGGAACTTCGAGTCAGCTGTATTCCAGGAAATTTGTCAAATGCTGGGGATTAACAAAACCAGGACGACAGCTTCACACCCACAGTCAGATGGGATGGTTGAGAGATTCAATGCTACTTTGGAGGAATTTCTAGCAAAAGTGGTCAGTAAGAATCAACGTAACTGGGATCAACACTTTCCTTTATTTTTGATGGCATACAGATCAGCAGTTCATGACACCACGACCATGACACCAGCTCAAACTATTTTTGGAAGTGATTTAAGACTTCCTGGAGACCTCAAATTTGGAGCGGTACCATCAACATCATTGTCTGCGCAAGAATACGTCAACCGAATCCGGGAGAACCTTGAGGATATTCACAAGCTTGTTCGGCAGAAGATACAACTGACCAGTGATAGAATGAAAGCCCGATATGATATACGATCTAATAATAAAGGTTTTGAAGAAGGACAATTAGTATGGCTACACAACCCACAACGAAAACGAGGGTTATCACCAAAACTGCAAGCTGCATGGGAAGGACCTTACAACATTATAACCAAGTTGAATGACGTGATTTATAGAATTAAGAAAGGACATCGAGGCAAAGCGAAAGTAGTACATTTGGAAAGATTGGCCTTATACAAAGGAGAGCTAGATCCTGTTCGGGACGAACAGGCTTAAGTGGAGGGTATTGTTACGATTACAGAAAAATCTAGACGATTACGGTTACTTCTAGGAAAATCAAATCAACAAAATACTACAACAGATTAATGAAATGAATATTGTTGTTGTTGTCTCTTCTTAGAAATAGGGTCAACATAAACGATTTTATGAATCAAATCAACATAACGTAAAATAATCGAATATTCTAATATTTTCTCAAGGTTTCTGGAAAGTGATGCCGAATTATCTAGAAGTATTGGAGAAGGTATATAAGAAAATTACTTCTTGTAGTTTTGAATTAGTTTTATTTTAAACCTGCGATTGTGAAGTTAAAATTATAAAAGTGATCTTTAAATTAGTTTTGTGTAAAGTTATAAGTGTAATAAAGTTATAAGTTTTATTGAGTAGAAATATTTTGTGTATTATTTTCAACGTTGTGAACTGGAAATTTCTACAATAAACCGTTGGAGTTTCTGAAGCTGTTCAAAGAATATTCTAGTTAGGAATATTGTTTGCTGTAAATTGTTTTCCTGTTGTTGTGGAACAATTAAGGTGTTGAAGACTTAATAAAACCTGGTGTTTTTGCTTACTAATCAGTGATCGAACTCAGAAAGAGATTGGGAATTGCGTTTATCGAATTGTGAGTTGGGCCAATTCGAAGGAAGTTTGGAAAAACGTAACAATATACATATATATATATATATATATATATATATATATATATATATATATATATATATATATATATATATATATATATATATATATATATATATATATATATATATATATATATATATATATATATATATATATATATATATATATATACAGTGTAATTCGCTTATAACGACATTGAAAATGACATCAAAATCCGTCGTTACATCCGAATGTCGTAATATGCGAAGTGTTCAATTTTTTTATCAGAAACAATTTAATGACAATAGATAAGGTAGTAGATGTATCTGTACTTGTTGGAGACGAAAAATTTATGGTATCTTCAGGTTCATTTTGAATATCTTCTATACGTTAACGTATACGTTAATATTAGCTAAATTTATAATATCGTCGACAGTATCTTTTAATGTGGGCTCTTCATCTGCGAATAAAAATTTATAGCCATGATAAAACCATCTCAATTTTCATCACTCCTGACAGAAGTTGTTATCGACAGAAGTTGTTACTTGGCCTATCCGATTAGTGGAATATCATCATCAGCATCGTAACTCACAGTGTCTGTATCATCATCATCATCAATTTGCAAGAATTCGGTATGTCTAAATCAAATTGAAATACGACGTTTACTTACTAACACGATTTCTTGTTGTATAGCATCTACCAATTATAATGAGTTGTGCTTTGGTCATTTGCCATTTGTAACAATTTTTATTAAAAAATTCTATCGATAGTGATTTTAAAATATTTTATTACATCCTTATCCTTCGACTGAAGAGCAGAAGACGTGTTGAGTAGCATAAGCACTAACTTAATAAATTTTAGATTTTTCAAGTAAATATGTGAAGGGCAATTATCCAACAGTTAATTTTTTTTAGCTCGGTGTCCCATTTTCTTAAAAATATTCATTAATATTAGAAGTCATCTAGGCCTTTGTATTTCCTGTATTGTCCAGAGATAGAGCCTTAATGTTTCTAAAAAACCTGGGTGATCTACTTTTTCCTATCACAAGCCATTCATATTCGCTCTCAACTTACACATTTTTATTATTTAAATTTTTTTCTGGAGTCATTTTATAAAACACCCGTTTTTGCGACGTTGTAAATTTCATTTGCTTTGTAGCCGTCGAGTATTTTTTCGACTATGCTGATTGTTAGCTATTAGTCACATGCACTTCCATCAACACTTGCTGACTCATCAAAAATCCCACTCTATGCTCCAAAGCACAATATATGTTTCTCACGGAAGCGAAAAGTTCAGCTTGCCGTACATTTGAATTCAGAATTTAACAGCGATCCAATTTCTTCTGTTTTCTTTTGCAATATTGAACAGATGTTGCAACAATTTTTGGATTGCTGTTGCTTAAACCCGATATATTCACGATTAACTTTTACTATACATTAACGATCAGGCCTGAAAACACACGTTCTGAATAATGTAAAGGAAAAGTGATCTCCGTCGGGAATCGAACCCGGCATCCTTGAGCTACAAGGCTAGCGCCTTATCAACTAAGCTTAAACTGCGACAATGTAAACCAAATCACCAAAATAAAAAAATGTCTAAAATGGAAAGACATAGAGGATACAGACCACCAATTGATATTTAAATAAATCACAATTATTTTTTCTCATATCTAAGAAAACGTTTTTATTTTTAAATTATCCGTCGCAATAAGCGAACAATCTGTAAACCCATCTGTACAAATTTTACTGCAAAATTGGTCGCTATATCAGAAATGTCGTAATAACCGAAGTCGTTTTAAGCGAATATTTTTACAAAGGAACAAAGGCAAGACCAACCATTACTTTGATTTTATGACGCTATAGGCGAAATGTCGTTATAAACGAGGCCGTTATAAGTGAATTTCACTGTATATATATAACGTTATGAGGTATAACGGAATTATCCGGCATTCTCACGGCCAATTATCCGGCATTCTCAATTTTCGAAATGCACCTAAAATATTTTCTGTGTATGTTGTGGCAAACAATCTCTTGGACAAGTTCGCGAACTGGCCATATCGGGGTACCGTTTAAGCGGCTAGAGTCTTAAAAGTCGAATAATCTAAGGTGTTATAACTTCCGTTTGAAACATAAAGTTTAAATAAAATTGATAAATATTGAATATTTGAATTTTTTTTTTCATTTTTTGTCAGATGACAACCTTGGCATTTAAGGTTCCTGAAAAATCAGCGGTTTTAAAAATTTACTAGACTTTGTTGTCCTTGATCTAGATGAAAATGACCAAGCTCAAACATGAAAACTTTCGCACATATAGATACCAATTTATATCTATCCTAAACTTAAAAAACAAATTGTTTAAGTTCAGAGGTTGAGACCCTGCGGCTATTAAAACAAAAACAAACGCAAACGGCCATGCTTTCATCATTTTCGAGTTCATTTTGATTAAACTACTACTAGCTTTTAATTCAACTTTTCAACTATAACATCAGAAATTTTCAGCTTTCTAACCCTAGAAGTTCCAATGCAATTAACATTATACTAACCATAATGCAAGCCACTAAAACGCTATATAATTTCAAACAAATCCCAAAAATATCCCAATTAAATAAATTTTCTTTTGTTTTAGGTAGATTTCATATAATTTTTTTTGTTTTTATTTTTTTTTTCGCAAAAGTTAAAAAAATTTGTTTTGAATTTTTCTTGTTGTTTTGAAGATTTATTATTGTTTTGAATTAGGGAATAGTTTCTTTGGAATATTTGGGAGTAGTTTAGTTGAAATAAATATATGTATATTGATTACATATTTACAATTGATTGATATTTGTATTATATTTGAGGTGTAAAAGTTGTTTGATGTTGTTTTGTTGTTGATTATAAATTATAGTATGGCAGTTGTGATGTAGTTAGAACGTTAATCCACAAAAGGATTTAATTTGTTATTAAGGAGTTTTAACCAAATTAAACAAAACTATTGGAAATTGCATTGTCCAAGTAGTTTCCGTTTGTGTATTTAGTTTGGTTGGTTTGATAAATTTTTTGGATTATTCTGTTTCTAGTTAAATTTTTTATTTAAACTAATCTGACATATCCAATTCCATTTGTACACAAAGCTGTCTGGTCCCGAAATCTACCTATTTCTAGCGGATATACGTGCCGCTTGGACTTTTTTTCAGTTGTTTCAGTCAAATCAAACTTAAAATATATATACTGCCTTTTATATTTTGTAATCGATTTATATTTTGTAATATGCTGTACCAAAACTTTTGTTGTATTCTTTTCGGCTGTACCTACTCTATGGCTGTACCGAACAGGTTCCAACACCGAATTATCGAATTTTGTATTCTTTTGGTATGAATTTCAATACAAAAAAATAATTTGGTGTTGGAACTGTACTGAAGTTTGTTCGGTACAGCTTAAAAGAATACACTATTTCTTATTCAAAGCCGGATTGTTGTTTTAGCACAGAAAAATTGTGAACCTATAGCGCCATTTTTGGAATATAAAAAAATTTAGCGCCGTCAAAAAATCTCATCAAAAGTCAAAACACTAATCTATATTTTTTTGTATATAGCAAGGTTCAATGTTTCTTGCATATGACGTCAAACAATCAGACTTGTATTTTTAATGAGGGTCTTAACTGTATCTGTCTCGATATGTGAAACGGCCTTAATTTTGACCAATGACGTAAATAAACAATCCTTTCCGTTAAGTATATGAATTATAATTTTATTCATCCTAAATCTCTTAAAATACAACTAAAAATTAATAATAATGGAAATAATATTTTTAACTATGTATTCGAACAAAGTATTAAGCTAATAAAAGTTTAAATAAAAAAAATTAAATAGTTGCAAGTGATAAAAAATTAAATCCAACATAACTAAGCTAAATTTATTTTTTGTTTCCTGGTTTAACAATCATTAATATATATATTCTCTGCTAAAACATACAATTATATAAAATTTGATAATTATTATGAGTCAACACTTAAACTAGTTATAAGGTATTTATATATATATATATATATATATATATATATATATATATATATATATATATATATATATATATATATATATATATATATATATATATATATATATATATATATATATATATATATATATATACATATATATATATATATATATATATATATATATATATATATATATATATATATATATATATATATATATATATATGTATATATACATATATATATATATATATATATATATATATATATATATATATATATATATATATATATATATATATGTATATATACATATATATATATATATATATATATATATATATATATATATATATATATATATATATATATGTATATATACATATATATATATATATATATATATATATATATATATGTATATATACATATATATATATATATATATATATATATATATATATATATATATATAATATATATATATATATATATGTATATATACATATATATATATATATATATATATATATATGTATATATACATATATATATATATATATATATATATATATATATATATATATATATATATATATATATATATATATATATATATATATATATATATATATATATATATATATATATATATATATATATATTTTATAAGTTTCAGAATAGAGTAGATATAAGTATCCTGCGTTGGTCCTTTAAGTTTGCTTTTTTCATAAAAGGGAACAGTTAACGATTATATAATATAATTTTTTAATAAAAAAAATTCAGATTCTTGAATAAAATATTAGATGCTTGCCCTTCTGATTATAAAATTTTATATGGCGTATCAATTGTTTTAAAGATATTTGTCAATTCATCCATTAAAGTTTCATAACGGAAGCCAACACGAATATCTGGAACATTTGTTCTTGTAATATCATTTCCTGCTACACCTTCCCTTGTGTAATTTGGTCCTAACCAATGTTGTTTCATCTGAAACAAATCAAATTAGAATTGGAATGAAATTAATTTTTTATGGAGTTATAAAAAATACATACGGAATGTGGAAATCCACTCATAATTACACTGTTTCTGGCTAATTCACACATATCACATGAGCTTAATTTCCATACCTGAGCAGCAATACTATATTCTTCCATAAGGGGTTCCTGAAATAAAGGCAAAATTAGTTATGGACTAATACAATCTTATCTAATCAAATACAAATCTTATTTTGAAGATTGGGTTAGGTTTAAATGGTCGTTAGAGGATGAAGAATTGGCATACGTAGCCATAAGCATGTGGAGAACTTTTACTACTAAGCGCTATGCTTCCGGAAACTATTTGGAGCTTCTCACGAAAAGACAAATCCCTGACGTTTTTCCTAGTGAGGTCTATCAAACCATTAAGGGTACGTCAACCTAAGTAATTTGCGTATGGTTTGAGTCAGGTGTATAGCAGCTGTATCTTCTTAATTCGTTGATACTAACGATGTATTTAAAAGTTACAATCAAAAGAATAGTTCAACACATGAGATGCCAACTAATCATTTATTTGAGCCTTTATCGACAAATATGGGAAGTTGTTGTTAAAGAATAAGATTAACTCAACAAAGAAATTTGGTATTAGTTTATGACCCTATTTATATCCTACTATAAATTTTGTTGTAAGAATTAGTTTTCAAAAAGAAAATTAATCTACGAAATACATTTTTTGGATGGCGTCATGTACGAAATTTTTTTAGGGAATATGAAAGGAAGTAAAATATTATAGCTGTTTAAATGAAAACTATGAAGTGGTTTCCGTATTACATAAAAATAAAATAATGGTCAATTTACTTCGTTATATTTAGTAACGATTTTCCAATTTCACATCTAACGAAAAGAAGTCCAAGAGCCAGATATAGTCCAAGAGCCAGCGAAAAAAAATGTGCTGAGTTTATAATAACTGATATTATTGTTTTTAGTAAGTCGAAACTACCGGAAATCAAAGACAAAAAAATGCAGCCATCTTTGAGGTTTGCAAGGAGTTGGAAGATCGGTTCCTAACAAAATTTACATCAGAACAAATAAAATATTAACAATATAAAAACTGATGTAAAAAAAAACAGATCACACTCAAACTGGGAATCGGAGGATTGAGCTGAAGGATTGGGAGCAGGAAATTTTTACCATACTGCAAGGAGAGGAAAACCCAATTTTTAAAAAAATTCCCGGTAAATCAATTTAATAAATATTATTATTTCTTTTATTATATTTCAGGGGCTTTATCTGTCGGAACCAGCGCTTCTGCTATAAACAGCAGCAGCACACAACAAAATCAGGATAAATCAATAGAAAAAAATAACCAAAAAGCATCAAACAAAATCTCTAACTGTACACATTTTCATTTTGCCGACGAAGGAGCGAACACCAAAAACTTAACGCTACCCCAATTACAGAGAAAATTTCTCTTGAAACAGTTAGCCACGTTTAAGAAAATGGGGGATCTAGCTTCTACTTATTTGGGTCGTGAATTTAAGGAACTGCAAAATTCAAATAATAATGAAAGTGTTGAATATTTAGAACACGAAAATGTGGAATATCTAGAATGAAAATGTGTAATATTTGCGTTAAATTTTAATTTTATGTTATTTATATTGAAAAACTATTTTTATTGAATTATTATGAATTGATTATTATTTTGTTATTTAAGTTTTAGTTATTTGAATAATTGAAATATGAATTTATAATCAATATGTTTATTTACTTTTGTCTGCTTATTTTATTTTTGCTGTTGGCTAAGTCGATGAGCAATTTCATCCCTTAATCGTTGACCTCTTACTTTGATTAAACTGTTGTCATCATCCTCGTTACTGTTTTGTTCCCCAACATCGGTAGGTAAATCATCCAAATACCATATGTTTTTATCGTTGAAAACTTTTGATAAATTGTGCAGAACAGCACAGGCGATGATTACGGAAGGCCTTTTGTCGTGGGCAACTCGCAAAGTGTAAACAATAATGGGAAATCTTCTTTTCAGCTGGCCAAAACACCGTTCTACAACCATTCTGGCTCTTGTGTGTATTTTGTTGAAATTTTCTTCATCTTTGCTAACCGGATTTTTATATGAAGTTAGACACCAAGGGGAAATCCCATAACCCATATCTGCCAAAACCAAAACATTATTCATGTTTTTTAATAATTTATAAACATCCGACTGCTTCCATATCCTGCTGTCTTGCACAGATCCTGGCCATTGTACGTCAATGCTGATGAATAGCTCATTAGCATTACATGTTGCTTGTACGTTAATACTTGCATAACCCTTTCTGTTGATATATTAATCCGCGAAATCATGAGGCCTCAGAATTCTAATGTGGGTACAATGCTCCAACCACAAATGGAATTTTATGTTTTCTTTACCATATTTCTTGGCATTTCCAAATTTTAGTCTCAGATTTTGGAAACACAATAAATTCGTGAGCAACTGACACTATTTTTTCCAAAACCTAAAAATATATGTGTGTAACATGGTTTTTGTTGTATTTTAAATTATACTCCAATTTGAAAACCCGGGTCAGCAAGGCATCTCAAAAAAATCTCATGTGATGGTTTGGTGAAATGGCTTTCCTCGAGTTTCATAGCTTTCGCTCAAGAACATTTCACACGAAGTTTTAACATTTTCTTCTTTGAAACGATATATGCTTTTATAATCAGCATTTATTTTTGATTTTCGGTCCCTATAAAATTTTTTATTTTGTGAATTTTCGGCATTATTAATAAATTCAGCCTTTGTTCAGAAATAAGTTGCACAAACAGCAACTTGAAAATATTTAGTACGGCAGTGTCAAAAATAAGAATATTCTTGGTTTTATTCACTCGATTTTAAGAATATTTTGGAAAATTTTCAATGGATTAAAGTATGTATATGCTATAACCTATTTTTTATTCACTGATTAGTCAACATATACTTAAAAACTTGAGTATTTAGTATATTCTACTTTTTATTCACTTCGCCCAATGGGTCGAATGCATAAAACCTAGTAACTAGGTTTTTTAAGCGTTTGCTAGGTTTATTATGAACAAAAAAATAGCAAACGACCCATTATTACTATGAATTACAACAACAATAGTTAAAATGCAATATTTAAAAATATACTTTTTACTGTTTATTTTTAAATTTATTTATAATAATATAAACTTCCTTATAGTAACAATTTGATTTTTAGTTTTTTATTTTAAAGAATATCGATTTCGACTTACGTCATCCTCAGTTCTTAAATTATTATTACAATTTTTGCTTAAACTATTACTTATATACTATTTCAACTGCTGTTTTTTATTATTATGTCATATATTTTGTTAGTTTTAGTGTTGATTTTATCATTTAAAATATTGTTATTGTTTTTATGTTTATATATTTCTATTTCTTCCAATCTATCTAGATTTTGTCCTTTTCTTTTTTTATGTAACATGGTTAAATTTGTGTTGATATTG
The DNA here is from genome assembly GCA_963693315.1 of Diogma glabrata. Classification (NCBI taxonomy): domain Eukaryota; kingdom Metazoa; phylum Arthropoda; class Insecta; order Diptera; family Cylindrotomidae; genus Diogma; species Diogma glabrata. The sequence continues at coordinate 194,114,450 of OY856188.1, forward strand.
GTGTATTTGTGTTTTTCTATTTTCAAATGTTGGGCATATCTGGATTTTGGATCGCTTCTGTTAATTTCATTGGTGTGCTCGATAAATCTTTTTTTGAAGGACCTCTCCGTCTGGCCTATGTAAAATTTACTGCAGTCGTCACAGGTAAGCTTATAAACACCTGTGTCTAAGCTTTGGGTTTTTTTAGTTTTTAGGTAGTTTTCTACTTTATTTTTGTTTTTGTAAGCCGCAATATATCCATATTTTTTTAAAGTTTTTTGCATTATTTTGAATGTTGTTCTATTGTATGTTACGCCTACGTATTTTTTACCTGCTAAGTTTTCTTCATTCTTCAACGTTGTTAGGGTTCGCAAATTTTTCTTGTTTTTATGTTTTCTATTTAATGTGTCAATCATTTCATTTTTATATCCATTTTTACTGGCTATGTATTTTATATTGTTCAGCTCGTCTTCATAATTTTTAGCGTTCATCGGTATAGTGTTCAATCTATTGATCATGTGGTTGTAGGCAGCTAGTTTATGTTGGTATGGATGATGTGATTTGATATTTATTGTTTGATCCATTTGGGTTGGTTTTCGGACAATAGTTATTTGTGTTATTGTGTAACTAGTGTTATAGTTAACTAATGTTATTGAGTAACTATTGTGTAACAATAGTAACAATAGTTATTTGTGTTATTGTGTAACTAGTACAAAAAGTGCTTCAAGAGGAAATGCTTGCTTCATTTCTCCTCATGTTAAGGGTTTGGTCATAGCACAGAAGTGATAATCAATAAGTTTAGGCTTTTTGAACTCAAATTGCTATTTATTAAAGAAATAGCATTAATGTCACCAGATTTATTTTGTAACCTTTTCAATAATTCTTTATTTTCACAATTATTTAATTCTATTTTTTTTTTTTTTTATTAATCTTTAATCAATGAATAATTAATATTATAATCTTAAACTCTGTTCACGATAAACTTAGGTTTAAAATGGAATTCCTTATGTGAAACTACATTGTATAAATAAATAAATAAATAAATAAATAAAATAACATATTACAAAAAAAGAAAGTTATGGTTTAAACGTTATGGTGGACCAGGCTGGATAATTGTAAAATTATGATACGAAAACGAAATAAAACATTCATTTTTTTTTTATGCTTAAAATTTACCAACATTTTGATAAAATACCATTTAAAAATCATAAACTTCATCTACAATGTCAATATTTTCTCTTTTTTTCACAAGAAAATAAAGAACGCTATCTCTCTTACCCTAGCCCTAAGGAACCAATTTCAAATAACGAAAGCAAAAACAAACGACTTTTACCCAAAATATTAAAATTTAATATTTATCGAAAATGAGATTCCATATCGTCGCTTTAATAATGAAATAACGTATGCCATATATACGTTGTTATTATATACTGGGTGCGCTGCATTCCCCATAAGCATGTCTATAAAGTGGCATTTTAACATTTTCCAATTTTTTTATAACTGGGGGTGAAAATTAATATATTGTTAATTAACGTACATGCAAATTTGAATTTGGTTAAATATTGAAACAGCGTAAATGCATGTACGATATTTCAATTCCTACAGAATAAAAACTTGGGTAAAATCAGTGTCGTATACTTAACATACATTACGATCGCCACACGAAATGGTAAATCTAAAATATTGTATAAGCATCATTCATTACCACATGATATGCCGGTTCATATAAATAAAAAATTGTAAGAATATTATGCGTTAGCTCAATAATAATTAGTTTTAGACTTAATCGTACTTCCATGCAAAATGAAATAACGTATATGAAATATGAAATAACGTATAAGGTACCTGATTGACTTTTCACCTCTTTTTAGGTAGAAAAGCCAGCAGGTACCAATGTGAAATTTTAATATGCTGTGGAGAAATTAGTCAAGATTAATTGGTAGAAATTTTTTTCCAATATCTTTATTCATTCAATAGTGTTGCCGAGTTTACGAAAATCAGAAAATCGAAAAATCTTTAAACCCAATTATCTCGAAACTACACTTTTGCGAATACGTTGTTTCATTATTAAAGCGACGATATTAAAATAGGTAAATAATGAGGAGGTTATCTATAGGTAATTAATTTTGATATTTTAAAGCGATCAGTTACTTCGGTCTGAAAGACCTAAGTATTACATTCATGAGCTCAAAGTGAAATTTTTACCCCCACTTTTTTTTACATTTCTCGACGTTTTAGCACCTCCTGATTCTAAAAAAGCAAACAAAAAAAAATGTATGTCTGTCTGTCGGCCGTCCGGCCGTCCGTCCGTCATTACCTACGCTGCAGGGAAAACCGCTGGAGGGATTTCAAAATTTTTTTTCTAAAAATAGGTATACTCAAGGGACAGGTCCGAAAGGACGCTGTGTTCGATAACTGTACCGGAAGTGTGTCAAAAAAATCATTATGTGTGTCAAAAATAGCAAAAATAGCAAAATAGCAAATGTGTGTCAAAAATAGCAACTCGCAAAGTGTAAACAATAATGGGAAATCTTCTTTTCAGCTGGCCAAAACACCGTTCTACAACCATTCTGGCTCTTGTGTGTATTTTGTTGAAATTTTCTTCATCTTTGCTAACCGGATTTTTATATGAAGTTAGACACCAAGGGGAAATCCCATAACCCATATCTGCCAAAACCAAAACATTATTCATGTTTTTTAATAATTTATAAACATCCGACTGCTTCCATATCCTGCTGTCTTGCACAGATCCTGGCCATTGTACGTCAATGCTGATGAATAGCTCATTAGCATTACATGTTGCTTGTACGTTAATACTTGCATAACCCTTTCTGTTGATATATTAATCCGCGAAATCATGAGGCCTCAGAATTCTAATGTGGGTACAATGCTCCAACCACAAATGGAATTTTATGTTTTCTTTACCATATTTCTTGGCATTTCCAAATTTTAGTCTCAGATTTTGGAAACACAATAAATTCGTGAGCAACTGACACTATTTTTTCCAAAACCTAAAAATATATGTGTGTAACATGGTTTTTGTTGTATTTTAAATTATACTCCAATTTGAAAACCCGGGTCAGCAAGGCATCTCAAAAAAATCTCATGTGATGGTTTGGTGAAATGGCTTCCTCGAGTTTCATAGCTTTCGCTCAAGAACATTTCACACGAAGTTTTAACATTTTCTTCTTTGAAACGATATATGCTTTTATAATCAGCATTTATTTTTGATTTTCGGTCCCTATAAAATTTTTTATTTTGTGAATTTTCGGCATTATTAATAAATTCAGCCTTTGTTCAGAAATAAGTTGCACAAACAGCAACTTGAAAATATTTAGTACGGCAGTGTCAAAAATAAGAATATTCTTGGTTTTATTCACTCGATTTTAAGAATATTTTGGAAAATTTTCAATGGATTAAAGTATGTATATGCTATAACCTATTTTTTATTCACTGATTAGTCAACATATACTTAAAAACTTGAGTATTTAGTATATTCTACTTTTTATTCACTTCGCCCAATGGGTCGAATGCATAAAACCTAGTAACTAGGTTTTTTAAGCGTTTGCTAGGTTTATTATGAACAAAAAAATAGCAAACGACCCATTATTACTATGAATTACAACAACAATAGTTAAAATGCAATATTTAAAAATATACTTTTTACTGTTTATTTTTAAATTTATTTATAATAATATAAACTTCCTTATAGTAACAATTTGATTTTTAGTTTTTTATTTTAAAGAATATCGATTTCGACTTACGTCATCCTCAGTTCTTAAATTATTATTACAATTTTTGCTTAAACTATTACTTATATACTATTTCAACTGCTGTTTTTTATTATTATGTCATATATTTTGTTAGTTTTAGTGTTGATTTTATCATTTAAAATATTGTTATTGTTTTTATGTTTATATATTTCTATTTCTTCCAATCTATCTAGATTTTGTCCTTTTCTTTTTTTATGTAACATGGTTAAATTTGTGTTGATATTGGTGTATTTGTGTTTTTCTATTTTCAAATGTTGGGCATATCTGGATTTTGGATCGCTTCTGTTAATTTCATTGGTGTGCTCGATAAATCTTTTTTTGAAGGACCTCTCCGTCTGGCCTATGTAAAATTTACTGCAGTCGTCACAGGTAAGCTTATAAACACCTGTGTCTAAGCTTTGGGTTTTTTTAGTTTTTAGGTAGTTTTCTACTTTATTTTTGTTTTTGTAAGCCGCAATATATCCATATTTTTTTAAAGTTTTTTGCATTATTTTGAATGTTGTTCTATTGTATGTTACGCCTACGTATTTTTTACCTGCTAAGTTTTCTTCATTCTTCAACGTTGTTAGGGTTCGCAAATTTTTCTTGTTTTTATGTTTTCTATTTAATGTGTCAATCATTTCATTTTTATATCCATTTTTACTGGCTATGTATTTTATATTGTTCAGCTCGTCTTCATAATTTTTAGCGTTCATCGGTATAGTGTTCAATCTATTGATCATGTGGTTGTAGGCAGCTAGTTTATGTTGGTATGGATGATGTGATTTGATATTTATTGTTTGATCCATTTGGGTTGGTTTTCGGACAATAGTTATTTGTGTTATTGTGTAACTAGTGTTATAGTTAACTAATGTTATTGAGTAACTATTGTGTAACAATAGTAACAATAGTTATTTGTGTTATTGTGTAACTAGTACAAAAAGTGCTTCAAGAGGAAATGCTTGCTTCATTTCTCCTCATGTTAAGGGTTTGGTCATAGCACAGAAGTGATAATCAATAAGTTTAGGCTTTTTGAACTCAAATTGCTATTTATTAAAGAAATAGCATTAATGTCACCAGATTTATTTTGTAACCTTTTCAATAATTCTTTATTTTCACAATTATTTAATTCTATTTTTTTTTTTTTTTATTAATCTTTAATCAATGAATAATTAATATTATAATCTTAAACTCTGTTCACGATAAACTTAGGTTTAAAATGGAATTCCTTATGTGAAACTACATTGTATAAATAAATAAATAAATAAATAAATAAAATAACATATTACAAAAAAAGAAAGTTATGGTTTAAACGTTATGGTGGACCAGGCTGGATAATTGTAAAATTATGATACGAAAACGAAATAAAACATTCATTTTTTTTTTATGCTTAAAATTTACCAACATTTTGATAAAATACCATTTAAAAATCATAAACTTCATCTACAATGTCAATATTTTCTCTTTTTTTCACAAGAAAATAAAGAACGCTATCTCTCTTACCCTAGCCCTAAGGAACCAATTTCAAATAACGAAAGCAAAAACAAACGACTTTTACCCAAAATATTAAAATTTAATATTTATCGAAAATGAGATTCCATATCGTCGCTTTAATAATGAAATAACGTATGCCATATATACGTTGTTATTATATACTGGGTGCGCTGCATTCCCCATAAGCATGTCTATAAAGTGGCATTTTAACATTTTCCAATTTTTTTATAACTGGGGGTGAAAATTAATATATTGTTAATTAACGTACATGCAAATTTGAATTTGGTTAAATATTGAAACAGCGTAAATGCATGTACGATATTTCAATTCCTACAGAATAAAAACTTGGGTAAAATCAGTGTCGTATACTTAACATACATTACGATCGCCACACGAAATGGTAAATCTAAAATATTGTATAAGCATCATTCATTACCACATGATATGCCGGTTCATATAAATAAAAAATTGTAAGAATATTATGCGTTAGCTCAATAATAATTAGTTTTAGACTTAATCGTACTTCCATGCAAAATGAAATAACGTATATGAAATATGAAATAACGTATAAGGTACCTGATTGACTTTTCACCTCTTTTTAGGTAGAAAAGCCAGCAGGTACCAATGTGAAATTTTAATATGCTGTGGAGAAATTAGTCAAGATTAATTGGTAGAAATTTTTTTCCAATATCTTTATTCATTCAATAGTGTTGCCGAGTTTACGAAAATCAGAAAATCGAAAAATCTTTAAACCCAATTATCTCGAAACTACACTTTTGCGAATACGTTGTTTCATTATTAAAGCGACGATATTAAAATAGGTAAATAATGAGGAGGTTATCTATAGGTAATTAATTTTGATATTTTAAAGCGATCAGTTACTTCGGTCTGAAAGACCTAAGTATTACATTCATGAGCTCAAAGTGAAATTTTTACCCCCACTTTTTTTTACATTTCTCGACGTTTTAGCACCTCCTGATTCTAAAAAAGCAAACAAAAAAAAATGTATGTCTGTCTGTCGGCCGTCCGGCCGTCCGTCCGTCATTACCTACGCTGCAGGGAAAACCGCTGGAGGGATTTCAAAATTTTTTTTCTAAAAATAGGTATACTCAAGGGACAGGTCCGAAAGGACGCTGTGTTCGATAACTGTACCGGAAGTGTGTCAAAAAAATCATTATGTGTGTCAAAAATAGCAAATTTTCATATTTTTGGCTTAAAAAACGTTCATTTTTAAGTGATTACGAGTAGGAACATTAAATTTGGAGAAATCTTGATGGTCGGGATTGGTATGTGAGATCAAAAACTAGATTATTGCATTATAAGTTTCTCAAAAAAATGTTGTCAAGTGTGTCAAAAGAAAGATTTTTATTTATTTTTTTACCTAATTTTTTGGAAAAAAAATAAAATTAATTGTTGAAATGAAGTTTTATTATTATTATTGAGAATTGTGGCATTATAAGTTTGTCAAAAAAATGTTGTCAAGTGTGTCAAAAGATTTTTATTTAGTTTTTTACCTAATTTTTTGGAAAAAACTCAATTGCTTCTTTAAAATGAAATTTTATTACAACTATTGAGAATTATGGCATTATAAGTTTGTCAAAAAATGTTGTCAAGTGTGTCAAAAGAAAGGTTTTTATTTATTTTTTACCCAATTTTTTTCAGAAAAAAATAAAATTAATAGTTTGTATGACATGATATTACTTCGGTCTGAAAGACCTAAGTATTACATTCATGAGCTCAAAGTGAAATTCTTACCCCCACTTTTTTTGACATTTCTCGACGTTTTAGGACCTCCTGATTCTAAAAAAGCAAAAAAAAAAAAAATGTATGTCTGTCTGTCGGCCGGCCGTCATTACCTACACTGCAGGGAAAACCACTGGAGGGATTTCAAAAATTTTATCTAAAAATAGGTATACTCAAGGGACAGGTCCGAAAGGACGCTGTGTTCGATAACTGTACCGGAAGTGTGTCAAAAAAATCATTATGTGTGTCAAAACAAGGAAATTTGCATATTTTTGGCTTAAAAAACGTTCATTTTAAGTGATTACGAGTAGGAACATTGAATTTGGAGAAATCTTGATGGTCGGGATTGGTATGTGAGATCAAAAACTAGATTATTGCATTATAAGTTTGTCAAAAAAAAGTTGTCAAGTGTGTCAAAAGAAAGATTTTTATTTATTTTTTTATCTAATTTTTTGGAAAAAAAATATAAAATTAATTGTTTGTTTGAAATGAAGTTTTATTATTATTATTGAGAATTATGGCATTATAAGTTTGTCAAACAAGTGTTGTCAAGTGTGTCAAAAGAAAGATTTTTATTTTTTTTTACCCAATTTTTTGGAAATAAAATTGTTTGTTTAAAATGAAATTTTATTATTATTATTGAGAATTATGGCATTATAAGTTTGTCAACAAAATGTTGTCAAGTGTGTCAAAAGATTTTTATTTAGCTTTTTACCCAATTTTTGGGAAAAAAAATAAATTGTTTGTTTGAAATGAAATTTTATTATTATTGAGAATTATGGCATTATAAGTTTGTCAAAAAATGTTGTCAAGTGTGTCAAAAGAAAGGTTTTTATTTATTTTTTACCCAATTTTTTTAGAAAAAAATAAAATTTATAGTTCGTATGACATGATATTTTATTATTATTATAGAGAATTATGGCATTATAAGTTTGTCAAAAAATAATGTCAAGTGTGTCAAAAAATGATTTCATTTAATTTTTTAGCCAATATTTTGGGAAAAAAAATGTAGCTGTTTTTATGACGTAAATGTAATTTAAAATGAAATTGGACATGGAAATTTTTGAATATGTTGTAGTTTTTGAAATATTTTTGGAATTTTGAAAAAGTTTGTATTTTTGATTTTGTAATAATTTTTGCAATATTTTTAGAATTTCGGCAAAAGTTTTAATTTTTGATTTTGTAAGAATTTTTGAAATATTTTTAAAATTTTGAAAAATTTTTAATTTTTGATATTATTATAATTTTTGGAATTTTGAAAAAAGTTTTAATTTTTGATTTTGTAATAATTTTTGCAATATTTTTAGAATTTTGGAAAAGTTCGAATTTTTAAGAATTTTTGGCATATCATCAGAATTTAGAAAAAGTTTAAATATTTGATTTCATTCTAATTTTTAGAATATTTTTGGAATTTCGAAAAAGTTTGATTTTATTTAATTTAACAATATTTTTGGAATTTTGATTACAATTATCCGGCAACGTATTGATGTTTCGTGTTAGTTTTGTAATAAATTTTTAAACAGAGTCTATCTCTGAATACTTGTACTTTAACAAAGAGTTATGTTTGATATTCATCGCTGCCCAAAACTAAAAACCATGTCCTCATAAAAGTTTTGTTGCCGAAAACTATATCAAAATCCTTAACCCAGACCGAAGTCTTGATATCTCAGAGCTTGAGATTTCAGCCCCTCCATATTTTTATTATTATTATAGAGAATTATGGCATTATAAGTTTGTCAAAAAATAATGTCAAGTGTGTCAAAAACGATTTTATTTATTTTTAGCCAATTTTTTGGAAAAAAATGTAGCTGTTTTTATGACATAAATGTAGTTTAAAAATGAAAACTGACGTGGAAATTTTTGAATTTGTTATAGTTTTTGAAATAATTTTGGAATTTTGAAAAAGTTTGTATTTTTGATTTTGTAATAATTTTTGCAATATTTTTAGAATTTCGGCCAAAGTTTTAATTGTTGATTTTGTAAGAATTTTTGGAATATTTTAGAATTTTGAAAAATTTTTGATTTTATTAGAATTTTTGAAAAATTATTGGAATCTAGAAAAAATTTAAATATTTGAATTTATTCTAATTTTTGGAATATTTTTGGAATTCTGAAAAAGTTTGATTTTATTTAATTTAACAATATTTTTGGAACTTTGATTATAATTTTCCGGCAACGTATTGATGATTCGTGTTAGTTTTGTAATAAACTTTTAAACAGATATAAAAAATACTAGTTCTTTAACAAAGAGTTATGTTTGATATACATCGCTGCCCAAAACTAAAAACCATGTCCTCATAAAAGTTTTGTTGCCGAAAACTATATCAAAATCCTTAACCCAGACCGAAGTCTTGATATCTCAGAGCTGTGAGATTTCAGCCCCTCCATATTTTTGTGTTTTGTTTTGATAACGATTATCTATTTGTTTATTATTATTTGAACTATAATTGTGGAATAAGTTACATAATTGTTCCGTTTATCTCGTTTCAACGCTATTTTTTTTTTTGAATAAAATGTGTTGTGTTATAGGGTTTACAATATGTGTCACAACAACACATAAATACCTTTTAAGACCTAGGTCTAGACCTAGGTCCCACAACAACTGGCATTCTAAGGTCATGATGAACGCTTTTTTTAAACCTCTGCGGGTTGAAGTCACCTGAGACTAAGGATTCGGGCAAACTGTTCCATTTGTATGCAGCTCGGACAAAGAAGTTTTTTTGCGATCTGCCAGTATGACAGCGGGGGATCTCGACCATTTGACTAGTTGCGGTAGCCGATTGTCGAGTGGAATGGGGGTAAGAATAAGTTTGGGCATGATGCTGCTAATTTCATCTGAGCACTGTTGATGACGATATTTGTAAAAAACAACGAGGTCAGCAACAGTGCGACGATGTTGTAGGGAATCAAGTTTTGATCTCAAAGTTCGATCACCCACAATTCGTATAGCCCGCTTTTGAACAGAGTCAAGAGGGCCAAGATGGAAACAGAAGCAGCACCCCAAACTTGACAACAGTACTCCATACAGGGACGAATATAGGACTTATAAACATGGAGCAATTGGTATGGAGTGAAAATTTTTTTGCATCTATTTAGGAGGCCGAGTTTTTTAGAGACTTTGACTTTACTTTTCCTGTAGTGTAGCATGGACGTCTTGAGTTACGTCGTCAAGAGTTGCCCATGTTTTTCTCCCCACCGAACACCGGCTGCGGCACTTTTTCGTTGTTCTTTCTAGTGTGGTTAAATTTCTTACGCGATTAAATTTAAAGAATCTGATTACATTGCAGCCTCCAATGTTTTCTGATTAATTTCACGTTTCATTCATTTTGCAACTTTACATGGACCAAAATATATTGCTATGAAATTCCTCTCGAATGTTGATAGGCTTGATAGGATTCGGTTCATAGGTAGAAAGCTCAGTTTGCGGTAGAGGCATGTAGTTTACAAGTCATTTGACGTTGTTGTAAAAAATATAAAGTTTTTGCACTTGTTCTACTGCATAGTCCCTAGTATCTAAATCTAGGTTCCAGAAGATATTTTCCCGGATGTTGTTAAAATTTTAGTTTTACCGCTTTTGATGAATAAATCAAGTCGTTTAGATTTCTTAAAAGTGGTTTATATACTTTATAGTCCAGTCAATGAGCATTTTCCCGTGTAATCCTTTAAAGCAACACCGATTTACACAAAAATTTGGATTTAGGTTATACCTGCCCTCTACTTCAAAGTTGACCCTGTGCTAGTGGGTGATTTTACCCTAGAGGTGAATGCCACCCCTTCTCGGGGGTGAAAAATGTTACATTAAAAATAAGTACGACTATAGATAGATGGACTAATTTTAAGCAACTTTTGTCCTAAAAACATTTTTCTGAAAGTCGATATACTTTTCGACTTATTCGCGAGTTAAAATGTCAATTTTTCATAAAAAACCACGTTTTCAGACGGTTTTTCATGAATAACTCAAAAAGTAAGTGTTTATCGTAAAAATGATTTGAAATTACAATGTAGCTTATAAAAAAACAAAACCAATGCTGGGTTTATGGTGTCTGTAGACCCAATACAAACGGAGCAATAGCTTGTTGAAGGTAAGTTCCCATTTGTGAAACGCAAAAATTGAAAGTTTCGACGTGAATAAACAAAAAACAAAGCGTTTTTCGGGGAAATTCGATATAATATTATTTAAATTTTAAAGTGTATTAAAAATCCTTTATTTTTGTTTTTATAAAAGTCCCTAGCATCAATACTAAGCGTGCTATGACGAAAACAAAGTTGATCCCTATTTTTTCGGCGATAAGAAAGTGAAAATCACCTAATTACCACCCCAACTAAAAGTAATTTGTACCACTTAACAATTCACTTTATTAATGTACTTGTAAATTGTAATATGCTCTAAAAGTTTGACAGGCTTACATTGCTTTGTCGCGTTCTTTTTCTTAACATTTTCTAACATTGTTAAAATGTCATAAAATTGTGTTGAAACGTCATGTTAAGTTTTGTCGACAATGTTGATTTATAATTTAAGAACGACAAAATATTAGACTTTTGATCTGTCAAAAATAAATTTGTTCTATTTGAGCACATAAATTAAATATATTAAAATTATTTAATTTATATATAATAAAACTCAATTGCGAAACACAAAAACAAGAAATTGTATTTACGAATCTCTTAACTATAAACATTTTGACAGATAAATAGATCACAACATACCATTTGACATAACAACATTCTATAATTCATGTCTAGGAGGAGTGTGTTCGTAAACTCTACATTGTAGAACAATGTTAAATTTGTCATTGTAAATTTATCATTATTTGCTTACAATCAAATTGTTATTAACGTCAAAAAATATTTTTTGAATTATATATTTATTTATATTTTTAAATATTAAAATATGATAAAATTAAAATATTAACAATTATGCTTACCAATTTCGCTTATATCAACAATACATTGAGACCTGTTGCCATTTTCATCAACAGATTCTGCGAATTTGATAATTCGCCATTTTTTTTTTAATTTGCTATTGTTTTGATTAATTGCTTAACTTTTTCTCAAAATGACGCTTCCAGAGGATGTTCAAACTAGGATTGAAACTGACGCCCGTAACAATGTAAAAATAATTTAATTTAATTGACTAAACCTGAATTTATTAAATGTATGTTTATGTAAATTTTTTGTTTTTACACTTCGCTAGAGTTGTAACCCAATTTTTGGTTTATAATCATTAGCGTTAACATTTTTTGGTAGAGTTTATCTAGTCGGCTAGCCCTGATGAGAATGATAAACTTTTTTAAAGTTTAAAAATTTTCTCATTGGTTCGAAACTAGATCGCTCTAAAATTGTATGGATTGCAAAAAGTTTCATAATTTGCACCATAATTTTTTAGATTCAGTTCTTATATTATTCTTGATGGGAGATTTTCCATCGGGGTGATGTTATATCACAAATAATTTGCTGAATTAATTGTAAAAATAATTTATGAACGCTGAAAAGCACGTGGTTGTTGTTACAATATAGATTTAAGAACGCTATCTATATATCATTGTTAACAATATTAGGTGCGTTCCATTGAAAATCAAACTTACTCAAAATTGCTTTGATCTACTCTACCTCAAATAGATTGTGTAGTTGAAAAGTACAAAGAAGCTAAAAAAAAATGTGGAGAAACGATTTTTCAAAATACAATATAGATGGCACTTGGTAATGAAATTTAAAGCAGTTGGTAAGTATATTTAGGGTAAAACAGATTTTATAACGTCAAATTTTAAAACAAGAGTTTTTATTAAAAAATTAATTTTGCTGTTACAATAAATATAATTTTTGAATTTGTTTCCAAACTTATAAAAATACAAATTATAAATATAAATTAATATAATTTTAATATAAATTATAAATAAATTCCAAAATAATAAAAATACCAATGGAATCAACAATTGTAAGTTAACAAGTTTTTTGGTGTATTTGAAATATTTTTAAACTTAAACATCTTTTATGTTAGATGTATATAGTATATATAAACATTTTCTAATGCAAAAATGAAGCGCTTTCATTTTGATAAAAGTTGATCGCATATTTTTCGTTCTCTTTTGATAGCGCTTTTAATGTTTTGTTAGTTTTGAATTATTAAAAAATAATTATTTTTAGTTATTGGCCGAACTTCTTGATGAAAGCAGTGACGATTCAAATTTTTGGAATACACTTTCCTCAAGTTCATCTTCATCAGCCTCTGAAATTCCAACAAAAGTTGTCAGAGTTGAAAATTACTTTGATGTAATAACCAAATATACGAATCTACAATTTAGACAGCACTTCCGTTTGAATACAGTGGTTGCCCAAAGAATAATAGGTAAGCAGTTATTTGTTGGTATTACGATGGGCAATTGAAGAATCGACATTTTATTTCACCACAATTTTCAATTCAATGCAATCTATCGAAGAAAAAATCTTTCATGCTTCAAATTTTGTTTTATCTTTTGTTTTGAACCATGCTCCTAAATAGGAAAAACGAAAGAGGAATGTCTGGGGTGTGTGTTTGACAGCCCTGTATATAATCTTGATGAAACATTGGAAAATGATCCAGGATTAATTTCAAAATTGAAGACGGTATATCTCTCGAACACATTTAGGTTTGAATTTTAAATAACTTATAATCCTGGCTTTCAATCGTTTTTAAACTCGTTATTTACGGTATTGATACTGTTTCCAATATTTCTGCACACCATTTTCTGGTTTGTCACTTCCGATTAAAAGTTTATTGTTTTAGTTGTTTATGTCTATTGCAGTCTACAATTACCGATCGATTTTCAGAGGGGAGGGGAAATCCACCAAACACTTGTATTTGTGAAAACTCAAAAACATCTGTATCTGAAAATCGAATTGGATGAAACTAGATAAATAAGCACCATGTACAGTTCACAGCAGTTCTGCATCCCAGCTTCCGATTTTTCACCCCGGCAAAAATTTTTTCAGTTTTTTATGCACACTTCAGCCTAGTGATTATGATGAAACTTATGAAAAATGACAATCAAATTTTGGGACAAATTGATCAAAGTGGCGAGGATCCACCATACAACTGCGAACTTTTAACACTTTGTTTTTAAAGTTTGTTGGGAGTTTACTTAGCTCAATTATCAATTTTGATCACACTTTGATAAAAAGGGAGATTTGAATGACAAACAACTGAATAGATTTTAGACGATTTTTGGGATAAGTGGTGAGTGGTTTCGGGGATCTGAGTTTTTGATACTTAAATAACATCAATTCGTGATAATTTCTTTTGATTAAACTTTAGTATGACTTGTAACAGTTCTGCAATACGTTAAAATTTTTTTTACGTTTTCAATTTGTACAACAGGATTTATGTTTGTGGCATGCTAAAGATTTCTTTAATATCTTTATAGTTAGAACTATGCGAAATCTATAACATTGGTTAGCTGTTAATTGAAATATTTAATGGATATTGGCTGTATTTTTTGTAATCCTATATAGAACTTTCAATTAGATTTGATAGATATAGATATAATTAGTTCTAGAAGTATTACAGAATTAATTAAAGCTGTCACATCGTATTAAAAATTTTATTTCCATTCATTATAGAATTACAAAAAACGTATAGCTATTGGCTATATCCTGAATATCTTGCTTGCAGAGCTGTGGTGGACTAAGCCTATGCATCGGTGTCGCAATATTTTTTATTTGTAAGCTTTGAGACTGTTAGTTAAAGTAGCACTGTGATCTGACGGTCTTTATTGCTTATCCTGGCTATTTTATTAGTCAGTCATCATCGATGCTGTTACTGGCTGTATGCTGTAATTCTAGTTGAGATTTTTAATTAAATGAATTAGCTCAATTGGAATAATGTCTTTTGGTAGTGGAAGTGTTAGTCTTCTACGACCAAATTTGTTGTATCTGTGCAGAGAGTGCAGGATAGTTGCCGATGATGTGTTCCATCGTGTCTGCGTCTTAGTGACAGAATCTAGACCTGTCGGAAACACCAAGGCCTATTATGTTATAGATATTGGTTTAGGGTTTAAAGGATCATGTTCAGTAACGCACCAGGTTAACAGTCTTAGAGACTCTCTGTTTAAGTCGATTGTTTTTTAGGTGAAACAAGAAGGCTACCTAAAAACTTCTTGGAGTGTACTAGTCCCTATCCGTTTAAATATAATTTCACATTTTATCCGTTTCCATGTTTGAATGCGGCTCAAAGTTTGAAAAAACACTATATTGTTTAAAACACTTTTTTAAAGGATTCCGTTTTTTAACCCGAACACTATTGATGAGAGTACGATGTGTTTTAATCATTATATCAATTATCTCGTGAACTGTAAATCCTATGGACCTGAAAATGAAAATACGTATAAAACTAACCTGTACCATCGAGATGACGGATACTTAAAAAAGTAAGTGGTTTCTGTTTGTTTCACAGGGCTGTGATGTACACTGGCGTTTTAAATAGCAGTGACCGTATGTAGTTTTCAATATGTTTTTTTAAACGGCATTCAGCGTTGCCAGGTTAATCAGCTTAGAATATTCACCACGGTCATTCGCAACAGCGATATAATTACCATGGCAGCCGATTTGATTTTTTTAATGTCGTTTATTACGTCGCTTTTCCATTGTAGTAGTGGTTTAGCTCGCGGTCGCCCACTCCCTGGGGTACTAACGTACATTTTTCTAATCATTCCGGACTAGAGTTTCTGATTTTTCGACCTTTTATGAATCTCGAGATTCGAGAATCCCGAGTTTATCAGCGATTGTGTTTCTCGAGAAATTGGGAATAATTATTTGAATTTCTCGAGATTCACGAGAATTATTAAACATTAATTTTAACAAAAACAGCAACTCTCCGTTTACTGTCAAAATTTCCAGATACAGAAAAATTTCTCTCGTTTTCAGTGTCTGTAGGTTTTATTAAAATTAGAGTGTTTCTTAGAAGTTTAAATTGAAAGTGACCTTACCAGTAGCTTCAAATATATTCATTTCCTTAGATAGTAAGCGGTAGTTGTCATTTATAGTTGACTGCATTCTCAAACTCTCACGAATACTTCTAAATTTAATTCAACGCAACCCTTTTCCTCTAATTCTGAGTCCGATGGCTATATAAGCTCTACCCTTTCGTTGATATCATTCGTCGATATATGTACTGCTTTCATTGTAATTAGAAGAATCAATTTCTGGTTCTTTAAATAACCTTCGAGAGATTTTTTTTTGCAGTTTGCAGAAAAAAATCATTTTCCTCGGGTTGACTAACTTTGGATTGCGAAGAAATTTCAATAACGAATTTATTGAGTTATCTCTTCCTTTAAAAATTTCAGATTGTATTTCAAATAAAAAATTTAAGCTTATTTCTGAATTCTTTTTCCGAAGAGATTTGAATAGAAATTTTAGCATTCCCTCTGCAGATAATAATGAGCCAGCCTGATGGTTGAACGCTTTTATTGATTTTGTGGTTGGTTGAATGGCACTCAAAATATTTAAAGCAACTACATAATCTTATTTAGTATTCCAAAAATAATTTAAATTTAGAAGATTTAAAGTTTTTTAAACTGCTTGCTTGACTGGCAAAAACCGTTCAACCATGGTTTCAATAGAATTCCGTTTAGTTTTGCAATCCAGCAGCCAAATTCTGTAACTGTGAAGTGGTGAAGTGTTAAAAATTTCTTCGTTTCTTTACATTAAAAAACTTATCACTTCACCACTTCACAGTTACAGAATTTGGCTGCAGGAGTACTAGCAACTCGTTTTTCTCTTCATTTAATTTTTTTGTATAATTTATTACTCGCACTGGCGAGTTTTTAAATAATTTTACAATAACCCAAATTTTTGAAATCGTTTCTCGTATTTTGATTCAATACTAAATTGGCAGCTAAAAATTCATTTTGTTGTACAACTGAATTGGAATCACTATTGGAAGCTTCACTTTCACTGACTTTTTAACTGGTTTCATTTTCTTTATAAAATATTGACATTATCGCTTGGTGTTTTCCATGACTGTAACATAACTGTTGGTAAGCTGGAGATATTTTGCCGTATTTCAACATTACACTGGCTCATCGCTTGGAGTGAAAACAATATCTGGCACATAATTTTTGTAAGCTTTTTCAGCTGGAAATGAACCTTCAATTCGCATCAATCCTAGGTCTAGATTTCCCTTTAATGTAATACAAATGTACGTTCAAATATCTACGCTTGCAGAAGCTTGTCCATTCATCAATTGCTATCGTAAACATTAGATTAAAAGCCTTCATTTTGGTGATCTTAGGTTATTAGGTTATTTTACCATAGAAATAAAAGGTGTATGCAAGCTAGTATATCATGCTCTAGTTGAATCCAAAATTCAATACTGTCTCTCCAGCTGGGGAGGCACATATAAAACTACTCTGCAGCCTATTCTGGTGGCTCAAAAGCATGCAATCAGAATTATCTACAGGAAAAATAGAATGGCCAAATCTATGCCTATATTTATGAAAGCAAATATTCTCCCTGTGAGAAACTTATATGTTTACAAAGTTATCAAATTATTTTTCTTAAGAAGCGGATACCTCCAACTTCGGGTAGATAACCCATTTAGTCTTAGGAGGAAAAGGAAGTTTTTAGTTCCTAGAGCTTACAAAGAACTTTTCAGACACTTCATTACGTATACCGCCCCTCTCTTGCTAAACAAACTACCTGATTATATATACGAAATTTCCCCTACTTCCAAATTATTACGATGTGTTAAAAATTGGGTCATGACTCAGATTGATACTGTTGAGGAGTTAATTTTCAGTGTCATTACATGAACAAGAATATTCCGCAAACTATGTATACTCATTCTCCTTTGCTCATCATTTTACTTCTCTCTTTGCTTCGCCAAATTCATGCTTCAGGTAAGTTCCTTTGATTGTGCTTCTGATGGATTGATGTCATACGTTGGTTTATATTGTTTTTATCTTGAATATATATATATATACACATTTGTTTTTTTTATGTAATTTATAGTAACCCAAAATTATATGTTTGGATTGTTATATTTTTGAATTTTCATTTTATTTTTTTTCTCTTAAATTTTTATTTATTTTTGTGCAAACTAGGCTATTATACCGCACCCTTATCAAATATCTAGCTTCTACATGCTCAAAAGAAACGAAGTTCTATATGCTTCAAAATAGCCAACTATTAGCTCTGAAGCAGTCTTTTATAAAATCTTAATAATGATTGCAAGTTATTTTATTTTGTTGTGTAAATATCTAGGTTTAGTATCTAATTGTAAGCTTGCTTATTTTCTTGTAAACCGTTATGTAAAAAAGAACAATGAATAAATAATAATAATAATAATAATAATAACAATAATAATAATAATAATAATAAATAGGTTTTCCCATTACATTTATAACAAATAATATAATATTATCCCAAATTCGTATTAGGTATTACTGTTTGCATCGACATCTACATTTAACAATCAGAAAGTGATGCAGATTGACATTAACAATTTTGGTTAAGTAAAAAAATACTCAAAATAATAATATTGAATGATTTATGGTGGTTTGTTAAATCTCGAGATTCTCGACAATTTTTCTCGAGAAATGGGAATCTCGAAAATGTGGAAATATCTTTTCTCGAGAATTCGAGAGTTCAAAATTACAATTCTTTCTCGAGAATCTCGAGACCGAATTTCTTGAGCAGAAACTCTATTCCAGACTGTGAATCAGATCGTAGAACATGCCCAAGCCAAGCAATCCTATTAGAACGAATACAACCTATCATATCAGGACCCTCAAGAAGGTCCCTGACCTCAAAGCTATACTCTTCCTCGTCTGTCTTAAGTGGACCAAAAATGTAGCGTAAGATCTTACGCTCAAATACAGATAAATGCGATTCGTCATTTTGCGTAAGGGTCCACGTTTGTGACCCATACATCACAACCGGTCTAATCAAAGTCTTGTATAACTTGAGCTTGGTGTTAGTTGATACATACAGTGATCCAAGCAAGAGTTTCGGTTTCGATATTCGAGTTTTTATATCTGTAAGTATGCTTTTGTTTGAGTTAAGCATTGATCCCAAATATTTAAAAGATTCAACTCCCTCAATTCGTTCATCGCCGCACATCAAATCTTTCTTCTCGGCCTCTCTTGAAACATTCATATGTTTGGTTTTAGTGTAGTTAGTTTGAAGACCAATCTTTCTCGCACCACTTTCAAGCGACTTGAAAGTCTCACTCATAACAGCTTCACTTCGGCCGAGGATGACATCATCATCAGCGTAAGCGATCATCTGTACTGAGTTTATTGACAAGCCATTGTTGTTAGTCGGTATTTTCTTTTGACGGCACACATATTCCAAGGCTAAATTAAAAAGCATAGGAGAGATAGCATCACCTTGTCTTAAACCGGAGTCGACTTTAAACAACTTTGATATTTCGTTCTCTACTCGTACACAGCATTGAGAGTTCTGTACTGTCATTTTGCATAGTGATACCAGCTTACCGGGGATTCCCATTGACATCAGAGCAGACCATAGCATCTCTCGTTCGAGAGAGTCGTAGGCCTGGCTGAAATCAATAAAGAGTTGGTGCACAGGTATATTGAACTTTCGTCACTTTTCAAAAATCGTCCTTATCAAGAAAAGTGCATCGGTGGTATCTCGGTCCCGCCGGAAACCACACTTATATTCTCCAAACAGTTGTTCAGCAAAAAGATTGATTTTTGATAGCCAGATGTAGGAAAAGATCTTACATGCTGTGCAGATTCTTCTGTAGTTTACACATTGTAGGCGATTACTTTTTTTATGGATTGGTATCAGCATAGCTGTGTTCCAGTCCTGTGGCATGGTTTCAGTCCTCCAGATCATTTGGACAAGTTCAAATAATCTTGAGAAGAGTTTCCCCACCATGTACAATCATTTCGGATGTTATGTTGTCGACACCAGGTGCTTTATTGCGTTTTAATTTTGATAGCGCCGCTTCTATTTTCTCTTTGGTTAGCTTGTCTACATGTACCTTTGACACACGAATAAGCTTTGCTCGTCGCCCGACTTGTTGCTGGTCACTTAAGTTGAGAAAATTCTCAAAATAAGCGGCCCAAGTATCTAAAATATTTTGAAGGTCAACTTGTAGCTCCTTATCTTCGTTTTGAATAGCAGTTGATCTAGTTTGAGCGCCCTTCTTTAAGGTTTTGACCTGTTGAAAAAAGTCACGCGATTGACGTTCCTTATTGAAGCTTTCAATCTCCTCACACTGTCTCTTCCACCATTCTCTCTTCGTTCAACTACATAGCTTTTGTAACGGCTGGTCTTGCCAGTTTATAGTTCTCCTTCGTGGACCTGGTGTTGCGTCTTTATAGATACTTCAGATAGCAATTTCTTTTGTATTGAATAGCGTCAAGGCATGCTTGATCCATCCATGCTTTCTGGGAGTGGTTCTGTGGTCGTCCAAGTATTCCCTCAGCAGCGCTTAAAACAGCATCTTTGAGCAAATACCATGACTTATCGACGTCTCCATTAATTGTTTCTGATTTATCCAATGTTTCGGCAATATGGTTTTGATATCTCTCTTCTGTTTCAGCATTCTTTAATGATGAGATGTTAAAACGTTTCCGTTGATTGAATTTTGGAATGCCTGGATTTAGGAAGTGGAACCTTATCGTTGCACATACAAGGAAGTAGTCACTTCCAATGTATGCTCCTCTAAAGGATCGCACATCCAGAACGCTCGAAAAGAAACGTGCTGTTACTAAAACGTGATCAATTTGATTTCGAGTGTTTCCATTCGGTGAGACCCAAGTCTGCTTATGAATCTATCGATGCGGAAAGAACGTACTGGCAAGTCTCAAATTATTTGATAATACAAACTCAGTCATTCTCTCACCATTGTCATTTGAATTCAAATGCAGGCTGATGGGACCCACCACATTTCCATAAGAGATATCTTTTCCAACCTGCTCATTAAAGTCACCAAGAACCATAACCAAGTTGCGTTGTGGTGTTTGTTTCATAACCTCTACCAGTGCTATGTAGAAATTATCCTTCGCGTCGACGATCTTGGCTTCAGTAGGTGCATGCACGGCAATAAGAGAAATATTGTTATATGTACCACGTACGCGTAGGTAGCAGATCCTCTCACTGACCAGGATGAATTTCATCACAACTTCTTGTATGCGTGCACCAACAAGAAAGCCAGTTCCAAATTCTCTTCGAGAAGGATGACCACTACAATATGGAGAGTGACTATCCAAATCTTGTTTTCCTATTACTGGCTGTCTAATTTCTTGCAGAGCTATGATTCCTATACCTCTCAGCCTCTGGTTCTAGACTTATAAGAGCATCAGGAGCGCTCAGGCTGCGCATGTTTCACGTTCCGATTCAGTAGTCTGGTCCTTTTTCACGTCCAGGTAAAATTCTGTTTTTGTCCGAGGCTGTTATTCTTTTCCGATTTCCAAATTTAACAAATACTTTTTTCCCGGGGCTAGGTTGTTAACCTTAGGTCCAACCCAAATTGTGGTGAATAGGTCCGTTCTGCATCTTAAGGTTACCAGAAACAACCTTTTTACACGTTTATATAGTGAGCCGCTTGATCCAAGACTCACGCCCACTTCAAGCCGCCCCAAACATGGAGAACAGACGCTTGAGTAGCATTGGTTGTAAGGGGCCAATTTGCCGTGATGTAGCGTCATTGACTAAGCTGTTTTTACTCTACTTGCCTCCAATACACCAGCTTAATTCTGTCAGCATTACCCAGGCAGCACGGCGGGGACGTCGAATTTCGGATTTTGCTACCCTAGTTTTCAATATGTAGACATTGATTAAAACTGAAGGGCTCCTGGTCTACAGAGTTCCGTGCTAACATCCAAGTGCTCCCTTGACCCCTTGGGTTAAGAGAGAGGAATGGAAGGGAAATGGTTATCAGGAGTGGTAGAAGAGGGTTATTGGTTATTTTTAATTAATCCGCTATCTTCTTCCTGTGGTCCCGCTTGATAGCTAACACTTGAAACCCATGGAGGAGTCAAACTTACTTATACCGATAGTATTTTATGCTTCATGAGCGTTATAAATTGGTAATAAAAAAACTTAGTGTCTGTCGATGGGTTCTGGGTGACGAAAACCAAGGCATATTGATGTAACTTTGGCAAATAGCCTAGATAAATGGAAGAAAATCTGGATTTTTAGACAAAATGAAAAGAAGATTTCTCGAACGATTTTTTCAACTTTCCCACCATGTTTAACTTAGGTGCTTTGCCAATCATGTGCAAAACAATTAAAAATGGGTCGGCCAACAGTGTTTGTTGTAGTAATGGTTTCTTATTTGTAATCACAATTCACAGCTAATATATTATATAAAAATGTTTTGGTAAAAGTATAAGTTATATTTTATATTTTATATTTTAGACGAATATCGAAGTCATTCAGCAAGAGAAGAGCATGGTGGTCGAAAAAAAGTAGGTCCCGAAGGAGAAATCTACATTATGTTGTGGTTTTTGGCAAACACTGAAACTTATCGACAAATATCAGATAGGTTTGACATAACTCGAAGCTCTGTTAAAAGAATATTATATCGCACCATAGAGTGGATGGTTAGAGAAAGCCACAACTATATCAAATGGCCAACAATAGTAGAGCAGCAGCACGATCAGTTGCAGTTCCAAATGCTAAAAGGTATACCACATATCGTTGGAGCAATAGACGGTACACACATAAAAATTAGTCCACCACAGGCAAACAAGGAATCCTTTTTAAACAGAAAAAAGTATTATAGCATATTGCTACAAGGTATCGTCAATGTTGAAAAAAAATTTATTGATGTATACTGTGGGGAGCCAGGTTCCATCCATGATGCTCGATTATTTCGCAAATCTACAATTTTCCATCATTTAAATACCGATAGCTCTATTTTAGTTTCAGAAGGAGTTATAATTGGTGATTCAGCATATGCGGAATCAAACTATATGGTTCCACCTTTCAAGGATTTCGGAAATTTGAGTGCAAAGCAACGTAAATTTAATTATTTACTTTCGGCAACAAGAATAGGTGTCGAACACGCCTTTGGTTTGTTAAAATGTAGATTTCGTCGACTTAAATTTTTTGAAAGTCCCAATATCAGCTTTATATCGAATTGTGTGTTAGTCGCATGTGTTTTACATAATATATGTCTATCTGAAAATGATTTATGGATATTGAGTATCTAGATGATGAAGGTGAAGCCCAACCAGATACCAAATGGATCAAGGCAACATAGCTAATGGTGCACGAGCACGATTGTTTCAAGAGATAGATTTGCTTGGATTATTAGATTAATTAGATTAGATCCCCGCAGAAGGGTTAATTTTGATCGATTATGATCGATGTTGATCTACGGGTCTGACTACCCTGCGTATTCTAGTCCCTACCGTTGACATATGAGTTAACGTGAGATATCACATACCACTGGCAATGACAGGATATATTATTAGCGGAGGTGATATCTTAGGGTGCTGGCGGACGAACTTTAATTAGTCAACGGCAGCACTCCCAGTCTTATCTAGGAAGCGTTCCTTAGTAGTACCGCTCGTTAGCTCTTCCTGGGACAAACAAACAAACAAACATTTTTTATAATTTTACTGTTACTCTATATATATTTCAGATTGTTAGGCCATCTTCTGGAGTAATCTGGATTACTCCAGAAGATGGCCTAACAAGCTGATATATATAGAGTAACAGTAAAATTATAAAAAACTTTTGTTTTCTTTAATTTTTCTATTAAACTTATTAAATAAGTTATTTGCGGAAAGTAACAAGAGATTGCCATTATATTATATGAATAGTGTCTTTCGATTTAACATTGCGTCACACCTATTGACAGACACTTTTAAATTATATAGGGACGGACAGGCTGCACGAGACTCAACTTGTTCTAGCACGTATACTACAAAGGGCCATAGGCCATGTCACAGTGACGGACCCTTTACTTATTTTGTTCGAGTTTCCAATTTTTAAGTTGATAAGAAATATTTTTTTTGAAATTTCTCAACTTTGAGCTAAAGTCGCCACGTGATAAAATTGTTCAATTGAGCCCAAACTTCAGATTCTAGTTACACATGTACAAAGGAACAAAATTTTGACCGGCGCCCTTCAAAAAAGCAAATAAGAAATTAAGTGCCACCCTAATATATATATATATATATATATATATATATATATAATATATATATATATATATATATATATATATATATATATATATATATATATATATATATATATATATATATATATATATATATATATATATATATATATATATATATTATATATATATATATATATATATATATATATATATATATATATATATATATATAAATATATATATATATATATATATATATATATATATATATATATATATATACATATATATATATATATATATATATATATATATATATATATATATATATATATATGTATATATATATATATATATATAAATATATATATATATATATATATATATATATATATATATATATATATATATATATATATATATATATATATATATATATATATATATATATATATATATATATATATATACATATATATATATATATATATATATATATATATATATATATATATATATATATATATATATATATATATATATATATATATATATATATATATATATATATATATATATATATATAAATATATATATAAATTTTTTTTGTTTTTTCGCCGCCGCTTGTCGTATATAGTCGTTTGGCACAAAAATTTTTCCGAATTTCCGAGATGAGGCAAATTACAATAGGTAGATTTTTATATGAAATCTACCTACAAAAAAAGTTTTTAAATATTTTATTTATAATTATATTCATATGCTAGAATTTTAAAAATATACATATTTTTAATTTTATACAGTCGTAACAATAAATTTAAAAAGTTTTAGTTTTAAGTTTTCATAAAATAAAAAAAACTGAATTCGTTAAATTAAAATAAAATCCATTTATTGAATATGTAATATTGAATTTACTACAATTATCATTTTTAACAATAAACAAAACTTGAAATATACTTAATAAATCTTTCATTTATTTAAATATTTTGTAAGCAATTCATTTTTCAATTCTCGGCTTTGTTTTTTATGGTCTAAATCTTCCATATACTTTTCCATAAGTTTATCTTTTAGTTTTAAATGGCTGATTTTTGCTTCGTAATAGGCCTCTTTATTGTCTTTTGAACAACGATTAGTTGTTCTTGTTGTTGTTATTTTTTCTTTAACTGCTGGTTGCGGTTGCCTTTCCACCCCAACAGTTACAGCATTTGGAGAGCTTATTAATGGGTTGTCCTTAAAAATATCGTCCATTTCGTCCATATACAAAATATTTTGATGGGCTCGTTCCAGTGCCACGGTCTTTCGCACTTTTGTAAGCCCGTACCAAGCTCCTCCATTTTATTTGGACATTTTCTGCTGTAGTAGGCGATACCTAAGGGCAAAATTATTTCAGGAGATATTTATGATTTGTGCTTTTACAAAATAAAACCATTACCAGCACATTCGCGGACTCAAGGTCCGTTAAAACAATTTCCCAAAAGTGGTTTTTGTTCCTGGACCTAAAATACTCATCCTTCCTTTCACTATACATATGTATTAGCGCTTTTCCTTCTTCATATGTCCAGTTTTTTATTCTTAAAATAAAGAAATGTAGCGGTTGCTTTATTTTGTATTAAATCTTTTATATCAAACTAACATTAAGTAAATATCGATGCTGTTGCTTTAAAAGGGCCATTCTGCATTTTTCTTCTGAAACAAATTTACTTTTGTTTACCTTCTCACAAGTCAAAAGGGCCAAACAGATTAGGGCCTATCTAAAACAACATATTGGATTGTTGCTAATATGCCCTAGGTAGTTTGGCTCTTATTGAACCGTTTGATTTGTTGTAGGAAGGTAAACAAAAATATATTGGTCTTAAAAGAAATATGCAGATTGGCCCTTTTAACGCAACAGCATCGATATTTTGTACCAAACTCATCCATTTTATTTCTAAATTATATGCGTTTAAAAAATTTACAACATTAATTTCTGTATTAACGTTATTCATGATCTCGTTTTTTTTCAGTTCCACAAAATTATTGTAAAAAAGTAAAACGAATCAACATATTTGTTAGAAATAAACTATTTAATTTATGTATTTGGATTATTACTTACATTAAAATGTTTTATATATAGGCAAGACTGAATTTGAATTTTTTCACCCAACTGACATTCAAATAAAATACAAAACTGCAATAATAATTTTTCAACAACACCATCTATTGGTTATTTTTTATTATCTTGCAGTTATATTCTGCAGTTTTTATTTTCGGATTTTATTTGAATTTTTTTTTAAATATCTGTTAATTTTTTTTATAAATATAAGCACAGAAACATTAAAATATAAACCTTAATAGGATTTGTAATATTTATTGAAATTGTGTGGTTATGTTCTACTTATTTTCAAGTTTTTGGCGTTCCATTGGTGATCTACTCAAAGCTGCTTTGAGCAGCTATTTTGCCCAAAGGAACGCATGTATTGTTACAATGTAGAATTTACACACTCGAATGGCGATGTATAGCCGAGTGTGTTAACGCACTAGTCTTACATTGTTAGGGTCGACGGTTCGAATCCAGTCAAATCCAATATGGATTTTCTGGATGAGAATTACAGAGCCGATTTAGATGTTAATTATTGGTGTTTGGTAGTTCATAAGTTAGTTTAAGCGAGGAATTTTAGATACGGGATTGCTGATTGGAGATTGCAGATTATATGTAGCGATGTATAGCCGAGTGTGTTAACGCACTAGTCTTACATTGTTAGGGTCGACGGTTCGAATCCAGTCAAATCCAATATGGATTTTCTGGATGAGAATTACAGAGCCGATTTAGATGTTAAGTATTGGTGTTGGGTAGTTCATAAGTTAGTTTAAGCGAGGAATTTTAGATACGGGATTGCTGATTGGCGATTGCAGATTATATGTATAAGTGATTGTCCTTGTGATTGTCTCGTAAAAGTAGTAGCTAGATACGATTTGCCAGGTGTCTGTAACCGGGTCGTTCACTCCTAACTTATAATTACCTACCTATCCTTACCTACTGTTAGATGTAAAAACGGCTGTAGGAAGTGGCCCGGCCGTAATCCGGGAGTCTCGCCTAGTGCTTGGTCCTACAGTCCAATCAATCAATCAATCAATCATGTAGAATTTACACACTCGAGGTGAGTTGGAAATTGTTACAAAATGTTAACTTTTGACAGTTTAACATTGAATTTAGGAACGACATCATGACGTCATTTTGTTATACACAATGTTAAAATTATTGAATTAAAGAACGATGAAAGTTAACAATTGTTAACAATAGTCAACATTGTTGAGAAAAAGAACGCGACACTTAGTTTTGAAAAAATTGAGGTGGAAGTGAAGAGAGATGCTAAAAATTACTTTTTCTTCAAAATAACTAAAAAACTATTAATGATACGTAATATTTGAGCATTACATAATTATAGGTTATGCTTTTCTAAAAATTTTGGGCTCTTTTTTTTTCTTCAGGATAAAAATTAAGCAAGATATCGCCATTTACAATTTGCTCATGTTCGTAAACCGTAACTTCTTCAAGCCCTTTCAGCCCAAACCTTTTAAAACTACTAGTACTAAAAGAAAATATAATTTATATGAGCTTATAGCTCTTAAAATTATCTACAAAATATTTTTTCGAATTACTTGATAGCTTAAAAACTAAGGGAGTTATGGGTAAAAAACTCATCACATATTTTTGCAGAAATGAGAACACATATATTTGAGCATTGATGAATACAAATTATACCTATATTTTGGACCAGTGTCGTGTGCCGTGTATTAACGTACAAAAAATCATAAAATTATTGAACAGTGTTCATTAATATTATAAAAAATAAATCACGTAAATAATTAAAATTTAAATATTATGTTTCTAAATTTTGCGATATTTGATACATATTGAGTAAACCCCGAACAAAAATACTTGTATTCGAAAGCTGCCAAGGCGGCACTTAGAAACAAACGTAGATCATTTAATATATAGATTTGTAACAAAACTCCCGCTAATCGATCCCAATATCTAAAGGGCAACAAAATATCTAACCAGATTATCTCAAACGAAAAGTCTGAAATTGACAGAGCGAAAGCTTCAACAAAACTTACGTCTATGTCTATTTCTGACAAGAGTTTCTACAGTGCCATTAATTCTTTAAATTCTGGTACAAGATCTTCTATTCCTCCTATTATTGATAGTGATTCAATCGTCAATGATCCCGCAAGAAAAGCTAACTTGTTTGCTGAACGCTTTGCTATGAACTCCACTGTTTTCGAAACTCCTAAAGAAATGCCCCAAATCCAGTCTTCAGGAGTTAATATGAATGAACTCCACTTCAAACCCAAGATAGTCGCTAAACTTTTAAAGGGGTTCATCAACAAAACCTCAGGAATGGACAACATTCCACCCATTATTTTAAAAACCCTTTCTAAAGAACTTGCACCATTTTTGACTAAGATATTCTACCAATCCTACAAATCTGGTATATTTCCCTCGTGCTGGAAGTTGGCAAATGTCCAGCCCGTTCCCAAAAAGGGACCAAAATCCGATATCTCAAATTATAGGCCAATAGCTTTCCTATCGGTCCTATCCAAAGTCTACGAGCATTATATTAATACACACATTTCAAAATTTCTGGAAGTAAATCATTTAATAGCAGACAGCCAATACGGTTTTCGAAACAAAAGATCAACTACCGATCTATTAAACTATGTAGCGCATTGTTGGAACATCATACTTGATAAAGGTGATGAAACATACGTTATTGCTTTAGACATCTCCAAGGCATTCGATCGAGTCTTGCATGCCAACTTAATCAACAAGCTCGTTGCGTATGGTTTTCATCCCAATATTGTGAAGCTGATTCAAAATTTTCTATCCAAACGATACATTTCGGTCTCTTTAGACGGATTTTCGTCTGAGTCTAAACAAATTAACGCTGGTGTACCTCAAGGCTCAGTATTGTCCCCAACCCTATTTTTGATTTATATCAACGAATTGTTGAAAATCACCAGCAACCTAATAAATAGTTTTGCAGGTGATAGTACTCTGCACAAGTCGTTCGAGCCCCTTCCTTCAAAACGCACGAACGAATTAATCCCGCCCGGAGAGACGCTGGCATAAACGTAAATAAAGACCTAAAAAAAGTCGCCGATTGGGTTGACCACAACCTGGTCAATTTCAAATCTACTAAAACACAGCTGTTGATTGTTTCCAGATCAAAGACCGAGTTTCCCAAAGATATTTTATTCAGTATGTGTGATGAACCAATGTAAAAACATTCGCTTATTGGGTGTTACAGTTTCAGCGCGTCTAGAAAACTCGGCCTCCTAAATAGATGCAAACAGTTTTTCACTCTATACCAATTGCTCCATTGGTACTGTTGTCAAGTTTGGGGTGCTGCTTCTGTTTCCATCTTGGCCCTCTTGGACTCTGTTCAAAAGCGGGCTATACGAATTGTGGGTGATCGAGATCTGACATCAAAACTTGATTCCCTACAACATCGTCGCACTGTTGCTGACCTTGTTGTTTTTTACAAATATCGTCATCAACAGTGCTTAGATGAAATCAGTAGCATCATGCCTCAAACCTTATTCTTCTCCCCGTCTCACTCGGCAATCGGCTAGCGCAACCAGTCAAACGGTCGAGATCCTGCGCTGTCATACTGGCAGAACGCAGAAAGACGTTTTTGTCCGAATTGCATACAAATGAAATAGTTTGTCGGAATCCATAGTATCATGTGGTTTCAATCCGCAGAGGTTTAAAAACCGCGTTCATCAACACCTTAGAGTGCAAGTTGTTGTACGTTGGAGTTGGTTGGTTGGTTGGAGTTGGACCTACGCCTTAAAATGTATTTATGTGTTGTTGTGACACATGTTGTAAACTCTATAATAGAACACTTTTTATTTAAAAAAAAATATTAGACCAGTGCACCTTTTAAAAGGGCAAAAAATGGTAAAAATTAGTAGCAGCATGAAAACTGTTGGATAAGGGAGAAAATATTGCGCAAATTATGGGAAAATTAAATTAAAGTTGATCCGAGCCACATAGGGTGAAATAGGGTGAGCCTTTTGGGATAGAAAATGGTTTTTCACGATTTTCAGCGAAATTAGACCTTCTATCGAAAAAAGTTCAAAGTAAAAGTTGTAGGTAATAAAAAGGTCTATAACTTTTGTATAAGCTATTTTTTCACATAACCTAAAATTTGCTTTGGAAAATAGAGAAACCGAGAAAAAAATTATTTTTAGATAGACTTCATATAAAAATCTACCTATTGCAAGGTGCCTCATCTCGGAATTTCGGACAAATTTTGGTGCCCAACTAATATTTTTAAAAACTTCATAAATTTAGAATCTGTAGAAACATTTAATCCGTTTCTTATAAACATAAACCTCTGCAGTTAGAGGTTTATGACTTGTCGTCTTTAACAAAAATGTTTGCAACAACAATTTGCAAAAACCTTATAACAGTCAATGAAAAAAAAATTAAAAGATTTGAATAGAAGATATTAATTTTTTTTCTTAGAAATAAACTATTTTGATATTTTGCAGTAATTGCACGACATATGATAAAGAGTAAGTAGGTTTGCCGTGTGTTTTTCATATATGTAGTGTCATAAATTGTCACACATATGTTCTGTGGTAGATTTGATATTTGTTTGTTGCAAAATTGGATAGATGTAGTTTTGCTTATATGTAGCTAATTTTGTTTTTAAAATTTGTTCGATATCTGTTTTTAATTAGTTTGTTTTGTTTAAACTAATCTGATACATCAGATTCTACTTGTACACAAAACTGTCTGATCTCGAAATCTACCTATTTCTAGCGGACATCTTGCCGCTCGGACTTTTTTCGTTTATAATTTTTCTCTCCCACAAAAAATTTTTTTTTTCGTACAATTTGGTGGAAACTTACCTTATTATGTACATAATACGCTGTAATTTTATGGAATCAAAATATTTATTACAGCGTGTTAGGTACATAATAAGGTAAGTTTCCACCAAATTGTTTGAAAAAAGTTTTTGTGGAAAATAAAAATTAAAAACGAAACAATGTCATGTGAAAAATGGCTTATACAAAAGTTATAAACCTTTTTATACCTATAACTTTTACTTTAAACTTTTTTCGATAGAAGGTCTAGTTTTAGGTGAAAATCGTGAAAAACCATTTTCCACCCCGGCGTGGGGTTTGTTTGTTTTTTAAAAATTGTTAAAAAATGCATCTCATTTTTAATAATTAAAAGATAATAGAAGCATTATATTTTGAAGTAAAAAAAAAATTTTGCTGTAATTTTTATATTTTTTTAAAGGAGTGGTTTTTTATAAGAGTTGAAACTTATAAATAAATGATCCCAGAATTGAAACAGTAAATCTTCTTAAATTATTCCAAATGGCTGAATAAATAACATTTTCCAACATTATTTTTTAATGATATTTACTCTAGGAGGTGGCTTCTATGGGCCAAAAATGTTTAATAAATCATAAATCATGTCCCTTAATGACAATTACCCTTCATTTAACTTATTTAAAAATGATTTCAATCGATCACAAGCTTTAATCTACAATTCTAAAATTATTTTCGATTAGGGGTTGTTTGGACCCCTAAAAAATAAAAAGAACCCACCGGCACTTGGTCAACTTTGAAGTAGAGGAAACAAAGAGCTTAAATCCAAAAGTTTGTTAAAATCGGTGTTGAATTATACAGTTTTGCCGTATTTTATGTTCATTGACTGGATTATTAAGGTTCTTCTTAAGAATTTGACTAGATTTGTTAAAGGTGACGTTTTGTGTCTCGATTTCACTTTACCTTATTGCAAACTTAAGCCTCAAATCAAATAGCCATTATTGATGCTATATCAAAATGCAATATCAAAAGATCGGACACTGATAATTTGATTGTTATTCTATATAGTTGTTTATTGTATGTCTGGGTTCATTTGTGATAAGTTCTTTACTTTTATTTCTGATGGCTCTTGATATTTGATAGAAATCTTTTATCATATGTCGATCATTTGCAAAGCGTGCCTCAAACTATCAATTAACCATAATACGTTGATTAATGTTTTCGATACACTTCTTCATATTTTGGATTATCTTTTTCCTTCTGTTAGGTTTTTCTAGAGCCTTGATACTCAGTTGTGAACCTTACGGATATTCCATTCCATTTAGGGTTCGAGTTTATACTTATCTATTTTTAATAGAAAGTGTTGTGTATTAGAAATTGCAACATGTGTCACAGTAACACATTGATACATTTTAAGGGCTATAGGCCCCATAATATCATGCGTTCTACGTCCTTGGTGGACACAAAATATTGTTTTTGCAGAACGGATAACCAAACAATAAATCGTAAATCGTAATACATATATAATAAAATATGAAAAATGCGAATATTTCATGACGAAATGAAGAAAATAAAATAAGAAATGAAAAAGTGTGTAAAAACCAAAACTTTGAAAAAAACTAAAACGTTGCCATTAATTATTGGCCGGCCTATTCAATCATATAACGTTTTTGTTGGTTTGTTAAAAAAACTAAAACGGGGATCTACCGGTGTGACAACTCTGTGTACTGCCTGCTATTGAAATACAAGTTAATGTGAGATGTCATATATCACTTGAGTAGGTCGGATGAGGCTTGAGCTATGCTGGCGGATGAACTTGAGCAATGCTGGCGGATGAAATCAATGGTACTACTCTCAATCCTAGACAACGAGTATCTTTTGTTGATGCCGCGCTACTGCTTGAGCCATGAAATGAGTCTCCATCTAACTCTATATGTGGGATCCAATCAGTAAGGAAGAAATTACATCAAGGATCCAATCAGTAAGAAAGGAAGTACATCACGCGATTTAATAACATTTGTTTAGCTAGATTATTTACAATCCAATTTAAATTTTATTGCTGCAAATTTTTTAAAAAATTTTTCTTACCTCTTATGTTTTTTATCATTAAATATTGGCCTATGTCATATTTTATATGTGTTAGTATTTATTTTTAGTTACCCAAAATAACCATTTGTAAGTGATATCTTAAGTTCGCTCGTATGTCAATCGCAGGGACTGGAGTACGTAGGGTGGAGTGGTCACATTCCCGAGATAAAATATTAGCAAATATTTACAAATAAACAAACACTGATCTCCCTATTTGTACGCTTTTGATTGTTTTTTAGGTTTTTGAAGATAATCTCATTGAATTTTCTTAATTCAAATGAACAGCGGAAAGTCAGACGGCGAACAAAGTTTATTCGTAAGAGGAATTCGACCCGAATTTGTATAAACTTAATCAATAACTTAATAAATAATAAATAACTTGATATGGAACATACCATCCGAAATGATTGCATTTGGCGATAAAACTCGACCATCCAGTTTGTTTGAGCTTGTTCAGATAATTTGGAGGATTGAAGTCATGTGCCATAGAATAGAATTTAACAATACTCATGCCGATTATTGACATACTAGAGATCGCGCTCCTTTGCACAATATCGAACATCTTTTCATACATTTTGGTAGCAAAAATATTATCGTTGTTAAATATAATTTACCGCATCATTTTACTGACCTTAAAAAATTCAATTGTGTCGACTGTCGGCAAAAAAAAAAAATTTGCGACACTAAAAACAAAATTAACCAACATCAAAAAATTTGTAGAGCAAGCTACAGTAGACACAAGGTCAATCGAATACTCAGCCAGACTAGAATCGTTGCAAAAAACCTATAGTGAATTTGAATGTGTATAGTAGACAAGTTAACTGAATCGATAGATGATGAAAAGGAATTTTCAACATTAATCGAATCATTTACTTGAAGAAACATATTTTCTTTTTCTTAAGAGTCTACAAGGATCGATACCCCAACGACTTCAGGTTCAAGAAAGTAATTTAGGTCTTTCAATACGTGGTTCTGAATTATTAAATTCTCCTTCTTCATCACAAATTAACCTAGAATCAATCAGAGCTGAGGCTGCTAAATTGCCACAAATCCAAGTGCCAACATTTAATGGCGACAATTACAATTGAAAAAACTTATAATTTGAAATAACTTACAGTACAATAGATGCAAAAATAATTTCCCTACTGAACAATTACTAAACTTTTCATTACTAATGCAAGTCCTACTTTCGTATCTGTATAGACTATTTTTGTCAAGTTCGGGAAACTACTTGAGTTTACCTTCGCTCAAACTTTAAACAGCATGTTGTGTTTTAGCCCTAACCTAGACCTAATTGCGCTACCTTTCAAAAATGTTCAAGTTTAATAAATACAATAGTGGTTATTTATTTATTCTGCAAATATTGCGACTATTGGAACTGGCTGACCAGCTCTGTTCAAACATTTAATTGACTGACTGACTGTTATTTATATGTAATATATAATCTGTAAAACAATTTTCAGCCTTTATAAATTCATTTTGTTACCAATGTAATAATAACAGGTTTGATAACATAGAAGACACCTGTTCTATAGTTCGCTTGACTGACCGAAGTATGTATGTGTGTACACAACAACTATAACCACCTGACAGAATATCAGCTATTATATGCAAGTAGGTTTCAGGAAAATATCAGCTATTATATGCAAGTAGGACTCCGTCTAATATATGCAAGAAGGTTTCATTAAGTGAAATTTCTTTGACTTTGTTTGGCGCATTGTGCTAAATCGACATTGAAGTTGAGGATAAAATATACACTCACCTTTGTAAAATGGAATTGTAATGGATCATCTGTGCTTATTGATACAACCAATCCTCTTGCTAAATATTCTGGTAATGGATTACGATGATAATTCAAAAATAATGAATTATTTGATAGCGGTGACATTGCAATACCAATTTGTGCTAAATAATATAGATATTGTAATACAGGAACTTTACGCAATAATAAACCATGTGAAATATTTTCTGCCATTAAAAATCCACATACTAAATGTTGTACTGGTCCAGCCTCCCCACAATGTGGACGTAACACAAATGTATTCATACCTTGTTCTCTATTAAAAAAAATAAACAAATTGAAATTTTCATACTGTATGTAGATTAGTAGATATTTATTTAACTTACTTTCTAAGATGATTCAAAACCGTCATATTTGAAAACATGTAATATAAATAATAACCATATGGCGGATTTTCATCTTCCGTCCATTTTTCTGGTGTATTGATATCACCATCAAATAATGGATTTTCAGGTTTTGATTCATCATCTACAGAATCAAAACCGATAACATACTGTAAAAATCTATGAAGAGTTGGATTTGAACTTGGATTATTTGTAACTTGAAACAACGGTAGAAAAATGTTGTCCAAGATCTCTTGAAATGAGTTCATTAATTTATTTGTTTTGAAAATATCACTAAAGAAATTTGAATAATAAATTAAATTTGAATTATAGTTTTAATAGTTCCATAGCTTACAAAAGTCGTGGAATTTGAATCAACCATCTAACATTATCCGAATAAACATTATGTTCTAGTGCCCATTTCGCTAAATTTGTCCATTCATCTTTATTTTTGCCGTAAATTGATAATCTTAATTCAACATTTTGGTATTTTGATTCTTCAAGATCACTTGCAACTTCCTAGAATCAATAAACAAATACGATTATCTTGCGTTTATCTTCATACGTTTGTGTGATTCTACCTTTATAATATGAGCAAAATATTTTCCGTTTAAGTAGTTGTCGGTTTTAAGAAACACTTCCCTCAAACGAGACTCACCAATTGGATTATATTTCGCATTGAATTTATCGAAACGGTGAAATGTATTACGATCTGCATGAACATCAAGCATATCCACAGTTAAATCATATGTTGTTAGATTCATAGATTTAAAAACTTGACTCAATGTCATTTCTTGTCCTTTAGTAATGGTAACAACTTCATCGGCATTCTTTTTTAAGGTTTTCTTGATAAAACGTAGCAAATGTTTTTGATTCATACAAGATGCTGCATGTATGTGGGTATCAACTTTACGTATATTATAAAAATCTCGATGAGGTATTGCTTTTTGTGATGCTAGTTCGTTGAGTTCGTTTAATAGAACATGTAGTTGGAATTTGGAATACAGATAGCTTAAACGCCGATAGCAAAAAGATTTTCTATGAATTGAAATACAAAATATAAATAAAGTAAAATAAAATAGGTTTTGTTTGCTTACAATGGTCCATCAGCAATCATGTTGCACATTGTTAACATATCCTGTGTAAAATCACCTAATTTTGTGTATGGAAAATCTAATGGTTCTTCACATTTCTCATCCTTATAAACATTAAATACACCATGTACAGGTTTAATGGTGTAATTACGATCTTGTGGGAATTCAATATCCCACGGATCGTTAAGATTTTGTGGTGGATCTATAGGATGATCTATGAAAGAAGTAAAATAAAAACTTAGCTGATCGGTTAAAACAATTTGTGGGAAGATAATATAAGCACTCTATGAAAGCATTCCTGTATAAAGTGACTTTGAATTACTAAAACCAAATCAATTTAATTTAATTACGTACAGTTGATCTGAAACATTTATTGTGTGTTTTTAGTTTACATTGAGTAATTATTACTAAGTCTTGTGTAAATGACTAAGTGTAGATATGGCACGTGTGTGGTGGTGTGTATATAAAAATTTGAAGTGAATTTAAAAAAAATGAAAAAAATTTACCAAAATTTAAAAAAAATATTACCAAAAGCATAACAAAACTTCTTAAATTAAACAAAACTTCTTAAATTAAACAAAACATTTGAAAAAAAAATGTTATTCACAAGGGATGAGATGTAACATGTTGTCTGATTGTTGTATTAAAATGTGTTTGGTGGTTATTTTAAAAGTATTGTTATCAATTTTTGACAATGATAGTGATCGTCACATAGTTTCATATCATCGATTTTTTCATCATTTGATTAAAATCTATGAACACGTAGCATTTATTTCAAGTGTAGATAAGAAAATGGAACAAGAAACAATGGTATTAAGACAAATAAAACCGGTAGACTATACTGGTATCAAACGTTAAGATGCAAATCAGTATTTATAAAGTATGGTATTAGACCACACTACAATTGGCATTTGTTTGATTGTCTCAAAACTATTATAGGAATGAACATGGCGATAACATTATAGTAGTCTGTTTGTGAAAACTTTATAAATGAAACGTTACGGCTACTCGTTATCAAGCATTTATTTATAGAAATATTCCATTTAGAAACACAAGTAAAGCACAAATATAAGATCGCATTACTGTTAATTATTGATGACCCGGTCGGCCCGCTACAACAACAACACAAAACGTAACATTGCATTGCAGTGAATATAGAATTGGTATAGTTTTAGCAGTCTTCAATCCCTTCTTGGAGAGTACTAGCTAGTTTTAAGGGTTGTACATCAGACTAGGTTTTAATCATCAAAAAATCAAGTAAAACGGTAGATGGAAGATGATCTACAAATCTATGATCTGCAAATCTAAGATGAGAGTTAGGCAAGGCGTTCCACAAGGTAGAGTTCTCTCACCTTCATTGTTAAATCTCTACCTAATAAGTTTACCTGTCCCACGGTGATGGCAACAGGAAACAACCCAGAACAACGCACTAATGTTTGGAACACTTACCTTAACACCCTGAATGAATGGTTTAAACTCAGAAAATTGAAACTTTCCACTGAAAATTCCACTTCTCCACTTTTTACCACATGGACAAAGGAGGTGAATACAACACTTAACATCTGCATTGACAACATACTTATTCCTACGGTCAAAAATCCGAAACTGTTAGGGGTTACATTCGTTCCACTACTTAAATTCAATGGTGAACTCAAGATTGAAAAACAGGAACAATGCATTGAAAGCACTAGCTGGTGCATGGGGTAAAGATAAAAACACAATCATTACAACATACAAAGCAATAGAAAGACATATTTTAAATTATGCTGCACATATGGACATCTCAAGTCGCTGATCCACACTGGAATAAGTTACAAATAATTCAAAACGCAGTTTTGCGAATACAAACCGGATGTTATTTGATGACACATCGAGATCACCTGCACGAGGAATGTAACATATTGTCAGTCCGTCAACATGCAAGTGTAGCGAAAATCCAAATTCTACGTCGACGCCGTGCTGCCTGCGTAACGCTCACAGAATTAGGTTGGTGTAGTTGAGAGGGCCAGAGTAAATACTGCTTATACTCAATGATTCTGCACCATGGCGAGTCATTGGTGCCATAAAACTAATGCAACCCAAGCGTCTGTTCTCCATGTTAGGGACGGCTTGGAGCGGGCGTAGCGGCTCGCTATATAAACGTGTAAAAAGGTTGTTTTTGGTTACCTTAAGATGCATAACGAACCAATTCACGAAAATTTGGGTTGGGCGAAGGGCATTTCCGTAAAAAATTATTTGTCATGAGTTCTGTACACTGGCCTCCGATTATCTCGGACTCATTTCAAGAACAACCTCTGAAACTGTACCCGGACTACAATTTAAAAATAGTAACGTGGAACGTGCTAAGCCTTAGAAGACCAGGAGATCTATTAAAACTTACAAACCAAATCGATAGCTACACACTAGATATAGTGGCATTACAAGAACTAAGATGGCCAGGGAGTCGAATCCACGAAACAGCCAAGGGATACACTCTCTACTATTGCGGTCATCAAAACGGAGAAGAATTTGGAGTTGGCTTTCTCATACATTGTCGCGTGAATCAACATGTTATCGACTTTTGTCCAATTAATATGCGGATATGCACATTGCACAATGAGAATCGGCACGCAATTTAATGTAACGATTATCAATGTTCATGCACCTACTGAAGACAAAGCAGATAACATTAAAGACCTGTTCTTTCTAGAACTCTAAGAAGTCATCAATAACATCCCGCGGCACGATATAAAAATCGTGGTAGGTGACTTCAAAGCTCAAATTGGCAGAAGTGCAAAACTTAAAACACATATCGGCCCTAACAACTTGCATCATACCAGTAACAGTAACGGCTTTCGTGCAGCTGAACTGGCTATGATGTATGATCTAGTAATTTCTAGCACTTTCTTTCCTCATAAGAGAATCCATAAGACCACAAAGCAACGTAAAAATGGAAGACCTGAAAATCAAATCGATCATGTCATGATTTCTAAGAGACACTCTACAAGTGTAACTGACGTTCGAACATATAGAGGTGCTGATATGGAGACGGATCATGTGCTTGTCATCTTAAAGTTCAAGTGCAAGTTGTCATCTACATTCAACAGAAAGCAAAAAGACCGTACGCTGGAATGTCGAAGCATTTAAACATCCAGAAACGCTAAATAGATATCAGGAAATAGTAACGCAAAGCATAGAAGAGCATGACATCCCGCCCCTGAGATGCCATTTAACATCAGGAAGAATGGCAAACGCTTCAATCAACCATTATATCCGCAGAACAAACTACAATCGGAAAACGACCACCGAAATCACGTAACGAATGGTTTGATGACGAGTGCCGCAAAAGCGTTGAGCACAAACACAAACTGCGAGAAAAATAGTTAACAAGGAACGCCCGAAGCTCCCAAACTGATTATCTATGCGCCAGAAAAGCCTCAGGAAAACTCCTACGGAAAAAGAAACGCGAACACTTGAAGAGCTGTGTCGAAAACATCAACCAACATGCAGTAAATGCAAATTCGAAAGAATGCTTTGCCAACGCGCGGAATCTAACAAAAGATTTTCACCCAAGATCCACAGCTATCAAAAATGGAAACAACGAGCTTACAACAAATGAACGTGATGTGCTGGCAGTATGGCGATCCTACTTTCAAGACCTATTGAATAGGATGAAAGAAGTTCATCCTATTCGAGCAATTGCTCCGTCAAGTGAGGAGATTTTTGTTCCTTACCCAAGAATAGAAGAAGAAGTGGAAGCTGCCATCAAAAAATTAAAAAATGGTAAATCACCAGGTATCGATGGAATCCCTGCAGAACTATTGAAAAATGGAGGAGGATGCAGCTCTGGTCTCACGAATATACGCCCTGATTCTGGCAATCTGGGACCAAGAAGAACTACCTGCTGAATGGAAAACAGTTCTCATTGTTCCGCTACATAAGAAAGGTGACAGCCTAAAGTATGCGAATTATTGTGGCATCGCACTGTTGAACACTGCACATAAAATACTAGCTAATGTCGTACTTGCTCGACTCATCCCGTTCGCCGAATCGATCATCGGTGACTATCAGTGTGGTTTTCATCCCAACCGGTAAACCACAGATCAATGTTTTACATTAAGGATGATTCTGGAAAAATACAACATCAACATTCACCAGCTCCACGTTGATTTCAAGCAAGCATATGATATCATCATCCGCGACAACCTCTGGTCCGCACTCATATGCCTTGGTATCCCAGCAAAACTTGTTTCTCTGTGCAAACTCACAACATCGGGATCACACTGTAGAATAGTAATCGAAGCGTCAGGGTCCTGATGGTATATCAAAAGAGTCAGAAAACTCTTTTGATATAACATCAGGTGTTCGACAAGGTGGTGCACTCGCGCCCGTATTATTTAATTTGGCGCTTGAGTACGCGATAAAAAAAATCCGAATTGAGCAAAAACTGCATATTTAACAAATCTAGTCAAATTTTTGGCTATGCAGGCAGATGATATTGCGCTTCTCGGACGTAGACCAAGCGATATTAATGATCAAAGCCCGTGTCTCTGCCTCATACAGAGTTTTGTATGCTTACTCAAAACTTTTGCGATCAAAACATCTTTCACAGTCGTGCAAACTCACACTTTACAAAGCATTAATCCAACCTGTGCTTACATTTGGAAGTGAAAGTTGAACACTGACTTCGTCCGATTGTAGAATTTTGTCAACATTCGAGAGTAAGGTCATACGAACAATTTATGGTCCATGTAAAGTTGCTGAAAATCAGTATAGAATCCGAATAAATCAGAAATCAGACAACTCCTTGGAGGCCGCGATGTAATCGGATTCATTAAATTCAACCGGATTAGATGGTTTGGTCATGTAGAAAGGACTCTATTAGATAGAATAATAAAAAAGCGTCCCAATAATGACCAGCTGGTGTTCGTCGAAAAGGAAGATCTAATCAACGCTGGCATGATGACATCATCCAAGAGCT
Organism: Diogma glabrata; assembly: GCA_963693315.1. Classification (NCBI taxonomy): domain Eukaryota; kingdom Metazoa; phylum Arthropoda; class Insecta; order Diptera; family Cylindrotomidae; genus Diogma; species Diogma glabrata. The sequence goes on from OY856188.1 coordinate 194,155,595, forward strand.
TCGTGAAGTAGGATGTCGAAACTGGGGTCAACTGGTCATGAACGAGATGATTGGAAGCTGATTGCACAGACGGCAAAATCCCTCGATGGGATGTAAACGTCAGAGAGAGAGAGAGAGTCAACATGCTTACGAAACAATATCTATGGGCTTGTCACAAAGAGCAACATTCCTGCAATGACACCTTATCCACGACTACACCACCTAGAGACATAAGGACTAAGGTGGACAGCGAAGTGCTTCTTAGATTATGTCAGAAACAACCAAGTCACCGGGAAAATCGACGATCTTACGTATAAAACGGGTTTAAAAATATTTCACACCAAAGTTGTTGAAGATACAATAAGTACGCCCCAAATCGAGTTCTCAACATCGAGTTACTACAGTTCGCTGCGGAAGAAGTTAAACTACCGCACGACACCAGATCCATTCTAGCGCAGTTAAGATCCAGTTGGTCACACATCTTAAAAAGCTTCATGAATCAAATTGATCACAAAATTGTTGACATGTGTCCTGCATGTGAGGGCAGACCCAATTCAATTGTCCAGAAAAACCAATCAACCTGACGAAGGAAGATTTGTGATACCACCCAAAGGCAGTAGCAGAGTTCCTGAATAGGGACATGGAGTTAGAGTAGCACCGCACCTACAACAACAGCAACAACGGAAGATGATATTGACTAAAGAGTTTAAATCTATTTCATTTTCAAAAACCGGTGGCTTGAAGAATTTGAGCTATGTATTTAAGAACTTTAATTGTTAAGTGGCCGAGTAGTAAAGTAATTGAATTTAACTCGGAGGATTCAGGTGGATTTCAATCCAGATTAAAGTGTTTTTCGTTTAAACAAAAATAACTATCAAAATAACTTATCGGCTGATTATCCATATTATAATCGATTAAATTAAGCTTTCAAGTACATCTCAACCAGAAAATGGATTGAATTGTGAAATTAAAACAAGTGAGGGACACATGAGAACCTTCACGCTCCCATTTGGAGAACCAACGTCATAAACAAAATTAAGAATTTCATTTTTGGTAGAAATCGGTTGATAGAAAAATTGTTCTAGTTTCAATACTAAGAAATAGTGTGGTGTGGCTGTGGCTTCTTTCAATACTAAAAGATACCGAAAAAGCTAATAGAAATCCTAGCATTTAGATAAAAATATTCCTACCCAAGTTGATTGTACCAGCTGGATATTAAAAACCATTTCCTACTTTTTTCAAGACACATGTCAACGTTATACATATAATATCTCTTATTCACGCTGTAAAACCTTAGAGTCAATATATAGTCGTGATTTTACAAATCAAAATTAAGGAAAATTACTCAGATATGCTATAAAAAAGAATAATAATTACGATTACTGTGTAAATTCGTTAATTACAATGCATAATTAAATTTATATTTTATTTACCAAATTGAGATTATAAAAAACTGTTTTAACTAATTTTGAAGCTTCGAGTTATGTATATACTAGTTTAAACATATATGAATACAAAAATAATTTGTAATTATTTAATTGAAAATAAAAATGATTTTTAGAATTACTTTAATTAATTAACAAACATAAAACTTCATGTGAAAATAGTAATTGTAACAACAAATAAACAAACAAAAAGTTTCTGATATTTCGTTCCAAATAATATGAATAGATTAAAGCATTTTATTTCTGGGAACGAATTACCTTTATTTTTCTGTTGATCTTTTAAAAACGGGTTGAGATTTTCTATAAGATACCCACCAAAAACAAAAATAAATAAATCTTTTTAATTAAAAATTAAAAATTAACAAAAACAAAATGAAATAAAGTTAATAACAATAACTAAATTTTGCAGTAAAATATAAACATAAAGTTGATTATATTTGTTGTGCTTCAACACGAAACTTTTTATTTGGTTTGCCGGCAATTTTGTTGTTTGGATGAATCAATTATATAATTTTTTGGGTGAGATGAGAAGCGAAAAAGTTGCCTTACCTATGCAGGAGAAACGATACGTTGAAAATAAAAGAAATATTTTGAGGGCCACAATTCTGTTGGTAAGTTATAAAGTTGGCCACAACGTTTGATAACTATGCATTATACTACAGCGTGTAAAGAAGACCCATATTATTTTAAAAATGAATATGAAAACTAATTGAATAAGAGATAGTATCCAAAAATCAAAAGATATAATTGAGTGAACATCCTTGAGTTTTTAAAAATTTTAAAAATTAATTGTAATAATTGTTTTGGCTATATAAAAAATCCATACAATCTTCTTCAAGTCCATCACTTCCAAATATATTATGTTATCGTTATTTAATGGGAGAAATATTTACAATGTATGTACCAGTTTCAATTTAAATAATAAAATATAATTAATTTTAATCGAATAATATGAAAAATCAAATTTAATCCTTATGCCAACAACACAACTTTGGAAATTTTATTTTCGGTGATAACATCCTTTCTCCAATAACATGTAGTGGAGGAAATAAAACTAATGTAACTGAAGAAAAAGTGTTATGGTATCGTCTATTGGTTTATAATGTAAAAGCAAGACACAATTTATCAATCACAGTATGTATTATTGCATGGTTGGCAAAAGAATAAAATTTGGTCTCTTAAACCATACAATATTACCTGCAATAGTTTTCCTATTCCCATGTTTCACAACATTTGTTAGAGGATATAAATTTTTTTCATGCATCGATTGTAAAAATTTGGTAGTTGATTGGGGAAAAGATGTTGATTGTTGTGAAATGTGCATATAACGTTCACGCATTGCTAATGCTTGTACGATTAATTGTGATGCACGTTCTAAATCGTCTATCGGTACCTTTAGTTATCAGATAAAAAATTTATTTTATTCATAATTTATGAAAGTTTAATTCTTTTATTATTATTTATAATTACCCCACTTGTATCCTCGCCTGAAATTGAAACTCTTTGAAAGTGTGGAACAAACTCCATTTCTTCTGCTTGAATTGTATCATCAGGCTGTAAATCACTAACCACAGAATGTCTATCATCCATGACTCTAAAAGTATAGAAATAAAATACAAAATTTCGTAGTAAATAATAAAAACAACTAACGTTCGGTAATGTTAAATAACAACTGTCATAATGCAAATTACAAGTAACATTGCATGGGAAGTGTTTTTTATGTACAATAATTTGAAAAATAATATAATCGAGAAAGCTGGTTTTCTTGTTTGTATTGGATAGGAGAGTTTGGGTTGGTGAAAAAATACATGGAAAATGGAATAATGATAGGAAATCAAAACAGTCGGTTAAGTGCGAATTTAACACGCTCGTAGAAAATTTCAATAACGTTAGCTTAAGATTTAATTTCCTACTAAAATATACATTTGCTGCAATGTAGCAAAATATATCTGCTTCGAAGATTATTCTACGTGAATAATCCTTCACAAAAGCACAATTTTAATAATAGGGCTTCCACTGACGATTCAGTTTTAAACAAATTTCGCTAAAAAATGGAAAAAATGGAACACCATCCATGTAAAAGATATGAGATTCATTGTCAATTGAAGCCGACAGAACAGAAGCCGACCGAACTACAATTTTTTGTTGTTGAGAGGCAATCAAAAGGTCATTTAGCTAGAATTCATATCAGTAAAAGTCAAATTCTTTCAATCCATCACGAGTGAAACATATTTAGGAAAGAAGTTAAACTTTATTATATCTTGTCGTTTTTATAAATATTATCATCAGCACTCAGCAGTGAATTAAATTGAAATGGAATGCATCATCCATCAATCAAATTTGTACACTTTTAGGGTTCCGTTTTTTATACGGAACACTATTGATGAGAGTACAACGTGTTTTTCACATTATTTCGATTATCTCGTGAACCATTAATCCGATGAACTTAAGATTTGAGGTGCTTATAAAACTAACCTATCCACATAAGATGGCGGGTTAAAAAATAAATAAAGTTGTGTTCGTTTGTTTTAAGGAGATACGATGTAAAGCCTTTGAAAACATACATTTTTTTTAGCGAGACGAGTAGGGTATCATATGGAAGGGCTTCATTTCAGCATTATTTAAAAATATATTTTGGAATTTTACACCTCACCATTTTTTGTATAATTTTTTGAAAAATGACGTTTTCGGGATGTTTTATTGCCCCGATTAACTCCGACCCTACTTCATCGAAAATCTTGAAATATATTTGGAATGATAGAAAATTGAGTAGGTTTTTAATGAAAAATATAGAAAAGTGGCAGACACTCATAACTATATTTATTAAAGGGGTGGGAATGTTAAGGGGTAAAAACATCATTTAAAACCAGGTCATGTGGGATGTCATTTGAAAGAGCACTTGATTTTAGAAATATTGCCATTTTTTTTAGAATTTTGCAATGCATTGTTTTTGAATTATTATCAATAAAGTGACACAAAAAGTTGGTCCCCCCTTGCATTTCGAGCCTAATTAACAGAAAAATTTGAAAAAATTCACAGAGACAGGAAGTTTGATAAACTCTGAACGAAAAATATAGCCAACTCTCAAATAATTATATTTTTGTGTTTTTAAGGGATTGGGGTGGGGAAGGGTGAAAAAAACTTTTTTGACCCAAGCGAATTTCAGAAACTTTGCAATTTTTTTTAGAACTTTGTGGTACACAGTTTTTGAGTTATTCTAAAAAATGTGCAAATTCCAGACCGCCCCCCCCCCCCCTACGTTTCGACACTGATTGACAGAAAAAATTGAAAAAATTCATAGAGACAGGAAATTTGCTATATTTTGAACGAAAATTATAGCGAACTCTCAAATAATTATATTTCTGTGTGTTTAGGGGATGGGTGAAAGGGGGAAAAAAAACTTTTTTGGAACCAAACGAGTGGGGTGTCATTTGAAAGAACACTTAATTTAAGAAACATTGCAACATTTTTTAAAATTCTGCGATGCACAGTTTTTTAGTTATTGATGAAAAAAAAGTGCGATTTTAAGTGTATGTAATAAGTATACCACCCTATGTTTCGACGCTGATTTATAGAACAAATATTCCCAATTTAGACCATTAAAATACTGGTTAAATCTTTCTTTAGCTAACGTAAACAGCTATGGATAAGATTTAACCTCAAGAAACATTTTTGATCAATGTAGATGTGATTGACATTTACTATTGACGTTTACGATTAAACATTTATTCTGTTATGCGTCCATAGTCTGGCGATATAAAGACTTTACAACATAACTTTATGGCATTTATTTTTGATATTGTGTTCTTTTACATTCACGGAACCCTTGGCGAGCGAATTTTTTTCGCACTTGTCCGACTTTTTTTTGTTTAAATCGTTACTTAGTAAGTGCAAATGATCAAACAATCGAGAGAAAAAACTACAAACTGATAAAAAACTGCACAGTCCGTTGATGAGGCTTTTGGACAAAATAAAGAGAAGATGCAGGAGAGATGCAGATAGGCAAAACTGAGTGAAATTATCATTGACCTGATTCCACCAAACCAGACACTTCCCGAGCAGAAACTAGTTAGGGCAATCCTGAGTACAGTCAAGGCATGATCAGGGCAGGAAGGGACAGACCTATATGGCAAACTGATGTGGGGCTGACCTAGAATACCCTTTTAGGGTTAACCTTATTTGAATATATCCGGCACTGATTTGGTTTTTCGTATTTAACCCCTAGTTCGGCAATCTGATCAAGGCCTGATACGAACTAGGGTTTGCCCCATTTAATTTTGTATGGCAAAATTGATCAGGGTCTGATCCGTCTATCTCAATCTGGGCATGATTGAGCCAAAGCGTTGCACTCATGATCAGTGCCCTATTAAACTAGGGCAAACCTGATTAGGGTCCTATTTGAGCCCTAAAAAATTTCGGCTCGGGTTACTTATGGTAGCGCAAATTATAAAAAATAGTGTTACGTATGATATAATCGAATGTCGTTGACACCGATCTTCATAAATATTAGGAATGCTAAGTTACTGGTTAGTGCAATATTTTAATAAAGGTTACATGAAACAAAACATATTTAAATAGAAGCTATAGCATTTTATTTTGGTTTCGTTGGAGAAATATCTCATGTCGAACTGAGATACCAATTTTTCTTAGAACACCATTGACACAGTTTCAGTTTATTTAGAGGTGATTCGCAATTATTTAACAAAATAGTAACACTACAAATTTAAATGTTACAATCTTGTATGCATTAACCTGCCACAACTACACCTACACTATATCTAAACTTCTCTTGTTTGATAAGCATTTCGTTTTCAAATACATGAATAGCCCACCCGGTTAACCTGGATATTTCAAAAAATTAATTACTCAACTACCAAGGAATTTGCACAGTCGAGTAATTTGAAAACATTACGTTAGTCTTTTAAACCATATTTTATAGACCCTTAATTTTAGTGGCTTCCGAACCACAATTATTATTTTATATGCGCAGGAGATTAGATTACAGCATTATGAACCTTCTATGTGAGTTTTTAAATAATTTACCGATTAGAAAACGACTTAGATGCAATTTGTTTTTCCAAAGCCTTCGGCAAAAATCGAACCTAGGAACTCAGTGTTAAAACGAGTGCTAGTTTTGGTCAGAGACAGACAACCAAAATAGAACTCTTTGCAAAGAAACAAAGTATATTATTTCTGTTCACGAATATATTACAAAACCAACACGAAACAAGAATGTGTTTTCGGACAATTATAACAGATTATATGTTAACATATGTCGCTTCAATTCGAATCGATTGAATTGCTAGTGACTCATTTAAACTGAATTGTGTTCAGGAATGTTCAAGTTTGGAAGCAAAAACAGATTCACAAGCATATTCATATTTGGTTATCTATGTATTGTGGTCAAATGCGTAAAATAATTAAAAGTAAAATCGGTTGCTTGTTTTTAATTATGCATTTTTTAATTGTCAAAAAATTCCTATTGTTTTTTCTTTATTTTTGATGATTTACTTATTATTAAACCAATTAGGTATAATCAAATCATTGGAACGGGAATTCATTCAAAAATCTCTTCATTGCGCGCTTCAACTATTTCAATTTGTTTAAATTCAAAAGTGATTCAATTTTTCGAAAAAGTTTAATCTGCAAATAACTAATATTTTCCAACTGTGCCTATCAGTTCAGAAAACCTATTTATATAGCTAATGCTGATTTTCAATAATTACATCTGACACTAGGTAGCAGAAATTTTCCAACCCAATTGTTCCCATTACTTCAGTAACTTGGTATAAAACTTCTAAATTTAGAGAACACGATTCTTTTCAATAATTAAAACTTTTGTTAAAAAGAGGCATTTAATCTGACATTAGTTGATATTCTCCAATCTATAATATAGTTTTCTTGTCCAACATGAACATATTATGTTTCTATTAGTCCAGAAAACTTCTCAGAAACAGCTTCGAATAGCATTAATTCTATTTGTCTTTTCTTCTTTTCAGTAATTACAACATTACGAAAAATGACATTTAATCTGACTACCTGATATTTTCCAACTGTTGCTATTAGTCTAAAACGGTTAGCAGAAAATGTTTTCAATGCCTTTCAATAAATACTGCTGTTTCCGTTTGTGAACAAATGGCATTAAATATACAACAACCGGATATTTGCCTACTGTTTGTAAAAACCCGATTACCACCTATCATATGTCAGGAGGTATATCAGATGATAATCGGGAAAAAATACCTGATTCGAGTCAGACAATCTAAAGGTTATCTTGATTAACATATATTTTATTATCATACCTAAAACACCACTTTTACCATCACATATTTTCTTTTTATTATTTTAAATAAATTCATAAGTTTATTATACTACACTATAAAAGGAACTCACGATTTCACTACAGCTCAAAAAAACAACTCCCCTTAACTTCTAATTTTAGTTCCTTATATAATACTAATTTTTATCCCCCCCCCCTTATACAAAACAAAGTGATCTATTTCCTTTTTTCATTATTTGCTTCGTTAAAAAAGTATTGGTCAAATAGAATTAAGTATTAACATAATCAAAAAATAGTAGATTGTATTACTAGTGCGAATGCGTTTTCCAAACAAGAGTTAGTTTAGGCAAATAACTCGCAAAGGTTTAGGCAAATTGTTGGATACTTTGTAATTAAATAAATCAAAGTATGTTTGATTTATTCAATAAATGAATCAAAGTATGTTTTTATTATAAATAATTGAATTTAGAAATTATATGTTATCATTAATAATTTGTACTTCAATTAAACCACAGCTCAAAATAAATATAATAATTAAATATATACAATGAATAATTTGTAGTTTAATAAATCTAACTAATATAAGAAACATTACATGGCGCAGTTGATAGGATACGAACCTACGCTCCCATAGGAAATCTGATTTCCATTCAGATTCCCTATGGGATTTTTTTTTTTTTTTTATCAAGCTTTATTTGATAAAACCCATCCTTTAGATCAAAAACAGAAAAATATTTCACTCCCTTTAATTTTGCTTTAAGATCATCCAAAGTAGGTATCGGATAATGATATTGTTTCAATGAATCATTTACAATTTTAGGATCTAAACATATTCTTAATGTACCATTTGGTTTTTCTCTTATAACCAAATGACTTAACCACTCAGTGGGACCATTAACTCTTTCAATAATATCTTTTTCAACTAATGTATTTAGAGCTTCTAAAGCTCTTTCTTTAATTTTTATGGGCAACCTGCGAGGTGCGCGAGATACAGGTTCACAGTTAGCTTTTAATTCTAACTTCAACATTTTATTTTTGAAACAACCTAAACCATTAAATAAATCTTTAAATTCATTTAATATTGTGTCCAATGTTAATGTCTCAATACTATTACATTCTGGATACACACGTTTAATTAAATTTAATACCACACACGTTTCCCTACCCAATATTGGTGTTCCACTATTTGGGACAATCAAAAATTCTCTATAAATTTTATGAATATTATATTCAATGTTCAAATAAACAGATCCTATAGGTTTAATTTTTCCTCCTCCATAAGCTTCTAAAACAGTAGAACTTTCATTTAATTGCGGCTTCATTCCATCAAATAAATAAAATGGTAATAAATTCACATTAGAACCCGAATCCAATTTAAAATTGATTAATTTATTTTCAACCAAAATTTCCTGACGCCAGCTTTGTGAAAATATACTTTCAAGAGAAGATATTTCTACTACATCTATATATAAATTTGAATTATCTTCAATCACATGAATTTTACGAGATGAATTCATTGCACAAGTCCGTGTAAAATGATTATATCCGTAACATTTCTTACACTTAAAACCAAATGCAGGACAATTATTAAATTCATGTTCCTCATCACATTTTTTACATTTAAACCAATTGTTTGGTTTAGTATTATTTTTAAAATAATTTCCTTTATCATATTTATTGAAATTCTCACCTGAATTTTTTACATTTCTATATCCTCTGAAATTAAAATTTTTATTTGATACATTTTGTTTAATCATATTTACTGAAAAATCTTCACATGATGATTGTCTGTAATTTTCTTTAATTGAAACAACATCCGTTGACTTTTTTCCCAATTTATATAATTGTTTTTCTAATTCTTCTTCTAGCCTACATTTGCTTATAGTCTTTTCTAAATCTGGATTTCCCATGCTAATTAATTTTTCTTTCACATCCTTTGATCGAATTCCAAATACTAATCGAACCCGAATTAAACTATCTTTGTCAACACCAAATTCACAATTTTTAGCTAAAGATTTCACTTCATTACAAAATTCAAATTTTTCACCTTCAAGTTGATTTCTTGAATAAAATTTATGTCTTTCAAACAAAACATTTTCTTTTAAAACGAAAAATTCTTCAAATTTTTTAATCACATCATCATCTAATTTTGCATTTGTTTTAAAATCAAAATTTTCAAAAATTTCTCTGCCTTCTTCTCCAATAAAGTTCTTAAATATTGCAATTTTTACATCTTCTGCTTTATTTTCTAATTCTCCAGCTTTTAAATATGTTTCAAAATCTTTTTTAAACGTTTGCCATGACTTGGATGCATTTTCATCAATTACGATTGGTTTTGGTTTTTCTAAACAAAATTCTGCCATTTTCTATTTAATATTTTTATTTCAAATAACTCGCGTTTGGAAAACGCATTCGCACTAGTAATACACACTATTTTTTGTAACAAGTGCATAAAATTTATAAATATTTATTTAATTGTTCATTTAATCATTTATTTAACAAAGTTATAAACAAATTTAAGATTTTTAAATAATTAAAGTGCGCCATCTTCGTTTAATAGTTGTAAGTTATACTTTCTCGAAAAAATAAACATAAGAATCTAACTAAAAAACACATAGTAATCCAACTGAGCTGTCAAAATTGTGAACTTTGAAAACCTAAATGAATTGTTCTGCTTGCAATTCAAATGATGCAATGTGATTAAGTTGTTTTCACTATATGGTAAGTTATCTAAATTATTATTTTGATATTTTAGTGCTATAAAAATATTATATATAGATAGATATATGAATAGATTTAACTACAAATCTCACATGCAGGCGGCGTGCTAGCCCGTGCACAAAATATTTTGTGGTCAGATGTGCGGAAAAGTAGTTTTTTCTTGTATTTTATTCTAGTACACAATTACATATTTTTTATGCATGTGTTACAAAAAAACTATTTATCATAAAAGGACCATGAGGAAACGAAATTTTATTACATAGTTTTGGTACAACAAAATATTGCACCTTATCATGTTAGTATTGCAGGAAACATATAATAAATTCTACGTGTTAAAATTCCAAATTTGTAAAATAATATCTTATTCAAACACTACTTGGGAGGTCTAAAAATTCTTATATTTTTGTTTATCTAAAAATAGAATGTTGATAACATACACAAAAATTTCCATTCTAACTGATTAGAATTTTTGTTATGAGCTTGAATTAAATTAATCATTTTGTTGGTGATCGGTTGAAGATCACGACATGTTCCTATTAGTTTCAAGTAACTGAAGCTGCTTTTCACCCAGACAAATACCCCCAATTATATTTTACTTAAATAATTACTTTTATAAGTCAAATTTTGCTATGATATTGTTATGGTACCTATGTTTTAAAAGGTTTCTATATGGATTGTTTTGAGTTGTGATGCATATTGTAATACAGATTATACAATAATTTTTATTAAAAAAATAATTTTTATTAAAAAAACAATTTTGAGACAAAAATGTTGCATTATATGTTTGTAGAAAATTCGGTAACATAATGTATGAAAATCATTCTTCTGACACACTTATAATTCAATGATCAGGCTATGATCTCACATACAGATAGGGTGATCATTTCTTCGAGGTTGACGCAGAGTTTTTGGGTTAATGAAGGTACTTTTGACTATCGGTTTGACTACAAAATCTTCGTACACCAAGTATTAAATTCATACCAAAAGGAAAAGGATAAAAAAAGTAAAATTAACAATTTAGGATATGTTATTTAATTATCATTATATTACAGCAACTACATAGGCTTCTGTTGTTTACTTTGTAATGTTTTTAAAACACATGTGTATGTTTATACTTTATTTAGGGCTATAAATAAATTGGACGCTTGGCAAAAAAATGGAAAAAGTGGAATAATAATTGGAAAAATGGAAGAAGAATGGAAGCATTTAAAAAAAAAGTTCGAGCGGCAAGATGTCTGCTAGAAAAAGGTAGATTTCTTGATCAGACAGATATGCATACAAGTAGAATTAGATGTATCAAATTAGTTAAAATCAAAAACCTAAGTAGAAACGGAGTTATCCAACAGATTTCACAAAACACATACTACTATATACTATTTCACAAAACACAAACTACTTTATGCGATTTCGGAACAGTTTTGTTTAATTTGGTTAAAATTAGTCATAATATATTAAATCCACCAAAGATCAATGAACGTTCACCAAAGATCAAATGAACTACGTCACAACTACAATTATACCACCACACATAATTATTTATAATCAAACATTATCAAACAGTTTTAATTCAAAATCATCTTTGTTGTTGTATTTTTTTGTTCTTATTTAATCTTTTTTCAAACGGTTTACTTAGTGAAAAAATAAAACAAAAGCGAATTTTCCTATGGTATTAAATGGCTTGAGATTTTTCTTGCATTAGGTGCATTATAACGCTTATAAAATTAGAACCTCTTGGGTTAGAAAGCTGAAATTTTCTGAGGCTATAGTTTAAAAGTTAAGATGAATTTAAATAACATAAGCTCAAAAATGATAAAATCATTGCCTTTTGCGTTTGTTTTCATTTCAACAGCCCTAGGGTCTCAACCTTTAGACTTCAACTAATTTTTTTTAATTTTGGAAAGATTTATGTTGTATCTACGTGTGCAAAAGTTTTCAAATGTGAGCTTGGCCATTTTCAGCTAGATCAAGGACAACAAAATTTATTAAATTTTTAAAACAGTTGATTTTTTCAGGAACCCTAAACGCCAAGGTTGTCATCTGGATAAAAATGATAAAAAAAGGTTCAAATATTCAATATTTATAAATTTTATTAAAACATTATGATTCAAACGGAAGTTATAACGCCCTAGATTATTCGACTTTTTAGACTCTAGCCGTTTAACCGGTACCCGGATTTGGCCCGGATCTATTGCGATCCTTTCAAATGGAGCACCTACATTGTATTGTTTCATTTTCCCATAACTTCTTCGTGCGGGTCCTTTCACTGCCGCACATTTATCGCATTTTTGACACCACTCCACAATTGATTGCCGAGCCCTTGACCAGTAAACCGTTGTCGTATTTTTGCAAGAGTTTTGTTGATTCCAAGATGACCTCCACTCGTTCCTTCCTGATACTTTCTTCAGTACTGCTGGTATTTTCCGTTTTGGTACCACTGTAAGGGATTGCTTTATCTTGCCATCTGAGCTCTCCCACACTCTCTTTAAACATCCATCCTGTAAATGGAGGCTGTCCCATTGCACCCAGTACGCCTTTAAAGTTGGAGTTTTATCAGCAATTTCTCCCCATATTGGTTTGCAACCCTTTTTCTTGAACTCGATGATGGGTGCAAGAACGGGATCTTCTAATTGATCTCTCCTTATGGCGTCAGTAGTCCACTCATCATCAGGTAGCACTTGTAGTAATCAAATCGTATGCCTGCAACCGTTCGATTCGTCGTGCTACTCCTCTGGATTTTTGAAGTGGAGTAGCCATCTTAACGCACCATGATCAGTTCTTAGATGAAATTTCTGACCATACAGGTATTTATGGAAATGTTTGACGCATTCCATAATAGCCAATAACTCCTTTCGAGTTACGCAATAATTCCGCTCCGGCTTTGGAAAAATACGCTACAACCTTTTCTTATCCATTTATTTTCTGCGACAAGACTCCTCCTATACCTTCATTACTGGCATCAGTATCCAAAATAAGCTTCACATTAGGTATAGGATAGGACAGAATTAAAGCCGTACATAATCTCCTTCGAAGCTCCACAAATGCTTGTTCCTGCGGTTCATTCCTTTCAAATGCCTTATCTTTTATAGTTAACTTATGCAAGCTTTTGGCAACGTTGGTGAATTCTGGCACAAACCGTCTGTAATATGTGCACAATCCAAGGAAGCTTCGTAGTTCATGAAGATTCTTTGGTCTTGGCCAGTTCATAACTGCTGCCATCTTGCCAGAATCTGTATGAATTCCCATTTCCGTAACCTTGTGTCCCAAATATTTTACTTCTTCCTTGAAAAGTGAACACTTTTTGGGACTTAACTTTAAACCAGCTGCTTGCAACCTTTCCAGTACCTCCGCCAAGTTCTTCAAGTGGTCATCAAAGTCTTTGCCCATGACGATGATGTTATCCAAATATACAAGGCATTTTTTCCAGTGCAAGCGATAATAATCACTCCAAACTGGTAACTTTCCACGTCTATTCCATTGGCTTCCATACCTTCTCGAGGCCGTAGCATTAAGTCACTTTTGTTTCCACTTGTTGACAATCCACGTTGTTCTAGCTCCTTCTTCAACTCAGGAACCTTCAATTCACTTAAGAAAACCATTATTAACAGCTAACTAATCCGCCGATGTCACCAATGTAACGTTTTTCCAAACTTCCTTCGAATTGGCTTTGCTCTCAATTCGATAAACGCAATTCCCATATCTCTTCCGAGTCCGATCACTGATTAGTAAACACAAACACCAGGTTTTATTAAGTATTTAACTTCTTAATTGTTCCACAATAACGGGAAACAATACAGCAAACAATATTCCTAGCTAGAATATTCTTTCAACAGCTTCAGAAACTCCAACGGTTTATTGTAGAAATTTCCAGTAATAACAGCGTTAAAATAATACAGAAAATATTTTTTATCCACGACTACTAAAGAATATATACTTTCTATGCGTATATCTTTCATTGTAATTGTATTCATTCCTTTCTATATATCAAATTCTTTTTTATTTATTTCATTCCATTTTATTTATTCAAAATTACCCTAACAAATTAAAAACTTGATTTGTTGGTATAGTAACATAAACCAGATAAAACAAGAACAATACATATAAAATAAACAAACATGTTTTGTTTTGTTTTATATTTCATAGATTTATTTCAATATGGCGATATAAACTTTTACAGGAAAACTTGAATGAAATTATTTGAAATATTTGAGTCGTGGATAAAATAGTATCTTGTATTCGCTTAGGATGAAGGCAATTCTTCACTCGGATGATTCCCTCCACTCGCTACGCTCGTTCCGGGAAACTTCATCCTCGTAAAGAATTGCCTTCATTCTAGCTCATACAAGAATCTACTATTCTCAATAACACTTATAACTTTATTCACAAAAACTAATTTAAAAATCACTTTTATAATTTTAACTTTACTTTCGCAGGTTTAAAATAAAACTAATCCATTCCACAAGAGTTAAATTGCTTATTTTGAAACTTCTAGGTAATTCGAGGTCACTTTTTAGAAACCTTGAGAAAACACTAGAATATTCGATTATTTTACGTTATGATTCATAAAGTAATTTCATGTTGACCCAAGTACTAAGAATACAACAACAACACTATTCATTTCATTAATTTGTTGTTGTGTTTTGTTTATTTGATTTTTCTGGAAGTGACTACTGTAATCGTCTGGATTTTTCTGTAATCTTAACAATATATAACTTTTGAAAGTACCTATATATTGGTTTTTTGATGAACGTTGTAACTTTAAAATTAAGGGTGGTATGTTACAAAAACCACTTGCATCTTTTGGTGCAAAAACACTGGTTTTTTCGACATCATTTGTGTGAGTGTGTGTCAGTGTTTGTGTGCGTGTATACACACACAAATCTTTTTGAAATAGTGCGTAGTCAGCATATTTTTGAAATCAAAGCAGAAAGTACATGATGTGCACCAGAAGAGTTACTTAAAATAATATTTTGTAACTGTAAAAAAGGATGCGGTGCCTCTTGTGGTTGCCGAAGGCTCGGATTATTTTGTAATTCAACCTGTGAGACATGCTGCGGTGACAACTGTCTGAATTGTCCCCCAATTGACTCATCGGAAGAAAATGTTAGTGATTGTACCTCTGATCATTAAATTTTCTAAAAAAACCTATTGTTTTATAAAACCGCGGTTTTCTGTTTTTATTTTTGAGTTCAAATTCAGTTTATTTCAAAATAAATTATTAAAATTAAAATAGAAAAAAAATTCAATAAATATTTCAAATTAAAACTTTCAGTTTTAAAATAAATAAAGATTTTAGTCCAGCTTTACTTTATTGTCATGGTGCCATAAGGAAATATAGTATTTAATATATTTTATTCTCTTCCATTTAATTATATCAGCTTTATTTGTATGTTTTTTCGATAATAATAGTATGTATTATTGTATTGTTTTCTAACCTATAGCCTAATAAATTTAACCTATTGCCTAATGAAAATTTTATTCAATTGGTATGATTCCAATTGGTCAAATTGTTTTGATTTCATTAAAATTATTTTCAAATTATAATCACAATTGCTTTGATAAGTTTTGTTCAAAAATCAAATTTTAAGCAAGACTCTCTTATTTCGTTTAGTTGAACTTGGTTGATTGTATGAGATGGGCGTTTTTTATCATCAGTGTTTTTTTAATAAGAAATTGGATTTATCAATTAAAACAATAAAGATTTATTGTTTTAATTGAAGAAAATGTTTTTATTTTTTATAATACACAATTCTTTTTTATAATAAAATCTTTGTCAGAGAATAAAGTATTGTAATCGATTCGTGAATAATGAATTTTATTCTCTCGCAAATTAAAATTCTCGCTCGTGCCTCGCTCAAATTTTAAACTTTTGCTTGAGAATAAACTACTTCATTATTCACTCATTGATTAAACTACTATTGTAAACTACATTTGGAAAATTAAAACGTATTTACGAGTGATTATTATTAATTCGGTGGAATTTTAAAAATACTAAACTATTTAACGAATAATAACTTAACCGAGTTCTAACTTTTCGAATAAAATTGGATAGAACGGAAAATACCCGCTTAGGTTCGGATGATAGTGGGCGAATCATTAGTTTTGCATCATACAGCAACTGCAAAATTATAGTTATTTGACTAGTTTTTATAAATAATAAGAATTCTTTTCAAAGCGCCAATTACATAAATCCTAAATTAATTTGAAATTTATTCTAGTAAGCAGATGTGTTCAAATGCTTCAAAGCCCTCTATAGGTTTTTACGTAAGCGTAACAAATTTTTGTAGCATTGGGTACATTGAATTGCATCGATGTCTCACATCCAAATTCAAATTACCTTCATTCTGTACGCACGTTTTGTTGTAAGATATTATTTCAGATTGTAAATCATTTAAAATACTTTACTATAGCATGCACGTTAGTAGTTATCTAAAATCTCTACTATTGTATTATTTTTTCTTTTTAAAATTGTTTCTTCCCCAATATCTTCCAAAAAAAAAAAGTCTTCGCCGTTATTGGCAGTATTAATTAAAATATTAATAAAAGTAATATTTTTTGCTTTACGAAGAAATTTTCAAAACCGCAAAACCGCGGTTTGGTAAGGCTGTTTTCGGTTACGGTTTATTTGTTTCAAAACCTTCCGTTTTAGGTTTCGATTAACCTAACCGTGAACCTCTACTAGTGATGTATCTAGGGTGGCCGCGCTTTGTATGGGCATTTTAAAAAATAATTATATCAATGATTACCGGGTGGAAAAAGTTTCGTTTTGATGCCAATAAGATAAAAAAAAATTTTGAGCCCAATCCGATAATATTTGATGGACCCCGTGACGTGAATATCTGAGATAAATCATTTTTATTGAATTTTAGTGTATTTCGACATATTTTTGCATTATAAAATGGGTATGTCGACTAAAATTAATGTTCATTTCTATTTCTATTGTATTGTTATGAATATTGAATGAATTGAAAAGACTTAAAAATATCGATTTTGCATTTTAAGCATTTATTTTTTGGATTTTGAGGTCTGAAAGTAATTTTTTTTGAATTATCGCTTAATTTTTTCAAATCAATTTATTTTTACTGTTCAATCATACTGTTTAATCAAAAAGACTTTCTTTCACTTCAAATAAAAGAAAACAAAACACTGATCAATCAAACTAGATTTTTTATGCGAAGGAAACTTTTTTCGATATTGATTCACAATTTTTAATATAAATTGAAACTCTTTCTCATCACATGCTAGAACGCGATTATAGTCCTTCACGAACTTTACCCTCCTTATAGCCGCGCCATTGAGTACGAGTAAATTTTGACAAAATTCGAATGCAGATTGGTAATCATCATTATTTTCCCAATCGGATGGAACAATCTCGAAAAAGTCAGTGGAAATATTAAAATTTGAAAAAAAAATTTTGTCAAATCACATTCAACCAATTGTTTTGGATCTGAATGCTTGCGGCGTAATCAGAAAACATCACAGTTGGATTCCTTTCGTTTAAACGGTTTACCATTTTTCTCTTCACTTCAAGTGAAACATTTGAATCGAAAAAGCCAAGACCAACTAACGCTGGTGTTAAATACCACAAGTGATTTTTAACTTTTCGATTACCGCACCAGAAACAATTTTATTGGTTCCTTCGTATTCAAGTTTTTCACGTATAAATTTCAAATCTTGGTTTGGTGCTTTGACTGGATATGTACAACTACACCAATGTTTTATGTAAAGTTTTACAACCAAAATCAAAATTTCACGTACAGAATTAAAAATCTTGAGGCAATAGATGCATTTAGACATAAACCGGATTTGCTTGTGATTCAATCGATTGAGACAAAAATATTTGATTTTTTTACACTATTCTTGAGATATTTTGGATTTAGCACTTTCATCATTGCCGCTGGAATTGATTTTTGTTTAATTTCATCCCACTGTTTTGCAAAACGATTGAAAAGAAGCGGTTCAGGTGCACTAGATGCGCCAGTTTTTTCTCTAAAACATTTTGAGTGCGATTTCAGGGGTATCGTGGCGACAGGCAAATTTAATAAGCTTCCGGCCAAGAAGTTGATCGAAATAAAAGCAAGCACCATCGCTAAAGCCGGTGTTGGTTGAAATTGTATCAAAACAGGATTCTACAACTTTATCGGCTATTTACCTTTCAATCAACACACTATAGACAGCTTCAGCGATATTCTGACCAGTGCCCGATTCAATTTTTGGATGGATGTATAATGAATTAGTTGGATGTATAATGAATTAGTTTAATCTCCAAACTTTTTATTTGTTTTCTTTAATTTGAAATAAAAGAATAATAGTATGATTGAACAGTAAAAATAAATTTACGTGAAAAAGTTAAGCGATAATTCAATAAAAATGACTTTTAGACCTCAAAAACCCAAAAACTAAATGCTTAAATGCAAATTCGATCTTTTTAAGTCTTTTAAATTTATTCAATATTCATAACAATACAATAGAAATAGAAATAAACATTAATTTTAGTCGATATAATGCACATTTTATAATGCAAAAATATGCTGAAATACTCTAAAATCCAATGAAAATGACCATGTCAGCTATTCACGTCACGGAGGTCCATCAAATATTATCGAATCGGGCTCAAACTTTTTTTTTATCTTATTGGCATCAAAACGAAACTTTTTCCACCCGGTAATCATTGATTTTCAACAATTTTTCAAAAATGGCCACCCTAAGTATAGTTTTAAAACAAATGTTCTTTTCTTATAATAATGTTTTTAGAATATTTTCGTTTACGTTTTTATTTGTTTAAGGCATAGGGGTGGTTTTTAATAGGTGAAAAGTTGGAATACATAATAAACCATGTTCGAGAACATAAAAGAAGATTTATTCTACATAACTAAATAAGAAGGGAATCAAAAAATGAGTAAACCTACATTTTTCTATATTTTTACGTAGGGGTGGTTTTCACCCCTTAAACATAAAAAGCGCAAGTCGGTCTTATGTCACCTTTGAAGTTAAGAGTAAGATGAATTTAATTCCCAGTTTTCATGAAAATCGATGGAGGTTCAAAGAATTCAGAGGCATTGGTCTATTTTCATGTTCAGTTACTGTAATAGGTAGGAGGTTCTATAGGTCGAGAGTTCAATTCCTGGGGTGGTACATTTTTTTTTTTTTTTTAATTTTTATTAAATACCATTAAAATTATTGTTTTTTATTTATGAATTCATAAAAATCATAAAATTTCTTTTTACGAATTTTAAAAAATTGATCCATAATGCAGTTTTTTTAAAAGTTATTGCTACTGTCTTTTTCCGTTTCGTTCAAATTATTATCATTTCGATATTAACAAGAAAATTAATTATTTTTTTGGCAGGCAGTGCTAAGAAAAATAAAATATTGGTTTTCCCATCATTATTTTCCATAATTTCAATCCCGTGAAATAAAATAAGGAAAATAAAAACTACTATTTGAGTTTGTTTCTCTTTCAATATGAGTTGACGTCTTCATCACAAAAGATTGATTAAAACACAGTGGGCGTTCCCATACAAGGTTGTACAACTGGTTCATTAACGGTCCATTACTGGCGACCAGTAACGCAGCAATGGCCGAGTACTGGCAACCATGACTGGACCATTAACATAATTTTACTAGATGATAACTTCGGACAATAAATGGCTGTCATTCATGGGCCAGAGAAAAAACAGCAATGGCCCATACAAGGTTGTACAGTTGCCCCAGTACTGAACCGGTAATGATGATCAGTATTGCATTACTGGCCGAGTATACTGACAACCATGAGTGGGCCAATAAAAAAATATAAAATATTATCATACGCAAATTAAATACAAAATAATTAAAAATAAAATCAAAATGGCAAATGAAAACAAAATTTACAACTTATCCCAACTTCATCAATATTATCATAGTCTTTTAGCCGAGAAGCTATAACTAAACTATAGGTGAACATTTTTCAAATATATATTTCTAAAATGGATATTGCTCTAGTGAATTTTAACCAAATGACATAGATCGGGCAATTCTTGATTACAGTACTGACCCAATAACAATAGCCAATTAATGTTAACCATTAACGGACCATTGCTTGGCCATTTAAAATTAACTGTACTGGCCATCTTTCATAAACCATAGATCTGCCAATTCAAGGTTACAGTAATGGGCCAACAACAATAGTCAATTAATGTTAACCATTCTGTTTGCCTTTTAATGTTTACCATTCTGCACTGTTTACCCAGTGCTTGGCCATTCAAAGGTAACTATATACTGGCTATTTTCTGTAAACCATAGATCGGTCGATGAATGGTTTTAGTACTGATCCGATAACAATAGCCAAGTACTGTTAACCATTAATGGACCAGTGTTTGGCCGTATTTCAAAGTCTGACAAACCCTGCTTGGGTTGTGCGATTTTGCATGGGGACAAATTTATATATTCGAGTCATCAAGCATTCGAGTCATCATCATAAATAAATATTGAATATATATCAAATTGAAAGTATGTCTGTTTGTCCTTTATGCATCAATACACCATTCATCCGATCATCATGAAAATTTGGGAAGTTGTTGTGTACACTAGCCCAAGGGTAACTGGCAAATTTTTTTTTTTCAAAAACTGCACCTCAGGGCCTTTATAATTATCATCATGGATTTTGCCTAAATGTTGATAATTATTTAATTTAGTTTTTATTTAAATATCGTATAACGGTTAGTTTGCTTTGATCAATGTTTTTTTTGTTGAGCATAATTTTTATGAAATTGAAAAATGAAAGTATAATCTGAAACAATTACATTTGTATATCAAAATTATAAGTATTGGAATTTAACACATCATGATGCTACAAATTTTATTATCTACACCATATATGTTATTGGTTTGCAATGATATGTAATACATGTTTCTAAAATTAAGTGAAGATAGTTGATAACATCGCTTGTATCAATTTAAAGCTCAAAATTACGAGACGGAATTCGCACAAATACTTTACAAAGAAGCATAGCTTATGTATGATTAAACATGGATGGCAATCATGATGAATAAACTAATTAAAAATCGATAGTGATTTGCAAACGGTAACAATGCATTAATACCAATGAATTTAATACTAAGCTTTCCGCAGGAAAATTTAAAATTGTTGATCTATGGGTGTGACAATCCCGCGTACTTTAGTCCCTGCTATTGGCATATGAGTTAACTTGAGATATCGTATACCACTGGCAATAGCAGTAAGATATCACTAGTCAAAGTGATATCTTAGGGGTGCTGGCGGATGAAGTTTTTTCAATCAACGATAGCATCTCTTAGTGTTAGTTATGGATTATTCTTTGATGATGACACGCTATTTTTTTTAATAATATGTGTTTGGTTGTAGAAATTACAATATGTGTCGCAACAACACATAAAAACCTTTTAAGAAAAAGGTCCCACAACAATTCATGCTTTCTAAGGCGTTGATAGACGCAAATATTTTTCGATATGTTTTGATTATTTTAAATATAAAAATGCATATAATAGTTCCTTGGAATGCTGATAGATGTGAAACCCAGAATAATTTTAATGAATTTAATTTAAAAATTCTGAAATTTTTATTTGCAATGCTACAATAATTATAAGATACAAAAAAACACAGCTATTTTACAGTTTTAAGTTTTCATTTCTGTAGGCAGTCCTCAAGACTGTCCGGGTAAGAAAAAGCTAAGGGGCGAGCCTGGGCCAAGACCGCGCCATAGCTTTTGGGGGTTTGGCCAGACTTAACATTTTCAAATGGCCCAAGCTTGGGGCAAGCTTAGAAGATGTCCTAGGGTCAAGTCTGGCAAATAAGACTTGGGCCAGGTCTACCAAACCAATTTTTGTTCCAGACCTCCTTTAAATGTGTGGCAAGAGGTTGTGGAAAGAGTAATATATATGAAAATAAAGACAAACATAATATGACATGCACATGTTTACAATGCATTAGACTGGTTAATAACGCATAATATAATAAAGTGAACCTTGGTTCAGTCTAGGCATTTACAAATGGCCCAGACCTGGCCCGCCAATACTGGCCCGAGATTGGTCCGTTGTTTAACATTGGCAGCTCCTACCCGGGTGCCTTCTTTTTTTTATCAAGGATTTGTTCTGTACTAAGGAAAAACAAATTGCCATTACTTAAACAATCTTTCTTAAACGATCTCAAAATAAAAGTATTGGTCAAAATTTGCCACAAAACAAATTTTACTTTTCCACAAATTTTCGTAATTTTTATTCATTCAAAATTTCTAATCAGCTAATAGAAATAAATTCATAACTTAATTCATCTTCTTTTGTATTTCAAACCGACACGCAAATTGTTGCTATTAATTTTTTTCGCTGGTTTAATAAAAAACTTTTATTCTCTTCCATTTATTAACATCAGCTTTATTTGTATGTTTTTTCCATAATAATAGTATGTAGTATTGTATTGTTTTCTAACCTATAGCCTAATGAACTTAACCTATTCCCTAATGAAAATTTTCCTATAATAGTATATTATGCTACGATCATGTAATGACGGTTATTAATACACGAGCATTAACCGGAATACGAAACGAGCCGTAGGCGAGTTTCGTATGGTATATGCGAATGTATTAATAACCATCACATGAAAGTGGCATACGCTATTTTTTCTACACCCGATAAATAACGAAGAATGAAAATTTCAATTTTCAAATTTCAAAGTCCAATTTTTTTCCCATACGAAAATTTCAACAAACGTCAAATGCATAGCATGTTTGATTGAAAACTCTGGGTTTCTTTCTATTGATTAAAAATCTGTATCGTTATAAAATCTGTATCGAAATGAATATCATTATAAAACGGATTTTGGTCATATAAGTGTATTTTAATAGTACGGGTGTAGAAAAAAAAATTATCATTTTTCAATTGGTATGATTCCAATTGGTCAAATTGTTTTAATTATTTTAAAATTATTTTCAAATTATAATCACAATAGCTTTGATACGTTTTGTTCAAAAATCAAATTTTAAGTTAAATTCTCTTATTTCTTTTAGTTTAATTTGGTTGATTGCATGGGATGGGATTTTTTTATCATCAGGTTTTTCTTTAATCAGAAATTTGATTTATCAATTAAAACAATAAAGATTTATTGTTTTAATTGAAGAAAACGTTTTTATTTCACATAATCCATAATTCTTTGTCAGAGAATAAAGTATTGGATCAATTCGTTCAATGAATTTAATTTTCTCACTTTTACTTGAGAATAAACTATTTCATTACACACTTATTGATTAAATTACTATTTTCAGAGAGAATTGAAGCGTAATTGGATATTGGGGTAACCCTTATTTTGTGATGTTGTGTTAATAATTCAGTTTAACATGCTACTTCAATTACCATATATTACACCAAAATTGCATATTGAACAATTCAAACACAAAATTTGTTGTCGATATATAGATCTTCATTGATCAAATTTGAAACTTTTGGTTTGAATATGTTTTTGAAACGGATAGATTTGCTATTTTTATGCAAACAACAATAAATGATGCCAAGCAATTGAATTCACCAAAGTTTATTTTTCAATTTTAAATCCTCAAAACTCTTCGTATATCTAGGCTTTTACTGTTATTTTATAATGAAATTAAGTTTTCTTATTTTATAAGAACAAACATATTGTTGTTAAGTTTTAGCTTGAAATAAAAATAATTTGTTGGATGGTACGTAAAAGGCGAAACAGACCTCAAGCATGTCTCTTTGATTGTGCCCCTTAAGCCAGTTTTGTTTATTTAATTGTATCAGTTTAGCTGACTTTCAAAGCCAGCTTGATTATTGCGCGCAAATATTTTGAAATATTTTGATATTTTTGTTGTTTTGATTAACAAAACAACAGAATAAAACTTTTAAATTATAATCGACTAGCTCATAAAAATACCAAGGTTAACCGATAAAACAAAACATGTTTGAAATGCCAAGTAACGTTATTTATTTGTTTCTTTGAATTAAACCATTTTTTTAATTTAATTTTTAATAAATTTTAATTTTAATTTCTTACTTATTTTTTATATTTAGTCTTTGATTTACCCATCGCTTTGATTCTACAGCGTATCCAAACATTATTCATAAGATTAATTCACTAAATATTGTTAAAATGGAATAAATCCTGAAAACCGAAAGTTTGTCACTTATGCAATATTTCAATGTTTGAATCTTGTTAGTCTTAAAAATAAAACCGGAATATTTAAACTTTTAATTTTAGTTTTATTATTCGTTAAAATAAAGCTCGTTTTATGGCACAAAGATTTAATTAAGTTTAATTTACAATTATTTTTGTTAAAGTTTAAATAAATTAACAACGAAAATGAACTTCATATCTGTACTATATCTAACCTCACCACTTCACTGAATTAATGATTCAAGTTTTATGTTTATTTAATTAATTAAAACCGCTAAATATGGAATTAGTGTCTAAACTTTTAATTAATTAATTTGTATTCTGTGATTTAATTTTTTTGTTTAAAGTAGGACTGTTTATTGTGAGACTTGTTTGAAGAATAAATATATGATATAACAACAAATGGACATGGATTTATGTATTTCATTTACTGAACGAACGATGTTTTTTGTGTTTTATATACACATATTTTTCCAGGAAGAAAACTGAAACCTTACTTTAAATAACACTGTTCAAGAATCATTGATTAATTTGAGGTGCGGTGTAGTAGTGGTGATGTTAGTATTTTTTAATATGTTTTATATTTGCAGCATTTCAATCTATAAAATAATCAACTAGATTAAAATACAAACAATAAATAAAAAAAGAAAATTTAATCGTGTTGAAAACACAAGTTTGTTATGATTATATGAAACAATTTTAGCCAAATGCTTTAATATTTATTAGATGCTATGGCATTTATGATTCAGTTTATCTAAATATGAAAAACTACACAATTTCATTTCAAGGTTTCGAGTTTATTTTTTGAAATACCTAGATGTTTTTTCTTTTTAATATACAGGGTGAGTCGGGACGAACGGACCAAATTTCAGGAGTGTATTATACACGCGAAAACAATGTAAAAAACCCATATGTTCTTATTCGATAATCATTTGTTTTCAAGTAATACCAAATAAAGAAAAGTTCATATATTAACGGTTTCCTAATCATAACGTTCTTTTAATAAATGTTCAAAAATACCGCCGTTGACTTCTAAACATTTTCTACTTCGTCTAGGAAGATGACCCGTGGCCCTTCTAATTGCTTCATGTCTTTCTTCTTTAAAATTGGCTGCAGTATTCCTAATACGTCGAATTAGTGCATCCCGAGTGTCCACTCTTACTTTGTACACTTCATATTTAAACCAGCCCCATAAACAATAATCTAGTACTCTAAGGTCTGGAGATCTTGGAGGACAATTAAT
This sequence comes from Diogma glabrata, assembly GCA_963693315.1. Lineage (NCBI taxonomy): Eukaryota > Metazoa > Arthropoda > Insecta > Diptera > Cylindrotomidae > Diogma > Diogma glabrata. Next base: position 194,181,400 of record OY856188.1, read on the forward strand.
AGGACCACCGCGACCAATCCAACGCCCTGGAAATGTTTCGTTTTGTTGGAAATGTTTTTTACTTTAATCACTCAAACTTGAAAATAAACGTTTAATTACTATCACAATACACGGACACATTGTCAAGACAACAAAGATGTGAAATAGTTTAGAGTCTTGAGCATGGCATATACGTGAAAATTTTGATAAAAGTGGAACGTAGAAAAAAAATTTGATAATGCGCTATAACTTGAAAACAAATGAAAATCGGATAAGAACATATGAGTTTTTAGGTAGATTTCATATAAAAATCTACCTATTGCAATGGGCTTCATCTCGGAATTTCGGAAAAATTTTGATGCCAAACGACTATATGTGATAAGCGGAGATGGAAAAACAAAAAAAAAAAAAAATTATATATATATATATATATATATATATATATATATATATATATATATATATATATATATATATATATATATATATATATATATATATATATATATATATATATATATATATATATATATATATATATATATATATATATATATATATATATATATATATATATATATATATATATATATATATATATATATATAACGATATGAGGTATAACGGAATTTAGCGGCACTCTCACGGTCGCATTTTTCGACCTACACCAAAATAATTTTCTGTGTATGTTTCGGCAAATAATGTCTTGGACAAGTTCGTCAACTGGCCATATCCGGGTACCGGTTAAGCGGCTAGAACCTAAAAACTCGAATAATCTAGGGCGCTATAACTGCCGTTTGAATAATAATATTTTAATAAAATTTAAAAATATTGAATATTTGAACCTTTTTTTATCATTTTTATCCAGATGAAAACCTTGGCGTTTCAGGTTCCTCAAAAATCAGCTGTTTTAAAAATTTACTAAACTTTGCTGTCCTTGATCTAGCTGAAATGGCCAAGCTCATATTTGAAAACTTTTTTCTACGTACTTAAAATATAAATCTTTCCAAAATTTTCAAAAAAAATAGTTCAAATTTAACGGTTGAGACCCTAGGTCAGTTGAAATGAAAACAAACGCAAAAGGCAATGCTTTCATCATGTTTCAATTTATGTTATTTAAATTCATTTTAGCTTTTAAACATATTTTTCAACTATAGCCTCAAAAAATTTCAGCTTTCTAACCCAAAAGGTTCCATTTTTATAAGCGTTATAATGCAACCCTTACAAGATAAATATCAACCCATTTAATACCATAGAAAAATTATCAAAATCTCTTTTGTTTTTATTTTTTTTACTAAGTAACCGTTTGAAAAAAGATTAAATAAGAACAAAAAAAACACAACAACAAAAGATGATTTTGAAATAAAATTGTTTGATAATGTTTGATTACAAATTATGTGTGATGGTATAATTGTAGTTGTGACGTAGTTCATTTGATCTTTGGTGGATTTAATATGTTTTTAAAAGTAGTTTAAACCAACTTAAATAAAACTGTTCCGAAATTGTATTGATGGAGTTAGTTCGGATAATGTATTTAATTTGGTTCGATAATTTTTTTGAATTATTTTGTTTCTACTTCTATTTTTTATTTAAACTAATCTGACTTTTCTAATTTCATTTGGACACAAAACCGTCTGACCCCGAAATCTACCTATTTCTAGCGGATATACCTGCCGCTGGGATTTCTTTACATTGTTTTCGCTTGTATAATACACTCCTGAAATTTGGTCCGTTCCTCCCGACTCACCCTGTATATGGAGCCACAATATCATACTTTTTAATTTAAGATAGAAATATTTACTAAAAATAAGTTATCCAGAAATTTTGTTTAACGTTCCCACACCCTTCACGAAATTTCTTTTCACAAGAATAAAGCGTTTTTTTACAATTTGTAGTTTGTCTTGTTGGGTTTTCATTTTTGCTTATTATTATTATCTATTGTGGGAAGGGAAGACACATTTCTTTCAAGACTTGTCTCAAAAACCCCGAGATACAAGCCTGATTCATTTTTAGTACAGAAAAAATCGTGAACTTGTAGCGTTATTTTGAAATTAAAACTCAATATAAAAAAATTCAAAAAATCGCCTGAACGCCAATAACGCCATCTAGAAAAATAAAACTCATATTATAAAAAACATTCAAAAAATTTTATCAAAAACACTAATCCAATTTTTTACATATGGCAATTTTCATTGTTTTTTTAATATGTCGTCAATGAATTGGACTTGAAAAATATCGGCGGTTTTGCTTGTCTAAAAAATGTAAATGCTAAATCACTACTACCAAATTTGATTTTTTGAACTGATGCTAGAACTAGACGTGGATGCTAGAAACTAGAGTGGTTTAAACAACAATCGAAAACCGATGAATTTGGTACACAAGTAGGTTTATCTGTATTATAATTTAAATATGCATTTCAAATATTCTCAACCTTTATTTATGATTTAAATTTGTAAAATCAAGCTTTTTCGAATAAAATAAATAAGTCTTCAAAGTTCAAGTACAAAACAATTATTCAACCAAGAAAACAATAGATTGTTGTATTAATTCATGTTGTGAATTTACATTTAGGGACTGATCGGTGATCGTGCAATATCATCAAAAAATCACACCATGGAAAATTGTTTATCAATGAATCGAAAATAAAAAAATCATACGAAAATAAAAAAATCGAGAAATCAAACAACCGAAAATCACAACAACGAAATTCATAACACTGAAAGTTTACACTGTCGAACAGTCATTGCATCGAAAGATCGTTGCACCGAAATTTTTTCGATGTACTGCAAATATCATATCACCGAAAAATCAGATTATCGAAATTCATAAAATAGAAGATTTTTTTACTACTACATTTTCGATTACCTAGCAAATGGCATATTAAAATTAAAGTAGCGTTTTTGGAAACATTTTGCTTGAATGAATTGTTTCCAAAAACCATTTTGATATGCCAGTTCTTCGGCAATCGAAAATTTAGTTATATAAAAATCTGGACGAATGTATAGAAATATAGTATAAATCAATATAATAATTAGTATATACTGCGGCAATCTGACATTTAAATTTACAATATACCTATAGCACTTAATAGGGTATACCGTATTTTTCGATTGAATGATTTTTCGATGCAATGATTTGATATCGAAAATTTTCGATGTTAGTGGAGTCATATTAGTAAAAAAAAGTGATAAATTTGATGTAAGAGCAAATTTGAATTTTTTTTTGTTTTATGTTAAGGACATAAAAGTTAGTGGGCATGTAATTCTTTAGCAAATTTGGAGGTCCGGAAGTGCCTCAAAAATGGCAAAAACTGGTTTTTTGGTGTTTTTTGAGTAGGTCACTTCACTATTTTTGAAATATTTCGGGGTCTAATGATTATCAAAAAAAAAAAAAATGAAAAATGTTTGTGATTAAATTCTAAATCCATCTAGGGGGGTGAGATACTTTAAAAGTGTAACCTAACCTCAAAAAACCGAATCGCGTGATTTTTTTTTTTTCTAAATTTATGATAAGAGGCGGAAAAATCGTCGAATTTTCATGAAAATTTCAGGAAACATGTATTTTAATAGTCTTAATATGGGATTTAATTTTTATGAAAAAATTTTAATTTTTTCGGCCACAATTGGCATTTTTCGTTAAATTTGGCAAATGGTGCCATTTTATGAGAAGTCATCCAAAATAATTTTTTTTTTAATCTCCTTTTTTTTTATCTACTTTAATCTTAGTATAATTAAAATTATGTTGCCTTAATTTAAATGCCCATTTTTGGGCATGAAAAAAAACATTAATTTTTGCATTTTTTTGACATTTTACCATATCGTATATATTATTTATGCTATTATCATGTATTTTGCATAAAAGTGAAATATGCAATTCAAATTAATAAAAAATATTTTTTAAAATTATACATAACCTTCAAAACTTTTATTTCTTGCAATGCCCTAAATTGCTTTTAAGTAAATAAATTGTTATTACAATTATTGTAAATATTTGATATAAGATTATGAAAAAATGTAATATTCAATTTTTTTCAAACATTTTTCAAACATATAAAATACACAGCATAAATAATTTTACACAAATTATGTTTTCAATTGAAAATTCTATATGTGTTATTATGGTTTTCCATATTATTCACTGTTTGTGTGCTTTTGTCACTTTTGAATTAAAATGCAATATTTAAAAATATACTTTTTGCTGTTTATTTTAAAAATTTTTATTTTATTAATAATAATATAAACTTCCTTATAGTAACAATTTGAATTTGATTTTTTATTTTATTGAATATCGATTTCGACTTACGTCATCTTCAGTTTAAATTATTATTACAATTTTTGCTTAAACTATTACTCATATACTACAACAACTGCTATTTTTTATTATTATGTCATATATTTTGTTAGTTTAATTTTAATTATTTAACAAAAGCAATTTAGGGTATTGCAAGAAAAAAAGTTTTGTAGGTTATGTATATAATTTTAAAAAATATTTTTTATTAATTTGAATTGCATATTTCACTTTTATGCAAAATACATGATAATAACATAAATAATATCGTATATATGGTAAAATGTCACAAAAATGCAAAAATTAATGTTTTTTTTTTCATGCCCAAAAATGGGCATTTAAATTAAGGCAACATAATTTTAATTATACTAAGATTAAAGTAGATAAAGAAAAGTACAGATTAAAAAAAAATTTTATTTTGGATGACCTCATAAAATGGCACCATTTGCCAAATTTAACGAAAAATGCCAATTGTGGCCGAAAAAATTAAAATTTTTTCATAAAAATTAAATCCCATATTAAGACTATTAAAATACATGTTTCCTGAAATTTTCATGAAAATTCGACGATTTTTCCGCCTCTTATCATAAATTTAGTAAAAAAAAAAAAAGTCACGCGATTCGGTTTTTTGAGGTTAGGTTACACTTTTAAAGTATCTAAACCCCCTAGATGGATTTAGAACTTAATCACAAACATTTTTCATTTTTTTTTTTTTTTGATGATCATTAGACCCCGAAATATTTCAAAAATAGTGAAGCGACCTACTCTAAAAACACCAAAAAACCAGTTTTTGCCATTTTTGAGGCACTTCCGGACCTCCAAATTTGCTAAATAATTTTATGCCCACTAACTTTTATGTCCTTAACATAAAACAAAAAAAAAAATCCCAGCGGCAGGTATATCCGCTAGAAATAGGTAGATTTCGGGGTCAGACGGTTTTGTGTCCAAATGAAATTAGAAAAGTCAGATTAGTTTAAATAAAAAATAGAAGTAGAAACAGAATAATTCAAAAAAATTATCGAACCAAATTAAATACATTATCCGAACTAACTTCATCAATACAATTTCGGAACAGTTTTATTTAAGTTGGTTTAAACTACTTTTAATAAGATATTAAATCCACCAAAGATCAAATGAACTACGTCACAACTACAATTATACCATCACACATAATTTATAATCAAACATTATCAAACAATTTTATTTCAAAATCATCTTTTGTTGTTGTGTTTTTTTGTTCTTATTTAATCTTTTTTCAAACGGTTACTTAGTAAAAAAAATAAAAACAAAAGAGATTTTGATAATTTTTCTATGGTATTAAATGGGTTGATATTTTTCTTGTAAGGGTTGCATTATAATGCTTATAAAAATGGAACCTTTTGGGTTAGAAAGCTGAAATTTTTTGAGGCTATAGTTGAAAAATATGTTTAAAAGCTAAGATGAATTTAAATAACATAAACTGAAACATGATGAAAGCATTGCCTTTTGCGTTTGTTTTTATTTCAACAGCCGTAGGGTCTCAACCGTTAGACTTAAACTATTATTTTTAAAAATTTTGGAAAGATTTATATTTTAAGTACGTGAAAAAAAGTTTTCAACTATGAGCTTGGTCATTTCAGCTAGATCAAGGGCAGCAAAGTTTAGTAAATTTTTAATACAGCTGATTTTTGAGGAACCTGAAACGCCAAAGTAGTCATCTAGATAAAAATGATAAAAAAAGGTTCAAATATTCAATATTTTTAAATTTTATTAAAATATTATTATTCAAACGGAAGTTATAGCGCCCTAGATTATTCGACTTTTTAGGCTCTAGCCGCTTAACCGGTACCCGGATATGGCCAGTTGACGAACTTGTCCAAGACATTATTTGCCGAAACATACACAGAAAATTATTTTGGTGTAGGTCAAAAAATGCGACCGTGAGAGTGCCGCTAAATTCCGTTATACCTCATATCGTTATATATATATATATATATATATATATATATATATATATATATATATATATATATATATATATATATATATATATATATATATATATATATATATATATTTTTTTTTTTTTTTGTTTTTCCATCTCCGCTTATCACAAATAGTCGTTTGGCATCAAAATTTTTCCGAAATTCCGAGATGAAGCCCATTGCAATAGGTAGATTTTTATATGAAATCTACCTAAAATTCAAATTTGCTCTTACATCAATATAGAATGCTAATGTGACTCCACTATGTTATGATATTTCAATAATATGATTTTCTTATTCTATTTTACGAATTTCGATCAAATAATTTTTCGATTTTATGAATTAAATTCGATTATATGATTTTCGGTGATGTATTGTTTCGATGCATTTACTTTTCGGCGAAATGAATTTTCAGTGGTATGATATTTCGATCTAATGATTTTTCAATTTCAAAACCATTCGATGGTATGAAATTCGGTGGTTTGAGCTTTCGGTCTACTGGTTTTCGATTCTATAACACGATGCAATGATTTGATTTTTCGATACTCTGTTCGGTCAATCTTAACTCAAGAAAAAGATATTTAAATATCAATCATATTGACCGACTCTAGATTATTTGGGAAGTGGGAATGTTGGTTACTACAAGTTTTCTTTTCAAACATTAATAAACCCGAAAATATACCAATATTATATTGTTTTACGTTTTTACAAATCGCACAACAAAAATATATAAAGTATTTTTTTTGGTGCCCTATAGGAACGTAGGCTGTCAACAAGTGTCCCTCACCTGTATTAATTTAATCAATTCACTCAATTTTCTGGTCGAGTTTCACTTGAAGACTTAATTTAATCGATTAGTTTTATTATATGGATGATCAGTCCATAGTTTTTCCAATTTATCAACTATGTTAGTTGGCTATCAGTTAATCTGTGGAAAATCGGTGTGTTGATGGTTGATAGTGTTTTGCTTAAAATCACTTTCACTTAGATGGGATTCGATCCCGAAAAATTCGAACTATATATAAAATATCTATATAAATAAAAATGTAAATGTTCGTTTGTTCAAAATAGGTAATCTCGAAAAGTACTGGATCGATTCATTTGAAATTTGGACACAATGATCCATTAAAATACAGGAAGGTTTTTATAAAGTTTTTTTTTCGCCATATGTGTTCCATAGAAGAATGTAGGCTGTCAACAAGCACAAGTGTCCCTTACCTGTATTAATCTCAATTCACTCTATTTAATGGTCAAGTTTCACTACCGGTTAATTGTCTAACCAGTGTGTTGATGTGTTAATGGCTTTGTTTAACAACATTTTGACCCAAATGGTAGTCGAACCCGGGTTTCGATTTCGAGCCCATGGTGCTAACCACTAGACCACTAATGGAAATTGGTTTTATTGTATTTTATACCAAAAACTTGCAAAACATTTTATAAAAAAAACGATTTAGTGCATTTGTCCAAAACAGTAGTTGACATGATGTATGTGATACAAACAGTATCAATAATTCAGGTTCGAAAAAACGCCTGCTAGAGGACATGTGAGGAGATTCAATGCTCCAACTATAAATGAAGTCACAATTATTATATAATCGGCAATAAATTTCAACCAAGAGATATTTTTTATTTCAATAAGAGAATGATTAATGATTCGAGATAATGAAATGCCGTTAATTGTTTCACCAAAACATGCTAGATATGGATGCAAAAACCTTCGAAACAGAAGTTTGATATTCATCTGTTTAAATCAACCAAGCTTTTCTCTGAAGTACCAGTTCATTTGCGAGAGCCAATTTAATATGACGGTTATACACAACTAACGCACTCAAAGATTCAGTCAGTTACAGGAAATTCAGTTACAGGAAACGATGAATATCATTTATATAAAAGAAGATCGGCAGCATCAGATGGCGGTAAGTTAACAAATTATATATATGCGAAACGGGAACATGGAAATAGATAAAAACAGATGGTTGTTCCATATTAATTCTTTGCTTTCAAGAACATACCGAGCGCACATAAATGTGGAATCGGACGGTATCTCCGTCAAATCAGTCAAATACGTTAGTTAGTAAGTATGGTAATAAAGGCAGCAACATTTCATTTTTTAGCGTGCTACAATACATAAACAGCAATGAAGCTGTGTTGCGAGTTCTTTATTGTTCTAAACATGAACGAAGCCCACATATTGTTTTTTAGCAGTACATCTAGAAAATAAACAACGTGTTTTTATCACATCTGCAAATATGCAACAAAACGCCTTGAATCTACTGACTACAATTTAAACCCTTTCTTTGCGATATGTCAAAATAACTCGTTTGCGAAAACACTGCCGTATTCGGAAATACCTACGTACCTGACATGGAATCCGAATAAAAAATTATATATACGAGGTAAAGTAGAAGAGTGAGTCGACGAATAATAAAATATAAAAACCCCATCCCAATTCCCAAACAAGATGAATGCATCTTTTCTCGCATGTTATTAGTAAATGGTCAACGGCGTTACACATGTCACTTTATGCAGTGTATGTCAAACTCTGAATTTATTTTAGAACCACCGATACTGGGATCCACATATGACACTTGCAGCACGTCACCTCCAAACCAACTTCGAGTTTTGTTTGAAATCATACTGACCGCTTACAACGGTATCTATAAAAACGTTGTGTGAAAATATAAATCGCACATAATTGTAGATATTTCCTGCCGAATATGGCATAATGATTGAAGATCTGTGCTTAGTAATCGCGAACTTAGTTCTCAATGTAGAAGTGGGTGCTTCGTTCAATGTAGAAGTGCGTCGTTAATATAAATGCATTACTGATGATTGGCTTTAATATAAATAAAATACGGTTGATTAGCATTTCATTTAAAAGATCACAATTATCAATTCGATCCAGAAGCATCGTGAAATTAAACATATTAGAAACCTGTGTGTTCTCTATTCTTCGCTTTTTTCATTCAACCAGACAGAGCCACAGCAACGCGTGGCCGGGTCCAGCTAGTCTATATAAAATATATGAAATAATCTATAAAATAATCTATAATATAATAAAATAAGATTTTGTTTTCTAAGGCAAGAGAATGGATTATTTAATTTTTGATATTCAAAATTTCCAACAAACACTTTTTAAATTTTATGAAACCTTATTTTTTCGGCAAACGGCTGTAAAGTTTAACTTTACTGCCGCTAGGGAGTTAGCTAAAGTCTTACTTTTTAGCCTGACAGCAAAAGTAACGTCTAGCGACAGCAAAAGTAACGCCATTTTTATTTTATATTACGGAGGCTGTAAAGTAGCATTTGTTATTTGTTATTTTTTCAAACATATTGTATAACCATGACAACAAAAAATAAGTTGATTCTCATATTATGAAATTTTGAAAAGGCTGCTTTGATAAAAAAATTTTATTCATACAAATTTAAATGTTTTTTTCTCTTTTTTGGAAGTAATTATGACGACTTGTAGTTCATATTTATAAAAAGTTTGATGTATTAATTTCATATTTATAAAAAATTTAAACGTTCGCCGAAAAAATAATGTATTTAATTCGGAGCTAAAGTGACTTTTTGTGTTTCGTCTATAATTGTCGGCCTCCCTACGGTCGGCCGCCAAACTATAGACTCAACACAAAAAGTATCACTTTAGCTCCTAATTAAATAATGTACTATTTATTATAAATTGCATAAATGCAAAACGCTCTAGACTAAAAGATTGTTGTTGTTTTATAAAATCAATAAAATTTAATAGCTATTTATGTACCTAGGGCGTTATGTAGGTTATTGCGCCCGGAAAGCGACGTAATCTAGCCCGAGGGCCTCTGGCCCGAGGCATGGATGTCGCTTGATGGGCGTAATACCCAGTAACGCCAGTGGTGCATACAAGATTTTATGCTTCACTTAATAAGCTAAAAACTAAGAAAGAATTTAATTTGTTAATCTATATTGATATGCAAACAAATACAAATGTATCGTAGTATGCCAAGAAAATAACTATTTTGAAGTTTAAAATAAATATTTGTTGTTTGAACGTTGCTATGTAAACAAATTCTCCTAAATTTTGTAGCGTATGACAAAAACATTGTATGACGTTTAAAATAATTTGATAGTTTTGGAAAACTATATGAACAATTAATAACTAAAATGTTTAGCAACACATTTTTAAGCAAATGTCAAAATCTTTTACTAGCTTAAATTCAATAAGAATTATTTACATTGTGTAGACAAAACCACAGTAAAAATAATTTTATTTAGTTTTTTATGGTCTTAATAACGGGCGTTATGAATTCATAATGCCCTCTCATAACGCCCCGGTTTTTATGAATGTGTTTATATATTGCGTATCCTAGATATTATAACAACTTTATATCATTGTGAAGCATAAAAGTATTTAAATCTGAAGTTACAAATAAATGCATAACGTTAATGAGATTACCTGTTGTAATTAAACAAGGTCTCCTTAAGTGGATATAAAACAATTAATCAGTAAATTAAATTAACGTGGAATTGTATGTTGCTTCAGGCAAAGATTGAAAATTAGAATTTTAAGTTTCATTAATTTTTATGTGAAAGTGGTTGCATACATTTTATTATAATTGAATAAAAACATAACTTACTTGATCTTCTTTTGAATTTGAAGTTTCTTTTCAATCTGTTCTATTGGAAACTGTGGAACTTCGTATGGTGCAGATATTTCATTTGTTAGTCCATTGTCACCATCAGCACCACTTGCTCCAGATAGTCGCTCAACTCCACTGGATAATGATATTCCTGGTGATTCATTGCCTGTATTTCAGACAAAAAAAATTTATAATAATACCACATTTCTTTATATTGTTAGAGTTTTTGAAATATAAAATTTTATAAAAATTGGATTAAGTATATGTATATTAGATATTTAATGTAGATTTTCTAAATGATTAGCAAGACTTATTGTTTTAAAATTTATTTTTCTGCATACCGAAATTTTGTTGTTTGATGTTTGGCCAGTTTTGTTGCCAGACCCGTCATTTATTCAGTATCAAATTCTATTAAGAAATTTGTTCAATGTTATCTTTGTTATAGAATTCTATACCAATTGCTAGGCAGCTGAAACCAAATTTGATAACTGCCAAAATTTTAAGGGCAGTCAATCAAACTATATTCAGTTCCAGAAATAACCTGCAGCTCAATTCTGTAACTAAGAAGTCATAAGTTTTTTAACGAAAGAAACTCGCCGACTTTATTAGACCTGCCGTTTATTTTATAATATAGACAACTTTCAAATAAATTGGTATCACAATGTCTCAAAGATAGATAATGTGGGTTAATTTTTATCATAACCTGTTTGAATATACATAGTACATAATTTCATCAACATTTCGTCATCAATAAAAATTATTAAATGTCACAACTCACAACACTGTTTTGCTCCGAACCCTCCGAACCCGTAACAGATACGAACTTTTTCTAATAGTAAATTAAGATCCAAAAATACGACTATACTTAAACGACAATTTCAATGTCAGAATTAAAACTAAAACAGTAATTTAAGATTACAAACTAAAGACATTAGACCAATTTCAAGTAGACTGAAAACAGTGACAACAACAAATGTTTGTTGCCCCGACGGCTTACTCATGTACCTCCCTGAAGGATCTGATATGAAGAGTTGTTTTCACATCAACAAGGTTAAGTAATGTATATTATACAAGACTCTGAACAGGGTCTTAAATGATTAAAAAATGTACGGTAGTACTCCAATATAAATTTGAAGTTCGATCAAGCAACTTTATAATTAAGCTAGTGAGTCTAAAGGTACCTTTAGACGAATAAACATTTTACCAACCATTAACCGTATGACGGAATGCTAAATCGCCTACGAGTTTGCTTGACATGCTTGTCAAATAAATTACGTGTGTGATGGCCTTGACAGAACTTTGTTTAGCGGCTTGTTTGAAGCGAGTTAGACAAAGCAGTTGATCGTTTATACTAGAATATTAACCAAGCTTAAGTTATATTATTTAAAATATTCATGAACTGCATAAAAAATAATTATAAATTAATCTATTATAAATAATTATAAATTAATCTGTTTTATGTAATTTATTTGTTTATTTATTATTTTAATATACTTAATTTTTCATTATAAATGAAAAAAATAAATAAAATACAATGAAAAATATTGCGACGCTGATGCATAGGCTGACTTCACCACAGCTCTTTAAACATAGAGTTCTGGGTATATAGTGAGTTAATATCCATCAAACACTTTAATAAAAAGCTAACCAATGTTACAGATTTCGCGTAGTGCTAATTATAATAATATTAAAGAACGCAGTTGCATCACAACAAACATAATTTCTGTTGTTCGAGAAAAAGTAAAAAAAAAATTTAGCCGAAAGTGACAAACCGGAAGTTAGGATGCAGAACTGTTGTGAACCGTACTAAATGCTTATATACCAAGTTTCATCCGATTCGATGATCAGGTACAGATGTTATTGAGCTTTCAAAAAAACAGGTGCTTGTGGGATCCCCACCACTTTGTTCAATATCGCTAAAAAACTAATTAGTTTCTTGCCATACATGCCATACAAACCTAATTAGTTCTTTGTCATTGAAGTCTCCATTGTTTTTCAAAGTTTCATTAAAATTAAATAAAGAATGAAGTCTGTATGCTCCCAACAAACTTTAAAAACAAAGTGTGAAAAGTCAGCAGTTGTATGGTAGACCCCCCACCACTTTGATCAATGTGTTCCAAAAGATGATAATTATCTTCTCACACTTATCAAAACCTTTTTTATAATCACTTCATTATTGTAGGCTGTAGGGTGCATAAACACACTGAAAAAACTTCAAAAAATTACAAACAAAAAATTTTTACCGGAAGTGAAAACCCGGAAGTTGGGTTTGGGGTCGGACCCCCCACCACTTTGTTCAATATCGCTCAAAAAATCTAATCAGTTCCTTGCCATACATATTTGCATCTTTTCCCAAAGTTTCATCAAAATTCATTCACGAACGAGTGTTGTATGCCCCCAACAAACATAAAAAACATGGTGGAAAAACCACCTGTTGTATGGTGGACCCCCAACCCTTTATCCAATGTACTCCAAAAGCTGATAAAATCTTTCTCATGTTACTTGAAAGCTTTTTCCAACGTTTCATGAAAATCGAACGGTAATTGTAGGCTACAGTAGGGATAATCACTTGAAAAAAAAACTTTTTAACCGGAAGTGACAAACCGAAAGTTGGTATGCAGAAATATTGGAAACAGTACTAAAACCTTATATATCAAGTTTTCATAAGATCATAATCCGGGATTAGAAGTTATTTTAGATTTAAACTTAGAGGTGTTCGGGAGACCCCCCGCCATTTTGTCCAAATTTGAAATGATCTTTCAGTTTCAAGTGAACCTGGATCATTTGCCAAAGTTTCATCGAGATCCTATGCAGGAATGTCACGCACCAGCCCACCCACACACAGACGTACACCGTTTTGGCTATTTAGATAGAGGATGGTCCAAAACAAAAGTAAAAACAAAATTTGGGGTATGTAAGATTTTTTTTTCTCGAAAAATTTAGCAAACAAATGTTTTAATGTAAGAAATTGGGGAAAGCAAGTTTGATCACCTACAGTCCACTCTAGGCTTTTTTCGTACGCTACATCTAATAGTAGTTTAATTAATGAGTGTATAATGAAATAGTTTATTCTCAAGCAAAAGTTTAAAATTTGAGCGAGGCACGAGCGAGAATTTTAATTTGCGAGAGAATAAAATTCATTCAACACGAATCGATTACAATACTTTATTCGCTGACAAAGAATTATGTATTATGTGAAATAAAAACGTTTTCTTCAATTAAAACAATAAATCTTTATTGTTTTAATTGATAAATCAAATTTCTGATTAAAGAAAAACCTGATGATAAAAAAACCCCATCCCATGCAATCAACCAAATTAAACTAAAGGGAATAAGAGAATTTAACTTAAAATTTGATTTTTGAGCAAAACTTATCAAAGCAATTGTGACTATAATTTGAAAATAATTTTAATGAAATCAAAACAATTTGACCAATTGGAATCATACCAATTGAATAATGATAATTTTTTTATAGGAAAATTTTTATTAGACAATAGGCTAAGTTCATTAGGCTATAGGTTAGAAAACAATACAATAATACATACTATTATTATCGAAAAAACATACAAATAAATCTGATATAATTAAATGGAAGAGAATAAAATATATTAATAGTAGAAATCTGAAATAACGTTAGTTGTAGATAATATTCACTAGACACTTAAGACAAATGTTATTTAATTACCCAGAAACAAAAATAAATAACTCATATCATAAACTGTAATATATTCCTTATCCATAACTATCAAAAATTTATTTGTTTATTTACTTATCGATATCTTTCTACAGTCGAAACTCGATTATCCGGGATCCGATTATCCGTAAACCTCTATTATCCGTGATTTTTGTTGGTAACTTTTTCAACCGGGGTTTTGATTGATTAACCCGATTTTTTAATTATTTTACTGTTAAATATTGGTAGTACTTAATATTGCAGACATTATTTTTTTTATTTTTTTAACGGCGTTCGTGCTCCATGTAAGAGCGTTGCCAGGCTAATCAGCTTTGAATATTCACTACGGTCATTCGCAACAGCGACATAATTACCATGGCAGCCGAATTTTTGAAGGTCGTTTATTACGTCAGTCTCCCATTGTAGTCATGGTCTACCTCGCCCACTCCCTGGAGTACCAACGTACATTTTTCTAAACATTCCAGACTGTGAATCGGCTAGTAGAGCATGCCCAAACCAAGCAATCCTATTAGAACGGATACAGCCTATTATATCAGCACCCTCAAGAAGGTCTTTGATCTCAAAGTTATTTCCGGTTCTATACTCTCCATCGTATGTCTTAAGTGGACCAAAAATGTAGCGTAGGATCTTACACTCAAATACAGATAAATGCGATTCGTCGTTTTGTGTAAGGGTCCACGTTTGTGATCCATACATCAAAACCGGTCTAATCATTGTCTTGTATAACTTGAGCTTGGTGTTAGTTGATACATACGATGATCTAAGGAGAGGTTTAATTCAGTAGAAAGTTCGATTACCTGCAGCGATTCCAGCTTTTATATCTGTAAGTATGCTGTTGTTTGAGTCAAGCATTGATTCCAAATATTTAAAAGATTCATCTCCCTCAATTCGTTCATCGCCGCACATCAAATCTTTCTTCTCAGCCTCTCTTGAAACATTCATATGTTTGGTTTTAATGTAGTTAATTTGAAGACCAATTTTTCTAGCACCACTCTCAAGCGACTTAAAAGTCTCACTCACAACAGCTTCACTGCCTGCCTGAAATCATTGAAGAGTTGGTGCACATGTAAGTTGAACTCTCGGTACTTTTCCAAAATCATCCTTATCTCAGCCCCGCCGGAAGCCACACTGATACTCTCCAAACAGTTGTTCAGCAGAAGGATTGATTTTTGATAGCAAAATATAAGAAAAGATCTTATATGCTGTGCAGAGTAGAGCGATTCCTCTGTAGTTTGCACATAGTAGGCGATTACCTTTCTTATGAATTGGTATCAGCAAAGCTGTGTTCCAGTCCTGTGGCATGGTTTCAGTCCTCCAAATCATTTGAACAAGCTCAAAAAATCTTAGGGATAGAGTTTTACCACCATGTACAATCATTTTGGATGGTTATCATTTGGATCATTTTGGTTATATCGTCGATACCAGGTGCTTTATTGCGTTTTAATTTTGACAGCGCCGCTTCGAATTCCTCTTTGGTTGGCTTGTCTTCATATAACTTTGACGCACGAATAAGCTTTGCTTGACACCCGACTTGTTGCTGGTCACTTAAGTTGAGAAGATTTTCAAAATAAGCGGCCCAAGTATCTAAAATATTTTTAAGGTCTATACTTGAAGCTCCCCATCTTTGTTTTGAATAGCAGTCGATCTAGTTTGAGGACCCTTCTTTAAGGTTTTAGCCTGTTGAAAGAAGTTACGCGATTGATGTTCCTTATTGAAGCTTTCAATCTCCTCACACTGTCTCTTCCACCATTCTCGCTTCGTTCGTCAACTTAGTTTTGTAACGGCTTATCTTGCCAGTTTAGAGTTCTCCTTCGTAGACCTGGTGTTGCGTCCTTGTAGACATTTTAGATAGCAATCTCTTTTGTATTGAATAGCGTCAGGGCATGCTTGATCCATCCATGGCTTCTGGGAGTGGTTCTGTGGTCGTCCAAGTATTCCCTCAGCAGCGCTTAAAACAGCATCTTTGAGCAAATACCATGACTTACCGACGTCTCCATTAATGGTTTCTAATTTCTCCAATGTTTCGGAAATATTGTTTTGATATCTCTCTTCTGTTTCAGCATTCTTTAATGATGAGATGTTAAAACGTTTCCGTTAATTGAATTTTGGAATGCCTGGATTTGGGAAGTGAAACCTTATCGTTGCACATACAAGGAAGTGGTCACTTCTAATGTATGCACCTCTAAACAATCGTACGTCCAGAACGCTCAAAAAGAAACATGCTGTAACTAGCACATGATCAATTTGATTTCGAGTGTTTCCATTCGGTGAAACCCAAGTCTGTTTATGAATCGATCGATGCGAAAAGAAAGTACTGGCAATTCTTAAATTATTTGATAGTGCAAACTAAGTCATTCTCTCACCATTATCATTCGAATTCAAATGTAGACTGTGGGCCCCAACCCCATTTCCATAAGAGATATCTCTTCCAACCTGCTCATTAAAGTCACCAAGAACCATAATGAAGTCACCAAGAACCATAATGAAATATGTACATATATTTGTGAATTATGAATTATTATTTTTATTTATATATGAATCACTAAAAATACATAGATATGTTCAAAATTACTGTGAATATTGTGTACTTCTTTATAACACTGAAAAATTCGATCAACCGGGATTTTCGATTTTCCGGGAAGCCTCCGGTCCCAAGTGTCCCGGATAATCGAGTTTCGACTGTACTTTATAAAGTAAAATTGGAACAGCTGTGTTTATGTTAATGATAAATAATATGTTTTAAGATTAACAAGATAAGTCACTTCGTCAGAAATTTGTCTATTTCATCATTTTGTGGCCAATTAAACATGCAGTTTGGGTCGCGCCGCAATCATATGCCATGTAATTAGTCCACAATTTTTTATAAATTTTTAATTCACAAATTTTTATAAAATTTATTTAGAGTTCGTTTCAGAATGTATATATTTTCAATATTAAACAATTTCTTATCATTGTTAATAAAAGCAACATTTTTTCAACGTAAACAAATTTAACATTTAAATAATAATCTCATTGCGATTATATTTTTCACAAATCAAATGCAAATTTTAGCTTATAAAGGATAAAAACGTGACTAGGAGGTCAACAAAAGATCAACAAAATTATTATATTTTCTGTGTGTAACAATATTATACCATTTCCAGTTACGGGTGGTATAATGTTTTTATTATAATTACTTATACCCATAAAATTAGATTGAATTTCATCCCAGGTTAGGCATCCACTTTCATCGTCTTTTTGACTATCTTCATAATTTTCACTTTTTGTTGTATTTACACTATTCATACTTGAAATACAATCACTTCCACTAATGTTCCCGTTCATCAAATTCAATTGAATTTTATATTGTTGTAGCTTTCGAATGAAATCTTGCTTAGACAATGAATCTTGTTTATTAAAGTTCATTCTTTTCAAAACATTACCGTTCGCTTGTAGCACAAAATTTTTACTGATACTCTGAATAATTTAAAGTTATTGTTGGTTGACACAGCACATAAATTATTTAAAATAAAAATTTATTTCAGTCATTTAATTCTGATGTTTTTTTGCATTATCTTTTTATTTAAATAAACACAAATTTTCCGTCGTTTTTTATTGGTCTAAGCCAGTTGTTTGTACCAACAGTTATTGTCTCAAAATTCATCTAGCGTATCGGTTAATCTGTTTTTACTAACACAATCAGAGGAACTTTAATTTTGGAATATCTTATCTTTTTTAAAATTACTAGAATAAAGAAATACTTGTTGTTTTATTGATAGTCAAAAAGATGTACAAATTGTCAGTGAACCTTAACCCGTAAATTGTAAAAAAAGCTCGTCCACTCTGCGACAAATAATTTTTTTACATTTGTTTAAAAAGTAAAATTTTAATCAATGTATGAGAATATTGTATGTGGGGAAACGTTATTAATTCGTTTGTAATTAAGAATTATTTGGCAAATATTCGAAGAAACGGTTGTGAAAATTACATGTCAATTAGATTAATTGATTTAGTTAAATGCGCCTACACCAAAAATGACAAAGTAATTGTTTCTAAAACTAAGTACAGAGTAACATGAAATAAAGAGTTTTTAATATCACTTACCATGGCCTTAAGAAATCTTTAGGCCAATCAATAAAACTCGTATTATTTAGAAGTTTTTATGGAATAGAGTTTTCATACTAGACAAGTTGATGTAAACACACTTCAAAGTTGATGAAAACACCAGTAGGTAACAAACAAATATGATATGTTAGGATATGTTAGTAGTACTGTGATAAGAAAAAGTGCAATTTACCACTTCTTAAATCTGGCGCGTTTGAACTTGAACAGAGGTCAAAGTTTAAGATCACGGGTAAATCGTATAAATTATATGATCATTTTACTCCATAAAACCATGAGTGACCCATGAAATTTCTTTTGAATATGGATTCTACTTGATACTAGGTAGGTGTTAGCATAAATAATTTGGCGGCTCATTCATGGCTTTGAGGGCCGCGGTCATTCGAAAATGTTGTTTTCGTTCCTTTTTTTGCCCTGTTATGTAGCTAAATATCTGGTAAGCCCATAGGTGACCCACAGCAATAACTATTAGATTAATTACACAACATATGAAAGAATTTAAAACAGCTTGGGATACTCTTGGCTTTAGGAGCTAAACGGTCTCAAAGTTGATAATTTTTCAAAAAAGTTCAAAGTTCAAGGTCAATAACTCTAGAAGCAATCAGTCAAAAAGTATGAGACATAGCTGTAATTATACTTTATACTGTGTAGTTTAAGGTCCAGGCTTAAACTCCGTGGGGGGAAGTGTTTGTTTTTTTAATACATGCTTTTTTGAAAATGTCCAACATGCGTTTTACAAAATGTATCATTATGCACATTTTACATATTTTTCAGGCAATTTTTGTTTTTATAATAATTATAAATTAATTTTTTATTAGGTCCATAATCGATTTGCTGTTTTATTGTTGTGGGTCACCTATGGGCTTACCAGATATTTAGCTACATAACAACAAAAAAGCAACTAAAACAGCATTTTCGAATGACCTTGGCCCTCAAAGCCATGAGTGAGCCACCAAATTATTTATGCTAACATCTACCTAGTATCAAGTAGAATCCATATTCAAAAGAAATTTCATGGGTCACTCATGGTTTTATGGAGTAAAATGATCATATAATTTATACGATTTGCCCGTGATCTTAAACTTTGACCTCTATTCAAGGTCAAACGCGCCAGGTTTAAGAGGTGGTAAACTGCACTTTTGCCTATCACACACAGTACTACTAACGTATCCTGAAGATTTTAGGAAAATCGAAGGCATCAACTATCACTCGCTCATACAAAGTGTCCAACTTTAAAAAAAATGACTCTTAATCTATGTTTCATATGTTTTAAATATATACTACACTACACCAAATTTTATATATACGAAAGCAATAGATAACATTATCTGTTTTAGAGTTACAGTTTAAATCTCTACACTGAAAATGAATAGAATTGAATTAGTAAGGGTTTTTGTGAGCATTTTTGTCTTCCAAACTCATAAATCACAATATAGTTATTCATTCAATGCAAACGTAGAGTAAATGAAAATATCAAAATCGTGGTAGACACAGCCAATGCAAGAAGAAATAAATTCTCTAAGGGATAACAGTACGTAAATGTTGACAGCTCTAATTAACTGGTTGTTTTAAATCAAAACAAAAGCAAGAGGAAAATTGTTCACATTTTTGGCGCCAAACCACAGATTCGAGCCAGATATTTTAACAGATAAATAGGATTAAGATTAACAGAATTTAAAAATCGTCTCCGCAAAACTTTGTTTTTTTCTCAGACATTTTCTTTACAATCTCTTAAAAATTACATATTTATTTTTCATCTATGTAGCCTTATATTTTCTTGTTATAGCAGAATTTATGGAATGCTAAGTTTGTTGGTACAATATTTGGTTTAGTTGAATTGTGGATGAACAATCTTGCGTCGCGAATTTTTTTAATAAAATGTGTTGTGCTATAGGAATTATACAATATGTGTCACAACAACACAGAGATGCCTTTTAAGACGTAGGGCCCATAACAACATGCGTTCCGAGGTGTTGATGGACGCTTTTTTTTAAACCTTTGTGGATTGAACGCAACCAAGACTATTTAATCAGGCATAGTGCATTCCATTTGTACCATGTATGGACAAACAAATCCCTCTGCATTCTGTCACTATGATAATGAGAGATCTCGACGGTTTGACTATTTGCACAAACCAATTGACGAGTAAAACAAGGAAAAAAATATGGTTGAGGCATGATAACTCCGAGCACTGCTGGTGACAATATTTATAAAAAGCTTCTCAAGATGGAGGGGTCTACGCCCCAGGGCCAGAAGTACTCTTAACCCAGTTCCGACCAAGGACCATCACAAAAATTTCGTCGAAACGTGCTACTCCGTCGCTCCATTTTTTGGATAAAGAAGCAGTTGTCACTGGCCCCACTGCTTCAAATCCTCATCGTCATGGATGGTATTGAAAGAAATCCTGGACCAACTGAAACATGGCATTGTGCAATATGAGTAGTGTTGTGACACTATGTAGGATCTTGTGGGCTTTCGTAAATGGCACAATATACTAAGCTTGTGCACCCAAAAAAATTTTCAAGTGCCACAAGGGTATTTTGGACTTGGGTATTGACTCAAGCATTAAATTAACTGAATTGTACAAATTTCACACATCTCTGGCATAAGCATGATCGTTTAGGAGGTTTCTCGAGTAATAATTGAATAGGTTAGCGCCATTTCAAAGGTGTGAAGCCTATGTTATGTGTAATTTAGCTCTGTAATAGTTTTCATAGGCTTAATTAATAGTTACGTAGGTCATGTAATGCATAATTTATCTGCGTACTTGTTTCACACACCTAACTCACATGGTCGCATTAAATTAGCTAGGTGTCAATATAAATTTATATATATAATTTACATTTTCAATTTTTGTGACATTTGAAATGAAATATGAATTCGTTATCATTGTTAAGTAGAAATCTGTTCTGAATTCAGTTCTCACGCTACTGTTATCTTTTAATTAATTACAATTGATTATGCCACTACATCTTAAAAATTATTTAATTTTTGCTATCAGTTTTTGAATTCAGAAATAAAATCTTTGTGCCACTACATTTTAAAAAATATTAAATTTTCGTTATCAGTTTGAATTCAGAAATAGAGAGTTTTGTGGGATTACATCTTAGCAGTTATCACGCTTCTGTTATCTTTTAATTAATTACAATTGCTTGTGCCACTACATCTTAAAAATTATTTACTTTTTGCTATCAGTTTTGAATTCAAAAATAGAATGTTTTGTGGGATTACATCTTAGTTGTGACATTACATCTTAGAAAGCAAAATTTAATTCGGTTATCAGTTTTTGAATTCAGAAATAAAATCTAAAATTGGTTATCATGTCAAGCATTTGTATGTTTGAATATATTTTAAGTATATATTTTCACGTTTGTGGGATTTCAGTTAAAGAAATAATTCAATTCGGTTATCGGTTATCATGCCAATGTTATCTTTTAAATAATTATACCTATTGAATTAAATTTCTTTGTAGTTATTTAATTGTGGTTTATTGTGTTTTAAGCTTTTGTATCCAGTTGTTGTGAAAAGGTTTAGAACATAAGATTACAGATCCTGTTAATTACTTGAGTTTACTGCTAAAACAAAACTGCCATGAAAGTTTATAAATAGCAGTTCGATTTGTACAGATTATTTATTGCTGACAAAATGTTTAACATGGAAATTCCCTTCACGATGCAGATAAGTGGACCATCAAGTTGTGGGAAAACAACTTTTGTCTTGAGACTCCAACCACAATTTCAGGGTATAAAGAAACTGATTTGGTGTAATGGTGAGAAGAACTCAGTATCGGCAAATGATTTAGAATATTTTGAAGAAGTTAATATGTTGGATTTTGTTCCCACAAACTTTGACAACTTAGAAAATACGTTAATAATTTTGGATGATTTGATGACGGATGCCTATACCAAAAATGTTTGTGAGCTGTTTACTAAAGGTTCGCACCATCGAAATGTTTTAGTGGTCTTGATCACACAAAATGTCTTTCACACACAAAAAAATCGCATGGTTATCCAGTGAGATGTTTTAACCATACAATGTTTGAAATTTTGAAAAATGGTGAAAACAAACAAAACTTTAGTTAAAATAACTAGATTTATTTCTGTTTTAACCATAATCAAATTTCAACCATGATAATTTATTTATGTATACAAAAAATTGTTCTAAAATATATAGTCTGTACCATGTTATAGTTCTTTTAAAAATAAACATATGGTTATTAACATGGTTAAACATAACCATTGCATGGTTAAAATCAATCATGATTATGGTTGATTTTAATCATACATAAATATAGAAAACTAACCAAACTTATGGTTATTAGCATGGTTAAACATAACCATTGCATGGTTAAAGTCAACCATGATTATGGTTGATTTTAATCATACACAAATAAACAAAACTAACCAAAATATGGTTGTTTTCAATCATAATTACGAAACATAATATGGTTATTTTCAATAATATACATGGTCATTTCAACCAATACAATTCTTAATATGGTTGTTTTTCATCATATGAGTGAAAATTTAAAAATTAACTTCCGCAGTTCGCATCGTTAGTTTTAAATCAACATCCAAAGCGAAAAGAAGATTGAACAAAAGTACTTAAAACATCGTTTAAGTGAAAAATTATCATATTTTTAATTTTAATAAGTGAAATATAAATATTAATAAGTGAAATATAAATAAAGTGCATAAAATATTTTCAAATACGACAGAGCAAGTGGTAAGTTTTATAATTTACGGACCATTCTTTTGTAAGTGTACATCGATTTTTTTACGCCAAAATTCTAAATATTTGGTATTCTATCTTATTGGTATTAACAAATGGAAAAATCTAAATTCATGATAATTTTTTGCTCTGAAATTGAGGTTATGTGTTTTGGACAGTTTTTAAAGTGTTTTCGGTATAACGTCGGCATTTTTATTAATAACTCTCAGAAATTTGATTCAATTGTTATTAATTTTTGTAAGTGGTTGTAGAAACAATTATTTTATCGAGGAATGGTTATTAGAAATTTATGATTAATCTCATTTCCGTGTGGTGCGTTAGAACTAGTGCTATAGGGCTAGCTATAGGGTTAGCTGATTTAGTTTTTCTTTTGTTAATACCAATAATAACATAACTAATTTACAGATTTGAAAAAAACCGACAGAACAATGTACATTTTCAACAAAATAGCCCTTCAATATTACAATTTAATGCCTTAAATATTTTTTTTTTTTTTTTTAATAAATTGTGATGTGTAGTAGGCATTACAATATGTGTCACAACAACACATAAAAACCTTTTAAGACCAAGGTCCCACAACAACATGCGTTCTAAGGATGTTAATGGACGCAAATCTGTTTATTTTTGTTTTTTTTTAATATTTTTTTGTTAAATAACGGATAACTAAACCATAAATCCTATCACATATAAAATATGACATAGGCCAATATTTCGTGATAGGATAGGGAAAATAAAAATAAAATAAGAGATAAAAAGCAAATTTGTTTTAAAAATTTGCAGGAACAAAACTAAAATTGGTTTGCCAATAGTCCAGGTAATGGCATAATCCTTGATTATGGGACGCAGTATATTTTTCAATGATTAAAGCTCAGATATATAGTTATATGAAGGCTCGTTTCTTCGAGCAAGCTACAGCGTTCCAGCATCAAGGAATATTCATTAGCTAAGATTGAGAGTGCTACCGTTGACATGAATACAGTTCATCCGCCAGCACCCCTAAAATATCACCTTGGCTAGTGATATCTCACTGCTATTGCCAGTGGTATGTGATATCTCACGTTAACTCATATGTCAATAGCAGGGACTGGAGTACGCGGGGTTGTCACACCCGTGAAATAGAAAAAAATTAACAAATTAATAAAAACTGATCCCTCCATGCGTTAATTTGGTAATATTTACGTATATTTATGTTTTGGCTGTAATCGTGTTTTGAAATAAATTTTTTATTCGCCTAAATATTAAAGCGTAACTCTGTGTAACTACTGTGATTTGCGGCTTTAAAATGTCACTTTTTAATATGTATTTTGTATATGTTTCAATTCTTTAAAAAAATAGAAAGTTTAATCAAAGCAACCTTTCAATTCAAAATTTGATAATCCAATGACCCTTTCAACACTTGTTTGCAGTGCAACGCATCACTTCTTTATTTTTTACCTATAAACTAAGCCTTCGTACCTTATCTATAAACTAAATTGGGGTTGCCATATTTTAGTTTAGTTTATGGAGCAAAGAAGCAAGAAACGAAGAAGTGATGCGTTGCATTGCTTACCCGTGTGGAAAGAGCCAATCAAAATAATTGTTTTTTATTAGTGTCATAGTCATAAGATTTGTTTGAAAAAAATAACAAATACTTTGGTCAAAGGTTACTCTTGTTCAACATATTTTTATTTCAAAATTTATAAATTTTTTAATTTTGATTTAGACTAAACAATCTTTTTTAAATATTTTGCTTACGGCGAATTAAAAATAGTATGTATATGATGTACGGACGTAAGCCATTTTGGACTTAATGTAGGTGCAAATCTCAGCTAGCGAAAACTCCACATACGTCCAAAAACCTTAACTTTACGTCCTTGCATCATAATGTACTATTTTACGGCTTAACTAAAATTCCACCATTTTATTACAATTTTTAAAAGTACTTCGTTTGATATTGTTTTTTTTCATTTCAGATGGTCAACAACTATAGTTAATCTATACTATATCTTTCATGAAATACATCAGAATAATTAATGAAACTTGTTTTTTATATTGTAATATTATAATTAGATATATAATAATTGTATTGTAATTAGATATTAGAAATATATAGTTAATGAATTTCATAATAAATATTTCTATTTTCAAAAAATTACATTTATTTGTTTGTGTTTTTTTTATCAACCAGGTTTTCTCTTTTTGATTATATTTGATGTACTAGGTCATTCAATAAGTCCGTAGGATGACACATAGATGGCATTACTAGAATTTTTTCCATATGATTTTTATTTAGTACTAACCTTCAAACGATACGTGTATAAATTTGACAGCAATCTGACTATTTATTCGTGAGTTATAGCATTTTGTGTGAAGCAACTTTTGTTTTTGAAAAAAAATGGAAAAAAGTGAATTTCGAATTTTAATAAAGCATTGCTTTTTGATGAAAAAAAATACAGTGGAAACCAAACAATGGCTTGATAAACATTATCCAAACTCTGCTCCATCGAGACAAATGGTAGAGAAGTGGATGGCTGAATTTAAATGTGGTCGTACCAGCACAAAAGATGCAGAGCGCAGTGGACGCCCAAATGAGGCTGTTATTCCAGAAAACATAAAAAAAATCCACAAATTGGTTATGAACGATCGCAAATTGAAGGTGCACGAAATAGCTGACATTGTAAAGGTAGCAGATGGTAGTGTTTTTACCATTTTACATGAAAATTTGGGTATGCGAAAGCTCTGTGCAAATTGGGTGCCGCGTGAGCTCACAGTCGACCAAAAACAACAACGAATCGATGCTTCAGAGGAGTCTTTGGCACTGTTAAACCGCAATAAAAGGGAATTCTATCGTAGATATGTGACAATGGATGAGACATGGCTTCACAATTACACACCAGAATCCAAAAGACAGTCAGCTGAGTGGACAGCAGTCGACGAACCGAATCCAAAGCGAGCAAAGACGCAACAGTCGGCCGGTAAGGTGATGGCGTCTGTATTTTGGGATACGAACGGAATAATATTCATCGACTATCTCCATAAAGGAACCACCATCAACAGAGAGTATTACTGTGAACTTTTGGATCGATTGAAGGCTGAAATCGCAAAGAAACGGCCACATTTGCAAAAGAAAAAAGTGTTGTTTCACCAAGATAATGCACCGTGTCACAGATCGATGAAAACGATGGCAAAATTGAATGAATTGGGCTTTGAATTGCTTACCCACCCACCATATTCTCCAGATTTAGCCCCCAGCGACTTTTTCCTGTTTTCAGATCTCAAGAGAATGCTTGCTGGAAAGAAATTTAAGTCCAATGATGAAGTAATCGCTGAAACTGAGGCCTATTTTGACGAGAAAGAGAAATCGTACTATAAAAGTGGTATAGAAAAGTTGGAAAATCGCTATACTCGTTGTATCGCCCTCGAAGGCAACTATGTTGAATAAAAAAATCGAGTTTTGTCAAAATGTTGTTTTTTTCTTACTTATCCTACGGACTTATTGAACGACCTGTTATACTAAATAAAACAATAGTATATTCAACTATATAGGGTAAACAAAATATGGTTCAAATATCGTCATCATATGGTTTTCTTTAAATAACATTAACCATAAAATTTAGTTAATATATCACCATAGTATGGATATGCATCTATAACATCAACCATAAAATATGCTCAATGATAACCATAGTATAGTTCTGTATGCATAACGTTAACCATAAAATATTGTTAATATACCACCATACTATGGTTATATATCTGTAACATCTACCATAAAATATGCTTAATGATAACCATAGTATTGTTCCGTATATATAATATTAACCATGAAATATGGTTAATAATCACCATAGAATGGTTCTGTATATAAAATATCAACCATAAAATGTGGTCAATTATTACCATAGTATGGTTCTGTATCTATAATATCAACCATAAAATGTGGTTTATAATTACCATAGTATGGTTTCTTATATACAACAGCAACCATAAAATATAGTTAACATATAACCATAGTATGATTCTCTAAAAATTTGATCAATATAACCATAAAATTTTTTTGTGTGCATCAAGGGAAAATTTGCCGGGATATATCATTAAACTGTAAATATTTAGTTGTGTTCAACAATCCAAGGGATAAATCACAAATTTACCCCCTTGCACGGCAAATTTATTCTGAACGTGTAGCTGAGCTTGTAAGGGTATATAAAGAGGCTGCGTCGAAACCGCATGGTTATTTATTCATGGATTTAATTTCCCAGCTCAACCGTTATGAAACGTCTAATGGAGCACAAGCATACGTTACATTTCTTAAAAAATTGTAAGCCTTGCGAACGTAAATATATTTTATCAAAAAGTCAACCAGATCTAATAAAAACCTTATGTGAAATTTGTATGAATGTTTTAAATGGAAATGTCAAATTAAGCAAAAGCTGCAAAACCCATTTGAGTAATTATAAGCGTTCTTTACGTAAAATTACCGATCCAAAAACTAAGCTATCAGCGAAACGTAAGGTTTTGATTCAAAAAGGGGGGTTCTTACCAGTTATTTTAACAGCTGTATTATCTGGACTAGTAGCTGGAAGCTGCTTGAAAGAGCATTAAAATGAGTTTACAACGCATGTTTGATGTTCATCCTGATACGTTTGAACGTTGGAAGAAAATTATACTTGATGACAATAATTTATCAGTTTTAGATCGAGAAATGAAAAAAATTTTATACAATAATAAATTGAATGATGTTGATAAATGAAATCTTTACCGTCACAATCTTGTAAAGTCTTTAAACGTGAGGAGTAGGTCAGACGGTATGCTAAATCTCCGGTCGCGATTATCAGATGAAATTGGCCATGGTGAACCCCCAGTTAGGAAAAATGTATATTCGCAAACGAAATTCTTTAGAAAACAAAACGTAAAAATGCAAACAGAGAAACCAACCAATCAAAATGCTGTTACACAGATTTATAGAATGATGAAACAACTTGAAGAAATGCCATCGTTGGAAGAAGTTTTTCAAACTTCAAATAAATTTTCTAGTTTCGAACATGATCTAGATCAGGAAAACGATCAGGGTCAGATTAATTTTAATCGTAAAAATATTGAGAACGATGAATATCAAGAACTTGATAGAGATGATAGTTATCGTAAAATAGCTTTAGAAGGTCAACCACCAAACGTACGAATTTCGAAGGAGCGAGAATCTTTGAACCCAAATGAATATAGATTGTTCGAATTGAATACGAGTCAACAGGTTAATGTACCCGTGGAAAAGCGATTTACTCGATCAGCATTAAAAAGATCTAGAGACGATCCTAGTCAAACTGTTCTAAATTTTCCGCAACAGCGTAAGAAAACTAAAAGTGAAACAAGTACACCGAAGAAATCAAGTAAAGTTGCACCGTCACAGTCAAAAATGTCAGATATACCCTGGCAAGTATATAAATTTTAGTTTTGGCTTTATCTTCATCACTTATCATCACAAGTTGTTAACAAACATCAACTGAAACAATGTTAACATTCAAAAATCTTTTTATGTAACATTAACAAGTAATAGTTCATTGGATTTATTTCCCCAAAATACTTTATCAAGGATTACTGTAAAATTACCTTATGCACTTAATCTTAGATGTAACGATGACACAGAATGGTTTATGGTTATAACGAAATTTGCTTGCACATCTATCGAGAAAAAACTAGATAAAGAGAAAGATCCAACTCTAACGTTTATAACAGAACGAGGTAATGCTGGGCTAGATATAGTGGATATTTTAAAACAATTTCCAGTTTTATTTGAAATTGTTCAACATGAAGAGTTTTTCAATCGATACACTGATCCAACAAATCTTCCAAAGTATGTGTTCTCAAAAGCTTTCGTTCAAGTTAGTCTTGATAAACATAACTACAAATTAAAATTCGGTAAAACATATACCGTTACTCAACTCTTCGACTCTCTTTTTTCACAAATTGAAAAAAAAGATTGGGCTAACATTATTAAAAATGTGAAAGCGTCAAATACAAATGAATCGTCCTCAGTCTTAACTGAACCAACACTGGATGTTATCAGGAAACGTGTAAAAGTAAATACAAAAGAAAACGAGCAGCAACCAGAAAATATACCAAACTACATGTGTATTTATTGTGATTTAGCCAGACCTCAGATGTTTGGTAATGTTATGGCTAGAGGTTTAGTTATGCATCCAGTTAAGTATGGAAAACAATACGAGAGTTATCAGAATTTAGATATCGTAAATATTCAATATGTGCCAATTGAAAAAACACAAGTTACCGATATTAGCATTTTGATAACGGATGAAAATGGTGTACAAATTAATTTCAAAGACGATTCATTTAGCACAATGGTATTATTACATTTTCTCAAAGATATATAAAGAGGTGAAACTAGTCATTAGATTTATTACACTATGCATAACACCTATTTAAAGTATTACGCAATTCAACATGGGGGTTATAGTAATAATAATCAAACCGTCAACGATGAATTTGGAAATGTGTTAAGATTGCCGCATAAGTATATCAGCGTGGTCGTGGGTTTGGTAGTGTCTTCGCCAGTTTTTGGAAATATCTTCAACCACTTCTAAAAAACGGTGCAAATTTCATAAAGAACGAGTTGATTGATACCGGAGGCGACATATTGAAAAATATTAGTATACAAAAACCAATTCAAAATATTTTACGTGATCGATCGACTCAAATAGTTGATAAATTAAGAGATAAGGCGGTCGAAAAAATTAATACAATGGCTGGGTCAGGTTCAAGAAAGAGTCGTAAACGAAGAAAACGTAGTAAAAACAAACTCTTGACGAAACCAATAAATAGGAATTCAAAACGAATTGAAAAATAATCGAAGACGTTATTAGTTCGAGTTAAGAGGCCTCCTCCACCACGCTCTAGAGTATTCAAACAATCATCACCGCGAGTTTTAGATATATTTACATAAAATTTTATAACGTTCAAACAAATACAAAACTAAAGAAAATAAAATGTCTTTTCGAGAATGTATGAAATCCGAATTAGATCTTTTTGCCCCTCGTAACATTCAAACAAACATTTTAAAAGCCGAAGAAGTTGCTTATAAGCTTTTAACCAGTTTAGAAAATCAATCAATTATCGAATTCATATGTCATGGACACGGGGATATGTACATAGATTTATCTTCAATAAATATTTGTGTGAAACTTCAATTGACTAAAGGGAATGGAACCTTGTACACGGATAAAGATACAGTTCAGCCAACTGTAGTAAATAATATGCTACATTCATTGTTTCGGCAAGTTAACGTTTCGTTAAATGGAAAGAACATAAACGTTTCGGACGGAAATTATAGCTACAGAACAGGGGCGTCAATTGGGTAGGGCTGGGGGGGGCATTGGCCCCCCCAAGGATCTGATACTATCAATAATTCAATACATCGATTCAATAAAACCATCCAATCGTGGTAGAATTAACACTATAAAAATTTCAATGCACGGTTATTTTGTGAATTCGTCTAATTAACTAACTATCTAACTTAACTAATATACCAATTTTATCGCATACTATTAATTGAAATATATCTGATAATATAATTATTACGTTACATATTATTTTGGCCCGACTAAAGTACAGTTCACCGCAATATTCAAACCGTTATCGTTCTTTGTATCAAGGACTAGAGCGCCGCCGATACGAAAGGCGGTCGTATTGCTTCTAATCTTCTGATGAAATCAGTTTTATAAACAAAACACGATCGTTCTTCCAAAAACGCCGTGGGTGCGTATTTTGACAAAATTCTATCGTACTAGGCATTACCGCTTTTAGAAGAACGATTGTGTTTTGTTTATAAGATATTCGTGTCTGAGCCAGAGGAAACAAAACATTTCATTAGTATAGGGCTCCTCGAGGGTTCATAGTGCAGTATTTAATATTCAAATTTCAATTGTTATTGGCCATTGGTAATTTATATAAACTTAAAAGTAAGTACATGCAGGAGAACACAGCCTAATTATTTTTTTTTTAATAAAATGTGTTGTGTAGTAGGAATTACAATATGTGTCACAATAACACATGAAAACCTTTTAAGACCAAGGTCCCACAACAACATACGTTCGAAGGTGTTGATGGACGTAAATCTTCCTTTTTTTTGTTTTTTTAATATTTTTTGTTAAAGAATGGATAACTAAACAAAAAATCCTGTCACCGAGAAAATATGACTTAGGCCAATATTTTATGATAGAATAGAGAAAATAAAAGTAAATTAAAAAGTAAATAGCAAATTTTGACAAAAATTTGCTGAAACAAAACAAAAATGTAGTTGCCAATAATCCAGCCGGTTGCCTATTCCTTGATCCTGTGACGCACCATCTTTCCTAATGATTAAAGCCCACACATAGTTACATGAAGGCTCGTTTCTTCAAGGAAGCAATAGCGTCTCATCATCAAGGATTATTTCACAGCTAAGATTGAAGGTGCTACCGTTGCCTGAATACAGTTCATCCGCCACCACCCCTAAGATGTCACCTTGGCTTGTGATATCTCACTGCTATTGCCGGTGGTATGTGATATCTGACGTTAACTCATATGTCAATAGCAGGGACTGGAGTACGCGGGGTTGTCACACCCGTAGATCAAAAATAAAAAAAAAATTTAAAACAATAAAAACTGATCCCTCCATGCCCCACTTATTTTGAGAACCCTGACTGTTTGGCCCTGTTTTTTATCTATATCATATTGTACAAACTTTACAACTTTTTTAAAAACCATAAATTAAAAACAATTCTAAATGTAAAATCCTATAACATATCTAAAATTTTCTTGATAGTTGTGCTAATTTTTATAAAATGAATGAAAGTAATTACGGGAGTAATTTAAATTTTTTGTGTTATTTCCAGTGATTTTATAATAGTGAATGTTTTATAATGGAGAAGCAATATTTTCTAACGACACGAACAAATTAAGTTATGTAAATATTTTCAAAATATGTTATGAAAATTTGCTGACAAATTCTTTTCGCTATATGGACTATAATTTTTAATTCAAAAAATAGCAAAAATTATATGTTTGGTTGGTTATAATAAAATCCAAAACGTATCCTAAACGTCAATCTTTGTTCATTTTTTTTATACTGTCACAAGGAGGGAGAAACTATTATTTTTTTGTGGTAGGGTTTTCTTATAGATTTAAAAGAAGCTCGCAATAATTGTACAATTTTGAATCAAATGAAAAATTTACGCACATTTATGGGTAGTAAACTGCCCAGACGTCCCACGCTGCGTGGAAATGTCCCACATTTCGTTGCGTTGTCCCACGAAGAAATTTGTCCCACAAAGCGTCCCACGAAACAAATATTTCCACCACATTTACCCGTATTATCGAAATAATCAAAAAACCTTATATCTACCTACGTACAGTTTGCGCAATATCTTAGTCAAAGCAATGGCTTCACAGTTTTTTCTTGCAGTTTGTATGATGTTATGTATATGTTGATTTAACTATATTGAGAGAACAAACCAGTGCAATATTTTTTTTACTAAATAGTGTTTCAACTATAATTTTCATAGAAATACTAAACTCAGTTTTTTCACTTCAATAATTTACATTTTATTTTGCAAATATCTTTTGATGTCTAACACATCTACCTCAGCGAAAAGGTTTCCTTGTTTATAGAAACATCTCCTCGGTGTATATACGAGAGATCGAAGGTATATTATGAAAAATAAAATACAAAATATTTTACTTAAAAAGACGCAGTTTTCCGTATAAATTCATAAACATTTAAATTTTCAAACCAGAGTTTACAATTTTACTTTATTCGAGCACTCATTTCAATCCTTTGAAATAATATTCAAAAATTAAAATGTTCATAATTGGAATATCGTTCTTACTCGTAAGAGTATTATTTTTGTTTTTTCGATTTTACTCCTTTGGAGCAGATTACATTTTCCTGTTCTTTCATTCGATTTGCAAAAGAGCAAAATTAGTCATCCTTTATATTCATTTTTCTAACAATACATGAATAATTGAACGAATCATTCGAAGCATTTTACGTTGGAAAGCATCAAATTTGAAGCAAAAATAAAAGTTTTGAGTATTTGAAAGAAAATATTTATTTCAATTTAGTAGCAAGAATGATATTTTAGTATTTTCACTCCTCTGTGTGGGAGTGTTATATTTTTTTTAAGCTACGCACTCTCAAAGAACAAAGTAAAGGAGTGATATAAGTAGCGTTTCAAACTCTGTTTAAAACACACTTTAACTAGGTAGCTCAAAAGTAAAAGTATTACTTTCTAATTTCTAATTTTTTTTTCTCAATAAAGAAATCAAAATATAACGACGCAAAAGTTTATTGTATTACCAGTCGGAGTGAATTTGCAAATTAACAGTGGACATTATGATATTAAAAGACATATATGTTAGATACAGATAAACATAAAAAAGCGTTGCTATAATCCGCCAGCTCCAGTAGCTTAAACAAGTTTTGTTGTTATTTTGTTTTCTTGTTGTTATTTAACATTGACAAAAAGCTGGTTGCAATTTGCGCTGATAACACGAACACCAATTATAGTGGTGTCATGTCAAGGGGTGAAAATTTAAAAGCAAACTAAACGCGAATTTGAACCAGAATGTATTGGGTATTGGATTCGCAGCCCGTATTCTAAATAATGCAATAAGAAGTGCTGCGGATTTAAATGGCAGGGTTAAACAAATTTGGATATTTTACTGTCTTTACTGGTTTAAGTTGAAGGAGTTCTGCGGCAAAAGTAATGTCAAACATAACCAACTTATTGGATACAGTGAAACTCGCTGGCTGGCGGTAATGCCAGACCTAGAAAGAATTTTGAAAATGTACGAACCACTGTAAGCAGATTTCCTAACGGTTGAAAAATGTCCAATTAAAATAAAAGAATTTTTTGAAGAATTAAATAGTAAAT
This sequence comes from Diogma glabrata, assembly GCA_963693315.1. NCBI lineage: Eukaryota > Metazoa > Arthropoda > Insecta > Diptera > Cylindrotomidae > Diogma > Diogma glabrata. The sequence goes on from OY856188.1 coordinate 194,215,682, forward strand.
AAATAGTAAAGGAAAGCATTAAATAGTAAATTTATGCACAATCTAGTTAGCACGTTTTCACCGTCCCTCTTTCTCGCAATAGAAATTCTAATTAGTTAGTATTTGGAAGAATGTTTGCATTCTGTCCCATATTTTAACGATTTGGCTCTGGTCAGTTTAGGGTAGACATAACTCTTTCTCTCTGAGACAAATAAAGGAAAACAAACAAAAAAACGATTCGACATAAGAGAAGTCACGTAGGGATTGCAATCACGTGGTGTTGTATGGATTCTGGGACTACGTGACTCATAAATTTTAAATCCCGGGATGCCTGGTATCGTATATAAAAACCATCCTTTTTTTATGCTGCACGATCTGCTGTCGTTTACAAATTCACTCTCTGAACAGTTACAAAGATATAATAATTTCTAGCACACGCGCTTTAATTAAAACTACTTTCTTGATGCTTAAACAATGCAGAGACGGTACTAAATTTAAAATTATTTTTAACAAATGAAGGGATTTTGCAGAACTTTGCGGCATTCGCTTCAATGAAACAACACCAGAAGACAAAGATCTAGCAGAGTAACCAAGGTAGCTCAAAAGCATTTTATTTTTATTTCTTAGTCCATGCATTTAAATGCTTTTAAATATATGTGTGTATAAAAATGTGTATGTTATGTTTTACGAAAAAAATCTTTTTATGTCATTTAAATTCTCGCCCCCCCCAAGATTTTGGTGAAATGACGCCACTGCTACAGAACGTACATTGAAACGTTGTTGAATTTTGGCGAGGATGCGAGCAGAACGCATTTAGAGCTATCGGGGTTTTACCCGGACACAAAAAAACTTGATACATTGCAACCATTACAAGAAGGATTAGCAAAAAGGCAAACCTTGTTGAAAAATAGTAACATCGTGAAATTATATGGAAAAGTGCATGCAGATAGATTCAATAAGTTTTTTGGAAATTGTAAGAAATATATCCTCTTTTGTTTTTTTATCTTTTGTCGCCTTGCAATAATCCACCAAGTCATTGATGGAGATTCTATCGATGTTAATTAAAAGATGATTCATTTCAATTAATTCAATTTAATTATTTAGCTTGACTTGTAACTAATGAATTAAGTTAAATTGTTAAACACATTTGCTTTTATATAGTCAAACGTCTTATCATGGTAATCTATAAATTAAAAACTTTTTTTTACTACTTGCATGAGAAATTTCAATTATTTACTCAAAAACCCAAGACAAAAGTTATTTTTCTCAGCTATGGTTACTAATAATTATTCCCCACACCTAATAATAAGTATTTTAGCACCTTCGTAAATAATGAAAATATAATTTTTGTTCGTTTGTTAACTGAGTTCATCTTTGAATTTTTTTTAGTTTCTTCCTAAAATAATAATAATAAATTAAAAAATAATAAGCGTTTTGATTTTATTTTAATAATAATAAATAATGAATGAATGCAAAAACTTCTTTGCACTATACGTTAGTTTATTTGAATTTTTAATTCGTGTTAAACAGAATTCTGTTGGAATTTAGTTTAGTTGTGAGTTGTAGACTAAAAAAATTCTAAATTCGGCTCAACAATATTGAATAGATTTTCAATTTCATGTCAAAAATAAATAAAAGCTATATTTTTTAATGCAAAGCATATGTGATTTTTATATAGTTTTAAGAAAGTTCATTGAAAAGTTAGAAATTAACTAAGCAGCCCAGAATAATAAATATCCAATACGCAATCCAATGATATGATAAACTATGTTTCACCAAATCAAAATTTTTATTTATTCACCATTTGCTTATTAATTGACATTTTATTTTGTGAATAATTAAGAGTTTTAGTGCATTTTTTATATCAAGTAGTAAAAAAAATAGTATATAAACCTCGGTGAAGAAAATTTTCTCCATTTCGGTGCTTAATTCGCTCGAAACTTCGTTTCTCGCGAATTAATATCCACCTCAATGTAGAAAATTTACTTTATCACCTCGGTGTATAATGTACTATTTTTACTCTTATGAATCTAGTTTGTTTTTGCAAGTTTTATTTACATGTAATAATAAAAATTTATCAACCTAATTCTAAAAATGGATTAATCTCGTTTGAACTATAACTTTTACAACTATGTAAATGATACAGTTATAAAGTATGTAGTTGATAATAGATAACCTTTAAATAACTTTTAAAATTGATTTGCATTTATATGGGTTCAGTTACCTCGGTTATCTTGAAAGTATAAACTTTTTGAAAAAGAGTTAGATAACAGAACTGTCCAACGTAAAATTGAAGTAAGATAACCCCTCAAATAACCCTATACAGATTATTTTTGCTCATATTGATTTTTATTAATAATAAATTTTAATTAACAAATCGAAATATTTCCTTATTAAGCCTTATTACATTTACCCTATTAAGAAAATTTGTATAAATAGCAACCTGCAACACATTTCTATTGTTGAAATCATAATTGGAAAAATCAATCAAGACAAGGGTAAACACCAATTATTACGAATCCATGGTAAGCTATTAAAATTGTTTTATTTTAAAAAATAAATTTGATTTAATTATTTTTTAACTTGTAGGATAACTTAATAAAAACTTTAAATAAGGCGGCAAACACCGTCTTAAACAAAGTGGTCAACCCTGAAGAGCTAGGGACGACGGAACATGAAATAACCGGATGGAAGCTTATTAAAACAAAATTTGGAGATCGGATTCTCTTGAATGTGGAAGAAGACCTAAACCTATGGATGCCGCCAAGATTGGTCAAGCTGTTTATCGAGGGAGAGGTACCCCAAACAGGAATGACCATAAAATTTATTGGTCGAGATGTGACCAAATTGAACGCTCCTTTATTTGCGTTCAATAAAAAAGAGATTAATTTAAACGACACAGTATTCGAGCAGGATGGTCAGCCTTGGGAATGATAAAATATTTTCAATTATTAATATAATGTAATTTTCGTAAACATATTATATTTTTTATTATATTTTTAAAATAAAACTGTTTATGTATGTCCTAAAAAGACGAGGTAAAATTAAATCTTTTATTTTTTTAAATGTCTATTAACGTACGTATAAAATAAACGCTAAACAAATATGTTATTCAACGAATTAGACCAAGAGTGTGTGGCAAAAAGTGTAACATATAAAAAGTTTAAGTTTAAATAAAATTGTTTTGGTCAATTCGGGTAAAAGTTTGTATAAATTTATGTATATGTATATTTCTGAAAACAAGTATAAGTAATTTTCTATTATATTTTTTTATATATAAAACATTATTAATTTTATAAAGTTTAAATAAAGTTGTTTTTATGTATCCATGTGTTTTGAGTTTCATTAAACCCTAACCATTTCACAAAAATTTGGTTTTTCTTCTGTGTTATAACTTTCTCAACCAGGTACAAATCGGGGTGTTTTGTTTTCTGCAACTCATGTTCATAAAAGCGACCGGCAATTGGTTGATTGTAATAATCTATAAGCAAATAGGTTGTTGGCAACTTATGCTTGACCTCACTGATTTTAAATATTTCAGTTGACCAGCAGTGTACGATTTCTCAAATATTGTTTTATGCTTGCTAATTCGAACGTAATCTCCTTTCTTAAATTTTGCATTATCCAATTTTGGAACAGGTGTAAATATATTCTTTAGAAGAGTTGATTCATTTTTTTTCGAGACATCAGCTGGTGCCATGTTAATAGTTCGATGTTTGGTATGATTGTAATCTTTAATAATTTCTTGAATTTTATCGATCCATTTATAGGTGCCACGATAACTAAACATTTTCCACATACGTTGTTTAATCGTACGATTTAATCTTTCTACAATGCTAGCCTTTAAGGGGGGCAACCCAACAGTATTTAGAAAATGTATCGATAACTACCCAAAGAAAACAATAATTTTCATTTATTTTTTTGTAAGTAGCTAGTTCAACTAGATCGGCCTGCCACAGATCGTCTATTCCTTTTGTGATAACTTTGCGTCTAGGAAAATTTTTTCTGGCCTGTTGATTTAATTGCTGTTTGATCGTTCGATTGTTCGATTGCTTTGAGCTTCAATGAAGGTTTCGACAAAGGAATTTATTAATATTGTTTGGTTATTTATAGGGGTTTGTATTAATCGAGGAAAAATAGATTAAAAATAAGTGAAATTTTTTCGTTTAAATACCTGTTAGTCATAATTTAATTTCAGTTGCGTGTAGTACTCAAATCTAATATAATCTAACAAAAAAAAGGGCAAATAGGCAAAAATGAACAAAATAAAGAGTGTCAAGGAAAAAGATGTATGCAAAACTGGCCTATAAGTCATATACCGGAACTGCTTTTATCGTATGTTTATTTTTTAAACGATTTCACATCCTGTTTTATCGTTATTGGATACGATACGGAATTGTTCCCAAAATTATGATTTTGAAGGATAAGGTTTGCAAGTCACTTACATGGAATGATTATGGTATACATTTTACAATCAAATTGGTAACGTTCAACAATATTTTGATGCAGGAGACATAAATCAAAACTGTAACAAGACAACAGCAAATGTGAAAAACAAAAACTTCGAGCTTACACTTTGCAAGAGAGAGAAATTTTTAATTTTTAAAGAAAATTCATCGAAAGCAAGGTTGAACGCAGGTGAATGGGAAAGATTACGAGATTTGGCACCTTTTTTACATTCAATATTTAGCTGGTATATGCTCACTTATATGGAGATAAGTGCTTACTACAATCTCTATTTGGATAAATGCATTCTCCAAAATTGCACAAAATTGGACTATCAAGACTTTTTCTCGCCTTCCACGGTAAATAATAATTACTGCAATTATTCAAGATTATTCAACGAAATACCAATTCTGTGTAAGAATAAATTATTTTCTGATCTTTATCATAATCTATGTACGAATACGATGGAATAAATAAAACAAACTGTTTTGAAAACTATATATATATATATATATATATATATATATATATATATATATATATATATATATATATATATATATATATATATATATATATATATATATATATATTGTTTTTTATTAATATCCAATAAATTTACATTAAATATTTGATTTTAAAATTAGCTGTTAACAGAAGGTGCTTTAAGAAAAAGGTAGCGTATTCGTTATTTTCGTTCGATTAAGTTTTTAATCTAGTAAATGTTGTTGAGTTTTTTCCCTTTTTTTTTCAACCCTCCACCGTTTAGCTTTTTCTTTTTATTATAAAATATTTTCTTAAATAAGAAATTTGCAATGCGATCATTTGATCTACCCATATTTGCTACAAAACTTTTTAAAAACTCTCTCAAAGACTTGCCCTTACACCGGTACAGAAGATAGAGACAGCAGTATTTGCCACACGTTAAGCTATAAGCATCTTGTAGCTCGATCGGATTGTAAACGTAGGTCTTCGAATTGTTCAATAAAAAAGTTTTGAATCTTTTATCTAACGATGGTGGACGCCCAAATGAATCAAAAAACTCAGCTGGCCCACGAAGAGGAAAATGAATTGCTGTCCAATTTGAACAATGTAGATGTGAGATTAACATTTACACTCAAATGATGGATCTGTGTTGATAACATAGCTAGCAGGTCTATTATTTAGTATTTTCTTTGGCAATTGATTAATTGCATATACACCATGGAAACTTTTCCTTGTGAAGTAATTTTTCCGGAGAATTTTGTCTATTTCGGATGTGTTCATTGCTTTAGAGGTAAAAGGTTATGATGCTTGCGGTTAAAGGGATAATGGTTTTGATTATGTTTTGTTATAATTTATAAGTGTTATTGATCTAAAATTATATTTCTATTTTTATCAATCTCTAAGGTTGTATCGTATTCCATGTAAATTAAACAAGTTGTGGTAGTTGGAATCGGTGCTTCAAAACGAGCTTCGAAACGTATATTTCCTTGATTAAGTAAAGACGAACAGTTATCGTTGGCCGATAAATCTGATGTAAGATCGTACGCAATCATAAAATATCCGTGTGCGTACATCTCCTTTGTGATGAGGTTGCCGTGAGATGAGTGTAGTATACCCATCGTAGAAAATAAGCTCGAATACGCACGCGCATACGAATCACCGACTGTGAATAAGGTTGTAATCGAGGCACTTGGTGTTGGAACCCCATTCACATACAGGATACATGATGTAACTTTATTGTGTTTGAAATTATAAGGACTCTTTTTCTTCGTCCCAATATATGCATCGTTATCAACCATGAAAAATATTAGGTTAGTTGGCAGCTGGCCCAACACAATATTATCCAAGTTTTAGGAGTTACCACTTGCCGGAATCGTATATGATTTCACCTCACATCTCTTAGAATGATACTTTGCCTTTGTATGTTCAAGCATCTTATGATGTGCAATTAAAACATTTGTATTAATTGTACATTGTTTTACGTAAATTGTTGCTTCAAGTATTTTTATCAATGTGTCATCGTTTGCCGAATCGGTTAAAACATAAAATTCAGGTTTGTTGAGCGTAAATGTTAATCTCACATCTACATTGTTCAAAAGCAATAACGGTTGATTTAACATATCTGCATGCACTTTTCCATATAATTCCACGATGTTACTATTTTTCAACAAGGTTTGCCTTTTTGCTAATCCTTCTTGTAATGGTTGTAATGTATCAAGTTTTTTTGTGTCCGGGTAAAATCCCGATAGGTCTAAATGCGTTCTGCTCGCATCCTCACCAAAATTCAACAATGTTTCAATGTACGTTCTGTAGCTATAATTCCCGTCCGAAACGTTTATGTTCTTTCCATTTAACGAAACGTTAACTTGCCGAAACAATGAATGTAGCATATTATTTACTACAGTTGGCTGAACTGTATCTTTATCCGTGTACAAGGTTCCATTCCCAAGTCAATTGAAGTTTCACACAAATATTTATTGAAGATAAATCTATGTACATATCCCCGTGTCCATGACATATGAATTCGATAATTGATTGATTTTCTAAACTGGTTAAAGGCTTATAAGCAACTTCTTCGGCTTTTAAAATGTTTGTTTGAATGTTACGAGGGGCAAAAAGATCTAATTCGGATTTCATTTTATTTTCTTCGTTCGAAAAGACATTTTATTTTCTTTAGTTTTGTATTTGTTTGAACGTTATAAAATTTTATGTAAATATATCTAAAACTCGCGGAGATGATTGTTTGAATACTCTAGAGCGTGGTGGAACTCGAACTAATAACGTCTTCGATTGTTTTTTAATTCGTTTTGAATTCCTATTTATTGGTTTCGTCAAGAGTTTGTTTTTACTACGTTTTCTCCGTTTACGACTCTTTCTTGAACCTGACCCAGCCATTGTATTAATTTTTTCGACCGCCTTATCTCTTAATTTATCAACTATTTGAGTCGATCGATCACGTAGAATATATTGAATTGGTTTTTGTGTACTAATATTTTTCAATATGTCGCCTCCGGTATCAATCAACTCGTTCTTTATGAAATTTGCACCGTTTTTTAGAAGTGGTTGAAGATATTTCCAAAAACTGGCGAAGACACTACCAAACCCACGACCACGCTGATATACTTATGCGGCAATCTTAACACATTTCCAAATTCATCGTTGACGGTTTGATTATTATTATTATAACCCCCATGTTGAATTGCGTAATACTTTAAATAGGTGTTATGCATAGTGTAATAAATCTAATGACTAGTTTCACCTCTTTATATACCTTTGAGAAAATGTAATGCTACCATTGTGCTAAATGAATCGTCTTTGAAATTAATTTGTACACCATTTTCATCCGTTATCAAAATGCTAATATCGGTAGCTTGTGTTTTTTCAATTGGCACATATTGAATATTTACGATATCTAAATTCTGATAACTCTCGTATTGTTTTCCATACTTAACTGGATGCATAACTAAACCTCTAGCCATAACATTACCAAACATCTGAGGTCTGGCTAAATCACAATAAATACACATGTAGTTTGGTATATTTTCTGGTTGCTCGTTTTCTTTTGTGTTTACTTTTACACGTTTCCTGATAACATCCAGTTTTGGTTCAGTTAAGACTGAGGACGATTCATTTGTATTTGACGCTTTCACATTTTAATATTGTTAGCCCAATATTTTTTTTCAATTTGTGAAAAAAGAGAGTCGAAGAGTTGAGTAACGGTATATGTTTTACCGAATTTTAATTTGTAGTTATGTTTATCAAGACTAACTTGAACGAAAGCTTTTGAGAACACATACTTTGGAAGATTTGTTGGATCAGTGTATCGATTGAAAAACTCTTCATGTTGAACAATTTCAAATAAAACTGGAAATTGTTTTAAAATATCCACTATATCTAGCCCAGCATTACCTCGTTCTGTTATAAACGTTAGAGTTGGATCTTTCTCTTTATCTAGTTTTTTCTCGATAGATGTGCAAGCAAATTTCGTTATAACCATAAACCATTCTGTGTCATCGTTACATCTAAGATTAAGTATTGTGACACGTATTGTTATTCCTACTACACAACACATTTTGTTAAAAAAAAAAACAGCAAAGCTATTAGCTACTTTGGGTTTAGCATTTCGTGGTCATCGAGAAGGTATTGATTCGAACAGAAAAGGAAATTTTATGACATGCATTGTGTACCTATCCCAATTTGATGATTTTCTTAAAAATCATTTGGAGAAGTACAGCCATCCAGGAAAAGGTAATGTAAATTATTTATCACATACCACATATGCGATGAATTTATAAATTTAATGGGAACTGAAGTAAAAGAACACCTTTATAATTCAAAAAATTCAGGACTCTTTATATTATTCAATTATTGTTGATTCTACGCTAGACGTGAACCACACTGACCAACTAAGTTTTATATTAAGGTACATTGATAAAGTGGGCGATGCGATTTTTACAAAATGAAAATTACAATTCAGAATATCTAGCACAACTTATTTTGAAAACTTGAAACAATTTGTCTTTGGATATTAAAAATATTATATTTTTTATGTTTTTATATTATAGTTTTTTTGGGTATTATATGTTGCATATTTATTAAATCTGATAACTTTTTGTATAAAATGACAGACAATTAAATAAACATAGGTATATATATTTTTTTATATCAAATTTTCTATCTTTTTATTAAAAAGTTTAAAAAATAAAAATGTGTTTTTAGTCAGAAATATACATATAAAATTTTTGGTAAAATCTTAAATTTGGCCCCAAAACTTTGTTCCGCCTCAGGCCCTTTAAAGCCATAATTCGCCACTGCTTTTGACAAAATCAACGACACCACAATAAATTTAATTCACCAAGAGTTCGTCACGGACCTGCTGAGATACCAAAAGTTTTTACAGTCGACTTCTAAGCAAATACTTCGTTGTACGCAATGAAATTCGTTTATAGTTTGGCACAAAATATACTAGAAAAGCGAAATGGCTGGCACTTATATATAGAATGCAATTTTTGACTAAGGTTGACCAAACGTTGCGACCAAAGAAATGTATTGTATTGAAACTGTAAACCGAACCTAATTTCATCAATATTTTATACAGTAATATTTTAAAAAACTATACAAAATAGGGGCCCGGGGGAAATGAAATACGGGCCATCTTTACATTTATGTTATTATATTAACCAATTTAATAATTTAATATCACAAAAATTAAAATGTTGTATTTGTTTAAAAACAATTTTACAAGAATGTTAAATATAGGTGAATTCATTTTTTTTAATAAAATGCGTTGTGTAGTAGGAATTACAATATGTGTCACAACAAAACATAAAAACTTTTTAACACCAATATCTCACAACCACATGCGTTCTAAGGTGTTGATGGACGCAAATCTTTGTTTTTTTTTGTATTTTTATACTTTTTTCAAAGAATTAATAACTAAACACTAAATCCTATAACATAATATAAAATATGACATAGGCCAATATTTCGTGACAGGATAGAGAAAATAAAAATATGAAATAAGAGATAAATAGCAAATTTGATTTAAAAATTTGCAGAAACAAAACAAAAATGGGGTTGCCAGTAATCCAGCTACACTGTCTTCCTCAATGAATAGTTCACACATAGATATGAAGGCTCAATTCTTCGAGCGAGCAATAACTTTCCATCGTCAAGGAATACTTCATAGCTAAGATTGAGGGTGCTACCGTCGGCTGAATAGAGTTCATCCGCCAGCACTCCTAATTGCTATCATCTTGGTTAGTGATAACTGATACCTCATTATTTTCGCTGCTATTGCCAGTGGTATATGTGATATCTCACGTGAACTCGTATGTCAAAAGCAGGGACTGGAGAACGTGCGGTTGTCACAACTGTAGATTAAAGATTAAAAAAAAAATTACAAATAAAAATATGACAATCGCATCGATCCAGAATGAAAATAAACAACTATTTTGAGATATTATATTTATTTTATATTTTGTATGATATTTTAAATCAAAATGGTGATATTTTTCCCTTTTGACTAACACATGAGACTGTCAAAATATTTGAAAAATTATTTTGGTGTCAACAGAAAATGTTTATTCTGTTCTCAAAAATTTCTCAAAAGGATTTTGACGTAATTATTTTCATTCTGGATCGACCCGATTATCCCTCTTCCATGCGTATATTTTTTAAGCACGAAGCATAAGGTAATTTTACAGTAAACCTTGATAAAGTATTTTGGGGAAATAAATCCAATGAACTACACAGTTAAAAAAAATTGAATATGTAATGTAAATTGCTACACATATAGGTCCTACGGAAGTTTCCATTACAAAACAATACAAAGCTTGCTATATAAAGTTAAACTAATGCTCTTTGCATCAATATTTAACAGAGTACTTGGAGTAAAATAAAAAAGCTTGTTGTTTAAAAATGTCTGTTATTTGCATTAAATAAATTACGCACAACTTTTTTTTAGTATGACATTTTAATACAAATTATATCATAATTTCGAGATACTTTGATTATTACGCACTTGCCTAAATTAATCAAATTAAAATAAAAAAATTACAACGGAAAAAATTAAAACATACATACCGCCTTAATCACTATTATTATAGACTTTCAGCTGAGAAGCGATAACTAAAACATACATGAAACGATTTTAACTATATATTTTTAAAATGGATAATACTCTAGTGAATTTTAAAATTTCATTAATGTATTAAATTGTAGCAAGGTGCATTAAAACTTCTAGCTGTTCTATAGAAATACATTATGATGCAAGAGTTGTTTTAAATTTTATAGAAATGCATTGAAATTAGGTTTAATGCAACATTTACTTTACAATTCAATAATAACCTGCAACGCATAGCTCCTATTGCACGACTTGCTTTAAATGTTGCAGTTACTTTTTCAACTGTGTATTACTTGTTAATGATACATAAAAAGATTTTTGAATGTTAACATTGTTTCAGTTGATGTTTGTTAACAACTTGTGATGATAAGTGATGAAGATAAAGCCAAAACTAAAATTTATATACTTGCCAGGGTATATCTGACATTTTTGACTATGACGGTGCAACTTTACTTGATTTCTTCGGTGTACTTGTTTCACTTTTAGTTTTCTTACGCTGTTGCGGAAAATTTAGAACAGTTTGACTAGGATCGTCTCTAGATCTTTTTAATGCTGATCGAGTAAATCGCTTTTCCACGGGTACATTAACCTGTTGACTCGTATTCAATTCGAACAATCTATATTCATTTGGGTTCAAAGATTCTCGCTCCTTCGAAATTCGTACGTTTGGTGGTTGACCTTCTAAAGCTATTTTACGATAACTATCATCTCTATTAAGTTCTTGATATTCATCGTTCTCAATATTTTTACGATTAAAATTAATCTGACCCTGATCGTTTTCCTGATCTAGATCATGTTCGAAACTAGAAAATTTATTTGAAGTTTGAAAAACTTCTTCCAACGATGGCATTTCTTCAAGTTGTTTCATCATCCTATAAATCTGTGTAACAGCATTTTGATTGGTTGGTTTCTGTTTGCATTTTTACGTTTTGTTTTCTAAAGAATTTCGTTTGCGAATATACATCTTTCCTAACTGGGGGTTCACCATGGCCAATTTCATCTGATAATCGCGACCGGAGATTTAGCATACCGTCTGACCTACTCCTCACGTTTAAAAACTTTACAAGATTGTGACGGTAAAGATTCCATTTATCAACATCATTCAATTTACTATTGTATAAAATTTTTTTCATTTCTCGATCTAAAACTGATAAATTATTGTCATCAAGTATAATTTTCTTCCAACGCTTAAACGTATCAGGATGAACAACAAACATGCGTTGTAAACTCATTTTAATACTCTTTCAAGCAGTTTCCCTCCCATACAAGGTTGTACAACTGGTCCAGTAATGGTCCATTACTGGCAGCCAGTAATGCAGCAATGGGCGAGTACTGGCAACCACGACTGGGCCATTAACATAATTTTACTGTATGATAACTACGGACAATAAATGGTTGCCATTCTTGGGCCAAATACTAGCAACCATGACTGAGCCGTTAAAAAAATATACATTATTATCATACGTAAATTTAAATAAATTAAATACAAACTAATTTAAAATAAAATAAAAATGACGGAAAAAATTCAAAACTCCCTATACAACTGGTTCAGATGCAAGAATGGCTGAGTAATGGCAAACACCGCCAGTACTCCGCCATTAAAAAAAAATATAAAATAATATTTTTTATACATAAATTTAAATAAATTATTTACAAAATAATTAAAATAAAATAGAAATGAAAATAAATTAAAACATATACCAACCTTTTCTTTATTACCATAGTCTTTCAACCGACAAGGCGATAACTAAACTATATGTGAAATTTTTCAAACTATGTACATATTTCTAAAAGGGATAATACTCTAGTGAAATTTAAAAAAAATGACATAGATCGGCAAATTCATGGCTACAGTACTGGCCCAATAACAATAGCCAAGTAATATTTACCATTCATGGGCCAGTGCTTGGCCATTCAAAGGTAACAATATACTGGCTATTTTCTGTAAACCATAGATCGGCCGATGATTGGTTCTAGTATTGGCCCAGTAACAATAGCCAAGTACTGTTAACCATTAATGGACCAGTGCTTGGCCGTATGCCAATGTCTGGCGAAACCTACTTGGGCTACTAGTCCAGATAATACAGCTGTTAAAATAACTGGTAAGAACCCCCCTTTTTGAATCAAAACCTTACGTTTCGCTGATAGCTTAGTTTTTGGATCGGTAATTTTACGTAAAGAACGCTTATAATTACTCAAATGGGTTTTGCAGCTTTTGCTTAATTTGACATTTCCATTTAAAACATTCATACAATTTTCACATAAAGTTTTTATTAGATCTGGTTGACTTTTTCATAAAATATATTTACGTTCGCAAGGCTTACAATTTTTTAAGAAATGTAACGTATGCTTGTGCTCCATTAGACGTCTCATAACGGTTGAGTTGGGAAACTAAAGTTGATGGTGCATAACACTCTTGATAATCCTTATTGAAAATATTAGTACGAAAACGAAATAAATCGTTACACGATTGCGTTAAATCCATGAATAAATAACCATGCGGTTTCGACGCAGCCTCTTTATATACCCTTACAAGCTCAGCTACACGTTCAGGATAAACTTGCCGTGCAAGGGGATAAATTTGTGATTTATCCCTTGGATTGTTGAACACAACTAAATATTTACAGTTTAATGATATATCCCGGCAAAATTTCCCTTGATGAAAGACATTTTGTGTGATCAAGACCACTGAAACATTTCGATGGTGCGAACCTTTAGTAAACAGCTCACAAACATTTTTGGTATAGGCATCCGTCATCAAATCATCCAAAATTATTAACGTATTTTCTAAGTTGTCAAAGTTTGTGGGAACAAAATCCAACACATTAACTTCTTCAAAATATTCTAAATCATTTGCCGATACTGAGTTCTTCTCACCATTACACCAAATCAGTTTCTTTATACCCTGAAATTGTGGCAGGAGTTTCAAGACAAAAGTTGTTTTCCCACAACTTGATGGTCCACTTATCTGCATCGTGAAGGGAATTTTCATGTTAAACATTTTGTCAGCAATAAATAATCTGTACAAATCGAACTGCTATTTATAAACTTTCATGACAGTTTTGTTTTAGCAGTAAACTCAAGTAATTAACAGGATCTGTTATCTTATGTTCTAAACCTTTTCACAACAACTGGATACAAAAGCTTAAAACACAATAAACCACAATTAAATAACTACAAAGAAATTTAATTCAATAGGTATAATTATTTAAAAGATAACATTGGCATGAGAACCGATAACCGAATTAAATTATTTCTTTAACTGAAATCCCACAAACGTGAAAATATATACTTAAAATATATTCAAACATACAAATGCTTGACATGATAATCAATTTTAGATTTTATTTCTGAATTCAAAAACTGATAACCGAATTAAATTTTGCTTTCTAAGATGTAATGTCACAACTAAGATGTAATCCCACAAAACATTCTATTTTTGAATTCAAAACTGATAGCAAAAAGTAAATAATTTTTAAGATGTAGTGGCACAAGCAATTGTAATTAATTAAAAGATAACAGAAGCGTGATAACTGCTAAGATGTAATCCCACAAAACACTCTATTTCTGAATTCAAACTGATAACGAAAATTTAATATTTTTTAAAATGTAGTGGCACAAAGATTTTATTTCTGAATTCAAAAACTGATAGCAAAAATTAAATAATTTTTAAGATGTAGTGGCACAATCAATTGTAATTAATTAAAAGATAACAGTAGCGTGAGAACTGAATTCAGAACAGATTTCTTTAACAATGATAACGAATTCATATTTCATTTCAAATGTCACAAAAATTGAAAATGTAAATTATATATGTAAATTTATATTGACACCTAGCTAATTTAATGCGACCATGTGAGTTAGGTGTGTGAAACAAGTACGCAGATAAATTATGCATTACATGACCTACGTAACTATTAATTAAGCCTATGAAAACTATAACAGAGCTAAATTACACATAACATAGGCTTCACACCTTTGAAATGGCGCTAACCTATTCATTTATTACTCGAGAAACCTCCTAAACGATCATGCTTATGCCAGAGATGTGTGAAATTTGTACAATTCAGTTAATTTAATGCTTGAGTCAATACCCAAGTCCAAAATACCCTTGTGGCACTTGAAAATTTTTTTGGGTGCACAAGCTTAGTATATTGTGCCATTTACGAAAGCCCACAACATCCTACATAGTGGCACAACACTACTAATATGCAAAAACATTTTAAGGGCAAACACTACATCCGTCCAGTGTAATAGCTGTAAAGAATGGTGCCATCTCAAGAACTGCTCATACCTTGCAACACATAACCAATGGACCAAAAACTATATAGTGCCATGTTGCCATGCATCAAGTCAACATACAAACACGAGCTCGCAACAGAACCAAATGCGAACTAACACACATCTGGAAACTCCAAGTGATGTGAAAATAATGCAGCTAAATTGTAACGGTCTCATAAACAAAACCGATGATATCATCAACTATATGTACAAAAACAATATTCTAGTCGTGGTTTTACAAGAAACCAAATTAAAAGTTAGATCTAAGATTAGTGATAGAATCTGTGATTATAGAATTATAAGACTGGATAGAGGAAAGGACAAAGGTGGTCGCCTTGCCTTTATCCTACACAAAACCATTATCTACCGTGCAACCACATTACCAGCAGTCCCGGGAACTGATAAACACCTAGAACAACCGGGTATTACAATAAAATCCGGAAATACGGAGATAAATCTAGTCAATATTTCTATTCCACCAGTAAGCAGCTGTGCTACAGGTTATAAACCGCCCATAGGACATTTATTTTATACCAAAGACTGTCTAATTCTCGGCGATATGAATGTGCACCACGATCTATGGCATTCACACTTGAACACTGATTCAAGAGGCGAAAACATTACTGATCAAATTGACGGCTCTAACTTTGGAGTCCTCAATGAACCACAACCAACAAGAGTAACAAATAACTCGTACTATTCTCCAGATGTCTCTTGTGGTCAAGACGACAACATCACTTACAAGGAAGTTAAGCAACACTGTGAAGGTCTACAACTTAGACGGGTGACCGCTTGGGAACTTCATCAGAATAAAATATGGAAATATGATTGAATCCAACTGAAGCAGGGATACATCGCCCACGGTATGCCAGTATACCTTATCCAGCAGCCCTGGAAACTGACTAGGATTCGATGGCCCAATCACCCGTCAATCCGAAAGGGAATCCGAAATTCAAATGATTAAAGAAACGTACACTAGAAAGAAAACGAAACAAAACCAAAACCGGAAAAATCAAATGTCGACGCTTGGCTACCGTACCCGGACACGAGTAGGAAACTAGAATGTCAGAACTCTGATAGAAACATCGAGATTAGCACAAGTTGAGAAAGTAATGGAGGAATATAACATCGAGATACTAGGACTCAGTGAAGTAAGATGGAAAAACAGCGGAGAGCTAACAACAAGTAAAGGAAACTACATGATGTTCTCTGGTAAATCCAACACACACGAACAAGGCGTAGCAATATTAACAACACCTAACGCAAAGAAAGCACTTCTCGAATGGAAACGAATGGAAAAGTAGTAGAATAATAACACCAAGATTACAATCGAAAATTAGAAATACAACGATCATACAGTGCTATGCACCTACCGAAGAAGCTGATGATGCGACCAAAGATGAATTCTACGAACAGCTCCAAGCAACACTGGCTAGTGCACACCGAAATGACATGAAAATAATACAAGGTGATTTCAAT
Source organism: Diogma glabrata (assembly GCA_963693315.1). Taxonomy (NCBI): domain Eukaryota; kingdom Metazoa; phylum Arthropoda; class Insecta; order Diptera; family Cylindrotomidae; genus Diogma; species Diogma glabrata. Next base: position 194,232,477 of record OY856188.1, read on the forward strand.
GACAAAATTGGAACCGACAACACCGGAATGGAATCAGTCATGGGCAAATATGCACTAGAATCAACACGTAACAATAATGGAGACAGGCTAATCGATTATTGTGTCACAAATCAACTATTCATAGGAGGCAGCAAGTTCCCACACAAGAACATACACAAATACACTTGGACCTCACCAAATGGAAGAACCAAGAATCAGATTGATCACGTACTGGTGAATAAGAAGTTTCTATCCTCACTACAAGACGTCAGAGCAAAGCGGGGAGCAGACATACACAGCAACCATCAACTGGTAATTGCAACATTCAAAATTAAACCAGTCGCTGTAAAACACAACAAGTCATGTCAGATGAAGTTTAACATCAATATATTGAGCGATAATAGTACAAATAACATCTTCAAAGAATCGCTCCAGTTCAATCTACCAAACAACGAAACCACCAGCATTGATGAAAAATGGGAACAAGTTAAAGAAGCTTACGTCAAAACTGCTACAGATGTGCTTGGATACCAAGACAAATTGCGGAAACCATGGATTAGCGATGATACCTGGAAGAAAATTGAAAAGCGTCGTCAGCTCAAGTTGCAATTGTGTCACCAGAACACAACCGAGATCCGCAGCAAATATGAAAGTACAGCAAAACAAGTTAAAAAGGTGGCAAGGAATGATCGCAGAAGATACACAGAAAGCATTCTCAAGACTGCAGAAATAGCAGCAGCTAATAGAAATATGCGAACACTACCCAAATGCGTGAGAAAGGTCACTAACAAATACACAAACACTCCACCAATAATGGATGAATCTGGTCAAACGCTCACAACACATGAACAACAGCGAAATAGATGGAAAGAATACTTCGAAGACACCTGCCAGCAACATGAAGATAATTTGCAGTCTCCGGATGACAACTATAACGAAACTATCCACCCATCCACCAACGGAACGGAAAGTTAGCGATGCCATACAGAAACTCAAGAATAACAAATCTGCTGGTACCGATAATATATCAGCAGAATTACTCAAAGCAGATGTAAACACAACAGCAGAAGCTCTAACACCACTACTAGCTGATGTATGGAACAAAGGTAAAATACCAACCAAATGGAAAGAGGGTTTAACCATAACAATTCCAAAGAAAGGTGATCTAAGAGAATGCAAAAATTGGAGAGGTATATCTCTGCTCAACACAACAATGAAAATACTAGCGATGATCATTCTCGAAAGAATATCAACATTAATTAACATGAAACTAAGAAATGAACAAGCCGGCTTTAGACCAGGAAGAAGCGGTACCGATCATATCAACACAATCCGTATCATCATAGAGCAATCAAACGAATGGAATTCACCACTGTATCTCCTCTTCGTGGACTTCGAACGCGCCTTCGACTCAATCAACAGAAGCGCGATATGGAAGACACTTTGTGAAATGGGCGTCCCGAATAAAATAGTTGATCTAATCAAAGAAATGTAACGGGATGCTGAAAAAAGAATACAATAAAAAGGACAGCAAAGTGATAAATACTACAACCACCGAGGAGTGAGACAAGGCTGTGTATTATCCCCGCTACTCTTCGTAATAGTACTAGATAGTATCATGAGCAAGCTCGATGATGCAAGTCCAAATGGAATCCAATGGAACACAACAAGACGGCTCAATGATCTAGACTACGCAGATGACATCTGTCTACTTACACACATACGGACATGCAGCAGAAAATACAGAAGCTATCAGCCCTTGCACATGAAGTCGGTCTCAACATTAATATCAGGAAAACAAAGGCTATGAGATTGAACACCAAAACGATAACACCAATTGCCATCAAATCAACAATACACAAGTGGATGAAGTTGACAAATTTGTGTACCTTGGTTGTACTGTAGCAAAAACAGGCGGGACTGAAGAAGATATCAGTCAGCGTATTAACAAAGCCAGAAATACGTTCAATATGCTTCACAAGATCTGGAATGCATCCGTCCTGTCAAGAAAGACAAAGCTACGAATGTTCAATGCATGTGTCAAGTCACTACTGCTGTATGGGTGTGAAACATGGAAAAATACAAGAAAGATCACAAATCAACTACAGGTGTTTGTGAACAAATGCCTGAGAAGACTGATCAAATGCTTCTGGCCGAACATCATCAGTAACCAGGAACTTCTACGGCAGACAGAGCAGTTAGACATTGAGACCGAGGCAAAACAAAGGAAATGAAGATGGATAGGACATACACTGAGGAAATCAGCTGAAGATATAACAAGGATGTCCCTAGAGAGGAATCCACAAGGTAAAAGGAGAGTTGGAAGACCACCCATGGAAGAAAACGGAAGAAATGGAATGGAAGAAACCCAATGGAAGAAAATGGTGCTAGCTGAAGCAAAACAAATTGGCAAGACATGGGGTGAACTGAAAGCGATTGCCCCCAATCAGAGGCAGATGGTCCAGTCTAGTAGACGCCATATGCTCCTAAAATGGATGTAAAGGAAAAAAAATTCTCCAGATGTCTCACTTGCCAGCTTGTCACTAATGCCAATCGCTGAATGGAGAACTGAAATTGCTTTGGGATCAGACCATGTGCCGATCATAATCACCTTAAGCCGTTACTTAAACGAAATGAAATCCGAGAAGAAGACATATATTAATTTTAACAAAGCTGACTGGGATAATTTTACCAATTTTACTGAAATGGAATTCAGTAAGCAATTTTTACCAATTGACGCCTTCTCTGGGGAAAGAAAATTCAGAGAAATTGTTAACATAGCTAGATCTCGCTTCATTCCAGCCCGCAGAATACAAAAGGTTAAACCAAACTTCCCACAAGAAGCTTGTATACTTTCCTCCCAAAGAGATGACATCCGTAAGGCAGATCCGACAGATTCTAAAATTCCGGGCCTGAACAAGCAGATAAATAAGCTAGTAATGGAACACAAACGTAACAAATGGAAAGATTTCGTAAGTCAAGCTTTGGCACAAATAAAAGTCTGTGGAAGGTGATTAAGGGTTTAACACATCCGCGTCAAACGCGTAACAACTGCATGATCTCCATCGATGATATCCCAATCGAAAACAATAGGAAATGCGCAACAAAATTCAATACGCAGTTTACAGAAAAGCAAAGTAAACATGAAAAGAAGAACTTAGGTCAGTATTAAGACAGATGCGCAAACTTAATACTGAAAATTTCGAAGATATCACATTTTACGAAGAAGAGGTTGAAAACGCAATAAAGAAAACCAAACCATCTAAAGCTATTGGACCACACAGCATCTCAGCCATCATCCTGAAACACATTGGACCCAAAGGGTTGAACTTTCTCACTACCAAAGTCCATACTCAACACATCTCTAAATACGCTCCAGATACCAAATATGTGGAAAACGGCTAGAATAAGTCCCATTTTGAAACCTGGCAACCCTGAAGAAAAGGTACAATCCTATAGACCGATCTCTATCCTCTCATCGGTTGCAAAATTGATAGAAGCACTGCTGCTACCTCGGTTAACTGGATCTTGCAAATTGGCGTCACATCAACATGGCTTTAGGAAAGCACATAGTACAACCACCGCTTTTCATAGAATCCAAAACCAAACCAGCGATGGTCTAAACCAAAAACAACCCTGTGCTAGAACAATTTTAGCACTTGACCTGTCAAAAGCTTTCGACACAGTGGCACACGCTGCACTACTGAACGACATATTCAACACTAATCTGCCAGGTTTAATAAAGCGCTGGTTATGGAACTACCTTAGAGGCCACCAAACACACGTTGAGTTCCGTGACTCTAGATGTAAGATGAGAGTGCTCAGACAAGGAGTTCCACAAGGTGGATGGAGTTCTCTCACCTTCATTATTCAACCTTTACCTAAGTAGTTTATCGGCCGGAAGGAATAACCATCAAGTCATATTCAGACGACTGCACGGTGTTTGCAACAGGAAACAACCTGGAACAACTCACTAATGTTCTAAACACCTACCTTAACATCTTGAATGAACGGTTTAAAATCAAACAATTTAAATTGCCCACTGAAAAGTCCACTTCCACACTTTTCACCACATGGCCAAAGGAGGCAAATACAACACTTAACATCTGCATTGGCAACATACTAATTCCTACGGTCAAAAATCCAAAACTGCTGGGAGTAACATTTGATCGACTACTTAAATTCAACGCTCATGCTCAACAAGTGAACGCAAAACTAAAAACAGGAATAATGCACTGAAAGCTCGTTCTGGCGGGTGTTTCGTAGGGTAAGGATAAAAACACAATAATAACAGCACACAAAAGCAAAAGGAAGGCCTTTCATAAATTACGCTGTTCCCATATGGACACCCCAAGTCGCTGACACCCACTGGAATAGGTTACAAATAACGCAGCGTTGCGTACAGCAACCAGATATCATTTGATGGCCCACCGAGATCACCTACACGAGGAATGTGTAACATATTACCGGTCCGTGAACATAACGAAATGCTTACCAAACAATATCTATGGGCCTGTCATAAAGAGCAACATCCCTGCAATGACGCACCTTATTCATGACAACACCACCTAGAGACATAAGAAGGCTGCGAAATGCTTTCTACAAGATGTTAAAAACAATCAAGTTATCGGTAATATCGACGAGCCTACGTATAAGACGGGCTTAAAAAATATACATACCAAAGCTGTTGAAGACACAATAAAGAACTACGCCCGAATCGAGTTCTTAATAGCAAGCCACCACAAGTCGCTGCCGAAGAGGTAAAATTGCCACGCAGCACCAGAACCATCCTAGCGCAATTAAGATACGGTTGGTCACGCATTTTAAATAACTATTTAATAAATATTTAAAATATTTATCTATGATGATGAAATAGTTATTTAAGTATTAAGGGCAGTAAGAGTGTTTTATTGGTTAGTATATTGAATACCAGTATTCAATATACTACTATTTACGCGCCACAACAAAAGGGCGTAGCGGAGCGCAAGAATAGAACACTACTAAAAATGGCTAGATGTATGTTAATTGGCACCGATCTAAAACACATTTTTTGGGCTGAAACAATCATGACGGCAAACTTCATTCAAAACTGTTTACCATCAAAGGCAATTTTAAAGACAACGTATGAATTGTGGTCAGGCACTAAACCGGATTTATTGAATATGAAAACATTTGGACAAAAATTTTATGTTCATATTCCAACTGAATTGAGGCGTAAATTAGATTCAACATCAGATGAAGCGATTTTTCTTGGTTACGATTTGCAATTTAAGGCCTATCGTTGTTATAATCATCGGTCACAAAAAGTTATTATTAGTCGTGGCGTCAGTTTTATAAACGATTCAACAACAACCATAAATGAAGAAAAATCTGATGACACAAATGATGAACATTTACTCGTGAAAAGCATATTGAAGTGGAATCACCGAACGAGCCTCTTGAAGGAGATGAATCTTTTATCAGCGCTAACGACGACATTGTTGACATTAATGAAGAAGAATCAAATGTTCGACGATCATCAAGATCTAATAAAGGGGTACCACCAAAGGGATTTATCAAAGAAATGTGTTTAGTGTATTTAATTCAATCTGAACCGAAATCGATTAAAGACGTCATACATTCAAAAGATAAGGATCATTGGCTTGAAGCAATGAATGACGAGATAGAGTCGCATAAAGAAAACGGTACATGGGAAATCACTGCGTTACCACCAAATCGAAAAGCTATAGGATGCAGATGGGTTTTTAAAATCAAATCAAGCAAATCATGGAAACATCAAACGGTATTAAGCAAAATTAGTAGCCCATGACGTTTTCGCTCCAGTAGTACGGCAAACCACATTTCTTCTATTATTAACAATTGCTGGTAAAGAAAAATTATCAGTATATCATTTAGACGCTAAAACAGCCTTTTTGAACGGTAATTTGGAAGAAGAAATCTGTATGGCACAACCACCAGGTTTCGAATCGAATAACAAAAATCTAGTATGCCGTTTAAGGAGGAGTCTATATGGCTTAAAACAATCAGCTCGTGTTTGGAACATCGCCCTCAACAAAGTGATGATGGATGCAGGTTTTAAGCAAAACGTAACTGATACTTGTTTATATATAAAGGAGAGTCGTACTGGTAGCTGCTATGTGATGATTTATGTTGACGACATCGTAGTGGCAACCAAACATAATGCTGATTTGGATGAATTACTATCAAATCTCAACAAACATTTCAAAGTGACCAGTCTTGGACCGATTCAAAATTATGTCGGTATCGAAGTTGTGAAAACAAATGACGGAAATTATCAGGTATGTCAATCTAATTAATCAATCAATTATTGATCGATTTGGCTTATCAAATAGAGTCAAAAATGCCTATAAAAGTTGAGCATCAAAAGGGTCCTAAACCAGAACTACTTCTGAATAATACCGAATATCAACGTCTAATTGGCAGCTTATTATATGTGTCAATTAACACAGGACCATGTAATGAAAGGAACTGTCGACTGCAAATATTGTCCAACCGAATCCATGATTGCAGACATGTGAACCAAACCACTATCAGCGAATCGAATCGAATATCTAAGGGGCTTATGTGGAATCAAATAGTATTAATTGATCAAGATTTTTTTATTAATTGAATTGAGGAGGTGTGTTAAAATATTAACATTAAATTTATCTAAATATTTTAATTTCAATTCAATCATCTCAATTTTTTGCATCTGGCAATAGTCGTCAACTATTGTTCTAGTACTTTTTGTATTTCTACTTTGACATTTCTTATTGTATTCACTTCTCTTTAAAAAATCATCAAACGTATAACACAGAATTAATTACAGAATTAATGTAGTATAGATATACATAGAGATATCTAAAACTACCAACAACAATATAAATATCTAAAACTACCAACAACAATATAAATATCTAAATCATACCAATAACCCTATAAACTACAGAAAAACTTATATGTAATTATATGCAATTTGTTAATTTTTTTCTATTTTTTGATCCACGGGTGTGACAACCCCGCGCACTCCAGTCCTTGTTATTGGCACATGAGTTAACGTGAGATATCACATACAACTGGCAATTGCAGTGAGATATCACTAGCCAAGGTGATATCTTAGGGGTGCTGGCGGATGAACTGTATTCAGTCAACGGTAGCACTCTCAATCTTAGCTAATGAATATTCCTTGATGCTGGAACGCTGTAGCTTGCTCGAAGAAACGAGCTTTCATATAACTATATATCTGAGCTTTAATCATTGAAAAATATACTGCGTCCCATAATCAAGGATTATGCCATTAGCTGGACTATTGGCAAACCAATTTTAGTTTTGTTCCTGCAAATTTTTAAAACAAATTTGCTTTTTATCTCTTATTTTATTTTTATTTTCCCTATCCTATCACGAAGTATTGGCCTATGTCATATTTTATATGTGATAGGATTTATAGTTTAGTTGTCCATTATTTAACAAAAAATATTAAAAACACAAAAAAAACAGATTTGCGTCCATTAACATCCTTAGAACGCATGTTGTTGTGGGACCTTGGTCTTAAAAGGTTTTTATGTGTTGTTGTGACACATATTGTAATGCCTACTACACATCACATTTTATTAAAAAAAAAAAAAAAAAAAAAAAAATAAACAAACAAAAACCAATTAATTAATTAATGCATAATTCGTATTATTTATAAACACACAAAATAATGTAAAAATCAATTCAATCATAGAACTAAAAATGTCTACGAAGGGAAAATAATATTGGGAAACTTTTTTTAAACAATTGTTGACAAATTAGCACAATTGTTGTTGTTTTGCTTATTGTTAATTTAGTATATATTCAATGAAAAGTTCTTTAATAAATCAGTATTTAAGTTATACTCAAATCAACAGTATTTTATTTAGTGTGAAGTCCAAGTGTAAAAAGTCATCAAAGTTCAAGTAAGTAGAATTTACTATTCGGTAGAAGTTGTTCTTTTAAGAGTCTATGGCTCATAAGAATAACCGATACCATATTAAGTGGTTCGGTAGAAGTTGTTTTTTTAAGAGTCTCTGGCTCATAAGAATAACCGATACCATATTAAGTGGTTCGGTAGAAGCTGTTCTTTTAAGAGTCTCTGGATCATAAGCACAACCAATTCCATTTCATGTGGTGACCAGTTTTCCTATTTGGAGAACTTATTATTTGGTGGATCTTGTTCTCTTAAGAGTTTCTGGCTCATGAGAACAACTGAAACCCTAGGGACTTCACGAATATAAGAGGACTCACCACAGATCCCATATTCGTCACTAATTATTGTTTAGGATCCTTGGATCCCTGTTAAATTTAAAACTCGTTACACTCACTCATTCCCACAATACAAACATATTATATGGCGACCATATGCCACTTTCTTGGACCTTCTGACCAGATAAAAAATTAATTATCCGCGACATATGTTTCTCGTTTCCATTGGTCAAATTTATACAGATAAAACACTTAACAGAATACTTGAAATTATTAAGGTAGAAAATTATTTATTTTGAAAACATTTTGTTGTGAATTTAAAAAACTTTTAGCTATTGTTTCAGGTTTGTACCTACCCTAACAAGAAATTTGTAGTTTTGTATTTTGTATATTTTTGCGAAAGATAATTTTATCTTTAATTTTGATTAGAATAGGAGGAGCAACGTCAAAAAAAGAAGAGGAACTTATTATAAACAATAACTCTCCTAATCCGATTAATACAACAAACCATGGAACAAAACTGTATGAAGATTTGTTCACTGATATAGAACTAATCATAGTGGTGATAGTTATAATCATTTTTCTAAAAATCATCTACCACAAGTTTAAAGAGCTTTTTACAAAGAAAATGCAAGAACAGATAACTATTTCTAATGTATAATTCTCTAGAATCATTTCAAATTGATTTAATTATTGTTCTTAGCTTCTTTGATTTCTTCTCTCGTAAGAGACAGATTTTTCTAATCTAAAAAACTCTTTGACAAAAAAAAAAAGATTGCTAAATACCTATAGCCAAATTTTTCAAAATTAGTTGTATACAAATAAATTAAGTCCGGAAAAATAAAACAACATACTGTACATGTTGTTGTGTTAGAAGAATTTAAAAAACAAAAATTTTTTTTTACAAATTGCGTAAGCAATTTCTGTTTGTCGAAAAAATATTGACTATCAACGAAACTTACAGAAGTTTCACCAGAAATAAATTTAATGATAGTCGTGTACATATAGTACACGGGAAATGAGTTTGAGGAATGAATGTCTGAATTATATTAAGTGGGCTAGTAAAGATTTTAAATAACCTAACTAATTATATATCTTTATCAACGGATAAAACATCTGCATTAGTCTCATTTTTAATCGACACCGGGACTGATATCTCTATATTTAAACGAGATGCAATTAATGATAATATAAAACATAATCAATCAATCAATTTTAGAATCAATAAAAACAAGTGCAAGATCACCTGTTACATAGGATGAAAACTAACTCTATGGGTACTATAATCTCTAAGCTTAGCATAGACGGACACCAAGTAGAACAAGAATTACACGTAGTAGACAATAATTTCCCGATTCAAACTGTTGGAATCCTGGGTAGGGATTTCCTAACATATAATCTGGAAAATGGAGTTTTCAGGGTTAATTCTCTTAGCTGAAAAGGTATTGCTCATATATAAGAATAGAAAATTCAATTACACCGTTGCAAATAAAAAACAAAAAATACTAAAAATTTTGTTCTATTCTTATAACCTTTAAAAAAAATTATCTCATACTTGTTACAAATATTAAAGAGCAACCTGACCTCTGTCGTCACCTCTGTTGGCGGCTAGAATCAAAAGCAAAAGAAACTATCTTAACAATATGTAAAGAATTCTCAGATATATTCTACTTGGTAGGTGACAAACTGTCAGTAAATAACTTTTATAAACAAACTATTTTGGTCATTGATAGAAATCCGACATATATGGAATAACGCAACATTTAACAAAATGGAGCTAGAAACAAGTTCTAGACCAATAGCGATTGCAAGTTTTTCTAATAACAGCAAATATTTTAACTTCAAAAGACAAACATTTGGTTTGAAAATCTAGACAAATATTATACTTCGTAATATGTATAAAGTTGAGTATTTTTATTCATAAATAGAATCACTTAAATTCACTGTAATTCAACATTACAGAAACACAAACTTCTGAAAACTATCCCTATGACGTAACACTAAATCCCAAATATACGCTTGAATCAGCTTTTAAACTTCATCAAGGTGTATGTGCATACTGCATACATTCATGAGAGTGTTGCATATATAAACGCTTTCCAAATTATGAACTACATGAACTACAGTAGTATTAAAGGTTTGTCTACCTGAAATTTTTTTTCTCAATAGCTCTATACCGTTATAGCCCGAAACCATTCAATTCGGCATTAACAAATTCGTTCCCTTTTCAATCATGAAACCCCAACAAAAATATTTGTTTTCGAAGACAGCCAAATTGGCTCTTGTAACGGGCAAGATCTTTATGCTGAAATTTATGCTGACCGAGTAGTTTTCATTTTGCTCGTGATAAAATGTAAGAGAATTAATGAGTTGGTGGTTGGCAGTTGAATTGGAAAATTCATTCAGTTTTCGCAACATGGGATTGCATGTTTTTTTTTCAATTAGTTTTTTTGAGAACCAAATGAGTGGGTTGGTGTTTTACCCGTAGGATCGGACAGTCGAGTTCCGATAAGATTAGTATGTTTTTTTTGTTGTGTTCTTTTTGGGGAGTTAAGATGAGAGTATTTTTGAGAAAATTTATGAAATTAATGTTAAGTCTAGCTATAAAAGTTGTTTAGTTAGCATAAGAATGAACCATAAAGTTTAAAATTAAGTGTGAAATAAAGTTTGTTTTAAAATACAAGTTTGGTTTTATTAATTAATTAGAGAAATCAAACTAATACTAAACAGAGTGATCAATGATGATCAGAGAGTGAATCAATAACTTCATAAAAGTAGTAACAAAAACAAAAGAAAACTGAATTGTAAAAGAAAGTGAATTAATGCAATTAATTAATGTGTAAATATATGTTTGATGATGGTGCCCAGATGAAACAACAAGTTTTGGAGAAAATAAAGGTAATAGATCGAGCTGGTGGGAAGTAAGTTTAAAACCTAAGGCGAAGAGATTTTCTTTATCATCGGACAATTACCTACTAGCAGGCATAGGACACAAACATCAAGACGCTCAGGAAGGTATTTGTTTTAGTTCACTTTTAAATAGATAAATGTATGTGATATTCGTTTTCATTATTGCCTGAAGGGTGTAATTTAATTTACAATGGTTCGCTAAGTTAAAAAGTTTGGGGAGAGTTGTGACCTGGCAGTTCTCCCTTCTGGGGAACCTGGGTGAAGTTTTAAGGCACGCATTTTTTTTATATGTTAAAATTTCTTGTTAGTGAGGTTGGTCTTGAACCTTCGCTCTACGAGCTAGTGGCAGGGTTTTTGGCGTGCAAGACCAAATGGTAGACCTTCACGGTCTACCAGATAAACCTCCCATTACACTCTTAGAAACAAACGTAGATTATTTAATATTTAGATTCATAAAAAGAACTCTGTTAATCGATCTCAATATTTAAAGGCCAATAAAATATCAAACCAGATAAATGAAAACGGAAAAGCAGAGATTGACAGAGCGAAAGCGGCAAAACTTTCGAGTATGTCAATTTCTGACAAAAGTTTTTACAGTGCCATTAATTCTTTAAATTCTGGTACTAAATCTTCTATCCCCCTTATCATTGATGGTGACTTCAACAAAAAAGTTTGTAACAATCCCCGACAACAACAATTTGCAAAAACCTTGTAACAGTCGATGAAAAAAAATAAAACGACTGGAATTGAAGAAACTAATTTTTTTTTCTTAGAAATAAACTATTTCGATATTTTGCAGTAATTACACGACATATGATATAGAGCAGGTTTGTTGTGTTTTTCATATAGTGTCATAAATTGTCACACATATGTTCTGTGGTAGATTTGATATTTGTTTGTTGCAAAATTGGATAGATGTAGTTTTCTTATATGTAGCTAATTTTCTTTTTTAAAATTTGTTCGATATCTGTTTGTAATTAGTTTATGTTGTTTAAACTAATCTGATACATCTGATTCTACTGGCACACAAAACTGTCTGATCTTGAAATCTACCTATTTCTAGCGGAAATCTTGCCGCTCGGACTTTTTTCAAAAGAAATTGCTTTTAAAACTTGTAATTGCAATATTTTTAAAAGAATATTATTTAAAATTAAAGCATAGTAAACTGACATACATAATTATATAAAAAAATCACTGTTATTCACACCCCGGGGTCACCCTTACTGGTAAGTAGAGTTTCTGCTCGAGAGATCTGGTCTCGAGATTCTCGAGAAAGAATTGTAATTTTGAACTCTCGGATTCTCGAGAAATGATCTTTCCACATTTTCGAGATTCCCATTTCTCGAGAAAAATTGTCGAGAATCTCGAGATTTAACAAACCACCATAAATCATTCAATATTATTATTTTAAGTATTTTTTTACTAAATTAAAATTGTTAATGTCAATCTCCATCACTTTCTGATTGTTAAATCTAGATGTCGATGCAAACAGTAATACCTAATACGAATTTAGGATAATATTGTTATTTGTTATAAATGTATTGGGAAAAACCTATTTTTATTTCTATGCAAGGTGACCATCCGTCCTCTTTTGAAGAGGACAGTCCTCTTTTTTGCCCGACTGTCCTCTTTAAAAAACTTGTCCTCTTTTTGTCCTCTTTTTTTAGTTTTTGAATCTTTTGTTCAAAATTCAAAATTTATGGGAAAAGAAATATGGATGTGCTAGAACAAAATCAAATGCAATTGTGCGAAATATTTTGTTTCCTTATGCCAAACAAGTTGTAAAAAAAGCTTTAGATACTAGCGCATTTGTTACAATCTTATCAGATGCCTCAAATCATAAGGCTACAAAGATGTATCCAATTGTTATTCAATATTTCAACATTGAATTTGGTGTTCAAAGGAAAGTATTGGATCTCTCATATATAAAAGGCGAAACTTCTGACATACTATCAGATCATATTTACAAAACTTTAGTAAAAACTAACACTACTACTAAAATAGTAGCTATATCCGCCGACAATACAAATACCAATTTTGGCGGTCTTCGTAGAAAAGGAACCCAAAAATGTGTATGTTAAACTTCAACAGTTATTAAAGAGGGATATATTAGGAATTGGCTGTAATGCTCACATTGCTTCAAATGCTATAAATACGGCAGCTGGTCAGTTGCCAATAGATGTAGAAGTAATTTTACCTAAAATCTATCTCTATTTTAGAAATTTTACTGTTCGTACAGAGTCCTTAAAAGTTTTTTGTGAGGAAAACAATGTTGAGTATAAAAAACTACTTGGTTATTCTAGCACGAGATGGTTGGCCCTATCCAATGCTATCAAACGAGTGATACTTTTGTTTAGCCCACTAAAATCATTTTTTTGAGTTAAAACCATATACCAAATATTTTAAAAGTTTTTTTTGAAAAGGAGGAGACTCCAATTTATTTAAAATTTGTGCACAACATGGCCGAAATGTTTAAAATTACTATTTTGAAAATGGAAAAAAATAATTTAAGTGCAATGGAGGCATATGAAATATTAGAAGAACTCAAAGTTCAAATAAAATCACGTTATGATAATAACTATGTTCCTATTATGGTAAGACAGGATATATCAGAACTGGAGAAGTTTGAACCGAATATTCGTAAACAAATTTCTGGAAACATTCAACAATTTTATGGTACCTGCTACGAATATTTAGATGAGTGGACAAAACCTCTGCAGATTGTTAGTAAATATGGTTGGATTCTACTCAGGAATAAAATTTCTTGGACACGTCTGGTGGATTCTAATTGCATAGAAAATATTTCAACAATGATTCCAATAAATGAATCAATTATATTTGATGAGATCCAAAAGATAAATGTATATTGTAATGATGTGAAAATTGCTGAATGGAACGACCATAATGTAGAATATGATCAACAATGGGTTGAAATTTTTGCACACTTTTATAAGGCCAAGATTACATTGACTGAAATCGTAAAAGTGGTGCAGTATTGTTTTTCACTGCGGGGAACAAATGCAGCCGTAGAGCGTTGCTTTTCAATTGTGAATGATATTTGGACAGCAGAAAAATCCCAACTATCATTAGACTGTTTGGAGGCGGAAATTAATATTAAAATAAATATTGGAAAAAAATGTACAGATTTTTTGAAGGAAATCGAAACAAACAAAGAATTACTTGAAACCCTGGTTAAACATTCCAATTGAAACCAATTGAAAAAAATGAATTGGATTAATCGGAATTCTGCATTGGGAATTTTCAATTAATTCCTATTCAAAAAATCTATTTCCAATACAATCCTATTCATTCCTGTTAAATATCTCTATTTTATTTTTCAACCGGAATGGATAGGATTCTATAGGAAATGTATATAAATAGGAATTAATTGGAAATTTCCATTGCAGAATTCCGATTAATCCTATTTATTCCTATTAAATCTTTTCCAATTAAATCCTGTTAAATTCATAAGATTGTTTATCTTTTTCTAAGTTCTTTTTTCCTATTGAATCTCTTAATTTCCGATTGAAATTCAATTGGAAATCTCCATTAGAACCTCTTTTCCTGTTGAATCCCATTCATTCCGATTGAATTTTAATTGGTAGATCGAAGTCTTCCTATTAAACCAATTCAATCCGATTTAATCCTATTGCAATTTTATTGGATTTAATAGGATTCAATAGGTTTGAATTGGAATGTTTAACCAGGGAAAGGTGCACATTTGAATATTAGCATCTATGCTAGGGTCATCATTTCGCCTTCGAATCGTGCAGACGTATTTTTTCAAAGTGAAAACCAAAATTTAATAAAAATTAAAATCATAAAATATAACAGTACAGCATTGTGAAGTTTTATTACTAAAAACTGAATCGAAATATAGTTAACATCTATTTTAAATTTATAAATAAAATAAGGACTATTTCGTCCATATTTATAAAACTATACTTTAAACAAAAGAAAAAACTAATAACTATAGAAAATATATAGGTGCTATGCCTATTAACTGTGTTGAGTGCAAAAAAAACGTAACGGCAGTAAGAGCACCAGGATTACAGTATAGTGGTCCGTGTAATAATTATTTTCATGATAAATGTGCAAAAATTTCTAGTGAACTTTTAAATACAATAGCAAAAGGTTCAGTTATATGGTCGTGCAAAAATTGTCGAAAGCAAGGTAGAAAATCGTTAGTATTTCCAGCTGCTACAAGTTCGATCGTTTTAAATCAAAACTCAGAAACCTCTGATACATTAAACATCTGCACGGGAGAATCTGATATATCTGCTACTGGTGAGTTATTATCAATTAAAAAATCGATTATTTCATTAGAAAAGCAACGTCAACTTGATTATCAATTAATAAATGAATTGTTAACCAAAGTATCCATTCTCGAAAGCAAAGTTATAAATTTTGATAAAATTCTATTTGAAAATACAGAATTAAATAAAAAGGTTAGCGAACTTCAAATAAATGTTTCTGATTCCGAACAGAAGTTTAGGCTAAATAATTTAGAAGTTTTCGGTATTCCAGAGACAATCGGTGAGAATCTGAGTGACATTATTAAATCTTTGTCAGCAGCTATTGACTGTCCAGTGAATGAAAATACCGTTGAATGCAGCCAGCGTGTGAATAAATTTCACGATTCCAGCAATTCGGTTACTGATAATGAAAATCGTAATATTTTAATAAAATTCACAAATAAATTTTATCGAAATAAATTTCTTCGATCGTTTAGAAAAATAAAACCGCTTACATTGGGACAATTGCATTTTAACAAAACTGATGATCGAAATACAAACAAACGAATATTTATTAATGAGCATTTAACAACTACAAATAAAACGTTGTTTATTTCATCAAAAAAACTTGCTAAACAATATGAAATTAAATATACTTGGACTAGTAACGGGAGTGTTTTAATGCGCAAGAGTGACGAATCAGAAATTTTTAAAATAAACAATACTGACGAAATATACAAGTATTTCAATATTGTAAAAACACAGCTGTAATAATCGATTGTTTTGATATATCGTTATTATACCATAAGCACAATCAATATAATCAACACATACGATGGAAAGGTTACTTACACTATATTATCAAAATTGCCGAGGACTATCTAATTTTATCTAAGTTTACTTTCACAGGACAGTGATATAATTTGTTTATCTGAAACATGGCTTAATGATTCGATCTTAAGCTCAGAACTATTTGACGACCGATATGAAGTTTTTCGTCGAGATCGAGCTTACGAATCATGTAATCAAAAAGGAGGTGGTGTACTTATTGCCATTAAAAGTTCTACGTTCAAAAGTTTTAAACCGTCCTTTCAATGGAATTCTATCACTGAAGATATTTGGATAACTCTGAATACTAACGAATCAACAATTCACATATGTGTGTGCTATCTTGAACCTAACATAAATATCGATAAGATGGAGCAACATCTTAAGCAAATAGAAGCAGTTAATATTCAGTTTCCCGATGACAGAATTATTTTGCTAGGAGATTATAACATCACAAATCTGTTTGATGCCAATGGTATTGTATCTACAGGCTTCAATAAAAAGAGTTCGCTTTTCCTGGAAACTTTAAACTTTTGTGGATTTGATCAATTTTCATCTGTTTTAAACAAAAACCACCGTATATTGGACTTTATCTGCAGCAACTTTGAATTGGATGTTTCGAAAAGTGCAAACAAACTGGTTGAAGAAGATCCACACCATCCACCGTTATATGTAAGTTTTTTAATATCAACAAATTCTCAGTCTAGTTTTATTGACACAACCAAAAAATATAATTTTAATAATTTTGATTTTAGTTTAGTAAATGATTTTTTAGATTCCTATGATTTTAATTCAATTTTTACTACCGTTTGTGACGTTCAATCTAAAATTTGTAATATTAATAATTGTTATATCGATTCATTTATTTTAAACAATATAAACCTTGATGATTCCATTTCAAAATTATACAAGCTTATTTTCCATATCTTAGATGAATTTGTACCAGTTATGAAGTTAAAACCATTAAAACATTTTCCTGTGTGGTTCTCTAAAGAAACCATTTCAATATATAAGACCAAAATAAAGTTGCACAAAAAATATAAAAGGTTTGGTTGTCCTGTTGATCTATCTAACTTCTCGAAAGCCAGACGCGAATTGAAGCACCGAATCAAAATTGACTATGAAACATATATAATTAAAACTCAAAATAGTATTTGTTCTAGTTCTAAGTACCTCTGGAAACATGTCAACAATAAAAGAAAGGCTACTTCACAATACCCATCATTGATGGTGTATAATAAAACAAAATTAGAAAATAAACTCGATATTGTCGATGGATTTGCTGAATTTTTTAAAACAAATTTTTCCAATAGTACTTCGTGTAAGATCCCTACTGTAAAAGCTGATGCTTTGAATGTTCATTTGTCAGACATTCGTATTACACCCAACGAAGTTTTCCGTGAACTGATTAATTTAGATATAAGTAAAAATCCCGGTTCCGATAACATCCCCATTACTTTCTTAAGACATTGTGCATTGAACTTAACGAATCCATTGACAATCTTATTCAATGCCTCACTTCATCAAGGGATTTTTCCACGAAAGAATCACTTATAACTCCGGTTCACAAAAAAGGACCAAAAAATAACATTGAAAATTATCGTCCAATTTCAATCATTTCACCAATCCCCAAACTTTTTGAGAGATTAATAGCACATAAACTTACGCCAGTTTTTCGGGAGTTTATTATAAACGAACAGCATGGGTTTGTGAAAGGCAAATCGATTGATACCAATCTGTGCTTGTTTTCTGAATTTGTCGTCAATGCTCTTGATAAAAGAACACAGGTTGATGTGATTTATACCGACTTTGCCAAGGCGTTTGACCGAGTTTGTCATAACACTTTAATTTGTAAACTTAAAAACCTTGGCTTTGATGGTTCAATATTGAAGTGGATTGATAGTTACATAAGATCTCGCTGTCAACAGGTATGCATTAAGGGATGTGTTTCGAAGAAAATACAAGTAACATCCGGAGTGCCACAAGGTTATCATCTTGGGCCGTTGCTTTTTATATTGTTTCTCAATGATATTGGCAATTGCTTTGAAAATAGCTCTTTTCTTCTTTTCGCTGATGATATCAAAATATTTCGAAAAATAAAATCAAAACAAGATAGTGTACTTCTACAAAATGATTTATCGAGGTTTGAAGATTATTGCAAACTTAATAACCTTTCTTTAAATACACAAAAATGTTTTTCAATGCCTGTGTTCGGTCAAAAGAAGATAACATTGGTAAACGAATACTTTATAAATGGTACAAGACTTGAAATAGTCAATCAAATGAACGATCTAGGTATAACATTTACATCAACATTTTCTTTTTCCGAACATATCAAAGACTTAAGCAATAGAATGTACAGAATTCTTGGATTTGTGCTGCGAACTTGTAATGATTTCTTCTCTCTCCGCACTATTCTGTTGTTATACAAGAGTTGAGTTCGATGTCATTTTGACTTTGGCTCCCTTATTTGGTTTCCTTATCACGCAAAATATATTGCACTACTTGAACGAATTCAAAAAAAGTTTGTCAGATACTTATTTTATCGTGGCTTTCTGCATGGCATCTCATACAATTTTAACTATCAAGTTTACTTGGAGTACTTAGAGCTGGAAAAATTCATTGTAAGAAGAACCCGTTTTGATTTGATCTTTGTATACAAGCTATTCAATTCACTAATTGACTGTTCTGAATTGTTATCAAAATTCAATTTCAATGTTCCTTGTCGTAACAACAGGATATCCAAAACTTTTTATGTTTCTGCCAGTAAATCTAATTTCAAATTTTTTAGTATATCAAATAGATTAATGACGCAGTGCAATAAATTCATCGAAATTGATATTTTTAATATAGCAAAATTAAATGATTTTAAAAAAATAAGCTTGTTGACCAACCAAGTCCTCATTCCTTCACACATACTATGATTCATTTGATAATTTAAAATAGTATAAAATAATATATAATAGAATAAAATATAAAAGCAAAAAAAAAAAAAGGCAAAAAAAAAAAAAAAAAACTATAACAATAACAAAATATAATTAATCAATATGCATAACAGATATAAACTAACCAATATATAATAAGAAATTTACTAATTAGAATAAAATTAAATAAACAAAACAAGGTAAAAAAGATAAAAAACAAATAGTAATAATAGTAACAATATAATATTAAAAACTAACTAATATATAACAAAAAATTAAATTATACATATTGCATAAATTGGATTGTAATCCGTCTTGTAATCGTCTTAAAATAAAATAAAAATAAAAAAATCAGGAAAATATTAAATGCTGAAAAGTTCCTATGTTTTGAAATCTCATGTTTCTATTATTTTATATTATATTTCTTTTTAATTTATATTCACTAAATCAGGCATATTTAACTTATTTTATATACGTGATATTTTTTTTATAATTTATTTATTCACTTATGTACCAATGTGCAATTTGCTTGAAATTAAATCTTGAATTATTTGTGTTGGATACATGGTTTTTTTTGTAACATTTTGTCCTCTTTTTTGTTTTTGAAAATATGGTCACCTTATTTCTATGGCAAAATCACCCAAGATCACCAAAATGAAGGCTTTTAATCTAAAGTTTATCATAGCAATTGATGAATAGACAAACTTCCGCAAGCAGTAGATGTTTGAACTTACATTTGTATTATATTAATGGAGATCGGAAAACCTAGGATTGATGCGAATTGAAGGTTCATATCCAGCTGAAAAGGCCTACGAAAATTACGTTCCAGATATTGTTTACACTACAAGCGATGAGCCAGTGTAATGTTGTAACACCGCAAAATATCTCCAGCTTACCAACAGTTATGTTACAGTCATGGGAAACACCTAACGATAATGTCAATATTTTCTAAAGAAAATGAAACCAGTTAAAAAATAGTGAAAGTGAAGCTTCCAATAGCGATTCCGATTCAGTTCTACAACAAAATGAAGTTTAAGCTGACAATTTAGTATGGAATCAAAATACGAGAAACGATTTAATTAACAAAAGGGTAATTGTAAAATTATTTAAAACTCTCCAGGTCGCAATGCTATTTTGCAAAATATATAAAAAATTAAATGGAGAGAAAAATGAGTTTCCATTACTCCTGGATTACAAAACTAAACCAAATTCTATTGAAACCATGATTCAACGGTTTTTGCCAGTCAAGCCAGCAGTTTAAAAAACTTTAAATCTTCTAAATTTAAATCATTTTTGGAATACTAAATAAGATGATGTAGTTGCTTTAAATATTTTGAGTGCCATTGGTTCCACAAAATCAATGAAAGCTTTCAACCGTCAGGTTGTCTCATTATATTATTATCTGCAGATGGAATCCTAAAATTTCTATTCAAATCATTTCGGAAAAGCAGTTCAGAAATAAGCTCTAAATTTTTATTTGAAATACAATCTCAAATTTTTAAAGAAGAGATAGCTCAATAAATTCGTTATTGAAATTTCTTCACATCCAAAATCAGTTAGTCAACCCTAGGAAAAAGAATTTTTTCTATTTGCTCTAAAAGCGAAATGATAAAAACTGCAAAACAATTTTCTCGAAGATTATTTAAAGATCCAGAAATTGATACTTCTAATTACAATGAAAGCATTACATATATCGACGAATGATATCAACGAAAGTGAAGAGCTTATACAGCCCATCGGACTCACAATTAGAGGAAAATGGTTGCGTTGAATTAAATTTAAAAGTATTCGTGAGAGATTGAGAATGCAGTCAACAATAAATGACAACTACCGCTCACTATCTCAGGAAATGAATATATTTGAAGCTACTGTTAAGATCACTTTCAATTCAGAACTTCTAAAAAACACTCTAATTTTGATAAAACCTAAATACACTGAAAACGAGAGAAATTTTTCTGTATCTGGAAATTTTGACAGTAAACGGAGAGCTACTTTTTTTGTTAAAATTAATGTTTAATAATTCTCGAGAATCTCGAGAAATTCAAATAATTATTCCCAATTTCTCGAGAAAGTCAATCGCTGAAAAACTCGAGATTCTCGAATCTCGAGATTCATAAAAGGTTGGGAAATCAGAAACTCTACCGGTAAGTAATTAGTTACCTCCCGCATGATCGGTAAGTAATTACTTACCGACCTGTGATTTGTAAACGAAACTTACTATATTTATTTACGAATCAGTATAATCAACATGCAAAATCGCCTGATCGTGCAAAAAGTATATTTTCAAGCAGGCTTAATCCCCTTTAAAAATTGGTTCCTTTTTCTCTAGTGTAAAAAGAATAACAAATTGTAGTTGCTATGGTATTTTCATATAATTTTACAAAGTTTTTAAAACAAAGCAACCATAAAAAAATAGAATATGAATTTTGAATATTACTTGGTCGATTTCTAATCTTTGATCGCTATCTTTGATCGAAGTTGTGGAAGGTCGCAGAATTAAGTAAAAAAAAAAATCAAAAATCAAATCATGTTACTTCTAAAAAATCAAAGGGGGGGACCAAGGTAAAATTGAAAGTTTGATCCTTTATAACTTTTGATCCCCTCATTTCCGTTAATTTTTTTATCATAATTAGGATGCAGAGGACCTAATCTATCTATTGATCTAAAAAAAAAACGCAAATCTATTTGGGAGGATAAACTAGGAATGTTCCATAATTTCTAATAAATATCGTGTATATATTTACTATCATAAAAAAATTGTATTTGCTACGTGAGATAATAACATTTTACGTTCGTGAAATTTCCCCATTCGACGCTAAAGGCTTGAAACCACATACAACAGAAACAGAAACAGAATTCCATACAAATTTTACAGAAACAGAATTTTTTTCTATCAAATTTCTATGAAAGTCTGTTTCTGTTATATGTGAATCCCTGGCTTAACGCGTCTCGTGAACAAATTTTCACTCACGAAAAAGCAGCGTTTTCATCGTTTGGGGCAAAACATACTATTTTTTCATATGCATCACAGAAAAACAAATAATTTAAAAAAACTTAAATCAAAGTTACCTTTCTTTCCAAAAAAAGCCGTTTTTAAGAATATCGGACTTTTAGCCAATGGTATATTTTCGAAATCAAGAGTACTATCTGTTGAATCCGTACTAATCAATACACCACGTGAACTCATATTTATTGATTAAACAAACGTTTTTTTGTACTTTATATTTTTTGATTGTATAAATCACACTTTGTTTTCAAATAAGTCGAGTTTTCACTAATATATATTTTAATTGAAACAAATAAATTCTATGCACAAAGAAAATTGAAAATAAAACTTGACTGTGGCGATGAAGAAATTACAAAAATAATAAAAAACGTTTATCACGAAGACAAAGTGGTAATTGTTAAGCAAATAAAGATAAGATAAAAAACATATTACAGTAGTTAAATGCACTGACGATATTTAAATCAGGATCTTCTACAATTTAGAAGATTTTCGTTAAGAATTTTGTGATCTAATTATATAATACAAGTTGTCGGTATTTAATTTTTTCACATTATTTGGGTATAATATGACTTTTAATTAATTGTTTAATTTTACACAATAATCAAAAATTTTTGTCACTTTTTTTCGATAGGTCGTTGATTTTTTCGATGAAACTAATTTTTTAATATGACATTTCCAAACAACTGTAAATCGGTTACTGTGATATATTAAACTTATAATAATTCAAAAACGTTAAACAATGAAATTTCTTCGATATAAAGAAAAGCAAAACAGATTTTCTTGTCGTAGTTTTATTATTTTAGTATTCTATTCTAGAAAGTTACTATAAATAAATATAAAAACATTGGGTACCAGCCAACAACCAAGAAAGAAAATTTAGGTTTTCATGAAAACAACTCGTTCAAAATTAAAGTGGAATGATTTTGAAAAAAGAAAGTTATGTTTTGTTTTGATTTTGTGATGTGAAATGTGGGCGACTGCATTAAATATTGTGAATCATAAAATTTTTTATTGTGGTTGATTACGTCTTTGAAATGTCAACAAATGAAGTTTACAGTATGTTTTCATTAGACTATAATTTCATAAGTCATAAAAAGCAAATTGTAATAGCTATATAGTTGTCAGTAACTCAGTAGTTAAAGCGCTACTCTTGTAACTCAAGGGTGCTGGATATTCGTAGTTAAGCCGGGCATTCACAATTCACATACAACAGAAACAGAATTTCATACAAATTTGACAGGAAAAAATTCTGTTTTTGTAAAATTTGTATGGAATTCGGTTTCTGTTGTATGTGGTTTCAAGCCTTATGTAATAGTTTTTGGACAGACTGATCGAAAGTAATTTTTGGGTGGAAATTATGTACTGTTATATACAAACTGATGAATTGCAAACTGATTTATCCCTATTTTGGCTATACAGTTGAAATTTCTGTTAACATTTAATTTTAAGTAATTTCCACCTAAAGGCAACATGTGCCGGTTGTTTTTTCACCGAACTCAATTTTATTTTTGCGACAAATTTTACTACTTTTCTAAATCTAAATTTTCTATTTAAATTGAAATAAAAATGTGTCCATAAACACAAATGTTTATGCAAATCATTATTAATTTCGCTTAAATTGACATGAATTTATAATGTGATTGTTTCATTAGTTACAATAGTTTATTACATTGGCACAGTTTTTGGTAATTAGATAGTAAATTAACATTAATCAAGTTGAATAATTTACAGAATAATAATATAGTATGCTACCGATTACTTAAGTATTATTGATCATAAATGAAATGCATTATATTTCTAAAATGTTAAAATTCCTAATTCTAAATGTTAAAAAATATAAAACTAAAAACACATATATTAGAAGTTCTTTTAGTAATATTTTCAAATAAAATGTGTTGTGTAATAGGAAACTCAATGTTTATCATAACAACATGTAAATACCATTTAGAACCTACTTAGGTTTCAAAACATGCTTAAAGGTCGCTAAGAGTGCAGCTATTATAAACTCGCCAATCATGTGTCGTAGTACATCAATTATTGATTGAAGTTATGTGGAAACTCAGTTCTTCAATCAAGAAAATGTTTAGTATCAAAATTATCAAAGAATGGTCACCAGATAGATTGCTGCCATTGATAAATTCTACCAAATTCTACCATTTGACTAATTTAAATTCGTCACCCAGACCAGCGATACCATTGGCTAGTAATATTTCACTGCTATTACCAATAACACATCGATACATTTTAAGACCAAAATCCCACAACAACATGCGTTCCGAGGTGTTGATGGAAGCTTTTTTAAACTTTAAAAGATTTTAGTCACTCAAGACTATTGACTGCGGTAATAAATACGTATGAAGAGATCAATGGGTTATAAACCTCGTGATCCACGGGTTATCAGCTTCGTGAACATCAGTCCCTACGGCTGGTATATAAGTTGATCTTAGATATGGCAAACATCTAATCTCAACTTATACACCAACCGTAGGGACTGATGTTCACGAAGCTGATAACCCGTGGATCACGAGGCTGACAACCCATTGATCTCTTCATACGTATTTATTACCGGAGTCAATAGTCTTGAGTGACTAAAATCTTTTAAAGTTTAAAAAAGCTTCCATCAACACCTCGGAACGCATGTTGTTGTGGGATCTTGGTCTTAAAAGGTATCGATGAGTTATTGTGGCACATTTTGTATTTCCTATTGTTTTACACAACACTTTTTAGTAAAAAAAAACTTTATACGCATTAAGCGGTCAATCTCCATGCTGTTACTGTTACTACCAAAAAATAAGATTACCTTTATTTACGTTTTTTTATGTGAAGATTAGTGAAATATATTCGTTTAATTTAAAATATATACAAATTAAAAAAAAATTGAAATCATGCCAATAAACAACAATTTTATATTAGTGTTCTAATTTCTTATTTTTAAAGACAAATTTCAATGAGCTCAATAGTACGTTGTAATTTTCTCCAACGAAGCTAATGCATACAATTGAAAACGATAATTTAGCTCTTCCTTAACATAAAGTATTTATCAACTCACAATTGTCTACATTTTAACTAATTAAAATTCCAGTTTTGTTGTGACCGTGGCCTTTTTATGTTATCGTCTTGTTTGCGAATAAAAACCGGCTTTAGCTATTTTTTATCTAATCACGATTAGTTCAATTCCAATTTATCATTAGAGTAATTAAAAATGTAACAAATTATTAAACAAACCTTCACTTATAAAATCGCAGTTTTTATTAAATCCCAAAGAAAATTAGTTTCTACATAAAAAAGGCCTATAAAAATCATGGCGTTGAAAAATACATGCGTCATAAAAATGTCGCCTTGCCTGTAAGCTTTATAGTCCAGTCATTATAGGTTTTAACTGCGGAAAAAATTCCTATTGAGCTGAATTTTTGTATACACCTTTATTACGGCATTTTAATTAATATGTGAAAAATCGACATTTATATCGTGCCGGATAAAAAAGTTATCAAGGTCAAAAGGTCACGAAAATCAGTTTTTCGCGAATATCTCGCGACCTATTACTCCGAAGTCAATTAAGGTCAAACAAAAATTGTTTATCGTCCAATTATCTACAAAACATACATCAATCATTTTTCTGTAAGATCAACCATTTTTTTAGCAGAGCGCTGAGAAAGCGACTATACATTATGATTATGCACTCGTTTCTGCACCACGCATTTTTTACATGGTTTTCACAGTGAAAACGTTCCATGATATGTAATAAAAGCTTTTTAGGTAGATTTCATATAAAAATCTACCTATTGCAATGGGCTTCATCTCGGAATTTATATATATATATATATATATATATATATATATATATATATATATATATATATATATATATATATATATATATATATATATATATATATATATATATATATATATATATATATATATATATATATATATATATATATATATATATATATATATATATATATATATATATATATATATATATATATATATATATATATATATATATATATATATATATATATATATATATATATATATATATATATATATATATATATATATTAGGGCGCCCACTTTTTGTATGGAAAAATATTCATGTCAAAAATAAATTTGGGCGCATTGATAAAAAGTTGCAGGGGTCTTTAAAACTACTATATTCCAAATTTGAGCTCAATCGGTTAATTCTCTCCACTGGCCCAAATTCGATTTATAAAGAAACCTCACTTTGGAAGTAAGCATTTTTTCAAACTGCCGGCAACTCCACAAATGTTTTTTGATTTTCAAATTTTGTTTTTTGTTACATCACAAATTAATAGTTTTTAAAATAAAAATTTTTTTTTGTGTTAAATTAGATAAATTACATAACAAAAGCGTTGTTCAAAGTTGAAAATTTTTGAAATTTGAGTTTTTTTTGCCATTTTTTTTAAAATATGGCAGTGCAAAATTCATTTTAGACTGAAAAGGTATACTACAAAGTTTTAGTACACGTTTTACTGGGTTCATAAATATATTATTTTTTTTAAAATGTGTATTTGTTTAAAAGTTATGATTGTTTTAATAATAAGTGATTTTATATATTATTTCGGTCTGAAAGACCTAAGTATTACATTCATGAGCTCAAAGTGAAATTCTTACCCCCACTTTTTTTGGCATTTCTCGACGTTTGAGGACCTTCTGATTCTAAAAAAGCAAAAAAAAAATGTATGTCTGTCTTTAGGCCGTCCGTCCGTCCGTCCGTCCGGCCGGCCGTCACAACCGACGAAATCGGCTGGACGGATTTGAATTTTTTTTTTTCTAAAAATAGGTTTACTCAATGGAAAGAGCCGAAAGGACGATGTGTTCGATAACTGTACCGGAAGTGTGTCAAAAAAATCGTCAAGTGTGTCAAAATGAGGAAATTTGCATATTTTTTGCTTAAAAAACGTTCATTTTAAGTGATTACGAGTAGGAACATTGAATTTGGAGAAATCTTGATGGTCGGGATTGGTATGTGAGATCAAAAACTAGATTATTGCATTATAAGTTTGTCAAAAAAATGTTGTCAAGTGTGTCAAAAGAAAGATTTTTATTAATTTTTTACCCAACTTTTTGGAAAAAAATAAAATTAATTATTTATATGACATGAAATTTTATTATTATTATTGAAAATTATGGCATTGTAATTTTGTCAAAAAAATGTTGTCAAGTGTGTCAAAAGAAAGATTTTTATTAATTTTTTCCTAATTTTTTGAAAAAACATCAAACTAATTATTTGTATGACATGAAATTTTATTATTATCATAGAGAATTATGGCATCATAAGTTTGTCAAAAAAATAATGTCAAGTGTGTCAAAAAATGATTTCATTTATTTTTTTAGCCAATTTTTTGCAAAAAAATGTAGCTGTTTTTATGACGTAAATGTAATTTACAATGAAATTGGACATGGAAATTTTTGAATTTGTTATAGTTTTTGAAATATTTTTGGAATTTTGAAAAAGTTTGTATTTTTGATTTTGTAATAATTTTTGAAATATTTTTAGAATTTTGGAAAATTCTTTTGGAAAAAATGTGAGGTTTCTTTATAAATCGAATTTGGGGCAGTGGAGAGAATTAACCGATTGAGCTCAAATTTGGAATATAGTAGTTTTAAGGACCCTTGCAACTTTTTATCAATGCGCTCCTCGGATCGGATGCCAAAAGTTCAAAGTTGCTAGATATAAAATAAGCTTCAATTAAGTTGAAAAAAAAGAGGCTGTGCCATCTTTTCTTATGTTACACAGTTTTTTCTTATGTTACACCGTTAAAAATTATTTCAAAAAATTAACAGTGTACATTTTTAAAAACTTTGTTCTAATACCTATTCTACGACATATGATTTATGAAAATCGATTGAGTAGTTTTTCTACAATTGCTCGTCAAAATGCACTCACATCACAAAATAACAAAAAATTGACGGGCACCCTGTGAAGACCCCTGGTCAAAAAAAAAATTCTAAGAGAACTTGTATTTTATATTTATGAAAGACTATCTATAAACAAAAACAAATCAAAATTGAAAGGGGTCAAGTCAAAATTTCCCAAAAATTTGCTGAACTTGTGTGAAATTGCTCATATATATAAAATTACTTATTATTAAAACAATCATAACTTTTAAACAAATACAGCTTTTAAAAAAAATAATATATTTATGAACGCAACAAAGTGTGTACTAAAACTTTGTAGTATACCTTTTTAGTCTAAAACGAATTTTGCACTTCCATATTTTAAAAAAAATGGCAAAAAAACTCAAATTTCAAAAATTTTCAACTTTGAACAACCCTTTTGTTATGTAATTTATCTAATTTAACACAAAAAAAAATTTTAATTTTAAGAACTATTAATTTGTGATGTAACAAAAAAAAAATTTGAAAATCGAAAAACATTTGTGGAGTCGCCAGCAGTTTGAAAAAATGCTTACTTTCAAAGTGAGGTTTCTTTATAAATCGAATTTGGGCCAGTGGAGAGAATTAACCGATTGAGCTCAAATTTGGAATATAGTAGTTTTAAAGACCCCTGCAACTTTTTATCAATGCGCTCCCCGGATCGGATCCCAAAAGTTCAAAGTTGCCGCCCTAATATATATATATATATATATATATATATATATATATATATATATATATATATATATATATATATATATATATATATATATATATATATATATATATATATATATATATATATATATATATATATATATATATATATATATATATATATATAAATATATATATATATATATATATATATATATATATATATATATATATATATATATATATATATATATATATATATATATATATATATATATATATATATATATATATATATATATTTATATATATATATATATATATATATATATATATATAAACGATATGAGATATAACGAAAACGACCGGCACTCTCACGGTCGTATTTGTTGAGGTAGATCAAAAAACTTTTCTGTACATGTGTGTTCTATTAATATCTCGGACAAGTTCGTGAATCAGCAAAATCCGACACGTGGCTAAGGAACTAGAGGCTTTTTTTTGAAAAAAATTGATTTTTTAAAACCGTTATAACGGCCGTTTGGATACTAACATTTCAAAAAAATTAACAAATTTAGAATCTTTGAAATCTTTTTTATCAATTTGTTTTAAAAATAGACCTCTGCAGTTAGAAGTTCCTGAGTGAGTGGCTCCAACAAAAAAGTTTACAAAAAAAAATTTATTTAAACAACCGGCACTCTCATGGTCGCATTTGTAAGGCCGGATCAAAAAACCTTTTCTAAAAACGTGCGTTTTATTAGTATCTTGGACAAGTTCATAAATCAGCCAAATCCGACACAGGGTTAAGAAACTAGAGGTTTTGTACTAGAAAAAAACTCTGTTTTTTAGATCCGTTATAACGGCCGTTTAGATTCTAATATTTTTAAAAACTTCATAAATTTAGAATCTTTAAAACCTTTTTAATCAGTTTCTTTCAAAAAAAAGACCTCTGCAGTTGGAGGTTTCTGAGTGAGCGGCTCCAACAAAAAAGCTTGTAAAACACAAAATTCGTTTGAATCAACCGGCACTCTCATGGTCGCATTTGTAGAGCCAGATCAAAAAACCTTAAATCAGAAAAATCTGACACATGGTTAAATAACTAGAGGCTATATACTAGAAAAAAACATTATTTTTTTTAATCCGTTATAACGGCCGTTTGGATACTAATATTTTTAAAAACTTCATAAATTTAGAATCTGTGGAAACATTTTAATCCGTTTCTTATAAATATAAACCTCTGCAGTTAGAAGTTTTCAATTTGTTGGCTTCAACAAAAAAGTTTGCAACAATCCATAACTACAATTTCCAAAAACCTTATAACAGTCAATGAAAAAAAAAATAAAAAGGTTTGAATAGAAGAAATTAATTTTTTTTCTTAGAAATAAACTATTTTGATATTTTGCAGTAATTGGACGACATATGATATAGCGTAGGTTTATGTCATAAATTGTCACACACATATTCTGTGGTAGATTTGATATTTATTGGTGGCAAAATTGGATAGATATAGTTTTGCTTATATGTAGCTAATTTTCTTTTTAAAATTTGTTCGATATCTGTTTGAAATTAGTTTGTGTTGTTTAAACTAATCTGATACATCAGATTCTACTGGCACACAAAACTGTCTGATCTCGAAATCTACCTATTTCTAGCGGATATACGTGCCGCTTGGACTTTTTTTTATTTAAAAATGAAGAGTTTTTTATTTAAAATCTGAAAAATACAAAAAATAAACTTAATACTGACTACTAATTTTTATGCATACATAATTTTTTTTATTCACTCACAGTCGATATCCTCAGTTTCTCTATTATTAAAATTTACTGACAAAACATGGGTGGAATTATTCCTTTACTTAAGTAGTCGACATCTTCATTCCCCGTTTAAGCATGATTGCCCACGGAAATGTTCACGAACTTTTGAGCATCTCAAACCCATTTTTTTGCATCCACACTTGCCGCCACAATTTTTTGTACAATTACAATAGATTGTAATTTAGTAGATCATCGGGTGCTGGTATAATAAAGTTGTTACTGGCTGAAGTATGTCATTTTTTACTCGTAACCCCACTATTTTGCATCAATTTCTCTTCCTAGTTTGTATTTTATAAAACACACGAAAAATATGATGTTGAGCTGCTGAAGAAGGAGGTGCCAATAACGAAAATTTCACACCTGTGTTTTGTTTTGTTAGCTTACCAAAGCTAAAATATCTGTAATTAGTTATCGAATGTTCTGATTTTGGAGCACCGTACATTGCTAGTAGCACTGTATTGCAGCATCGACAACTACTTCTCAAGCGCAATTTTCTTGGAGATATTTCTGCGGAATTTTTTAAATCAGGTATTTTTTCAAACATCTTCATGACTTTAATTTTTGCTTTGTCAAAAAGTGTTGAAGTTGTATCACATCCGGTTATGGCATGGAATACCGAAAAATTAAGCGGCTGTGATATACTTGTGATATACATGGTTCTTGCTGACGTAGTTTAAAGGTTGCGATACTGAAATTGTTCGTATAATTTTTACGACAATTACGATGAACATTTACAGAAGCAACAGTATTTAAATATTCAATATTACCATCACCTATTTCCATACTAGCATTTTTTAATGTTTGCAAGCCACGTGTAGCTTCTACTAAATCACAATCCGACAACAATTCACTGCATATAAAACAATTATCACTCATTATGCAAAATTGTTCAATAGCATGAAACTACTAAAATAACACTCAAGAAATATTTCTCAACTCAGGTAAACACAGTCGGACAGACACTCTCGACAGCAGGTCTGACAGCGGGTCTCGGAACAATAAAATACGAAACATCTGCCAGTGGAGGTCGTTTGTTTCCGAATCCTCTATAATATAAGTATATTTTTTACAAAACACCCGAGCATCAGATGAATGTTTTTAATACACTTGACAACATGAATAAAAATATAACTGAATTTACGCCTTGGTGTACGGTATACAATATCGTATGTGAATGCATTCTAGTCGCTTTTTCAGCGCTCTACCCTAAAAACGGTTGATCTTACAGAAAAAGTGAGTAAGGCATGTTTTGTAGATAATTGGACGATAAACAATTTTTGCTTGACCTTAATTGACCTCCGAGCAATAGGTCGCGAGATATTCGCGGAAAACGGATTTTCGTGACCTTTTGACCTTGATAACTTTTTTAGCCGGCATGATATCAATGTCGGTTTTTCACATATTAAGTAAAATGCCGTAATAAAGGTGTATAGTGTATACAATTCAGCTCAATAGAAATTTTTCCGCAGATTGGGGCTTAAAACTTCTAAAATGACTGGACTATTAGGCAGAATAAATTAAAACTAAAACGGCGTAAACCTGAGATACGAAACTATCGAAAGCTACGAGAAATATTAACATTGAATATAACAAAATATCACAAAAAAAGAGGTGCTGGCCTAAGATGAAATTTGGGGTCAATAGGTCAAAGAAATTTCTGGGATATTGTGTCCACATCCAGAAAGACACACACTTTTTGATCCCCTTATCTCAGGTCACAATTGACCTGCGAATCTGAAAATCAATGCCGTATTATTTATTGGCCTAAGATACCTGTTTACCAAATTTGAGGCCAATAGGTCAATGAGTTTCTTAGATATCGTGTCCACAGTCAGACTTTTTACCATTTTGACCGCCAAATCCCGGATCATAATTGACCTGCGGATATAAAAAGAACGTGAAAGGATGAAATTTCCTAAGATACCTGTGTACCAAATTTGGGGTGAATATGTCAAGTGGTTTCTGAGATATCTTGTCCACAGACAGACATACTCTCACACATACACACACACTGGGGGGGTCACTGGTGGTGGATAGTGAACGGTCTGCATAAAAATGTATGTAGGCTAGCTGCGAATACGAAATAAGCAGTCCCCGACCAAGAGGGCAGAGCTTCAGGCTACTGTGGGGGGTCACAGGTGGCGGATAGTGAACGCCCTACATACTGATATGATGTATGTAGGTTAGCTGCGAATACGAAAATGAGCAGTCCCCAACCAAGAGCACAACACAAATCCACGAGCGTCTGTCCAACAGTGGGCGGCTCACTGGTCAGCGTTTGTCTTCATGTTAGAAACGACTGTTTATTTCCACCTGGCGGTAGTTATAAAACGCTAAGAGAAAAAAATCTCCGAAAATAAAACAACATTGAGAGTGATTTAGGATTAAAACTTACGGGTCATTAGGTACCCCAGTACCGGAAACTGCAGTAAGTGAGCAAGCAGACTCCCAGTCGTCAATATCCAGCGACTGCAATGATACAGTGGTGGCAAACTTGGCCGCTGTATCAGCTAGTACTACAAGTGACAAGCAGAAGAAGCCAAAGTTGATATTTGCCAGAAGCAGTAAGATGGTTAGGTCACCTTTAAAACGAAGCGTTAGCTTGAGCGACAGTCCATGCACACCCGCTGGACTGCAAGCAAATAATAATAAACTGCCTCCAAAATTGCCTCCTGTACCATCTGCAACGAGAAGCGCACTCCAAAACGTTGCCGAGCGACCAGATCTAAGTATTGCGAAAACGAAGAACGTCAGTGGATCACCCTTAAATGTCACTACAAAGGCAGCTATAGCAAAACAACCAGCGACCAACCAAGTGATACTAGTACTCAGGATGTCTGCAACAATGGCATAAACACCTTATTAGTGGTCAGCTGTAAAATTGAACAGCTGCAAAAAATGATGTCAAGCACGCGTACTATAAACCAAACGTTTATTAACCTAGTTAATGAAATTGAAATTTGCACAAATTGCTGCTCACTGCTGTCCAAAGCGTCAGGCCACAGGTGAACAAAGTGTGTCAGACTTCACCGTCCGTGAAAGCAAGCGTCGATGAAACATTCAAAAGACGCCGAAGTGGAAATGATGAAGACATGAGAGTTCAACAGCCTTCGCCGAAAAAAAGCAAAACGGTTAGAAGGATGTTGAAAGAACCTAAGTCAAGATCAGAGCAGAGCATGATCCAACCGAAAGAACAGCAGATCGAGCCCATGAACCAAAACATGCTCCCTGTGGTGGCATCCGAAATGGAATGGCAACCCGTGAGAAGACGTAAAAGGAGGAGAAAAAAACGTGTTCTGTCCTAAGCCTACGCGAAACGAACTACGCAAACGAACACAATCAAAAGGAGCACGCAGAGCTAGCACTCAGAGACTCGGCGTGTGTTAGGTCGGTGTGTCAAGAAACTTTTATAGAGTGTCGCGACTTAGACGAGATAATAACGAGAGAAGATATTTGCATTGCAATCCAGACCCAATTTCCTACAATTGGGCCTATCCAAACTAATGCAATCAAATCGTTGAGGCCATTGCGAGACGGTACTCAGACGGCAATAATCAGTCTCCCTGAACGATCTGCGCATGCGCCCGTTGCGTCTGGACACATCCGAATTGGATTGGTAAGATGCAGACTGCGCGAGCGAATCACTCCAACACGCTGTTTCAGATGCCTTGATTACGTTTATGTAGCAAGGCACTTTAAAAGTGATGTGGATCGAACGTGGATATGTTTTAGATGTGGAGGAACAGGACATAAATCGAAAGAATGCAAAAAGCCACCAAAATGTGCTTTGCCTGCCGGAAACCACAGGGACTAAGAGGCATTCTACAGGAGGCAGTACATATCCAGCTTACCAAAGAGCGCTGAAGCCGACTTCTGTCCGTAATGGTTAAGTGTATCCAGATAAATATTAACTACTGCGAAGCGGCACAAGACCTACTGACACAGACCGTTACAGACCAGAAAGGGGACGTGGCATTGATCTGCGAACAATATACAACCTCTATTGCCGATGGGAACTGGGTTGAAGACTGGACGAGCAAAGCTGCTATCTGGACCTGCAATGTTCTTCCTTTTGAACGCATGAGGGTTTTGTCTATTCCAAAATCAAAGGTGTCCACTTCTACAGCTGCTACATTCCTCCTATGATGAATCCACCTCACTGGATAAATTTGAAGCGACACTTGACCGACTAATAACAGACGTCAGAGTTACGTCACCCATCGTAATTGCGGGTGATTTTAACGCTTGGGCCGTTGAATGGGGAAGTAAACGTACTAGCCCTACTTGATCTGGTACTGCTCAATCATGGTACCACACAGACATTTAATAAAGGAGACGCAAGTTCAATTAACGATATCAGTTTTGCAAGTGAGACACACTCGAGAGGAGCACAATGGAGAGTGTCTGACTTGTACACGCATAGTGATCATCGTGCTATTATATTTGAAACCCAACCACCACAGCGGTTTGAAAAGCGCCAAGTCAAACGGAAGGCCAAGCAAAATGGGTAGAAAATCAAAGAGTGAGGGACGAGTGAGTGAGAGAGAGGGACACGGAGATGCTCAAATACATGGTTGAATGCATGCCAATACCGGAGAGTGGTGCTAAGAAAGGAGCCATATTTATTGCGGGATATCTTAAAAGCACCTGTGATGCATCTATGCAGCGTAAAAGCAACGGTAATGGATGGTAACTAGTATTCTAGTGGACTGAAAACATTGCCCGTTTGAGAAAAGAGTGCCTTAGAGCGAAAAGCGGAAAGAATTGTGGAAAGCAATTGCTAATAGTAAGGGCAGATCATTCCAGTGTCTTATAGATGAAGTTGAGAATAACCCATGGGGAAGTACGTACAAAATTGTGCTTACTAAACTAAAGGGTGATCAATCAGCTGCACCAACTTGCCCAGATATAATGGCTGAAATTGTGTCTGGCGTTTTTCCACACCACGGTGACTTCTCCTTACCTCGTGAGCTGCAAATTGACGATAATTCAATTTCGGCTGTCAACATCGAAGAGGTCCTAAACGCGTTGCTCAGATTATCCGTTAATAGCACGCCCGGTCTAGACGGCATCCCAAATATCGTCTTAAAAACAGCGATGAAGAAGAAGCCGATGGTATTCGAAAATCTCTACACTGCGTGCCTAAAAGAAGAGATATTTCCTGAGGAATGAAAGCGCCAACGCCTTGTGCTTATACCGAAAGGTGACAAGCGACCAGAAGAACCCCCATCCAACTGCCCACTGTGCATGCTGGACACAACTGAAAAGATCTTTGAGAGAATTATTGGTACTCGACTTGAACAACATACTGAAATCGAGTGGGGTCTTTCTGTCCGGCAGTTTGGTTTCAGAAAGAAGCGCTCTACCGTTGATGCAATTTCTGCAGTATCTGAGATAGCGCATAAAGCTTTGAGTGGTAAAAGATGGCTAGAAGGTGATAAACAATATTGTATGTTGTCACCCTGGATGTTAAAAATGCCTTTAACTCTGCCAACTGGAACCAAATCCTGAGAGCCCTAGACGAACTGCACGTACCTGACTACCTGTTACGCATAATAGCCAGTTACTTCATGAGAAGAACTCTGGTCTATGATACCAAAGCAGGTCCTAAGAAGTACAATATAACAGGAGGAGTACCCCAAGATCGGTCCTTGGACCACTGTTATGGAACATCATGTACGATGGTGTTCTCAGAGTGCGAGTTCCAGAACAAACAACGATTATCGGCTAGGCAGATAACAACGATTATCGGCTAGGCAGATGACATTGCCATAGTTGTTGTAACCAAGAACCTCACGGACATTACGAGCAACTGTAACCAGACCATAACCAGCTTTAGAGCATGCCTGAAAACCACAGGACTAGAGTTGACCGATCACAAAACGGAAGTCGTATTAATGAGTAGCAGAAAAGTGGTGGAAAGTATCGATATCCAATTTGGTGGACAGATCATAAAATACGGCCAGCACCTGAAGTATCTTGGAGTCGTTCTAGACCACAGACTCAACTTTAAAGACCACCTGATGTACGCTGGGGGCCAAACGAGTAAGGGCTGCTTTTGCAAGGCTTATGCTTATGCTTCTCGGTAGCGTTAGCACATCAATATTGTTACGAGTACAGAAAAATCTAGACGATTACGGTCACTTCCAGGAAAATAAAATCAACAAAACACAACAAACAAATTAATGAAATGAATATTGTTGTTGTTGTTTTCTTCTTAGAATTAGGGTCTACATAAAACAAATGATTTTATGAATCAAATCAACGTAACGTAAAATAATCGAATATTCTAATATTTTCTCAAGGTTTCTAAAATATGACCGCGAAATTTCTAGAGATTAAGCAGAATGTATATAAGGAAATTACCTCTTGTAGTTTTTAATTAGTTTTATTTTAAGCCTGCAATAGTGAAGTTAAAATTATAAAAGTGATATTTAAAATTAGTTTTTGTGAATAAAGTTTTAAGTGTTATTCAGAAGAAATATTTTGTGTATTATTTTGAACGTTGTGTTACTGTAAATTTCTACAATCAACCGTTGGAGTTTCTGAAGCTGTTGAAAGAATATTCTAGTTAGGAATATTGTTTGCTGTATTGTTTTCCTATTGTTGTGGAACAATTAAATTGTTGAATACTTAATAAAACCTGGTGTTTGTGCTTACTAATCAGTGATCGAACTCTGAAGAGATTTGGGAATTGCGTTTATCGAATTGTGAGTTAGGCCAATTCAAAGGAAGGTTAGAAAAACGTAACAATATTGATGGCACGCATATTGGCACGCATATGGGCCTCAGCGGTGGAAATGTCATCTTATGTTAGACCTATCAAAACGGCCTATAGACTGACATCGTTGCGCATATGCTGTGCCTTTCGCACGGTGTCTGAAGAGGCTGTAAATTTTATTGCGAGTAGGATGCCGATCGATATCGCAGCAAAAGAGGTATTGGCTCTGCGTATAGCAACACGCGAAGACTTCAACATGGACAGTCATATAGAAAGGCAAGCGAAATGGGAAGCTTCCACCAACGGACGATGGACCTTTGTGATGATCCCTGTCATAAAAGCATGGACAACAAGAAAACACGGTGATGTCAACCATCATTTGACGAAGATGATCTCAGGCCATGGATGTTCCGTGAGTACTTATACAAGTATAAGCACGTAACAGATCCAAACTGTTTCTACTGTGAGGGTAAGGCCGAGAACGCAGAGCACGTCCTAATAGAATGAGGAAGGTTTGCAAACGCACGAAGATTTATTGAGCAGCATATGGGAGAGTCATCACTCCGCATAGCCTCATGCAATTTATGCTGAGCTTAAAAGACAACTGCGACATAGCGAATGATATCATCACAAGTATGATGAAACGACTGAGACAAGACGAACGAAGAGCAGCCATGCTCAACACTACGCAGCAAGACCACGACAACTCAACATTATAGTCGAACGAGTACTATACTCAACCACTGCCCTGCAAAGGAATACCTTAATTGGTGGTACCGCAAGAGCAAGGGAGACAGGACCACAAGAACAAGGGAGATATTTTCACCCGGTAAAAATCCGCGTGTAACACTGGGAATGTCGGGTTCCTGGTCTTTTTGAAACTTTTCATCTTCCTACGTAAAACAAAAAAAAACACACACACACGGACGGAATTCCAATCGCATAAACTATAACTGTATAGCTCTCGAATCTCAATAGTTAATAATACGTTTTTGTGTTAGGAAAATTATTTAAACAAACTCAGTTTATTTTGATATCGTGTAAAATTTATTATTTTTCCTAATTTAAATAACGATGTCACGCAATTTGTGATTATCTTGACAATTCAATTTTATACCGTAATAAAACTTATAAAGTAGCTTAAGTATAATTTGTTAAAGTTAATTTTAATTTCGATTTTTAAAACTGTTTTATTTGTTCTTTTCAAGGTTTTCTTAATGCTATTCTCATATTCAAGAGCATTCTATAAAAACCCAACAGTGTTGACTGGTCTGCATTACAATTACAGTAAACTTCTATCATCTTCTATTAATAGTGTGATCATAAAATATTGTTACGATTCAGAAAAATCTAGACGATTACGGTCACTTCCAGGAAAATAAAATCAACAAACAAGTTAATGAAATGAATATTGTTTTTGTTGTCTCTTCTTAGAAATAGGGTCAACATAAACGATTTTATGAATCAAATCAACATAACGTAAAATAATCGAATATTCTAATATTTTCTCAAGGTTTCTGGAAAGTGATGTCGAATTATCTAGAAGTATTGCAGAAGGTATATAAGAAAATTACCTATTGTAGTTTTGAATTAGTTTTATTTTAGACCTGCGACAGTAAAGTGAAATTTAATGTAAAATTAGTTTATTTTAAACCTGCGATAGTGAAGTTGAAATTATAAAAGTGATCTTTAAATTAGTTTTTGTGTAATGTAATAAGTGTAATAAAGTTATAAGTGTTTTGAGTAGAAATATTTTGTGTATTATTTTGAACGTGGTGTACTGGAAATTTCTACAATAAACCGTTGGAGTTTCTGAAGCTGTTGAAAGAATATTCTAGTTAGGAATATTGTTTGCTGTATTGTTTTCCTGTTGTTGTGAAACAATTAAGGTGTTGACTACTTAATAAAACCTGGTGTGTTTGCTTATTAATCAGTGATCGAACTCAGAAAGAGATTGGGAATTGCGTTTATCGAATTGTGAGTTAGGCCAATTCGAAGTAAGGTTGGAAAAACGTAACATTGGTGACATCGGCGGATTAGTTGGCTGTTATAAATGGTTTTATTAAGTGATTTGAAGGTTCTTGAGTTAAAGAAAGAACTAGAACAACGTGGATTGTCAACAACCGGAAACAAAACTGAATTGACGATACGGCTTCGAGAAGCTATGGAAGCTAGTGGAGTAGTTGTGGAAAGTTACCAGTTTGGAGTGATTAGTACAAATGCTGATTCAATAGCAGCTAATGAGGAGAAAAGTTCTGTTGCGGAAACAACAACCTCATTGCCACCTGCAAATTGTGATTTTACGCAGTTAATGGCTATGATGCAGCAAATGAATTTGAATATAAGCCAGACAAAACAAGAGATTAGTTGTAACATCAATCAACAAATGGCTGCTACTAAGGAAGAAATCAGTAGCAACATCAATCAACAGCTGGAAATAGTCAACAATAACATGGCTGTTAGTAAGGAAGAGATTACTGCAACACTTTCTGCAAATAAAGATGAGATGAACCAGCAAATAAATGAGTTGAATATTAGCATAAATCAACACTTGGACGAGAAGCTTCTACAAATGTCAACGGCATTCGATGTTAAAGTCGAGAAAATTCAAACAGAAATGCTGGAATTTGAGCGTGATTTAAATAAGGTCGTAACTAAAGTTGACGATTTTGAGAAAAGGTTACAGGATGTTGAAACGGCTAAAGTTACTTCACAGGTGGTACAACAGATAGCAAATATTAAATTGAAACCACCATCATACGATGGGACAACATCGTTCGGAATCTTTAAATTCCAGTTTGAAACGGCGGCAGATCAGAATGTTTGGAACGCCGAAAATCGTCTTGCTGCATTGATAGTTGCTCTAAAGGGGGAAGCAGCTGAAGCATTACAGGCGGTGCCGGAAAACGACCGAAAAAGCTATGCTGAGGTAATGAATGCATTGGAACGAAAATATGGCAGCGACCATAAAAAGGAGTTATACAGAATTGAGCTAAAAGGTCGCTTGCAACGAAATGGTGAATCTCTACAGGATTATTCCTCGGCTGTAGAGCGGCTTGTTCATTTAGCACACTCAAATACACCACCATATTTCATGGAGAAAATGAAGATCGAGGCCTTCATTGATGGTATCCGAGATCCAGAAACCAGGATCAAAGTAATGACTACACCTAAGGCGACTTTCCATGAAACTGTCGCATACGCAATGCAATATGAGATGGTACAGAGGATGTGTATGCCATCTGGTGGATGCAGAAAAAGGAATGTAGAGGGGAACATCAAAGGGGAAGTTTTGGCACACAGAGATAGAAGCGACATCAAATGCTGGGTATGTGACGAAGAGGGTCACATGGCACGGGAGTGCAAGAAAAACGGGGAAGCAGACAGATTGTCGTCTTCTGTGAAGAACAGAGGAGCCGAAGAAATGGAGCACTTAGGGTTCAGGAACAGCAGTAGCAAACTCCTGTGCTGGATATGTAGGAAATCGGGCCATATCTCACAGGACTGCTGGAACAGGAAGCGTGATAGATCTTCGTCTCCTATTCAACGGAAGCCTGTTGGAGGTGCAACTGTAAAGCCAAAAAGTGAGGAGAATGCAGCCTACATCCCAATTTCAAGAATTGCGGTAAATGGTGAAAGCTTGGGTATCAACGGACAGAAGGCAAAGGTTGCTTCATGACACTGGATACAGGTTCAGCTCGAACATTCGTTCGCAAAGGTTTAATTGACGGTGTTTTGGAACCATCAGATGGATTGAAACTCCAAACAGTAACTGGAGAATGCGCTGAAATAGAAGGTAAAAGAATCGCTGAAATAAAATTGGGAAATAACTGCTATCAACAAGAGGTGCTAGTGGCAGACATTATGGATGAAGTCATT
The DNA here is from genome assembly GCA_963693315.1 of Diogma glabrata. Lineage (NCBI taxonomy): Eukaryota > Metazoa > Arthropoda > Insecta > Diptera > Cylindrotomidae > Diogma > Diogma glabrata. The sequence goes on from OY856188.1 coordinate 194,273,558, forward strand.
TTGGGGATGGACTTCATGAAGGCGAATGAATTAGTCTTCGATTTTGGATGTGGGATCCTAAAGGTTAATAATGTTCAGATGCCACTACTTGTGAATAAGGCAGAGTCAACAGATATTGGCAGCGATGAGAAACTATGCAGTGCAGATGAAAATCCAGAACCATCATCCAAACAGATGAGGGAGAGAAACGTCAACCGACGCAGACGATTAAACAAACGCCGAACGTTAAAAAGGAAACAAGTCCAAGCCCATAACGAAGTGAGCAATGTAACTGAAGTGGTTCAAATAGCTTCAAACGGTGACGAATCGCAGCTGAAAATGAGAATGGTTCAGGGACATGGCAGTGTGAAACTCCCAAAGGGAAGTGATAAGAAGCACTTTAGAAATAATGAGAATCCCTACTCATCACGGTGGGCTGACATAAAACAAGGTAATGGCCCAGTACTTAGAAAGGAACCGGAAGTAATTCTAAACAGCCTGGGAAATAGAAAAAAAAAAAAAATGTTTGGATTAAACAATTGGAGGAGAGATCTAGATCCTGTTCGGGACGAACAGGCTTAAGTGGAGGGTAATGTTACGATTCAGAAAAATCTAGACGATTACGGTCACTTCCAGGAAAATAAAATCAACAAACAAGTTAATGAAATGAATATTGTTTTTGTTGTCTCTTCTTAGAAATAGGGTCAACATAAACGATTTTATGAATCAAATCAACATAACGTAAAATAATCGAATATTCTAATATTTTCTGGAAAGTGATGTCGAATTATCTAGAAGTATTGCAGAAGGTATATAAGAAAATTACCTATTGTAGTTTTGAATTAGTTTTATTTTAGACCTGCGACAGTAAAGTGAAATTTAATGTAAAATTAGTTTATTTTAAACCTGCGATAGTGAAGTTGAAATTATAAAAGTGATCTTTAAATTAGTTTTTGTGTAATGTAATAAGTGTAATAAAGTTATAAGTGTTTTGAGTAGAAATATTTTGTGTATTATTTTGAACGTGGTGTACTGGAAATTTCTACAATAAACCGTTGGAGTTTCTGAAGCTGTTGAAAGAATATTCTAGTTAGGAATATTGTTTGCTGTATTGTTTTCCTGTTGTTGTGAAACAATTAAGGTGTTGACTACTTAATAAAACCTGGTGTGTTTGCTTATTAATCAGTGATCGAACTCAGAAAGAGATTGGGAATTGCGTTTATCGAATTGTGAGTTAGGCCAATTCGAAGTAAGGTTGGAAAAACGTAACAATATATTACTTTCACTAAATAAGTTAAGATTTTTCTCTCTTCAATATAAAATCTACATGCAAAATGGTTTTATTCTTCAAGCATCACCATATTTTTGTTTCATATTATTGTGAGCTGTTAGTAGTTTTCCCATTTTTTTTACAGTCTGAACGAATTAGACTTAACAAAAATCCGGTAATGTTACACTTCACTCCTGAATTGAATATTTTGGAGAGCTTGCCGTCTCCTATTTGTTTCCATTGAGATGTGAAAAATTGGAGGATATGTTCTCACCAAGACGCTTGTGTGTCCTGGTATTCATGCACGAGATATGATGTTCTTGATCCCGTGAGAAAAGATCTGGCACTATTTACTTTTCAGTAGTTGGAATTACAATATGCGTCACATCAACATAACATTTAAGACCAAATTACTTATAGCGGAAAATATATATGCGGCATGATGCATTCCATTTTAGTTTAGTATCTGTTGGTGACGATATTTATAAAACAAATTTTTGAAAATGGGTTAGTGCCGAATGCCGATTGATACAATGTTTACAAGTTATAAATTTCAAACAATTAATCCCAGAAATTAATTTAATGAGACGTTGTAAATCCGAGATTAAGGGTGATAATGAAACGAGTAACGATAAAAGTGAAAGTCACAAAATGAGATATGAACGGAAAATGAACTGTTCTTTTTATTGAAAGACCACCGTATTTTACCTACTAACATTTTTTTACAATTTATAATTTTGTGGGAAGTTTTTGTGAAAAATTGATGTTAAATAACATGGAGCAACCAGACTACATTTTGGCAAGTTTACAAAGAATTATTCAATCTAAAAAAATTTCGCCTTGGTTCATCCTATAAAAAATAATTTCATTAATTCTATTTTGTAAATGAAAATAGGCGCTTATACTACAACCATACTTACTGCTGAAATTTATGAAATGATATTATATTGAATGAAATGATATTACTAAATTCTAACTACTTAGACAGACTACATACTAGACGCACTCTATTAATTAGCGAATTTATGTACATATTCTTGAACATAAAAATAAAATTATTTATTATTATTTATCATTGTCGGTTTTTTGTTATTTCATAACAAAACAAAAATATTTAAACAGTTTTGCCGGTCTCTTTAATATATTCGTTTCTCTTCAATATAATATCGCGTGTTGTAATAAAAGAGTTTCCAAAGTTAAATGTTCTCATTGTATTTTTTATGTATTATTGTGATTGTGTTTGATGATTTTAATTTTTTATTGAGACCGAAATCATTGTATAAGCGTATACAGTGGTATGAATAGCATTGACAATTGTATAAATAAGGTATTTTGGGTATGAACACTATCCTTACAAAAGCCATTTCTCGGAATTAAAGTAAAACTATGGCAGTTGGGAGATGAAAGAACGTCAAGATGTCAAGCTATCTCTTATGTTATCAACTTTATCTTATAATCATCAATTATTTTGTTTATCAAAAAATCAACATTGCATACAGAATATAAATCATTTACACAAACAAACACTGCTTTTTAAAAATGAAATCAAACATTCCAATAGCAATTAGAAAAGGTGTGGTTCAATCAATGTGGTGTAGACTAATCCATAGAAAGTTAAAGCAAATTAAAAAAAAAATTAAAGAGAAGTACGAATCGCTCTGGAGATCTTGTCTACGTAATCTGAAACACATAAACCTTTAAAGATGAAAGAAGTCAAGTCCGATTGACCGTTTGGCTTTGGTGGTTATTGTTTGTAATCAACGCAAACTTGTTCAAGAGCGAATTCTTGAAAATAAGAAGTAGCCTTGTTTGCTAATTGGAACTATCTTTAGTAATCTGGTTGAACCAGTTTTGTTTATTTTCATTTATAAAATTCTTTATTTGCCTTTCGATATGCTTGTAAATGAAGTTGGGTATGACGGGATAGCTTAAAATGTTGCGTGAATTGAATAAGGATGATGTTGATATACACCAGTTTATCTTTGAATAAATCCAGTTGTTTGTTTGGTCATAGGAACAACATAAGCTTATTTGATGGTTAGTTTCAGTAGCAGTAAGCAATATACGTAAGGAATTGTATTGCCGGCTAAAGTTGTATTTACTAGTGTGATGAACCTGGTGATGTTTATTTGGCTGAGCTCGCTTCCCTAGTCATCAAAAACTAACTCCTAACAGATCGGGAGGAATTCATAGCCATTGAGTTTTAGGAGTAGGTTTTAATGCTAAACATGTTTCTTTGCTGCAAAAAAAAGGTAAACTAGCAGACCTGTTTTCACTTCCTAGTGTGTTTATAATCCATTTAGAAACTGTTTACTAATGCACAAATTAGAGAAATCATTTCGCTTAGATATAATTTCAATCCGATAACAAGTGATACCCTTTAAACAGGGCAACAAGTTCTTGAAAAATGTAAGCCTGTAGAAAGCAGGTGGATGATAAACTCACGTTTTAAGCTGATTCACATATAAGTTATACTCCAAAATCAAATTTAAAAACAATTTATTAATGGTTAAAAAATCAAAGTATTCGGTCGTCTTCTTAATACAAAATCGGATACCGTTACATAAAAAGTCGATTATTTTCATTTTAGCAAAAACATAAATTTAATTAAAAATTTGGCAACCAAAATACAGAACATATTTTTTATCATCATGTTTGAAGGTTTATGATCGAACTGGCGACAATATAGTCTACAATTATTGATTAAATTTTATTTGCTCATCATAGATAAAACTTTTGAGTTCGTCATAATTATAATTTTTCCAGTTGACACTCAAAAACTATTTTTTGTAATTGGTAGCTCAAGTATTATATGTAATTCACTCTACAATCTACATACTACTTCAATGACCAAATTTAAAAAATAAACCGTAGTAAATAAAAAATTTTTTTAGCGATTTAAATTTAAATCAAGGCAGAACTAAAAATACTTAAATTCCAGAAATATGAATATTATTAATCGTTATAGAAAAGAAAAATTAATTTATGTATGTGAATAAGGAAAACTCACGAAAATCACAAACAAAAACTTTGATAAAATTTCAATACGTCAAGAAAAAAATGAAACATTTCTCATAAAATTATCTACACGAAATATCAACATACCAATTTTCTGATCACCCTTATTTGGTTCAAAATCCAGTTCCATATCTACGTCAAATGCAAAACGCTTTGCCGAATATGTATCCATATTTTAATAGAATAATTTTTTTATTCAGTTAAATTTGATTAACCTAAAGCGGAAGAGGGAGTTGCAGCAGGTATACACTTAAACACTTATTTATAATTAAAATTAATTATTTCAAAAAACCATATAATAACACTTTTAACTATTGATTATGTTGACTCAACTTTTTTTTTTAATAAAATAAACAAAACAAATTAAACACAACCGCCGACGTGTTAGATGTTTTTGAGATTTGTTGGATTTCTGTTTTTTTTAATAATCGTAGTTTGCGTTCTCTTCAATATGTTTTTGATATAAAACAAAAACTATACTAAATATTTTTATTATTTTATACTCTCTGTTACTATAATTTTATAAGGAGAGAACCCCACACTCCTAACAATGTAATAATAATAATAGAAATAATGGAATGAAAAACTAATTCAACTATCACACGAATTGCGATAGATATAATGATAACGGATATGCTTAAACTACAAACTATTCTGGTATGTAATCGTTAACTTTTTGCGTGTTCTATGAACTGTTATTTTATTTTTACTTTTATTTCGATTATTTATTTGGAATACTTTCTGGGGTGAGTTTTGACAGTGAAGTGAAACTTATGAATGTGAAAAATCATTCAAATGGCGTTACATTGTTAGTTATCGCGCATGACGTGTTTGAGAACATGAAATAAAAAACTTTTAATACACTTGTGTGCATAGTGTATATAAATTTAATTCATCGTAAGGGTTGAATTATATGTGATTAGCCTTTAGTTGGTTCACTTTTAACCGTCCGAAACAACAGTATGTTAGCACAATTTCTGATAAAAAATACTACATTCCAGACAATTCAACACCATCATTCGTGAAAGTTGTCCATTCCCTGTAACTGATTTAATCATAAATGTAAGAGGATTCTTTGAAAGTTACTTGCTCCGAACTTAAGCTCTTGGTCTGGGTCGTGTTTTTCCTCGTAGTACCTGTGATATGGACTGCTTTTAAAACTTAATTTGAAATAGAATAATATTAATGCAGTCATTTAGAATCTCAAATAACGCGGTATATGTTAGATGGCTACGAAACCGGAATTAGGACTTCTCACTCACACAGTAAATAAAGTTTACGGTGCTTAATTGTTAGGAAGGTTCAAATTTCAATCTGTTGTGACGAAGAAAAGAGCTGCGAACAACTTTTTGTAATCCTCAAGTTTTTTGTATGCACTTTTGTAATGTTCATACGGTGAACAACAGCTAGCCATTAAACTGAGCATTTCTTTCAGCATGTTTGAAAGTTCTTAATGGTGTCTTAAACGTGCCATCGAAAACATTTTGAGATTTAATAGGTTTTTGGTGGATTTTATAAAAAAAACTACCTTTTGCTGTGTGTGTCATCTCGGAATTTCAGCTAAATTTCGGTGTCGTATGACTATAAGTGAAGTTGGGAGAAAAAAATGTATATACTGTTACGTTTTTCCAACCTTCCTTCGAATTGGCCTAACTCAAAATTCGTTAAATGTAATTCATAAATCTCTTCCGAGTTCGATCACTGATTAGTAAGCACAAACACCAGGTTTTATTAAGTATTTAACTCCTTAATTGTCCCACAACAACAGGAAACAATACAGCAAACAATATTTCTAACTAGAATATTCTTTCAACAGCTTCAGGCACTCCAACGGTTGATTGTAGAAATTTACAGTAACACAACGTTCAAAATAATACACAAAATATTTCTATTCCATAACACTTGAAACTTTATTCACAAAAACTAATTTAAAAATCACTTTTATAATTTTAACTTTACCGTCGGAGGTTTAAAATAAAAGTAATCTATTCTGCAAGAGGTAATTTCCTTATATTCTGCATAGTTCTCGACCATTCGAGGTCACTTTTTAGAAACCTTGAGAAAATATTAGTATATTCGATTATTGCTGAAAAACCTAAGTATTACATTCTCGAGCCAAAAGTGAAATTCTTACCCCCACTTTTTTAGCATTTCTCGACGTTTTAGGACCTACTGATTCTAAAAATATAACAAAAAAAAATATATGTCTGTCTGCCGGCCGGCCGTCCCAACCGACGAAATCTAGAAAACCACTGGAGGGATTTCAAAAATTTTTATTTCTAAAAATAGGTATACTCAATGGTAAGAGCTGAAAAGACGATGTGTTGGATAGTTGTCCCGGAAGTGTGTCAAAAAATCGTCAAGTGTGTCAAAACAAGGAAATTTGAATATTTTTGGCTTAAAAAACGTTCATTTTAAGTGATTACGAGTATAGGAACATTGAATTTGGAGAAATCTTGATGGTCGGGATTGGTATGTGAGACCGAAATCTAAACTATTGCATTATAAGTTTGTCAAAAAAATGTTATCAAGTGTGTCAAAAGAAAGATTTTTATTTATTTTTTTACCAATTTTTGGAAAAAAATAAAAAACTTATTTGTATGACATGAAATATATTTGTATGACATAAAATTTTATTATTATTATAGAGAATTATGGTATTATAAGTTTGTCAAAAAAATATTGTCAAGTGTGTCAAAAGAAAGATTTTTATTTATTTTTTTTTTCAATTTTTTGGAAAAAAATAAAATTAATAATTTGTATGACATGAAATTTTATTATTATTATAGTGAATTATGGCATTATAAGTTTGTCAAAAAAATAATGTCAAGTGTGTCAAAAAATGATTTCATTTAATTTTTTAGCCAATTTTTTGGAAAAAAAAATTTAGCTGTTTTTATGACGTAAATGTAATTGAACATGAAATTGGACATGGAAATTTTTGAATTTGTTGTAGTTTTTGAAACAGTTTTGGAATTTTGAAAAAAGTTTGTATTTTTGATTTTGTAATAATTTTTGCAATATTTTTAGAATTTTTCAAAAGTTTCAATTTTTGATTTTGTTATAATTTTTGCAATATTTTTAGAATTTTGGAAAAAATTTGAATTTTTAAGAATTTTTGGAATGTTATTGGAATTTAGAAAAAGTTTGAATATTTGATTTTATTCTAATTTTTGGAATATTTTGAAAAAAGTTTCAATTTTTGATTTTGTTATAATTTTTGCTATATTTCTAGAATTTTTGAAAAATAATTTAATCTTTGATTTTGTAATAATTTTTGGAATGTTTTTAGAATTTTGAAAAAAGTTTGATTTTATTTAATTTTTACAATATTTTTGGAATTTTGAAAGAAATATGAATTTTTGATTTTGTAATATTTTCTCGAAACGCTAAATGGAGAGGTTTTTGAGTAGTTTGTTGAGTGTATCATCTTTTCACTAAATTATGTTAATTTATGATCTGTTATAATTTTCCGGCAACGTATTGATGTTTCGTGTTCGTTTTGTAATAAATTTCTAAACAGAGATAAAAAATACTTGTTCTTTAACAAAGAGTTATGTTTGATATACATCGCTGCCCAAAACTGAAAACCATGTCCTCCTAAAAGTTTTTTGCCGAAAACTATATCAAAATCCTTAACCCAGACCGAAGTCTTGATATCTCAGAGCTGTGAGATTTCAGCCCCTCCATATTTTTACGTTATGTTGATTTGATTCATAAAATCATTCATTTTATGTCCACCCTGATTCTAAGAATACAACAACAACAACACTATTCGTTTCATTAATTTGTTGTTGTGTTTTGTTATTTTGCTATGACCGTAACAATGCCCTCAACTTAAGCTTGTTCGTGCCGAACAGGATCTAGCTCTCTCCTCCAATTGTGGAGCCCAATTATTTTTTTTCTATTTCTCAGACTGTTTACTGTATTACTGCCGGTCTTTTTGTAAGGTCTTGACATTGGCGTAACTAAGAAATTGTTCCAGGGTGGGCCTGGCCCCGTAATATTGCTGAGTAAAATAATAAAACTTTTCCGTATTTATTTCTTTTTTTAATACATAACAGGTTTTGCTATTTGAGGTTAGTTTTCAATTTCACAATGTGTTATTTAAGTTATTTAGACAAATAACTTAAGGTAAATGGTAAATAGGCTAAATAATAAATCTTTATCTTTAAATTTGCCTTATTTCTTAACATATTTCGTGCCACCCGGTGTCAAAAGAAAGGAAAAATAAAATCACGTATTGGTTTTTTAGTTATTCAAACGATTACCAAAGTTTCAAGAATACGGAAATGGCCATGTTCATATGCTTTTATTTTATCGGCGTCTTGGTTGTTTAAAGTAACTGTGAGTTCGACAAAACTTACGCAGAATTTGTAAAAAACCATATACAGAGTATGGCAGAAATAATTGTAGCAAAATTTGTTGCAAAATTTGTGGAAACTGATTCTATGAAAAACGAGAGAGGCAAAATCGTAGTAATCGTTCGGCAACATATTGCTGCTGTAAGTGCTAGTTAGGAAATGCAATCCGGTAGCGTTTTTGAATCCCACGACAACAGGATTCATAAATTTCAAATCACAGGCACCGGGATCCCGGGATTTAAAATTTGTATAGAAAACCTCAGGGGGTCCGGGCCCTCTGGGCCCCTACCTAGTTACGCCAATGGGTCTTGACCATATTTTTTTCTATGTCGGCCCACCTAGTTGAGTTTCGATTCTCGCTACTTTGGACATTCTTTTTTTCTTTGTCCCTTGAGGGTTTCATTCCCGCGTATCCCCGAGCCATTCCTATTTTCTGTGTTTTCAGTTGCAATTCGTCCCTGTTTGAAGCTTTTTGAACCACTTTATTTACGTTGCCCACTACGTTATGCACCTGAACTTGTTTCCTTTTTAAATTTCGGCGTTTGTTTAAGCGTCTGCGTCAGTTGACGTTTCTCTCCCTCATCTGTTTGGATGGTGCTGGATTTTCCTGTGCATAGTTTTTCATCGCTGACAATATCTATGGACTCTGCCTCATTCACAAGTAGCGGCATCTCAACATTATTAACCTTTAGGATTCCACGTCCAAAATCGAAGATTAATCCGTTCGCCTTCATGAAGTCCATCCCCAAAATGACTCCATCCATAATGTCTGCCTTTAGCATCTCTTGTTGATAGCAGTTGTTCCCTAATTTTATTTCAGCGATTCTTTTCCCTGCTATATCAGCGCATTCTCCAGCTACTTTGTGTAATTTTAATCCATCTGATTGTTCCAAAACGCCGCCAATCAAACCTTTGTGAACGAATGTTCGAGCTGAACCTGTATCCAGTGTCCAACCTTTACCTTCAAGTTGTCCGTTGATACCTCCAACTTTCACAATTTACTGCTATTCTTGCAATTGGAATGTAGGCAACATTCTCCATTCTTGGCTTTACAGTTGCACCTTCAACGGACTTCCGTTGAATACGAGACGAAGATCTATCACGTTTCCTGTTCCTACAGTCCTGTGAGATATGGCCCGATTTCCTGCATATCCAGCACAGGAGTTTCTTACAGCTGTTCCTGAACCCTACGTGCTCCTTCTCTTCGGCTCCTCTACTCTTCACAGAAGACGACGATCTCTCTGCTTCCCCATTTTTCTTGCACTCTCGTGCTATGTGACCCTCTTCATCACATACCCAGCATCTGATGTTGCTTCCACCTCTGTGTGCCAATACTTCTCCTTTGATGTTCCCCTCTACATTCCCTTTTCTGCATCCAACAGATGGCAAACAGATCCTCTGTACTATCTCATATTGCATTGCGTATGCAACTGTTTCATGGAAAGTCGCCTCAGGTGTAGTCATTACTTTTATCCTGGTTTCTGGATCTTGGATACCATCTGTAAAAGCCTCGATCTTCATTTTCTCCATAAAATTCGAGTGTACCAAATGAACAAGGCGTTCCACTGCCGAGGAATAGTCCTGTAAGCTTTCTCCACTCCGCTGCAAGCGATCTTTTAATTCGACTCCTCCTCCTCCATAACTCCTTTTTATGGTCGCTGCCATATTTACGTTCCAGCGCATTCATCGCCTCTGCATAACGTTTCCGGTCATTTTCCGGCACCGCCTGTAATGCTTCAGCTGCTTCCCCCTTAAGAGCAACTATTGTCGAAATCTTTTTGTCCAGAGTGAAAAAGTGATTTTTTGTTCATAAAAAGAACATGCAAAAATATGATCCAGTTTTGTAGTTGTATTTGTGAACTGTCATTGAATATTTTTGTAATTAATTGTATTTAATTAATTAGTTTATTATTAATTTTTAATTTAGAACACGATTTAAACAATATTTTATTTAAAAAGTATTTCACTATTAAAAAAAATAATAAGTAAATGGCGTTTTGTTTGTTTACTAATTTTGACAGATTTTTTAAATGTATTTGTATTCTTTATTGTATTTTATGCTTGCTCTAGCTAAAAATCTAGATTCAAACAAAAGTTTTTAGGGAAAAAAAAATCACTTTTTTTGGTTAAATAGAACACGTAATGTCAAAAAAAATTGATCTCAGATCAAAAAGGGGCGTGTTAGACCAATTTTTTTGGCAAAAAGAATTCGACATATGAATGCAGCTAGACGATTTTCAGCGTTCCAAACGTTTTGATCTGCTGCGGTCTCGAACTGGAACTGGATCTTGAAGATGCCGAACGATGTTGTTCCTTCGTATTATTGTTGTTTTTTACTTGATATTTGCTACTTGGGAAGTAACTTTAGTCGTCTCAACATCCTGCAACCGTTTTTCGAAATCATCAACTTTGTAAAGTACCTTTTTGTTTTCGTCAAGCATTTTTTGCTCTAATTCTTGGTTGTATCTTATCGACTTTTCCATCGAATGCCGTTGACATTTGTAGAAGTTTCTCGTCCATAATTTGTTTGACTTCATCGCGACTTATAGCAATGTTTGTGTTTATTGCTTCTAACTGTTGATTGATGTTGAGACTTATCTCTTCCTTGGTAGCAGTCAAGCTTTGATTCATATTAAAATTTACTGCATTTACTTGCTGATTCATTTCTTCTTTATGGGCAACCATATTTGCATTGATTTGGTTGATAGCTGCCATCATGAAATACAAATTTGATAGCTGCCATTGACTGAAATAGAAATTTGCCGGTGCTACTTGAGTTGTTGTTTCCGCAACAGAACTGTTCTCCTCAGCTACTAATGAATCACTGTTTATAATGCTAATGCTCACTACAAACTGGTAACTTTCCACGTCTATTCAATTGGCTTCCATACCTTCTCGAAACCGTAGCATTAATTCACTTTTGTTTCTACTTGTTGACAATCCTTGTTGTTCTAGTTAATTCTTCAACTCAGAAACTTTCAATTCAATTAAGAAAACCATTATAAACAGTTAACTAGTCCCGCCGCTGTCACCAATATTACGTTTTTCCAACCTTACTTCGAATTGGCCTAATTCACAATTCGATAAAAATAATTCCCAAATCTTTTCCGAGTTCGATCACTGATTAGTAAGCACAAACACCAGGTTTTATTAAGTATTTAACTCCTTAATTGTTCCACAACAACAGGAAACAATACAGAAAACAATATTCCTAACTAGAATATTCTTTCAACAGCTTCAGACACTCCAATGGTTGATTGTAGAAATTTTCAGTAACACAACGGTCAAAATAATACACAAAATATTTCTATTCAATAACACTTAAAACTTTATTCACAAAAACTAATTTAAAAATCACTTTTATAATTCTATCTTTACCGTCGCAGGTTTAAAATAAAACTAGTCTATTCTACAAAAGGCAATTTCCTTATTACAATTTTGCATAGTTCTCGACCGACTATAGTTCTTGACCGATTCGAGGTCACTTTTTAGAAACCTTGAGAAAGATATGAAGGGGCTGGAATCTCACAGCTCTGAGATATCAAGACTTCGGTCTGGGTTAAGGATTTTGATATAGTTTTCCTTAAAAAACTTTTATGAGGACATTATCTCTTTTTAGAACTTTTTTACAAAACAAACACGAAATATTAATAAATTGCCGGAAAATTATAACAGATCATAAATTAATATAACTTAGTGAAAAGATGATACACCCAGCAAACTACTCAAAAACGTCTCCATTTAGCGTTTCAAGAAAATATTACAAAATTAAAAATCCATATATCTTTCAAAATTCCAAAAATATTCTAAACATTAAATAAAATCAAAAATTTAAGCTTTTTTTTAAAGTTCTAAAAACATTCCAAAAATTATTACAAAATCAAAGATTGAAACCTTTTTCAAAATTCTAAAAATATTGCAAAAATTATAACAAAATCAAAAATACAAAATTTTTTCAAAATTCCAAAAATTATAATAAAATCAAAAATTTTAATTTTTCAAAATTCTAAAAATATTCCAAAATTTATAATCAAACATTTAAACTTTTTTAAAATTCTAAAAATATTCCGAAAATTCTTACAAAATCAAAAATTGAAACTTTTTTCAAAATTCTAAAATTATTGCAAAATTTCTTAATTCACAAAATCAAAAAATATGAAGGGGCTGAAATCTTACAGCTCTGAGATATCAAGACTTCGGTTTTGGTTAAGGATTTTGATATAGTTTTCGGCATAAAACTTTTATGAGGACATTGTGTTGGCGATTTTAGATACAAGCAGTGAAAACAACTTTTTATGAGAGATACTTTTTATTAGTACAATAAGAAAAATGTGTTTTTTATTTCTGTCAAAAACAAAACTACAGTACAGAGAAATATATATACGATAACAGTTGCGTGCAAGTGTTTGGTTCCAACACTCCTCCTCAATTGCACGCCTTATTGAAGTCCACATCTTTTGCGTAGATACTTGATGCGTACTCCTGACAGTGGCTTAGTCAGAAAATCCGCCAACATGTCCTGAGTTGGACAGTATTTGCAACATACAAGTCCTTTGTCGATGTAATCCTTTATAAAATGATACTTAGTATCAATATGTTTTGATCGATTTGACAACTTTCCAGTTTCAATCATTTTAAGGCAGCTTTGGTTGTCCTCCCATATGCATATTGGTTGATTTATAGTAATTTGAAAATCAGACAAAAGTTTATGAATCCAAGACGCCTCTTGACACGCTTCAGACATAGCTATAAATTCTGCTTCCGTTGATGACAATGCCACACAAGTTTGTTTGCGACAAGCCCAACTTATGATTCCACCATAAAGTATAAACAAATATCCGCTATTAGACTTGCGATCTATTTTGTCTCCTCCCCAATCTGCATCTACATACCCAAAAACAACTTCACCTTTCCTTTCAATTTGACTCATATACAATTTTAAATCTACAGTTCCCTTTAAGTATTTAATAACTCTCTTTAATTCATTCCAGTCCGTTTTTGTGGGCTGGCTTACTTTTCTAGCCAAAATAGAAACAGCAGCCGATATATCTGGACGGCTGTTAGTTGAAATATATAGTAGTTGACCAATTATCCTTTGATATAGATGATTTTCTAATATAAGTTCAGATTCTTCTTGAGATTTACCATACCCAGGATCTAAAGGATATGCTGATATTTTGCTATCTTGTAATTTAGCTTCTTTGATGACTTTATTGGTATATGCACTTTGACATATTCGAAAATTTCCGTATTCATCTTTATCCACTTCCAATCCAAGATAATAATTAATATTGCCCAAGCTTTTTATTTCAAAATGACCTTTAAATAAAACTTCAACTTCGTCAATATAGTTCTTGTCTTTACTTGCAATGACTATGTCATCTACATAAATGAGAATATATGTCCAAATGCCATTAATACATTTAGCTTTAGCTTTACACATCAGCTTTACTTTGAATGTACCCTGCAGATATTAGTATGGAATGAATGACCTGATTCCATGTCCTTGCTGCTTGCTTAAGACCATATAAACTCTTATTTAATTTGCAAACAATTTGATCATCTTCAATTTCGAAACCAGGTGGCTGTTTCATGTAAATTTGTTCTTTCAATTCACCATTAAGAAACGCTGTTGTTGCATCAAAATGTTGTACGATTAAATTTTCCATTCCAGCTATTGAAAGTAAAATTCTTAGAGTTGAATGTCTAACAACAGGAGAAAATATTTCATCGTAGTACTGGCCGTATACTTGTGAGAAACCTTGTGCAAGCAATCGAGCTTTAAAACTTTGCACTTCATTATTCGCATCAAATTTAACTTTGAAAACCCATTTGCACCCTACAATTTTCCTATCTTTTGGTAACTTTACTAAATTCCACGTTTTATTTTGCTCTAATGACTCAATCTCCTCCTTCATTGCTCGAATCCAGTGTTCCTTTTCGTTACTTGCTAATGCTTCCTTAATATTTTTGGGTTCAGAAATATTGTTTCTTACCATATTTACTTGTTCAATTAATCGTTTTGGAGCTACACCTTTGTTTGACCTCTCAGAACGTCTTATATTTGGATATTGATCTGTATCCTCTTCTGGGCTGGAAAACTCATCATTTGAACTTCTGTTATCTGAATTTGGTTCTGTGTTACTTTCAGACTCAACAATTTCTTGTTCATTATTTGAAACGCTATTATTCAAATCAATTCTTATATGTGAATCGAGTTCCTTATGTGCATTATCTTCGATACATATGTCTTTTACATTTGAGATCACGAACTTTACGTCCCTACTTATAACAATTTTCTTTGTATCTTTATTTAACATACGATATGCCTTTGAGTTCTCATCATAACCAACAAATGTCATAAGGTTAGCTTTGTTATCTAATTTTTGCCTCGTTTGTGATGGTGTATACACATAACCCTTTTCACCAAAAATATGAAGATGTTTAGAACATGGACTTTTGTTTTCCCATTGTTCGTACGGTATGCCTTTTATTGACTTTGTTGGCAATCTATTTTGGAGATAATTTGCCGTCATTACCGCTTCACCCCAAAACAAATTTTCCATACCAGCATCCAATAATAAACACCTTGCCATTTCAATCAGAGATCTATTTTTGCGCTCTGCAACACCATTCTGCTGTGGTGTATATGGTGCAGTATACTGATACTCGATTCCTTGACTTTGAAGATAATTCGTCATTGATTTATTTACATATTCACCACCTCTATCTGAGCGAATTATCTTTGGTTTACGAGAAAACTTATTCTTAACTTTTTCAACATAGTATAGCAGTTTTTCATTCACTTCATCTTTTTGTTTTAATAAATAAACAACTGTATACCGACTAAAATCATCTACAAATATAAGCATGCATCTGTTACCACTTGGGGTCATAGTTTGCATAGGCCCGCATACATCAGTGTTTATTAAATCAAGTGGTGCTTTTGAACTAATTTTTTTCTTTTTAGGAAATGGTAACCTTGTCATTTTCCCTTTAATGCACACATCCCATGTTTCTCGAATACCACAGTCAACAATATTAATACTATTAGCACTTTCTTTCGCAAGACTTTTAACAATTTCAATATCTCGGTGTCCAAACACTCTGTGCCAGTAGTGATGACAATTTTCCCTATTATGACTAGTTGCCAATGCACAATATTGCATTTTCTGCCGCAATCTGTATAGTCCACCTGATTCATTGGCTTCTGCAATTATCACACTATTCTGCTTTATTCGACACGTTGACTTTAAAAACTCTATTTGAAAACCTTTGTCAATAATTCGTTTAACTGACAACAGATTGACAGTTATCGATGGAACATATAAAACATTTTCCAATCGAACTTTTGTTTCTTGATTACGTTCATTTAAACATTTTATCACACAAGTACCCATACCATGCGATATTTCTTCTTGGCCATTTGCTGTTGTAATCCTTTGTCTAAAGGTATTATCCATATCAATGAAAGTATTTACGTCATTTGACATATGTCTTGTAGCACCAGAGTCTATTATCCATCCACTGCAATCATAAGAAGAAGTTACAAAACAATAATCAGAATCACTAACCTTATTTGCTTGAGTATTTTCTTGTTTTGCTTTCCAAATTTTATATTTAGAACAATTCGTCTTCATATGTCCCGGCTTATGGCAGAAAAAACACTTTAATTTCCCTCCATGAAATTTGTTGACACTATGTGACGTCTTAAGTGCTGTATCGTTACTTGTGGTAGTAACTGACTCTCCTTTAGTTTGTCGTTTATATTCTTCAATGAGTTTTAACTGAACAAGGTTTACAGTCAAATCTCCTTCCGGGCGAGTTTCTAATGCTGTAACCATTATATCATAACTTGATGGAAGACTGCTTAGTAACATTGCAACTACCCAGCTGTCAGTTAATTTTTCTTTATCACTTATAGCATCAAGTTGTTCAAACAACGTAGTAATAGCATTTATATGCTCTTCCATATTACCACCTTCCCTTAATTTGAGACTGCATATTCGTCTCATAATTTGAACTTTATTGCTTAGGGTCGACTTTTCATGATAACCCTGTAAGTTTAACCACGCATCTTTTGCTGTATTAACCTTCCGGATATGTCGTAGTTGGTTATCTTCAACTGCAAGACCAATTAATGCACGTGCTTTGTCATCTCTCTTTTTCCAATCATCATTTACAGGATCAGGAATATCTTTAGTGATAACATCCCACAAATTCTCTCGAAGGAATAACATTTCCATTCGGTACTTCCACACAAAATAATTTGTGTTACCAAGTTTGGAAACAGAGTATTTTCATAATTCAGCCATAACCTCAAAATTTATTCAATTGAAAAATACTTTATTATATGGCAAAACTTTATCATACGGAAAAACTTTATTATACTCGTATGGCAAAACTTAACACTTTAATTGATGTGACTGGGCCCATAACCTGTTAGAGATTTTAGATACAAGCAGTGAAAACAACTTTTTATGAGAGATACTTTTTATTAGTACAATAAGAAAAATGTGTTTTTTATTTCTGTCAAAAACAAAACTACAGTACAGAGAAATATATATACGATAACAGTTGCGTGCAAGTGTTTGGTTCCAACACATTGTTGTTAGTTATCGGCAGCGAAGTATATCAAACATAAAACTCTTTGTAAAAGTACAAGTATTCTCTCTCTGTTTAGAAATTTATTACAAAACGAACACGAAACATCAATTCGTTGCCGGAAAATTATAACAGATCATATATTAACATAATTTAGTGAAAAGATGATACACTCAGCATACTACTCAAAAACCTCTCCTTCTCCATTTAACGTTTCGAGAAATATTACAAAATCACAAATTCAGATTTCTTTCAGAAATCCAAAAGTATTCCAAAAATTATAATAAAATCAAAAATTTAAACTTTTATAAAATTATGAAAATATTCCAAAAATTCAAATTCAGACCAAAGTAACTTTTTTTTAAATTTTAAAGCTATTGCAAAAACTATAACAAAATAAAAAAAAACAAACTTTTTTTCAAAATTCTGAAAACATTATAATGAAATTATAACAAATCAAAAATACATACTTTTTTCATAATTTCAAAAATCTTCCAAAAATTATAATAAAATCTAAAATTTCCGTGTCCAATTTTCATCACATTTCAATTTTCATGTCATACAAATAATTAATTTTATTTTTTCTTCACAAAAATTGGGTAAAAAAATAAATGAAAATCATTCTTTTGACACACTTGATAATAACTTTTTGACAAACTTATAATGCAATAATATAGTTTTTGGTCTCACATAGACATAGCAATCCCGACTATCAAGATTTCTTTAAATTTTAGGTTACTACTCATTATCACTTAAAATGAACGTTTTTTAAGCAAAAAATATGCAAATTTCCTTGTTTTGACACACTTGACGATTTTTTCGACACACTTTCGGGACAGCTATCGAACACATCGTCCTTCCGGCTCTTTCCAATGAGTATACATATTTTTAGAAATAAAAATTTTTGAAATCCCTCCAGTCGCTTTCTAGTTTTCGTCGGTTGTGAAATCCCTCCAGCCGTTTTCTAGTTTTCGTTGTTTGGCTCTTGAATGTAATACTTAGGTTTTTTCAAAACCGAAGTAATTCAAACTTTTTCCAAAATTCTAAAAATATTGCAAAAATTATAACTTAATCAAAAATACAAACTTTTTTTAAAATTCCAATAATATTTAAAAAATTATAACAAAATCAAAAATACAAATTTTTTTCAAAACTCAAATTTTTTTTAAAATATTACAAAATTAAAAATTGAAACTTTTTCCAAATCAAAAATTCAAAAAACTATTTCCAAAATTCTAAAAATATCGCAAAAATTATAACAAAATCAAAAATACAAACTTTCTTCAAAATTCCAAAAATTATAATAAAATCAAAAATTTAAATTTTTTCAAAACTCTATAAATATTCCGAAAATTCTTACAAAATCAAAAATACAAACTTTTTCAAAATTCCAAAAAAATTTCAAAACTTACAACAAAATCAAAAATTTCCTTCCAATTTCATGTTCGATAATATTTCATGTCAAACAAATAATTAATTTCATTTTTTTCCAAAAAATTGAGTAAAAAAAAGGAAAATCATTCTTATGACACACTTGAGAACATTTTTTTGACACACTTATAATGCAATAATCTAGTTTTTGGTCTCACATACCAATCCCGACCATCAAGATTTCTCCAAATTTAATGTTCCTACTCGCAATTACTTAAAATGAACGTTTTTTAAGCAAAAAAATATGCAAATTTCCTTGTTTTGACACACTTGACGATTTTCTTGACACACTTCCGGTACAATTATCGAACACATCGTCCTTTCGGCTCTTCCTATTGAGCGTCACAACCGACGAAATCTAGAAAACGGCTGGAGGGGTCTCAAAAATTTTTGTTTTTAAAAATAGGTATACTCAATGGTAAGAGCCGAAAGGATGATGTGTTCGATAACCGTCCCGGAAGTGTGTCAAAAAAATAGTCAAGTGTGTCAAAAAGAGGAAATTTGCACATTTTTTGCTTAAAAAGCGTTCATTTTAAGTGATTGCGAGTAGGAATATTAAATTTGGAGAAATCGGGATTGGTATGTGAGACCAAAATCAAGATTATTGCATAATAAGTTTGTCAAAAATGGTTGTCAAGTGTGTCAAAAGGATGATTTTCATTTTTTTTTACACAATTTTTTAGGAAAAAATAAAATTAATTATTTGAATGACATGAAATTTTATTATTATTATTGAGAAATATGGCATTATAAGTTTGTCAAAAAAAATAATGTCAAGTGTGTCAAAAGAATGATTTTCATTTATTTTTTTAGAAAATAATAAAATTAGTTATTTGTATGAAATGAAAATGATATTATTATTATTGAGAATTTTAGTGCATTATAAGTTTGTCAAAAAAATATTGTCAAGTATATCAAAAAAATGTTTTCATTTATTTTTTTAGTCAATTTTTTTGAAAAAAAAATTTAGCTGTTGCATGACGTAAATGTGACATGGAAATTTTTGATTTTGTAATAATTTTTGCAATATTTTTAGAATTTTGAAAAAAAAATAGAATTTTTGAATTTGTGAATTTTATATATAGGGGAAGATCGACACCATTCGTACGGTTTTTACAATTTAATTTTAGGTAGATTTCATATAAAAATCTACCTATTGGTATGTGCTTCATCTCGGAATTTCGGAAAAATTTTGGTGCCAAACGACTATATATGATAAGCGGAGACGGAAAATCAAAATGAAAAAAAAATATATATATATATATATATATATATATATATATATATATATATATATATATATATATATATATATATATATATATATATATATATATATATATATATATATATATATATATATATATATATATATATATATATAACGATATGAGATATAACGGAATTTGGCGGCACTCTCACGGTCGCATTTTTCGACCTACACCAAAATAATTTTTTGTGTGTGTTCCGGCAAATAATGTTTTGGACAAGTTCGTGAACTGGCCATATCCGGGTACCAGTTAAGCGGCTAGAGCCTAAAATGTCGAATAATCTAGGGCGCTATAACTTCCGTTTGAATCATAATATTTTAATAAATTTTATAAATATTGAATATTTGAACATATTTCAGCTGTTTTAAAAATTTGCCAATCTTTTTTGTTCTTGATCTAGCTGAAATGGCCAAGCTCACACTTGAAAACTTTTTTACACAAAGTTTCAATATAAATCTTTCCAAAATTTAAAAAAAAAATAGTTCAGGTCTAAAGGTTGAGGCCCCAGGTCGGTTGAAATGAAAATAAACGCAAAAGGCAATGATTTCATCATGTTTGAGTTTATGTTATTTAAATTCATCTTAACTTTTAAGACAGTTTTTAAACTATAGCCTCACAAAATTTCAGCTTTCTAACCCAAAAGGTTCCATTTTTATAAGCAATATAATGCATCTATTACAGACAAATCTCAAGCCATTTAATACAAAAGGAAAATTATCATATGCTCTTTTGTTTGTATTTTTATTTTTTTTTCACTAAGTAAACTATGTATTTGAAAAAAGATTATATGAGAACAAAAAAATACAACACAAAGATGATTTTAAATTAAAATTGTTTAATAATGTTTGATTATAAATTATGTGTGATGGTATAATTGTAGTTGTCACGTAGTTCTTTTGATCTTTGTTGGACGTTTATTTGATCTTTGGTGGATTTAATATGTTATGACTAATTTTAACCAAATTAAACAAAACTGTTCCGAAATTGCATAAAGTAGTTTCGGTTAATGTATTAAATGTCTTTTGTGAAATTTGTTGGATAATTCCGTTTCTATTTAGTTTTTTGATTTCAACTAATTTGATACATTGATTCTACTTGCATGCATATCTGTCTGATCAAGAAATCTACCTTTTTCTAGCGGATATACCTGCCGCTGGACTTTTTTTATATTTTGTTCTATTTCGTTTAGAGTACTCATTGTTGAAGCAAACAATAGTAAATTTATCTGTGCTTAATATAAAAAATTGTCAGGCCACCATTTTTTGTATTTAATGTGTAAAACTGAATTAAACATGCTTTGAATTTTGTACGGATCTGCCCCACATTTAGGGTAGTTTCATACAGCATGTGGGGTACTTTCAGACGCTATGGGGAACTTTCGTACAAGTGATAAAAAATGCAAATTAATTCAAAAAACTTTTATTTTCTTATCATAAAAGTATACAAAATTAACAAAAAATAAATAACCCCTTCCAGTTAACAAAAATAAATGACCTCTTCTAGTCAAAAAAATGTAAAATGACCTCTTCTAGTCTATAAATACTTAAGGTATAAATTCTTTAGAAAAAAAATAAACTAATAATATAAATATTATTGCACATTAAAATTAGATAAATTTACTGAGAAAGCAAATAGTTTTTAAGTTCTAGCTGTGCAAATTGATGGCAGTTTGGGATCAGGTAGATTAATTTCGATGTCAGCAACATACACAGTATGCACGTTTTCAACTGTTGGAAAAACAAATGTCCACGAACATAATAAACAACAGACTTCTTTTTCAAAAATTTGACTAAAATAAATGAATTATCCTTTATGTTGTCTGGTAGTGGTAGCACAGCAATACTTGTATTCATTTCAAAGTCGTCATTATCAGCTTCATCTTCATCTATGAAGGAAGTTGAACTCCCTTGCAAGCTCATATATGATCCTTCATGTTCTGAATCGTCACTTTCTACGTGTTTCTTGGTTTTCTTTCTTGTACTTAAGTCCTTTAAAGCCCGTTTCATTTATTTCGCTTTAGATTTTCTTTCTTGTTCTAGCTTCTGTAATTCTCTTTCTTTATGCTTTTCTTCAATTCTATTTTTTTTAGGTGTATCAGTATATATACGTGATTTTCTAGGCTGCCTTCCCCTCTTTGTTTTCTTATTTCTTATACCAGTTGGATAGGGACGAATTGCTTCTGGTGTTAAGGGAGTTTTCGTTGGTAGGATTTGTTGAATTTGTGGATTATCTAAGGTTATCGATTTACTGGTATTAGACTCTTGAATATCACAGACAATAGTTGTCATAGGTGGGTTAAATGTTTGGGAGTTAGATGCTTGCGGAACCTGACAGAAATCCTGTGTTGCAGATGTTGAAGGCTGGCAGAGATCATCGGCAGTTGGTTTCGGTATAAGTGATGTCAAGATTTCTGTAATGTCATTCTGATTAGGTGGCATATTTTTCAAGTTACCTGAAGTATACACATCAGTTGGAGCAAAACTTTCATCGCTAAATGCTAATTCATCAAAGGGCCATATTCCGGGTGTAATGAACCCACTTGTAATGCATATTGGGGCACATTCGTACGCGTATGAATGTGCCTCATATAAAGCTGTTCGAATCTGCCCCATTGCACAAATAACAATAAAAATTAAACTCTTCTAACACTTATACAAAAACTGCACAAATTTCATATTAAAAACATATCCTAATGATATTTACTATGTAATAAGAAGGACCCATGTAAAAAACTTCACAAAACCAAAACAAATTATACCGAAAACATTTATAAAAAAATTACTTGTCAAGAGCAAAAACACGATACAGCCTGTCACTTTGCTCTCAACAATGCGAATGACATGAAACTTCATGTACATAATGACGGCTATATAGCACACGCACACATGCAAAGGCACGTGCGGAAGGCTTTCTATAATTGTATAATAAATACTGTACGAAAGTGCCCCGTGTACGAATGGTGCCAATCTTCCCCTATAATTAATTAATTAATTTCAAAGTTGTGAGGTTATCGTTACCGGTGACTTCAACGTCCACAACAAATCGTGGTTGGAATTTTCCAAAATGACCGACGACAACAATGGAAGGCAGGCAGAAATATTTGCTGCATCGCACGACCTGACGCAGATTGTAAAAAGCCCAACTTTCACTCCTCGTAATGGCGGTGATAAAAGTTTTCTCTTAGACCTTTATCTCACATCTATGCCAGATATTACGAGTGTCAATGTCGATAAGGGTAGTATTGGAAATTCTGACCATTATCTAATCACATCAGTTATCAAAACTGATTTGCTACAAACTAGAGTTCCCAAATCCCGTAAAATATTTCACTTTTCAAAAATGGACACCAATGGTCTCCGAAGTTTTTTTCAAGGTTTCCCTTTTGATCGTCATTGTTTTTATACTGACGATGTAAATGTTTCTGCTCAAAACTTTACTGAAACCATTCAATTCGGTATTAACAAATTCGTTCCCTTTTCAATAATGAAACCCCAACAAAAATATTTGTTTTTGAAAGCAGCCAAATTGGCTCTTAGAAACAAACGTAGATTATTTAATATTTGGATTCACAAAAAGAACTCTGTTAATCGATCCCAATATTTAAAGGCTAATAAAATATCAAACCAGATAATCGAAAACGAAAAAGCAGAGATTGACAGAGCGAAAGCGGCAAAACTTTCGAGTATGTCAATTTCTGACAAAAGTTTTTACAGTGCCATTAATTCTTTAAGTTATGGTACTAAATCTTCTATCCCTCCTATCATTGATGGTGACTCAATCATTACTGACCCTGCAAGGAAAGCTACATTGTTCGCGGAACGCTTTGCTTCAAATTCAACAGTTTTAGAAACTCCCAAAGAAATACCCCAAACCCAGTCTTCAGGAGTTAATATGAAACAATTAAATTTCAAACCCAAAATTGTCGAAAAACTTTTAAGGGGGTTAAACAACAACAAAGCTTCTGGTCTGGACAACATTCCTCCTGTTATTCTAAAAACATTTTCAAAAGAGCTTGCACC
Source organism: Diogma glabrata (assembly GCA_963693315.1). NCBI lineage: Eukaryota > Metazoa > Arthropoda > Insecta > Diptera > Cylindrotomidae > Diogma > Diogma glabrata. The sequence goes on from OY856188.1 coordinate 194,297,514, forward strand.
AACCCTCACCAAAATATTTTATAAATCTGGTATTTATCCATCCTGCTGGAAGTTGGCCAATGTCCAGCCTGTCCCAAAAAAAGGAACGAAATGTGATATTTCAAATTATAGACCAATAGCCTTACTCCCAGTCATGTCTAAAATATACGACCACTACATTAATTCACACATATCCAAATTTTTGGAAGACAACCATTTGATATCTGACAGCCAATACGGTTTTAGAAACAAAAGATCAACAACCGATCTATTGAACTATGTGGCACATATTTGGAATAGCATACTTGAGAAAGGTGGTGAAACGTACGTAATCGCATTAGACATCTCAAAAGCATTTGATCGAATTTGGCATGCCAACTTGATCAACAAGCTCGTTGCGTACGGTTTTCATCCCGCAGTCGTGAAGTTGATTCAAAATTTTCTGTCCAACCGATACATCTCGGTATCTATAGATGGCTTTTCTTCTGAGTCCAAATTAATTAACGCTGGTGTACCCCAAGGCTCAGTTTTATCTCCCACTTTATTTTTAATTTATATCAACGAACTATTGCAAATCACCAGTAACCCAATAAATAGTTTTGCAGATGATAGTACACTGCACAAGTCATTCGTCCCCATATCTTCAAAGGGTAAAATGCATGAACGAATAAATCCCGTCCGGAGAGACGCTGCCATAAATGTAAACGAGGACCTAAAATAAGTCGCCGATTGGGGTGACAAAAATTTGGTCAATTTTAATTCCACCAAAACACAGCTATTGATTGTTTCCAGATCAAAGACCGAGTTTCCCAACGATATTTCAATTAATATGTGTGACGACCAAATACGCGAATGTGAAAGCATTCGTTTATTGGGAGTCACAATATCCAATGACTTACTCTGGAACGATCATATAATGGCCATGGCAAAGAGCGCGTCAAGAAAACTCGGCCTCCTCAATAGATGTAAAAAATATTTTACTCCGCATCAATTACTCCACATTTATAAGTCCTATATTCGTCCCTGTATGGAGTATTGTTGTCAAGTTTGGGGCGCTGCATCTGTTACTATCCTGGCTCTTTTGGACTCTGTTCAGAAGTGAGCTATACGAATTGTTGGTGATCGAGATTTAACATTAGGTCTTGATTCCCTGCAACATCGTCGCACTGTTGCTGATCTCGTTGTTTTTTATAAATATCGTCACCAGCAGTGCTCGGATGAAATCAGGTCCATAATGCCTCAGACATATGTTTTTCCCCGTTTTACTCGTCAATCGGTGTGTGCGGGCGCTCGAACTGTCGAGATTACTCACTGTCATAGTAATAGAATGCAAAGAGATTTCTTTGTGCGTACATCGTACACATGGAATGCTTTGCCCGAATCAATAGTCTCGAGTGCTTTCAATCCACAAAGATTTAAAAAAAGCGTCCACCTATACCTCAAGACGCATGTTGTTGTGGGACCTACGTCTTAAAAGGTATCTATGTGTTGTTGTGACACATTTTGTAATTCCTACTACACAACACTTCTTATTAAGAAAAAAAAAATATTTTTAGAATTTTGAAAAAAATTTCAATTTTTGATTTTGTAGGAATTTTTGTAATATTTTTAGAATTTTGAAAAATTTTAAATATTTGATTTTATTTTAATTTTTGGAATTTTGCAAAAAGTTTTAATTTTTGATTTTGTTATAATTTTTGCAATATTTTTAGAATTTTGAAAAAAGTTTGATTTTATTTAATTTTTACAATATTTTTGGAATTTTGAAAAAAATATGAATTTGTGATTTTGTAATATTTTCTCGAAACGCTAAATGGAGTAGTTTTAGAGTAGTTTGCTGAGTGTATCATCTTTGCTCTAAATTATGTGAATTTATGATTTGTTATGATTTTCCGGCAACGCATTGATGTTTCGTGTTAGTTTTGTAATAAATTTCTAAACAGAGATAAAAAAAGTACATGTACTTTAACAAAGAGTCATGTTTGATATACATCGCTCTATTGAGGGTCATATTCGACCCACTACTTAAATTCAATGCACATGCTCAACAGGTGAACGCAAGATTGAAGAATAGAAACAATGCTCTGAAAGCACTGGCTGGCAGTTCATGGGGGAAAGATAAAGAAACAATTATAACAACATACAAAGCAATAGGAAGACCTATTTTGAATTATGCTGCACCCATATGGACACCTCAAGTCGCTGACACCCACTGGAATAAGCTACAAGCAACACAAAACGTTGCGAACAGCAACCGGATGTCATATGATAGCTCATCGAGATCACCTGCATCAGGAGTGTAGCATGTTGCCGGTCCGTCAACACAATGAAATGCTCGACAAACAATATCTATGGGCCTGTCACAAAGAGCAACATTCCTGCAATGACACCCTATCCACAACCACACCACCCAGAGACATAAGGCGTACTGCGAAATGCTTCTTGAGTGATGTCAGAGACAGTGAAATAATGAACAACATTGACGAGCTTGCATATAAAACGGGCTTAAAAACGCTGCACACGAGGGTTGTTGAGGACACACTAAAGAACTACGCTCCAAATAGAGTCCTCCAGAGTAAGCCGCCACAGTTCGCTTCGGAAGAGGTCAAACAGCCGCGCAGCACTAGATCCACTCTAGCGCAGTTAAGATCCGGTTGGTCACACATCTTAAATAATTACATGAATCGAATTGACCACAACATTGTTGACAAGTGTCCCATATGCGAGGGCACGCCACATGATGCAGACCACATATTTAATTGTCCAGGAAAACCAACCAACTTGACGAAGGAAGATTTGTGGTACCGCCCAAGAGCAGTAGCAGAGTTCCTGAATCTGGACATGGAGCCGTAGGAGTAGCACCGCACCGTCGCTACAACAACATTTACATCGCTGCCCAAAACTAAAAACAATGTCCTCATAAAAGGTTTATGCCGAAAACTATATCAAAATCCTTAACCAAAACCGAAGTCTTCATATCTCAGAGCTTGAGATTTCAGCCCCTCCATAGTTTTACGTTATGTGAAGATTGTTTATGAACTACTTAAAGTGTTGTTTCAATAACTTTGATGAATCGACTTAGACACTTTAAAAACTTTTTTAATTTTTTCCAAATATTTTCGGTTTCTATGAAACTTTCCTCAGGGAAATATTTATTTCTATTACGATAGAATTTATTTCTATTACGTAATAGAAATAAATATTTCCCTGAGGAAGGTTTCATAGAAACCGAAAATATTTGGAAAAAATTAAAAAAGTTTTTAATGTGTCTAAGTCGATGATTCATCAAAGTTATTGTTTTACGTTATGTTGATTTGATTCATAAAATCATTTATTTTATGTTGACCCTAATTCTAAGAATACAACAGCAACAACACTATTCATTTCATTAATTTGTTGTTGTGTTTTATTATTTTGCTATAACCGTGACAATACTTTTCAAAGGTTAAGTAAGCAACTCTGCGGCTGTTGAAACGAAAAAAACATTCAAACGCAATAATAATTTTTGAGTTTATTATTTTAAACTCATCTTATATTTTAAACAAACTATTAATGTAAAGCCAACATATAAACCCTACGTATATTAATATTTTCAGCCTTCTAACCCAAATGATTTTAATTTTATAAGCTTAATAACAACCCAGACGCACAAACAAGGGGAAGAGGGATTCTCGAATCGCGAAAATATAAAAGCGTTCGAGAACTTAAAAAATCGAAATCATTTTGTTTTTGAATAACTTTAATTTATTTTCTAATTCTTAATTTTTTTTAATCCTTTGTTTTTCTTCTAAAACTATTCTTCTAAACAAAACTGAATCAGAACTGCCTAATGGTTTCTCTGTTTTATTGTCCATATTCCATGCAACATATTTTAAATCCTTCCAACATCTTTCATTTTGTAAAATATTTAATTTATCAAGTAATTTTTCCGTCAGCTTTGGTATAATAGGTTGTAAAATAATTCCACTGATTCTTAAAATTTCCATTGTTATTGAAAGTATCGTCTGCAACTTCTTGATTTCATTTAAATTTGTTTGCTTTTTCAATTCCCATGGCTTGGTTGTTTCGACGAAATTATTACATGTATGCAACAAACTGATAACATTATCAACAACCAAATAAAAATTATATGATTTATAATGTGAAAAGGATTTATCTACAAAAGAAAATGTGATTTTCATTATAAAATAAAATAACGACAATGCTGATCTTACCAACAACTTCATCAGCTTGTTGTAATAGTTTTTGTAAAACATCCAATTTCTTCAATTCATTAAAACTTGTTTCATCTATGTTCGGTACAATTTGTTTTGGATTCAACGACTTCGCACAACATCTTGAAAGTAAATTTCCAAATGTGTCAGCTAATTCCGAATTTAGAATTCTTAAAACTTTGACATCACTGTAATCTTCAAGAAAAAATAACTGAATTTTAGAATAATGAAGTAACACTGTATTACTTACTTCCATCACTATGTGCAACACCTTCTCTCAGTAAAAAATATCGTAAACCTTCTGCAGTATAAGTTTTCATTCGTTCCATTGGATCAACCACATTCATTTTACTTTTTGACATTTTCACGCCGTCCACAGTCCAATGTGAATGAACTAATAATTGTTCTGGTGGTTCAAAACCAGCTGCTATCAAAAATGCTGGCCAATAAATGCCATGAAACTTTAGAATATCTTTTCCAATTACTTGTAAATTTGGCGGCCATATTTTTGATGTTGGATATCCGGTTACAGTGAGATAATTTACTAATGCATCTAACCAAACATACACAGTTTGTGTTTCATCTCCTGGTACACGAATACCCCAATGAACACGGGATGTTGGACGTGATATAGAAAGATCATTTAATGGTTCTTCTAGCCAATCCATAATTAGTTTTTCAAATTTTAATGGTTTGATACGATTACTGTTATAAAAAAAAAAATTAGGTACAATCCTAGTTTATCCCTCCAAATAGATTTGCGTTTTTTTTCAGATAAATAGAAAGATTAGGTCCTCTGCATCCTAATTATGAAAAAAAAAAATTGCGGAAATGAGGGGGTCAAAAGTTATAAAGGATCAAACTTTCAATTTTACCTTGGTCCCCCCTTTGGTTTTTTTTTTAGTTTTTTTTTTTATTTTTATTTATCAAAAATTATAAAGGATCAAACTTTCAATTTTACCTTGGTCCCCCCTTTGGTTTTTTAGACTTTGAATTCAATTTTTAAATTTTTTTTTGACTCAATTCTGCGATCTTACACAATTTCGATCAGAGATCGAACCCCCCCAACGCGACCCACCCCTCCTCCCCCCGCGTTTTCCGCGTCCCCTGCGCGAGGTGGGCGCGTGGGGTGGGGGACGCGTGGGGGGGCGCGTTGAGGGGGGTTCGGTGCTATCTCTGATCGAAATTGTGTAAGATCGCAAAATTGAGTCAAAAAAAAATCAATTCAAAGTTTAAAAAACCAAAGGGGGGACCAAGGTAAAATTGAAAGTTTGATCCTTTATAACTTTTGACTCCCTCATTTCCGCAAATATTTTTTTTCATAATTAGGATGCAGAGGACCTAATCTTTCTATTTATCTGAAAAAAAACGCAAATCTATTTATAAACTAGGATAATGCCAAAAATTAAGTTGGTGATATGATGTTTATTTTGTGGTACTCACTAACCTCTGCTTCAACCAATAAATAATGTCATTTTGAAACAAACCCAAACGAAACATATAATTCGTTTCTTCAGTCCATTCAACTGGGTGTCCTGATTCAATCGATAATCTTTGTCCATTGTCTAGTAACTTTAATTGACTTTCGGTTAAAAATGTTTCATCTGGAACACAATACCATCCAGAATAATTTGCCGAATAAATGTGATTTTTTGATTGCAATAAATTCTGGAATAGGATTTGTATAAAAAACGATTAAAATTCAAATTTTACTAAATCATTTTTCTATTTATGTTTCTATCTATCGGAAATATACGAACCAAATTTTTCTTAAAGTTTCAAAACCGACAAAAACTATAGTAAAAGATTTTAGAAAAACCAACATACCCAAAACTCAGAAACCGATTTCTTATGTCTTTTCTCACTTGTACGTATGAAATCAGAATACCCAACATTTGTTTCATGAAATAAAATTTTATATTCTTTTGATATTTTATCACAATAACTTTTAACATCACAATTATTTTTTATAGCTGCTTGCTGTATTTTGATACCATGTTCATCTGTACCCGTTGAAAAGACGTTCAAATTGTTTTTATTTAATAAATTTTCAAATCGGAATACAGTGTCTGCTATAATAGCTGAATATAAATGTCCAATATGTGGTGCTAAACGAATAAAAAACCGAAATACTCGGATACAATTTCAATAAATTAATTAATTATATACATACATGCATTAACATAAAATATAGGCGTTGTTATGAGGTAAGGTTTTTTTATTTTTGTGCAGTAATATCTAATGCATGATGAAAGTTTTTTAATAAACATTTTTATTTTGTTAAATTCAAATTGACATTTGATAATTTCCTACCGAAAGACTTATTTTGTAAAAAAAAAACATTTAGATAAAGGCCCGCATTAGACTATAAAATTTCTTGGACAAAGATTTTCTGGTTAAAGTTTTATTAAACTTATTTACCATAAACTAATTGTTCACACATTACGTAATAGATTTTTACGATTGTTTAATAACAAAAAACGTTATAAATTTTATTGACATTATTAAGTTGAACCTTACGACCGGTTTCAATCTTCCAAAGATGATCGCCGGGAACTATGATGCAATGGCATTATAGTACCTACCTATCGATGATCTTTAGAGATTGAAAACGGTCGTGCGACTTCAAATACAATTAAATACTAATACTTCAAATAAAATTAAAACCTTTAAATTAAATTTTGCTCGATTTTAGTAAAGTGAGGAACTTGTTATTGGACAAATAGTCTTACAAATATTATATATAATATATACGTCGCGGAAATATTGAACAGATGGTACAAAATTGTTTGAATTTAAGAATAATAAAATTAAAATTTGAAGTAAAATATTAATTTAATGGTGTTGTAGTGTGTACTGTAACGGTGTGCTGTAACGTCAGTGCTAATCGTCCAATGTCGTACCTAGAATTAAACATGCAGAGCGATACCAGAAGTCTCCCTTCGCCAAGCGCATTATGTTTGAATAAATTAAGTTTCTCTAAGAAATTTATGGACGCTGACTTTAAAATTTTGAGGATTAAAGCTATCAGGAAAAACCCATGAAGATGAGGCGTTTCAGAGATAAGAGAATCTGTTGAAAAAATAACGTTGAAAAGCAACAGTTCTGCACCTTTTTATATGAACCGTAAAAGGATGGGCTACATTTGCTCTGGCGTTACGCGATAGGTTTGCTAGTTCAGGTAAAATTGATTTAATCTCTGCAGAAGTTCGTTCATCCATAATGTATTTGTAAAAAATTGTCAGATCAGCAACATTTCGTCTGTGCTGTAAAGAATCAAGCTCATTAGTAAGAGTTGAGTTACCAACCAGTTTAGCAGCTTAGCTCTGTGCTGAACAGAATCAAGGCACTTCAAATTACGGGATTTGTAAATTAATAGAAGCTGTTCGCTACTAAACTTACGACATCGTCCCAAAAAGCCCAATTTTTGAAAAGCGTTCTTAGCTAGGTTAAAAATATGAGAATTCCATTTCAAATTATTTTCAACTTCTACTCCTAGAAGTCTAACAGGGGTGGGTGCACTGGTTTATAATTTTAGGTTCAGTTCCGCTAATGTAATTAATTGTTTCACATTCGTGACCAATCGGATCTTCTTTACTCTTTTATATATGATTTGCTGCAGTTTAGTCGAATTTTTTCTACATAATTGTTGTGGATCGCTCCTTCAAGAAGTTTTTTCTTGCGTTGGTATTTTTAGATTATTCTTATATTTCATTAATATTTCCTTGATAAAGTATTTCGCGCTTTTTCTTCTAAACGTCGGCTGTTAATCCAGATAGGTTGTAATTGCAGTGTGCTGCATTGGTATACTGTGTGGATGAACTGTTTAGCCAGAATTTCGTAAAGTTCACGAAAGGAGACAAATAAGTTATTCACGCCTTACTCAAAGATAGTGCGGGGGACAATCAAAACGTTTAATTTTCGGTCTTGGATTGATACGGCTGGTCTGAAAACTGATAAAAACCTTTTAGAGATTTAATTTTGAACCTTTTTTAATATCCTTAACGCTAACAAATAAGATAGGGTTAAACTGCAACACTTTAAACCAGGGTTTGTTTCGAGTGTAAGTGTAACACACTTCAATTAAATGAGTATAGGTTTTGGTTCGGACGCAGATAATTGAACAAAACATACTATAATTTACACTGATATACAAAATAACGGAACATAATAACTAAAAAATAGTAGAGAAAACTCCTACCACAAGAATTGACTGATTGTAGTTTGTATAGTAGTTTGTATAGTAAATCATTTCGTTATCATTTCTATAAAACAATTTTTTATTAATTTTTCAATTCTTTTTTTTTTTTTTTTTTTTTTTTTTTTTTTTTTTTTCAATAATAAAATTTTTAGTTTACTAACAATGTTTTGAGGTTTTTGTGTAATAAATACGTTTTTATAAAATTAAAAAAAAATCTGGCAAGTTAGAATAATAATTTAAAAAATAAATGCATTTAATAGTTTAAATTTAATTCTTTCATACAAAATAATTCAATCACTCTGGTTTCGTTTTATTAAATTTTTTCAAATTTAAAAAAAACGAAATGGCACAACACACAATAATTTTTAGTAAAAAAATACATAGTAAAATTATCAATATTGCTATGAACTTTCTGAAGTTTTTTCATCTTTAATAACTTCCATATCATCCCGACATTTGGGTATATACAACGTTGCACATGTATGTTCCCATATATTACGAGGATACCGATCAACTGTACTCCATTTTCGTGTTTCCAAATCAAAACATTCAATTGTTGATGTGGCTCGATCGAATGTTACCAAAGCAGAAAAACCACCGATAATATAAATTTTAGAGTAAACAGCAACGATTCCGGCGTGACACCGTGGTGTTGGTATTGTTGTTAAAACTTCCCATTGATGAGTTTCCGTATTATAAGAATCAATAGTTTTGTTCAAAATTCTTGTTTCATTTTGTGAGTTCTCGAACCAACCACCACAAACGTACAATTTTTTTCCTATCGATAACATAACATGATCGGCGCGTGGTGTTAACATTGGATTCAATTGTTCCCAGTATCCATACTTTGTGTTATATCGACAGAATGATGTTAAGACACGATGATTTTCTAAGCCACCCGAAATATATAGAAAATGATCCAAAGCTCCACCAGCATGTTGTGTCCGACAGCCATATGGTAAAGGAGCTATATATTCCCATGAATCCGTTTCAGGATCATACCGTTCACCAGTTGCATCCTCCTCATCTTCATCCCCATCATCAACATTATTTGTTTCACTCGCTCCACCCACAGCATACAAAAAACTGCCAACAAAATTTAACGAAAATCTACAACGATCTTGTAACATTGGCGCAATTGTTGTCCATTTGTTAACCATCGGACTGTAGCGGAAACCAAATGGATGTATATATTCCTCAAGTGATACATTATAACAACCACCGACAACATATAATTCGTTTCCTAAAACCGCTGTGCCATAATTGCATTGTTCAACATGTGGTATCGATGTTAAGTGACACCATTTCTTAACACTTGGTAAAAAATACGTTATCTCATTTGTTATTCCTGATAATCCAAATCCACCAACTTTTATCAGAGCTAATTCCATTCCACGAAAATTCACAACACTATTTGGATTCGGCTCGACCAATGTTGTTTGTTTACTCGCTAACATTTTTCGTGTTTCTAATATATTCTTTGCAACAAAATACATATCACTGGATGGTACCAACATTGCGTTCACTAATGTTAATTCTAATTCTAAAAATGGTATTGATGTTAGGTGAACATTATTTATTAAACGATGGAGAATTTTTGGATCTGCACCATATGCAGATTTTTTAATCCACTGTAGAAGTATTTTTAAAACAATTGTTTCCGAACAATCAACAGGCAAATCACAGGCTAATATATGTTCCAATTGATACCATGTCAATCGATATAATTCACTGGTTTGTGATAACTCATGTAAATGAGCACAGATAAAACGATAAACCTTTTGTGTTAACTTGGTTAAACTATAGGTTTCTGAAATTGTAACAAGGTCAACACAATTTTCTATATCTAATTGAGATTGTAAATAATTTGAGCATGCTTCAACAACAGCTTCTAATTGTACATGACTCGCTGCTGATAAAACATCATGTACGTTCGCCAAATTCAATTCAAGTTTTGATGTGTACGCATAATTAAGTAATAATTCAATGCCGGTTGCTGTTACACCATTTAATGAGATTTCACGTTGTCGAGATTCTTTCATCGGATCTGTAAACATAGCACGAAAGTAATCACTACATGATGCTAAAACAGCACGATGCGCCTGTTAATAAAAAAAATTAAATTAATGTTGTTAATTTGAAAAGAAATATGATCGCTTACTTGAAAAGCCCGTCCTTCAGCTTGTAGAGTTATATCCAACAACTGATTCTTTAAACGAAGCTCATTCAATCCATTCAATAATGTATTTGTATGAGATAATGATTCAAAATAAATTGTGTTTAATGGACGATCTTGAACTGTTAGAGTTACAGCTAGTGTCATTTTATTTTTTGTTTTTTTTTTGCATAAAAGAAGTACACAAGGAATAGAAATAAAATCTAAAAAGAAACAAAAAGAATTTTTTTGGTTAACAAAATTTGATCGGCAAGTCAATATTACTTTCTAAAAAAGTAACTGTTGTGCATATAAAAACTTACTACTTGACTAACTATTACAGAAAAGACCTTGATTGTTTATTTTATCTTTAAATATTAGATTTTTATTTATTAATGTTTTGTATACACGGAAGAATTAATACTGCTCGTTAAGATTTGTAAAATAAAAAAAAAGAAAACATGGGAACTGCAGAAAATTCTTAACGGTAGATTCCAACAATTTAAATTCATAACAAAGTAGCAAGACTGTGGAGCATAATAATAGTTAGACAACTGGAATTAAGCTTGGAATAGCGTGTTCAAGCCAAGGCCACCATTATAAATTTACCACTGATCATCCAGATCAATTCGTGGCATTGAAAATCTGAACTCATGCAAATTTGAACCCTTAGTCAAAGGAGAACGGTTTCAAAAGCATCGAAGATATTAAAATCATTCCAGTTTGCATAACCGTGATCATTTTTTTTAGTGTCTGTGAAATGCAAATAATTGATCTTTAAAATTGTTACTTTTTATCGATTTATATATTGTATATTTGAACCGGAATAAAGTTACGTCATGTAGACTATTGTCAAGGTTCCGTAGTATAAAAATTTAGTATCCATAGTTATCATTCTTTATAGATCGAACAAAGATCTGAATTGCTAAATAACTCCCTTACATCACCAGATTTAAATTGTTGTCAACCCAATTAAATCTCATAACAAACAATATAATTCAGTTTAATTCAACGGAATATAATTGTATTGTTTTCAAAACTAAATATGTTGTAACATTGACGTAACAATAGTACACCTTACTATCATTAAATTAATATATAAAAACAATTCATCAACTTAATTTAATTAATTACACTACACACATAGACGATTAACAAAATAATAATTTAAATATTGTAATAATAAAAAAAAGTGAAATTTATCAAAGCTAACCAATCTACCTACCTCTTTACTGCTAAATCAATAAATCCAGAATCATTTTTATGAAGAAATTTTCTTCCTGTAGAAACACTTTGTTTTTACTATCACATATATTAATTTTATCAATATGTATTTTAATTTTATTTTAAATATAGAATTTTTTATAACTTTACTTTCAAAATTTGTGTCAAGTTCATCTAATAAATATAATTTATTTTTTGAATCTCCAAAGTGAATGGAAATTATTAAAATAAATAAATTTTTTTGAGTTTTAATGAAACTCTAAAATGTTTTCATATTTTTAACAACTTCACAATATTTAAAATAAGTTATTGTTTTATTTATATTCGTTTTAATAATTTTTATTGTAGTTGCATGAATAAATGTTACACTATTTTACAATAGCCAATTGTCAAATTCGGTCGATTTTATTGTTGTTGTAAAATGATTAAATAACGTTATCGATATAATTTGTTCGTTTATTAATTGCAGTGCTAAAATATAAACAAAGATGTCACTGCAGTGTTTCGTTGAATATTTGAAATTAAAACTTTACGGTTAGATCTGTTTTTATAAATACTGTTTAAATTTTTTATTGAAAACGTTATTGATCACGTATTTTTGGACAATTAACGGTGCATGCACAATGTATGATGTTTTTCCTCATGAGATTTGAGCAACTTTTTATTATTATTTTCTAATAGACAAACAATGCCTTAAAATGTAGGTAGCTCAATTCTTTCTAATCACGGTGCATGCACAATGTATGAGGTTTTTCCTCATGAGATTTGAGCAACTTTTTATTATTATTTTTTAATAGAAATACAATGCTTTAAAATGTAGGTAGCTCAATTCTCTATTAATCATGAAGAAAAAGTTACGAAATTTTTAACTTTTTCATTGAGGAAAAAGTATTTCAAAAATAAATTTTTTTTTTCTCAAAATAAATTTTCATACAAACTTGGATCTCATGAGTAAAAGTATTTTCATTGTGCATGCATTGTCATGAGGAAAAAGTTACGAAATTTTTAACTTTTTCATTGAGGAAAAAGTATTTCAAAAATAAATTCTTTTTTCTATGCGAAAAGTAAACTCACTAGTGTAAAAAAATAACAAATTATAGTTGCTATGGTTTTTCATATAATTTTAAAAAGTATTTTAAACAACGTAACCATGAAAAATAGAATATAAATTTTGAATGTTTTGTTGTCGATTTCTTACTTTATAATTTATAGTAAATATCGATTATTTATTACTATCATAGAAAAAATTGCATTTCCTACGCGAAATAAAAACGTTTTTCGTTCGTAAACATGTCTCACTCGACGCTAGCGCGTCTCGTGAACAAATTTTTACTCACGAAAAAAACAATGTTTTCATCTCTTGTAGGAAAATATACTATTTTTCTCAAAATAAATTTTCATACAAACTTGGTAATGAGATCCAAAAGTAAAAGTAATTTCATTGTGAATGCACTGTAAATGTAGAATAGAGGCGCTTTCCAATCGAGTGAATTACTGAATGATTCACTTAAACTGAATTGTATTCCGGAATTTGTTTGTTCCAATGGTATATTCAGTTTCCACTGAACGTAAACTGAGCTACTACAGAACTGAATTGAATAAAGTGAAGGAAAAATAGGTTCATCAGTTCAACATATTCATATTTTTTTATTTACGGTTTGTGGTCTACGTTAAAAATAATAAAATAAATAAATCGGAACATATTTGTTTGTGTCTAAATTTTCGATTTTGGCTACCTATTTTTTAAATGTCAAAAAATTGCTGTTTTTTGTTGTTTTGGCTCTATTTGTATTTTTGATGATTTTCTGAATATTAGACCAATTCAGTTTAAGTGAATCATTCAGTAATTCACTCGATTGGAAAGCGCTTTAGAATTAACAGATTATGCAAACCAGCAAACATGATTTATGCAATTTTAAGTATGGTTTGGAATGTAGTGAAATCTTAAAATTAAATAAATATTTTTTTGTAACACATGCATAAAAAATATGTAATTTTGTACTAGAATAAAATACAAGAAAAAACTACTAGCACGTCACCTGCATATGAGATTTGTAGTTAAATCTATCCATATATCTATCTATATTACTGTAGCTGTAAATTGATGACCAAGCCAACTTTGTATCTGAAAATACACCCTGTAACAATGTAGCTTAACTGCTCCTTCAGTTAAAGGTAATTTTTCCAAATGAAATGATGATTTTACAGAAGCCGCTTGGTAGAGTTCAAATCTTAAATCGTGTAGAGATGTAACTAAAATTTAATTTTTGGTTTTGGAGTGCGGTAAAATCACTATAGTATAACAAATTGGTTTTTGTATATATTTTTTTAAGATGAAGGTTGTATGTCAACAGTTCCAACTTATCTAGCTGCGTGTGTTTTATTTTTAGTTCTTGATGAATTATCAGCTTTCTGGCCATCTTGGTTATCGCTTCTCTTTGTTTTGGTTTACATATACAAAAACCAATTTGTGTAGAGATGTATTTATAATTTTACTTTTGTAAATAGAATCTCTTATTTTTAATCCATTTTCGGTTATCGTTTGTTTGTCTGTAAAAAATTTCTGCAAGATCTGGTAAATGTTTATAGGCCAATAATGCATTTATAATTTTTAATTATTAATGATCTTATAATTGTTTTTTTCCTTTCCCAGCAAAACTTGAATCTATTGCTAAAAGTTTCAAACGAATTTAAAGAAAAGATTTTCAAATAAAGAAAACGATTAAATAAAATAATCACCACAGTTTAAACAATGGTTTCGGGAACCGAAACGAAATTTTTGTATATAAACAATATTATATTTTAATTCTATATTAAAGTAAGGATTTCAACGAAAAAAATGAGCACTGGTAAAGTGCAAAAATCGAAAATTTCCTAACCAAATTTTTCATTGAAAATGAGGTCTTTTTTTTAATTTTCTTCATAAAACATCGAAAATTAAATATTTCGCTATGAAAAAATTTGGAACTGTTTGAAACACAAAAAAGAACATTTTCACCGATTTTTATGAAAATATAAAAACTTTTGCGATAGTTATAAATTAAAAACAAAAAAAACCGTTTTTTGCATTTTTCTCGATAATTTTGTGGTTATGGTCAATAATTTCCAGTAAAAAAGATTTAGATTTTTTTATTATCTTCAACTTTTACATATATTTTTTTTCGATAGGATGCATAGTTTAGTCGCAAATCGCAAAAAACTAATACAAACCCCTAAAAACGTATATACTACGAACCCCCACCCCTTTCCTTTACTCAGTTCGGTCGATTTTTCCTTAATTACTTAGACCTTTACTACATTTTCCGACCATTCGTATACTGCTAAGAATTTTTTTTCCTTCAACAGGATTGGCCCTGGTCTATTAGTTCTATATTAAAAATTGAATTTGATTAGAAAACAAAAGTGGTTATAAAAAAATAAATACTGAATTAATTATAAATAACCTTTCTTTTATTTTATATTGTAAGGAATACAAATAAATGTTCAGAAATGTAAAAGCTTTTTAAAAATATATATTAAATTTTTTTTAAAAATATTTTTTGTCTCTCCTGATAATTTACTTTGTTGGCTGTTAGCAGGCTTACACTCTAAGCCGACGATATTCATTTTTTTAGGTTGGCTCTTGTTTTTGAGGTATTCACGAAAAACCATTTTTTTCGGTGAAAAAAAAGGTTATTTCGGATTTTGGGTCGCATATTCTAGAAAAAAACAAATTCAATGTATTAATGAAACAAGTGCATAGTAAAGATACTAACAAACATTTTGAGCTGTTTTTCGTAAAAATCCATCCAGCATTCTGGAAGTTACACTCGAAAAAAGTTGAAAAAAAATCAAAAATTTATGTTTTTTTTTAAATTTTTCAACATGCAACTGCATAAATTTTGAACAAGCAATGATTGTTTAATTTCTTGGAGCCTATAGTTCATTCAATTTCTTTTCTTTAAGCTAAAAAACACTAATATTGGTGCAGGTTGCACCAAGTTATTCAGGTTTTCCCAAAAAAAATCAAAACTCAACATTTGGAAAAACAAATTTTTTACTAAGAATAATTTAAATTCTGCAACATAATTGATTTAAATATGGAGTTTTAATATAGAGTTTTGTATAAAAATTGCGAGTTATTTTGAGTTTTCCTTATTTCAACCGCGTTTATGTATTTTTTCTTTTCGTTTTGTGTCGCATCGTAAATAATGTTTTACAAGTTCTGTCGTTCTCAAATATCAGTTAAGAATTCTTTGAAAATAGTAAAGTGTAAAGTTA
The DNA here is from genome assembly GCA_963693315.1 of Diogma glabrata. NCBI lineage: Eukaryota > Metazoa > Arthropoda > Insecta > Diptera > Cylindrotomidae > Diogma > Diogma glabrata. Next base: position 194,313,547 of record OY856188.1, read on the forward strand.
ATTTATTTAAATGGCGTCGTCAAGAAGTTTCAAGTGTAAAAATAGTCCAAATTCATTTTGTTTTATTTGTGAAATTTGGATAATACATCCTTCTAAAAAATCACTCCATTTATAAGAATTGCCTATCTTCATTACTTCGGCATAGAATTGAATGAGGATAAATTGTGGATGCCGAAAAATAGTTATGTCAACTGCAACTTAACGCATTTAAGATGGCACAACAGAGAAAATGTTTATTTAACGTTTTAACGTTGTGTTAGGACCTGGTTTTGACCATAACTTGCAATTTTAACTCGAAAATTTGTATGAGTTGTTATAAATAAATTATATTGCAGAATTTAATTTTTTCTTAGTAAAAATTTTTTTTTCCAAATTTTGAGTTTTGACTTTTTGTGGGAAAACCTAAATAACTTGGTGCAAACTGCACCAATACTCGTGTTTTTTAACTTAAAAGAAAGAAAATTGTTCAAAATTTACGCAGTTGAATGTTGAAAAATTTAAAAAAACATAAATTTTTGATTTTTTTCAACTTTTTTCGAGTGTAATTTCCAGAATCCTTAATGGACTTTAACAAAAATAGCTCAAAATGTTTGTTAGTATTTTTGCTATGCACTTGTTTTATTAATATATTAAATTTGTTTGTTTTGCAAAATATGCGATCCAAAAACCGAAATAAAATTTTGGTTCACCGATAAAATGGTTTTTTGTAAATATTTCAAAAACAAGAGCAAACTTAAAAAAATGAATATGAGATTCGTGTTCAGCAGATCAAAATCTCTTAGAAAAGTTGGGTTTTATTTAGGGAGATTTTTCTTGTAAACTAGTGTAATTAGATTAATAACAGTGACGCGAAAAAACAAAAAACACTCCAAATGGCAAACAACGATCCAGAAAACAACAAATGAATGTTATTCATTTTGTTTTATGGAATATCTATCTCTAGATAAAATAAATCTAAGCAACATATTACATTCTTTGAATGAAAATTTGTGCGTAAATACTAAACAAGAAATATTTAGGCAAGAATGACTATAGCTTATGGAGTAGAGTAGGCATGTCAAACTCATTTCAGTATACGGGCCAAATTTTTTGAAAATTGTTTTCAAATCCTTAAAGTGGGCCACATGTTCTTGGTTTGTTTAAAAAAATTTAAATTGTTAAATAAAACAATTTTTTTAAACGATACAAAAATGTTTATATAGAAATTTAATAGTTCTTAGAAATATATTTATTAATTCTGTTTTTTATGGATATAATGCACCGCTTTTCATTTTTCAATTCATCAAAATTTGGTATTAGTTTTTGGCTTGATGTAATTTTTAATATCGATCAAAATTTCCGATATTGTAAGCCTGCTTTTTTAGCACAAAAATCGATAACTTATAGCCCCCCCATTTTGCAATTAAAACTTAATAGAAAAAATATTTAATACCATCTTGAAATAGAAAACTCCATATAAAAAAATTTAAAAAATTTAATCAAAAACACTAATCCATATTTCTGCATATGGCAAGGGTTCAATACTTTTGCATATGGCGTCGATTAATCGGGCTATGAATATCGGAGGTTTTGTATTGATGCTAAATGTTTTTCAGTTAATGTGGTTCGTAGTTTTATTCATCTTCATATGTGAAAAAAGTTGTTCACATATATATCTACGTGCCAACAATCATAATATGCGTATAACAAAATGTCGCATTCCTGTAGCCAACCTGCTTTCGATGATTTAGTTGGGATAAAAAAACAAATTATATACCAAAATACTCCACCAATATTGAGCTATTTAAAATTGAAAACCGATTTAAAATCGGATCACCCAGTACCATTTTATTTACAAAAAACCAACAGTACTTTCGCTTGAAAATAGGTGTATATACAGTCAACTTACATAGCCTTAATACTGTACTATAGCGCGAATAATTATCTATAAGTTTAATAAGTTTAAGTTTATCCGCATGGGGGGATCAGTTTTTATTGTTTTGAAATTTTTTTTATTTTTGATCTACGGGTGTGACAACCCCGCGTACTCCAGTCCCTGCTATCGACATATGAGTTAACGTGAGATATTACATACCACTGGCAATAGCAGTGAGATATCACTAGCCAAGGTGACATCTTAGGGGTGGTGGCGGATGAACTGTATTCGGTCAACGGTAGCATCCTCAATCTTAGCTATGAAATAATCCTTGATAATGAGACGCTATTACTTCCTTGAAGAAACGAGCCTTCATATAACTATGTGTGGGCTTTAATCATTAAGAAAGACAGTGCGTCACAGGATCAAGGAATATGCAACCGGCTGGATTATTGGCAACTACATTTTTGTTTTCTTTCAGCAAATTTTTGTAAAAATTTGCTATTTACTTTTTAATTTACTTTTATTTTCTCTATTATATCATAAAATGTTGGCCTATGTCATATTTTGTCAGTGATAGGATTTTTTGTTTAGTTATCCATTCTTTAACAAAAAATATAAAAAAAAACAAACAAAGAATGATTTACGTCCATCAACACCTTTGAACGTATGTTGTTGTGGGACCTTGGTCTTAAAAGGTTTTTATGTGTTATTGTGACACATATTGTAGTTCCTACTACACAACACATCAAAAAAAAAAAATAGAGTGTAGATTTTTATATCCCGCAGCGGAATACTGTTGATGCTACTTCAAGGCATAATGGGTCCTTTAAATCTTTTGGTTGGTCTTCAATAGCTGCATGAATGATCATTATGTAAATATTTTTGAGTCCGAGTTTTTATGTGCATATCCGCTGAGATTTATGATATGTAGATTAAGACAGCGATATACGAGAAAGGCATGCTGAGTTATATCTCTAAAAAAGCGATAGATCATTTAGACCGATTTCGTTACTATTGCCAGTTGCTAAACTCTCACATACTCTCAAAACTGCCGGAACATCTCGGTTTCGTTCGTGGTTCACTATAGCACGGTTTTATCCAAGGACCCAGCGCCACAAGTGACCTTTACACACTATTCCAGGTCCAATACAGAGAAGTTAAAATTAAATTATCTTACAGTCTGGTCGCTCTAGATCCATCACAAGCTTTTTTATACTGGTTAAACCTGCCACCACCAACGGTTAAAAGATGATTCGAACCATATTCATAGTTCGACACGACAGTGTAGCTTGATGGGTTAAAACAACAAAGCTCACTTTAAATTCTCGATTTTCATTAGAATTATTCGTAACTGTATCTTAGAGGTGTTAAACAAGTCATATAAACAAAGACGTGGAGTATATAATAATACACTAACATTACATATATATAAAATATAATTGACTCCAACCATTAAATGAGAGAAAGAAGATTGCTTTTTCACTAACCCTCGTAAGCAATTCACCATTCAACTATTTAAATAAAATAAAACTATTATATAAAATTTCTTTTATTTTTTCCAATATCACTTAAAAAACTAATATTAATAAAATAATTGTTCATTTGCTTATCAATAAAATTGACGATCATGTAACTGTAAATTTGGCCAAAGTCTTATTTTAAAATAAAATTTATATTAAAATTGTAAATTTTCCTATAATTTTCCATTTAATTTATCCTGAATTTGTTGTAAACTTAATCCTTTAGTTTCCATAACAAGTGTATAGGTGAAAATAAATGCAATAACACAACATATTCCAAAGATCCAAAATGCCCAATGTGTTCCCAAAGCGGAATCTAATGATTGGAAATATTTTGTAACAAGAAAACCTAAAATCCAGCATGTAGATGCAACAAGTGTTGATGCATATGATTTTACATTGGGTGGAAATAGTTCACCTAAAACAGCCCATGGAAGTGGACCAAATCCTACACAATAAACAGCTACGAATATAATTAAAGATGCTATCGGCAAAAATGTTATCTTTGATGCCACTTCTGAGCCATTTGAATCAAGAATAAAATACAATCCCATTGTTCCAGATGAAATTGCCATACCAGCTGCAGATACTAATAAAATTATTTTTCGTCCCAATCGGTCAACAATTAATGGAGTACAGCCACTGGCTATCACTTGTACAACTCCAACTAAAATTGATGCTACTGCTGCTTCTAAATCGCTGCCAGTTTTTTCGAATATACTTTGACTGTAGAATAAAATTACATTTATTCCAGACAGTTGTTGAAATGAGATTAGTCCAAGACAAATAATTAATGCTTTTAAATTTCCTTTGTTTTTAAATAGATCAAGTACAGATCCTTTATTTTTTTGAGCTTCATCTACACACATTTGAATTTCACTTAATTCATCTTGTACTCCGTTTGTTGATTGTCCACGTAAGAATCGTAATGATTCAATAGCTTCTTGTTTCTTCCCCATTGTTAAGAAATAGTTTGGACTATCAGGCATAAAGAAAAATGTAACAGCAAAAATGATTGGTATTACTAAACATATGAACTGTAATGCAACATATCCGACATACGGACCGACAGCGTAGACAAATAAAATACCGCCTGTTGAAAGATTTGTTTTTACATTTTTGTAATTAAATATTTAATATTTTGGTCGTCAATTTACTTACTGACAATAAACAATTGCATAAATGATCCAAGTGCTCCTCTATAAGAATCCGATGCAATTTCTCCAATATACATTGGTAATACTGTCATGGCAATACCAACTCCAAAACCCTATAATTTTGTTATATTAGCATTTAATTTTTTTATATTTTTTATAAAAGCCACCTTACTTGAAACAAACGTGACACATAAATTATACCAACACTTTTTCCGAATCCAAGCATAATAAATGATAACGCAAAGAACACGGAACAACTTAAAAGTACATATTTTCGACCAAATTTTCCCGCTAATGGTCCTGCAGCAAATGGTGCTAAAATGAATTAAATAATATTTTATATCAGTTGTAATGGTTGTCTTGGTTTCAAGTTTGACTTACCAAACAATGCTCCTAACGCAACAATCGAACCGATCCACGATAATTCATCTGCAGTTGGTATTCTACCAATTGGATTTACATTACTATCTGCATCTTTTAATTTGGGAAAAACTGGGGATGTCCATCCTAATGTTGTTCCAATAGCTACACTAGCAATGTTGGCTGGTTAATTTAAATTAGATAAAAATAATTAGTGTTAGTTACTATTTAATTAATTTGGCATAGTCTCCGAGAGGAGTAATTTATTTAAATTGTAATCCAATTTTTAAAGTAAACTGAGTCAACAAATTATGGTAAAAATTAACAGCGAAATTAGTTTGAAAATAAAGAATTCTGATTTGTATTAATATGACTGTCGTATATAGATAATTTAACCACATATTATTTAATAAACATAAATTTAAAACATTTATCAAATCATAAAATAAACGTTGTTGAATATGTAAATTGTTGTTTGAAACAATAGATTTAATCAGTTATTTGGTTGTGTAGAAATTCCTTAGAGAATTTAAAAGTTTTATTCTTGCAAGCATAACTAACGCCCATGCATTTTTGCTTATTTATAAAGACATACAAATAAGCAATTTATTATAACATTTTCTTTTTCAACGTTGGTTTGTAATTTTCCTCTGGGGTGACCAACAGTTCCTCCATTGAATTCCGAAATTTTCTGTCTAAAACAAAATGTAGAAATCAAAAACCTAATTCTTGGAAGTACCACCGCAGTTTTTGTCAATCTTCGCCATTTTTTACAAAATCTAGAAAATATGTCCGAACTGGTCGAGTAGTGGCCTAAATGTAAACAGATATATGGTTAAATATTCAAACTATATTTTCTCTCAATTTTGTTGATGTGTTTGGAAATCTAACCTTATAATATACAAATACAAAAATTCGTGTGATTTTACCAAAAACTAAAAACGTTTCAAAACCAAAAATTACTGATGCTTTCTACCACCCGAAAAACGTTTCAATGAAACAGTGGCAATGGACTAAAGGTTTGTTTTTTTTTTGTTTTGCAGAACTGAAGTCGAGTGCTGTGTTGAACTCAACTGAAAAGAGATTTTTGTGAGTCAGGAAGTGCCTTGTCCATCGTCCTTGGTTAAGCTTTTACTTTTTTTAAACATCACAGGTCAAGGGCCTGCTTCTTCAAAGCCTTTAGCCCAGTCATTTTAGCGATCAACCTCAGAATGAGAGATTATAAGCTGAATTTCCGTATATACCTTCATTTTGGCGTTCTAAAAGTTGCCTCAAAAGTCTCATCAAATCTCGTGTCCGCGTCGTAAGTTATTCAAGGTCAAAGGTAACAAAAAACAGTTTTTCACGATTATCTCGGTTTCTATTGCTCCAATGCCGTTAACATGTAAAAACTGTAGAGGATAAAATTTGCAACAAATTTTATTTGAAACAATTTCTCATGCGGTCAGCCGTTTTTGCGATAGATGGCGGTTAGTTTTCTTTATTTCTTGACTCTGGAATTTTTACTGATGTACACTTTTCGAGACACAACATGGACATTTACAGAAGTTAAAATATTTAAGAAGTCTATGTGACCATCATTTCAATCGATAGTTGTAGTTTTCTAAGAATTTTCAAGCCACGCATCACATTATCAAAATCGCCTTCTGCAAGTGGTTTCCCACAAATAAAATGCAAATCAGCGAGCCATAATTTTCAAAATTTTACGTCCGTCGTTGCCGAGATCGGAAATGAGAGTAAACACAATTATTCAAAGTTCAAGGTAATATTCACGGTTCACCTTACATTACAGTTCGTATGGCTGAGCGCTGTGCGCTCATCGCCTTCTATCGCAAAAACGGTTGAGCGCATGAAAAAAAATTTCTAATAAAATTGGTCGCAAATTTTATGCTCTACAATTTCTGTAATAGAACCCGAAATAATCGCGAAAAACTGTTTTTTTACATTTGACCTTGAATAACTAACTTACGATGCAGAAACGAGATTTTATGAGACTTTTGAGGCAACCTTTAGAACGCCAAAATGAAAGTATATACGAAAATTCAGCTTATTATCTCTCATTTCGAGGTTGACCCCCTTTTTATGCTAAAATGACTGGAGGACTATAGGTTTAACATATCACGGCAGTCTTTTAATATTTTTTCATAAGTTTTCAAACTAAACAAATGGTAATGGTAATGATTATTGTCATCAAACTAAAACAAAAATCCTCCATCGATGTGATCGTGTCATATGATTTTAGTGTTCCTATTATTTAATAAAATCCTGTCTTTAGTTTGCCACTGTGTTTGCCTGATTGAAACGCTTCTAGAATATACCGTAGGTGCAAAGATAGTTAATAGTCCTGCACCTCCACTTCGGATTTGTTTATTCGGATTATATTTTTTTGACCTTTTGTCATATTCTGTGCCAACACTATACAGTTTCGAATTATGATGCGGGTTTGATGAGACTGAATACAGATATGGTCAGTATGGAAATAAACTGCTTGGCTATTCTGAATTTGCAAGTTGTCTGTTAAATAGTTATTTAGTCTCTTCAAGCGACACTTTTATGCCACTTTTAATAAAAGAAAATTTCTTCGACTGGTTGAAGTAACAGTTTATTTCGCAATGCAGGAGATTAGACGCAATACTGGAATGAGTCACCAAAAATGCTAAAAAATTATTTATATTTAGGATGCCCCAAAAAATATCTGAAACATTGAAATCCAGTTTATTGAATACAACGATTTCAAGCTATCAACACGCGTGGTTTAATCTTTGCGTCAGCACAATATTAAATGGCGGCTCCACGATAAAGTTGGTTATGCAACTTCTATATAAATCTTCTAATCTTCTATATAAATCTTCTAATCTTCTATATAGAAGTGCGTTTTCTAATTTCTTGTGAGTTATTATTAATAGAATTAACGTTAATAAATAATAAAAAATTATAGGAATAGGTTAATAACGAACCCGAGCAGAAAATAGTTAGGGAAAACCTGAACACAGTCAGGGCGTGATCAGGACCTGGTCAGTTCTACAAAGGCATTCCCTATTAGGGCAATCTGATGTGGGCCTGATTTAGAATACCCTTTTAGGGTTAATCTTATTTGAATATATCCGGCCCTGATCAGGTTTTTCGTATTTGACCCCTAGATGAAATTTCAATTCGTTAAAATTCACTAGAGTATTATCCATTTTAGAAATATATAGTTAAAATCGTTTTATGTATGTTACTTCGGTTTTGAAAAAAACCTAAGTAAAGTATTACATTCATGAGCCAAAAGTGAAATTCTTACCCCCAATTTTTTTTGGCATTTCTCGACGTTTTAGGACCTACTGATTCTAAATAAGCAAAAAAAAATGTATGTCTGTCTGCCGGCCGTCCGTCACAACCGACGAAATCTAGTAAACGGCTGAAGGGATTTCAAATTTTTTTTTTTTTTTATAAATAGGCATACTCAATGGTAAGAGTCGAAAGGACGATGTGTTCGATAGCTATCCTGGAAGTGTGTCAAAAAATTTGTCAAGTGTGTCAAAACAAGGTAATTTGTATATTTTTTGCTTAAAAAATGTTCATTTTAAGTGATTACGAGTAGGAACATTGAATTTGGAGAAATCTTGATGGTCGGGATTGGTATGTGAGACCAAAATTTAGATTATTGCATATAAGTTTGTCGAAAAAATGTTGTCAAGTGTGTCAAAAAAATGATTTTCATTTTTTTACACAATTTTTGGGAAAAATGAAATTAATTATTTGTATGACATGAAATTTTATTATTATGTATTATTGAGAATTATGGCATTATAAGTTTGTCAAAAGATGTTGTCAAGTGTGTCAAAGAAATATTTTACCTAGGTTTATTTTTTTTTACCCAATTTTGTGGAAAAAATAAAATAAATTATTTGTATGACATCAGATTTTATTATTATTATTATTATTGAGAATTATAAGTTTGTCAAAAAAATAATATCACGTGTGTTAAAAGAATGATTTTCTTTTATTTTTTTAGAAAAAAATAAAATTAGTTATTTGTATGGAATCAAATTATTATTATTGAGAATTTTATTGCATTATAAGTTTGTCAAAAAAATATTGTCAAGTGTGTCAGTGTGTCAAAAAATGATTTTTAGAATATTGGAAATTTAATTTTTGGTTTTGTTATAATTTTTACAATATTTCTAGAATTTTGGAACAAAATAGAATTTTTGAATTTGTGAATTTTGTATATATATTTTTAGAATTTTGAAAAAAGTTTCAATTTTTGATTTTGTAAGAATTTTTGGAATGTTTTTAGAATTTTGTAAATTTTAAATTTTTGATTTTATTATAATTTTTAAAACTAGGAGGGCCCGGCGTGCTTCGCTACGCTTATAAATAAAGTATTTGCTTAGACATTTTGTTGACGTAGGAGCAATGATTTCAAAAAGTGGTAATGAGATATGCTAGCATATAATTTTTAATTTTTCTTTTTAAATATATGAATGAAAAATAATCAGAACTCTATAGCTGATCAGTTCGGATATATATGAAAAATTAGCGTTCAAATAAGTTTTCAAGTAAGCTTATTTGATCTCTAACTTATTTGATCGCTAATTTTTCATATATCCGAACTGATCAGCTAGAGTTCTGATTATTTTTCATTCATATATTTAAAAAGAAAAATTAAAAATTATATGCTAGCATATCTCATTACCACTTTTTGAAATCATTGCTTCTACGTCAACAAAATGTCTACGCAAAAACTTTATTTATAAGCGTAGCGAAGCACGCCGGGCCCTCCTAGTATCTATTATCAAGAGATGCACCACGTACATCAACACTCATACCATTATCACGTCGACGATACAAAGGATAACCATTCACAGATTCTTTAGTATTTTCAGAAAAAGGTTTTGGAAAACTATTATTACATTAACCATCTCTCATACAAACAGAATTGGGATTTAGAGCACAACATGGTCCATGCATCATATGACGTTTCACATATCCATGTAATTTAGGAAAAAGAATGGTATCAGAGATTTCAGTACATACAAATTTATTAATCATTTCATTTCCATCCATTCCATTCTATCTTCATCTGACAAATTTAGCAAACACATCAGGCACCAGTACCAATTAAAGCACCAGTACGATGATTAAAAATATTATAAATTTTAAAATGATAAATACCACGTGCAATTCATTTCTTCAATCACAACATTCATTTCACCATTAACACCATTCATGACACCATTCATTTATGAAGAAAAAACAGAAAAATCGAACACGGCTATTATGAAATATTTCTCTATAGCAGGCTGAAGACCTACAATTTTGCACAGAAAAAACAAATCAATTTTATGAATTGTTTCTTTAATTTCTAATCAATAGAAAATATTTAAAAACAAAGAAAAATAATAATTAAATCAAAGAAAATCAAAGAAAAACAATAATAATAAAAAAACAAAGAAAAGACTTGGGCAATTCCATTTAATATTGTATAGCGGGGGCCGTAAAATTCAAAAATACATTTTAATTCGTCTATAACTTCTTTATTTATGATCCGATTTGTGTGAAAAATCTTTAAAATCTAAGTTACACTAATATCAGTTAGCAGTGAAAATTTTAAATGAATCCATCTGCGAATAAAAAAGCCTTAGGCTCCAAAAAGTTTTTTTTTAGCGTATTAATATATAAAGATTTTGAAAAAAGTTTTAAGTTTTGATATTGTAATAATTTTTGCAATATTTTTAGAATTTTGGAAAAAGTTTGATTTTTAACAGTTTTTGGAATATTAGAATTTAGAAAAAGTTTAAATATTTGATTTTATTCTAATTTTTGGAATATTTTTGGAATTTTGAAAAAAGTTTCAATTTTTGATTTTGTTATAATTTTTGCAATATTTTTAGAATTTTTGAACAAAGTTTTAGTTTTTGATTTTATAATAATTTTTGTAGTATTTTTAGAATTTTGAAAAAAACTTGATTTTATTTAATTTTTACAATATTTTTGGAATTTTGAAAGAAATATGAATTTGTGATTTTGTAGTATTTTCTCGAAACGCTAAATGGAGAGGTTTTTGAATAGTTTGCTGAGTGTATCATCTTTTTACTAAATTATGTTAATATATGATCTGTTATAATTTTCCGACGACGAATTGATGTTTCGTGTTAGTTTTGTAATAAATTTCTAAACAGAGATAAAATACTTGTACTTTTACAAAGAGTTTTATGTTTGATATATATCGCTGCTTAAAACTAAAAACAATGTCCTCATAAAAGTTTTATGCCGAAAACTATATCAAAATCTTTAACCAAAACCGAAGTCTTGATATCTCAGAGCTTGAGATTTCAGCTCCTCCATATTTTTAGGTATCGCTTCTCGGCTGAAAGACTACAATCATAGTGATTAAGGTGGTATGAGTTTTAATTTTACCCATTGTAATTTTTTTATGTTAATTTAATTAATTTATGTATATAGTATATAAATATATATCAGGGCCTGATACGGATATCCCAATCAGGGCCTGATCCGATTATCCCAATCATAATCTGATCGGACTATCCCAATCAGAATCACGGTTTGATCCGGTAATCCAAATCAGCACCTGATAGGGCAAAAGCGTTACACTCATGGTCAGGTCCCAATCATGTTGCCTTATTAATGCCTGATCCGTATTAGAGCAAACCTGATCAGGACTTTACTTGAGCCCTGACAAATTTCTGCCCGGGAAGTTATCAAACCGATTGTCATTTTGATGTATAAGTTTATTGATAACCTGGACATAATGGTTTTGTTATTATTGTAAATCAGAGTCAAGTTACAAATATGGTAACATAAATTATTAACTGTATAATTTACAAAATCCACTTAAGATAAAAAAACTCTTTGCAATAATAATTAGGCAATAAACTAAACAGTAGTTAAACGATAAAAATTATAAATGAGCTATGACAAATAGGTATACTCATACTTGTTATCAGTAGTAATTTCCCAGGGGCGGTGATAATTCGAAATAATTTTTTGCCAAAAATTTCGAAAGCAATTATAATACCACTTGCTTGAGGAATTTTCCAAAAAATTATGAGAATTTATCAACGAACGAGGGGAATTCATTTAGAAAATTTTTTGCCTTAGTTTTATTTTAATTTAACCCAATGAAATTTTATAAAATATAATGACATCGTTCAATTTCACCAATATCATTTGAATTATACTAATAACAAATAGTTATACGTCTGGCCTACTGGGATATTAAAAATTTTCAAATAATTTTTGAAAGAATTAGCTGATATCGCAGTAGGCATAATTCATAAAGAAATGAAAAATGGCGAAAAAATTTCTAAACGAATTCCCCTCGTTCATTGATAAATTCTCACAATTTTTTTGGAAAATTCCTCAAGCAAGTTGTATTGATAATAGCACGAGCATACTTGCTTTCGAAATGTTTGGTAAAAAATTATTTCGAATTATCACCGCCCTTGGGAAATATTATGAGACAATATTGTGAAATTTGTTTTTCGGAAAATCGTTACCGTTACCGTTTAATGTTATGCAATACAAACTTCACAATATTGTCAAAATTCACATTTATGGGTTCGGGAATAGGGCCCCAGGTTATTATTTGAAACCTATTTGATCCTTGTTATAACGCAACTTAATTAAATTGAGTTGCGGTGTTTTTATTTATTCGTTATATCTCTTGGGATATAGTTTAAAGTGGTACTTTAATTGGGATTGTACATTAGTATTTTGTTTTGTAGCACAAAACTAATGTACGGCTTGTGTCTCAAGAGAGCAAGGCAAAATCGTAAAAAATACATTTTATGATTGAAAACATGAATCATTTCTTCTTTCAAAATAGACATACCGTTGGACATTGTAAATTGAAAAAAACGGAGATAACCTGAGATTTGAATTTGTGGAATTATCGTATGTGTCCATCATTGACTAGACCAATAGTGAGGTCACAAACTGTAACCCTACACAAAAGAAAGTATCAAAAAATTATCCCTTGTTCAACCTAAAATTTTTCATATCATGATTGGTCCAAAAAAGACGATGGAGGTTAGCCGATACTATTTTGAAGTCAGATAACATCATAAGAATATATCATAATATATCCTTAATAGGTCCATAGAATCACGGAAAAAGATATGGCTTACGTGTTGTTTTCGGTTGCAGGTCGGATGTTTTTTAATCTCTGGGGGAGGGTACTCACATAGTGGACCTGCCGAATCCACTCGCTCGGCATCTGGGGACTGAAGTTATTCAACAAATTCGGCTGGAATGTTTTTTGCTTTCTTGTAAGCGATATAACTCGTAAATGATGCGCTTTAGGATACAGGTACTATGGAACGTTCTTGTTCCTTAAATGCTTTTCTATAACTTAAAGTTAAAAAAAAAACAAAAATAGTACATTATATAACAAGGTTGAGAAGTAGGCTATTATTGACCGAGAACTTTTAGATCCTGAGGCGCGTAGCGCCGAGGGATATAATGTTCGAGGTCTATATTAGTCTTCTCAACCGAGGTATATATAGAATTTTTTTAACTACTAACACTAATTATCATATTTGCTTTCATTAGATATTTATATTAGTCATTTTCCATTTCATTTTTTAAATATCTTAAAATATCAAGTAGCCTGGAAGTTTAGTTTCATACAAATAAAACGAAACAAAGCAATGCAATTACTATTTGTTTGTGTTTTTTTGTTCATTTCAATCAAAAATAAAAGAAAATTTGTCATTATTAACCTAGGTAATTGTTTGTTATTATTATTGACCTAGCTGGAGAAAAACTACTTCTCAATGGGGTATTCGAGGAAATAATGACGATTTCTCAAGTTAGTAGTTAAAAAAAATATTTTTGTTGCAAATTTTTGCGAAAAACTGCGAAAAAATGTCCAAAAATCGATATTTTTCAATTGATTTTAGTTATTTGCAAATAATTGTTTATAATATAATCGACCCCTCTATCTTGTAGCTGAAACCTCAACGAAAAAAGTAAGCTTTAGAACGTTTCATTCTCCCTAATAGTCTTCACACAATTCTATGTGTCTCTTTTCAGACATACACATTAAGTGTATGTCTGAAAAAAAGTTGTTAACTTTGGGCATGCCTTAAGATCTGAGTTTTTATCTGATCGCAATCTGCTTGACGGCAATCGAAAGGGTGAAATGTCAGCTTTAATTAACAACTATGTTGCTTATACCCATATTCAATATTAACAACAATTACAGCAGTTCAAAAAACGATGAAAGTTTCTTAGTTGCAAAATTAAATTTCTCAACGAATTTTCAACTTAACGAGATGCGGCTTTAAAATTTGCAAAGTGCCTAAAAACCGAAGATTTTAAAAAATAGACCCCTCTAATATGGTTTGGGACCGAGTTATGACCCATTTTATTTTTAAAAGCCCGATTGTGACCTTGATTTTGTATGTAATATATCGACAGGAACGGAGCCTTTCCCTCCAAAATGATGCTGCTGTGCTGACCAGATGCTGGGTCTGTGCCTACCGAACACGCGATTGGCTACTCTGACCCCTGCTACTAACATACTCTATGAAAAAAGGAAACGTACTGTAGTATATTACACACGTACACGTCACGTAGTATATTACACACGTACACGTCACGTAGCGACGCGATGTATAATTAAGTATTATTGTAATAAATTTAAAGAAAAAGTAATGAGCTACTTCCCAAGTAGGTTTTGCCAGACATTGACATACGGCCGAGCACTGGCCCACTAATGGTTAACAGTACTTGGCTATTGTTATTGGGCCAATACTAGAACCATTCATCGGCTGATCTATGGTTTACAGTAAATAGCCAGTATATTGTTGCTTTTGAATGACCAAGCACTGGCCCATGAATGGTAAATATTACTTGGCTATTGTTATTGGGCCAGTACTGTAGCCATGAATTCGACGATCTGTCATTTTTTTTAAATTTCACTAGAGTATTATCTCTTTTAGAAATACATAGTTTGAAAAATTTCACATATAGTTTAGTTATCGCCTTGTCGGTTGAAAGACTGTGATAATATAGAAAAGGTTGGTATATGTTTTAATTTATTTTCATTTCTATTTTATTTTAATTATTTTGTAAATAATTTATTTAAATTTATGTATGAAAATATTATTTTTTAACTACTAACTTGAGAAATCGTCATTATTTACTCGAATGCCCCAATGAGAAGTAATTTTTCTCAACGTAGGTCAATAATAATAATAAAAAATTCCCTAGGTTAATAATTACAAATTTTCTTTTATTTTTAATTGAAATGAACAAAAAAACACAAACAAATAATAATTGCATTCCTTTGTTTCGTTCTATTTGTATAAAACTAAACTTTCAGGCTTCTTCATATTTTACGATATTTAAAAAATGAAATGGAAAATGACTAATATCAAAATCTAATCAAAGCAAATATGATAATTAGTGTCAGTAGTTAAAAAAATTCTATATATACCTCGGTTGAGAAGACTAATATAGACCTCGAACATAATATCCCTCGGCGCTACGCGCCTCAGGATCTAAAAGTTCTCGGTCAATAATAGCCTACTATTCAACCTTGTTATATAATGTACTATTTATATTTTTGTTAATGGCGGAGTACTGGCAGTCATGTTTGCCATTACTCAGCCATTCTTGCAACTGAACCAGTCTTTTTTATTTTATTTTAAATTAGTTTGTATTTAGTTTATTTAAATTTACATATGATAATAATGTATATTTTTTTAACGGCCCGGTCATGGTTGCCAGTATTTGGTCATTACTACAATGCTGGTCATCATTATTGGCCCGTTACTAGGCCAACTGTAAAACCTTGTATGGCTCATTGCTGTTGTTTTTCCTCTGGCCCATAAATGGCAACCATTTATTGTCCGAAGTTATCATCCAGTAAAATTGTGTTAATGGCCTAGTCGTGGTTGCCAGTACTCGCCCATTGCTGCATTACTGGCTGCCAGCAATGGACCATTACTGGACCAGTTGTACAACCTTGTATGGGTTATGACATAGATCGTCAAATTCATGGCTACAGTAACAATAGCCAATTAATGTTAACCATTAACGGGCCATTGCTTGACCATTAAAAGTAAACTGCACTGGCAATTTTCTATAAACGGTAGATTAACCCATTTATGGTTCCAGTTATTGTTACGATAACAATAGCCAAGTAATATTTACCATTCATGGACCAGTGCTTGGCCATTCAAAGGTAACAATATACTGGCTATTTTCTGTAAACCATAGATCGGCCGATGAATGGTTCTAGCATTGGCCCAATAACAATAGCCAAGTACTGTTAACCATTAATGGGCCAGTGTTTGGCCGTACGCCAATGTCTGGCAAAACCTACTTGGGAAATTAACAACTTTTTTTAGACATTAAGTGCAAAATGGAATTGTGCAAAAACTATTAAGCCGAATGAAACTTCTAAAGCTTACTTTTTTCGTTGAGGTTTCAGCTACAAGATAGAGGGGTCAATTATATTGTTACGTTTTTCCAACTTTACTTCGAATTGCCCTAACTCACAATTCGATAAACGTAATTCCCAATCTCTTCTGAGTTCGATCACTGATTAGTAAGCACACACAGCAGGTTTTATTAAGTATTCAACAACTTAATTGTTCCACAACAATAGGAAAACAATACAGCAAACAATATTCCTAACTAGAATATTCTTTCAACAGCTTCAGAAACTAAAACGGTTTATTGTAGAAATTTCCAGTAATAACAACGTTAAAATAACACACAAAATATTTCTATTCAATAACACTTATAACTTTATTACACTTATAACTGTACACAAAATCTAATTTAAAGATCACTTTTATAATTTTAAATTCACTATCGCAGGTTTAAAATAAAACTAATTCAAAACTACATGAGGTAATTTTCTTATATACCTTCTGCAATACTTCTAGATAATTCGACATCACTTTCCAGAAACCTTGCGAAAATATTAGAATATTCGATTATTTTACGTTATGTTGATTTGATTCATAAAATCGTTTATGTTGACCCTAATTCTAAGAAGAAGACAACAACAACAATATTCGTTTCATTAATTTGTTTGTTGTGTTTTGTTGATTTTATTTTCCTGAAAGTGACCGTAATCGATCTTTCTATAATCGTCTAGATTTTTCTGTACTCGTAAGTCGTAATAATATTATAAACAATTATTTGCAAATAACTAAATTCAATTGAAAAATATCGTTTTTTAGACATTTTTCGCAGTTTTTCGCAAAAATTTGCAAAAAAAATATTTTTTTTGTTTTTTTTTTAACTTTAAGTTATAGAAAAGCATTTAAGGAACAAGAACGTTCCATAGCACCTGTATTCTAAAGTGCATCATTTACGAGTTATATCGCTTACAAGAAAGCAAAAAAAAATTCCAGCCGAATTTGTTGAATAGCTCCAGTCCCCAGGTGCCGAGCCAGTGGATTCGGCAGGTCCACTATGTGAGTACCCTCCCCCAGAGATTAAAAAACATCCGACCTGCAAACATCCGAAAACAACACTACAAACCGTAATTCTATGGGCCTATAAGATTTGTTGTTTATACCAACCGCTGTTTGTTTTAAGATTCTATCGCTCACCAATTATTCGCCTTAGCGCATTCATTTCTTTGAAGTTTAACTATGATAAATGATTACCGATGTGATTGATGATTGTGATTGTATATTGTATATAGTATCCAGCAATTCGTTTCGGGAAATAAGGAATGAACAAAAACATATTTTTAATAGTCAAAAGGTAACATATTTGCTGAGCACAAGTTGGCTTACTTAATTTCTATGAAGCCGATAACAAGGCCTTTAGGCCTCCGCTGCGTCCTCTTATTAACAGAGAAGTACCTACGCTTAAAATATTGTATATAAAATTCAACAAATGCTTATCTTAATGTCTTAAATTTATTTAAAAGACATGTTGGTTGACTTTATTCCGTCCACAATATTTAAAAAATTATTTGAAGACCAAATTAAAGAAAAAAAATAAACTTTGTTGATAATAAACAACTGTAGTAAAAGCTACAACAAAAAAGTTATATAAAATTTGCCTAAATGGTCGAGATAAATCACAAACATTTAAAACAGTAAAGATAGTTAGTCAAAACAAACAAGATCACCAGATCCAGAACAAAAATAGTAAAGAAAATTTATCCACACGTTAAATTTACTTAAAAATTTTATAAGATTAAACCAATTTTATTAAACCGATTTTTAAAAACCATAACACTAACAAAGTTATTTTGATGTCGTTTCTAAGTTAGCTGAATTAACTGCAATCACTATTCTTGTTTATTTAAATATTGACAGATAAGTATAAACACAATCAACATCATTAGAACTTCACATGGTTCTTAATTCTTACTATGTCATAAACGTGATCAAAACGAATCAACAGCATTTAACGTAGTTTGCGGGGTACAACTTTTTATTATTATCGTCTAAATACGTACACTTGACATTCAAATTTTCAACTGAATTACTAAATCGTAAACTGAATTTCCAAATATTTTTATGATAAAATACAATATTTTCATTAAAACCAACCCACTTCACATAATAATAAATAAAATCTAATTATTTTGCTTATCACAAATAGTTGCATTAATAGTAATAATTTATTATTTATAACACAAAATAAATCACCATCAATATCGATTTAAATATTTAATTATAATTTAAAATCACTTACAAACAACACCAGCTAAAAATTGTCTATTCACTTTAACGGGTTCCATTCTAGTGTCCTTCGCCGAAGTTTCAAATGGACTGACAACTGTGTAATTAATTTCACTTGAATTCATTTAATACATGCGTTTTTTTTTGTTTTTATTTTCTGAAAATGAAAAACAAGAAAGAAAAATAGAAAAACCGATTATCATGAAAATTTTTTTTTTTAATCAAAAACATAATAAACTAAATATAATATAATATACGAAAATAATATTACGGAAATAGAAATCTTGTGGAAAAGTATTTAAATTTGAGAATAATTTAAGGTATTTCCGAACTATCAAAGGTTCTCTATACAGGTTTTAGTAACTTGGGTACCTTAAATTAATCTCAAATCTACCTATAGCTTTTTAGTAGAGTAAAATATACAAACCTATAGTTTTGAGAAGTAAACATTATTGTCATATGTTTTCAAAATTTTTGATGGAAACTTTATCGTAACGACAAAATTCCCAAAAATTTTAATTGATTAATCAAAAATTGCTTATTTTTAAACAATGGATGATTTGATCTGATTTTGGACTTGAATTACTATCTCATGATGGTATATTGTTTAACGCAGATTAAAATATTTTAATAAAATTACGAAAATGTTGATTGTAGGAAATATTTGTTTTAATCGATTATCATGTGATATTATAATACAAGCATATTTTGCACAACAACTTAAATATATCGTTATTTTGCAAAAAGGTTATCATTGTCATTTTCAAACAGAATTTTCCATATAACTCTATTTCGTACAGAAACGAAGATTTTCTTTCAATAGTATTATGACTACTGATGCAAAGATCGCCTGTTGGCATGCGTTAGTTGATGTCACGCACCAGCTTTGTAAGTTGAACTAATTTGACTGGCAATCCTTATGCTAATCTTATTTTCAATCAAATTGTAATAGATCAACTTGATATTTGACATCAAACAAACTATAGGTCGGAAAGTTTTTGCTAACTTTTTATTTACGGTTGTGACAAAAAGTTCCGTACGCCAAACCCTCTATTGGCATGCAAGTTAATATGATATATAACACGTATAAGAAGAGTGAGATATCACTTACCAAGGTGATATTTTAGGGGTGCTGATGCACGAACTCTAATCAGTCAACGTTAACACTCCCAGTATTTGTAATTTTAATTTTGTTTTTGAAAATATTTGTAAAAATTTGATTCCGATTCTTTTTGTTTTTATTTATTACATTTCTTCATAAATTAAAGATATTTCATCACGATTGGCATTTATGTCATATTTTTTAACGATTAATTAGAATAATTGTTTATATATATTTATTCTTTAAGAAACAATCAAAACAATCGCGCTCATAAAGCGGCGGATTGGATTTGCAGGGACAATTCATATTTCAATTAAAATTTATAATGCGTATTGAAGATTTGTGAATTAATTACAATCCATCATCTTAAGCATATTAAACTGCATATTCTACTTCTTACATAAACACAAGTTAGTGAACAATATTCCTCAATCGAATCACTAATTTTCAAATATTGGTTGGAATCAACTTTTAAACTTTATCAAAGTGTCATGAGATATAGGGCCGATTGTGTGAACATGAACAGAAGATATATCCTCGGATGAAGATATAACTTTACTCTCGGATTTTTTTCTATCCATCCTTGTTCATACAATCGGTCCATAGTGTTGCATATATGTTGCATATACACGATCTTTGCACTGCACGTTATCCAAACGGTGAATTTGAAAATTGAGAGGAAACCAATTATGTAAGATAGTAGTTACAATAACAATAGCTTTTATAAGACTTACATAACATTTAGTAATGGGAAGGAGTTACCCTACCCTTTTAAAAATCCAGCAAAATAGGATGTCACCAAAGAGGAGATTATAACATGCCGTGCTGCAGTAATCGAATAACGAGGTTTAGAATGCCAGCATGTTTTGTGGATATTTTCGTTTTTTATGGAGAAATAGGCATCGCTTAAGTTTTATTCATGTCCCAAGCAGGGTTTGTCGGACTTTGAAATACGGCCAAGCACTGGCATATTAATGGTTAACAGTACTTGGCTATTGTTATTGGGCCAGTACTAGAACCATTCATCGGCCGTTCTATGGTTAACAGAAAAGAGCCAGTATATAGTTACCTTTGAACTGCCAAACATTGGCCCATGAAAGGTAAACAGTACTTGGCAATTGTTATTGGGCCATTACTGAAACCATGAATCGGCCGATCTATATTTTATAGAAAATAGCCAGTACACTTTACACGTATCGTCAGTTTTATGTAGCAATCGTCTTATTTTTTTTTTATTCTAAGTTAGGCATGTTTAGTGTTAACTATATAATAAATTATTAATTAATGTCTCTGAATATCCGAAGAAACCATGCCAACTAGGGATTGGAATTAAGTTTGAATAAATTAAGTTTCTCTAAGAAATTTATGGACGCTATAATTTTAAAATTTTGAGGATTAAAGCTATCCGGAAAAAATCATGAAGGGAAGGCGTTCCAGAGATAAGAAACTCTGTTGAACAAATCACGTTGAAAAGCAACAGTTCTGCACCTTTTTATATGAACCGTAAAAGCATGGGCGACAACATTTGCTCTGGTGTTACGCTAGGTTTGCTAGTTCAGGTAAAATTGATTTAATCTCTGTAGAAGTTCGTTCATCCATAATTTATTTGTAGAAAATTGTCAGATCAGCAACATTTCGTCGGTGTTGTAAAGAATTAAGCTCATTAGTAAGAGTTGAGTTGCTAATCAGTTTAATAGCTCTACGCTAAACAGAATCAAGGCACTTCAAATTACTATAATAAGCTCCACCCCATAGGTGAGAACAGTGCTCCATGCAGGGACGTATAAATGATTTGTTAATTAATAGAAGCTGTTCGCTACTAAAAAACTTACGACATCGTCCCGAAAAGCCCAATTTTTGAACAGCGTTCTTGTCTAGGTTAAAACTATGAGAATTCCATTTCAGATTATTTTCAACTTCTACCCCTAGAAGTCTAACAGATTCTTTCTCTACCAGATCTTTAGAGTCAAACTTTAATTGAAACGGATTAGGTGTGGATAATCTAGAAAAATGACAAGCCTGTGGTTTGCTCGTATTGAATTCAACACTATTATTCAATACTATTATTCAACCAAAATAGTTTTAAGGTTATAGTTTAATGAATCTATCAAATTTGATCTATAGTAATAGTCGCGGCAATGAAGCAAAAAAGTTCGGAATTCTTTAGACTAAGACGGATCGGAATGCGGTTTTTTGCATTCGCTTCCAAAAATTATTTGTAAAAACCGTCCCTGTTTATTTTTTTTGTACAAACCGTAAATTGCATTGCTGCAGCCAAAAATGCGTTAAAAAATGCATTTTTAAAGAACTTCATAAATAAGAGTCAGAACTGGCCCAAATCAAAATCCATATCAAATTTTTAATCAAGTGACACATCGCTAGTCTGCTCATTTTCTTTGTCATCGACTGACATATTCATAAGTAGAACATCTTCCTCATCTAAGGCCTCTCTCTCTGCCGCAATAACGTTTTCAACTGAATATCTTTCAGTATTATTGCAAGTTGAGCCTTCACAAACTTTACAGGCAAGATTGCAAGGGAGGCCGTGCTTCCTGCAACTACAGGTCATCACATTATAATCTCCTGCGCATCCACAGAATATTAGTTCCATAATATTCTTGGGCGCAGGTTTTTGTGTCATTTCTACAGGAACCAGTGTGTCGTCTTTCTTTTTCCACCCCCATTCTGTTGGGTCCATGGTCAGCTGGTTTCCGTGCAGCCAATGTTGCACTTGAAAATAGACCCTTTTTAGATGTTGTTGAATGGCGTCTACTGTTGGCAGAATTTTGCCTAAATTTACTCTCCCCTTTGTAGCGGTTTTATGTACATTCTGTACCTGTACGTTTGTAGTAACTCGTCCCATTTTGTCTTGAACTTGTCAGGAACATTTGGTTTCCTGAATACCTGTGGAGCACTGTACACTGCCAGGATTAGCTGCGTCCTGTTCTCAAAAATTTCTTAACTTGATAAACCAGCTTCCTTGAACTTAGTAGCACGAGCTTGAAGGTCTAGTAATTTCTGGAAGGTCTTGAAAAATTTTGTTTTTCCATGGTAGTACGTTACTGAAACGGTATCGCACCCCGTTATTGCATGGAGCAACAAAATATTATCCTCAACTAGTGGCATATCAGACCAGCTACACGAAGAATATACTTCTTCGGGTTTATTGGGCCTTGCCGGTTGCCGTAAAAATATTTCTCTGTCAACCGGGCAGAGTGCGGTCAATAGTACGGCAACGTCTGTATCTTCGGCGACTATGACTATCTTTTTGGTAGGGTCGCTAGATTCTTTTAGAGCTGCCGTTACAATCCTACAATCAGCATCCGCTGCACATTGGTTTGAAACTATCCCGACTGTGGTCAGTTTGGCACGGAGCATTTCAATAATCTTATTTTTATTGTTTTTATTTTGTAAGAATTTATCCTGTTGTATTTGTAACGCCATATTTTCGCAAAAACGGACGTCTGCTGAACTTCCCCGATTAGCGCAACTGATTCTTTCACATTCCTCAGTACTGAGGGTTTGGTAACCATAAATAATAACTCCGCGTTTGCCGTAATGGTTCAAAATATACTTTATGTAATTGTCCATGATCGCCGAGAATGTTTGTCCGATTTTCCATCTGACTTTGTAAATCAGTAATCCTCCATACAGAATAAAAAATGTCCTCTCAGGATCATAAACATTTGTGGGAGTTTTCGTGAACAATACAAATCGGACTTTGTATTCTTCAGCATTCCAAAACTATCGAAGTATCCCTGAGGGAATGGAGAGAACTCCCACTTGAGGTAGTCTATCATTTCTTCCTCACCTTCTTTTTATGCCCATATTCTATGAAACAGACTCCGGGAACCTGATTTGGGCCAGTTCCGACTCTTATTTATAAAGTTCTTTAAAAATGCATTTTTTTAACGCATTTTTGGCTGCAGCAATGCAATTTCCGGTTTGCATAAAAAAATAAACAGGAACGGTTCTTACAAATAATTTTTGGAAGCGAATGCAAAAAACCGCGTTCCGATCCGTCTTAGTTTAAAGAATTCTGAACTTTTGGCCTTTTTAGTGCTTCATTGCCTCGACTATTATTAAGCGCTAAAGATGAATATAATTTAGGGTTTTCATGAGACGCATGAAGCGTGCTATCATCAACAAAACTAAGGATAGGACTAATTATTGAATCCAACAAATCGTTAATATAAATAATAGTCCCTGGGCCGGCGCCAATTTCATGTGATGATTCATATTTTATATTTCGTGAGGCGCCTGTCCTTGACGAGTCCGAATATATTTGTCCTGCGATTTTTCTCAAATCGGCCACTTTTGCGTTCGGCAAGCTCCGAAAAAGGCCAATTCCCATACAAGGTTGTACAACTGGTCCAGTAATGGTCCATTACTGGCAGCCAGTAATGCAGCGATGGGCGAGTACTGGCAACCACGACTGGGCCATTAACATAATTTTACTGGATGATAACTTCGGACAATAAATGGTTGCCATTCTTGGGCCAAATACTGGCAACCCTGACTGGGCCGTTAAAAAAAATTTATACATTATTATCATATGTAAATTTAAATAAATTAAATACAAACTAATTTAAAATAAAATAAAAATGACGGAAAAAATTCAAAACTCCCCATACAACTGGTTCAGTTGCAAGAATGGCTGAGTAATGGCAAACACAGCCCTGACTCCACCAGTACTCCGCCATTAAAAAAAATATAAAATAATATTTTTTATACATAAATTTAAATAAATTATTTACAAAATAATTAAAATAAAATAGAAATGAAAATAAATTAAAACATATACTAACCTTTTCTTTATTACCATAGTCTTTCAACCGACAAGGCGATAACTAAACTATATGTGAAATTTTTCAAACTACGTATTTCTAAAAGGGAAAATGCTCTAGTGAAATTTAAAAAAAATGACATAGATCGGCAAATTCATGACTACAGTACTGGCCCAATAACAATAGCCAAGTAATATTTACCATTCATGGGCCAGTGCTTGGCCATTCAAAGGTAACAATATACTGGCTATTTTCTGTAAACCATAGATCGGCCGATGATTGGTTCTAGTATTGGCCCAGTAACAATAGCCAAGTACTGTTAACCATTAATGGACCAGTGCTTGGCCGTATGTCAATGTCTGGCAAAACCTACTTGGGTTGCCCGCGATCTTGTAAATTTGCTACAACATTTTTTTTTAACTGTGGGGTTTGGAAATTTGTTTGAAAACAAGAGGGTAAGCTTGTCCGACCAAAATGTGTCTGCTATTCTCGAGTCCGACAACTGACATTTTGTATGTTTGGGTTGACGGACTAGACAATAGCAGACAAATTTTTGTCGGACAAGGTTACCCTCGTGTTCTAAATCAAATTTCCTACCACCATAGTTAAAAAAGAAAACAAAAATTTACAAGATCCCGGGCAATCGGCATTTCTCGGAGCTTGCCGAACGCGAAAGCGGCCGATTTGAGAAAGATCGCAGAATAAATGTTTTCGGGCTCGTCAAGGACAGACGCCTCACGAAGTATAAAATATGTGGTAAACATCACATGAAATTGGCGCCGGCCCAGGGACTTTAAGAAAGAGACTTGGTTACAAAACAGAACAATGAGGAACTCCTGCATGAGTTGAAAAGACATCCGATGAAATACCATCATCATTGACTCGAAATTTCCGCTCGGAAATAAAGCTTTGTATCCAAGATATAAGTTGCTCATCCAAACCATAACATCTTAATTTGCAAATAAGATTGTTGTTCCAAACTTTATCAAATGCTTTGGATATATAAAGAGCAACACCGAAAGTCTCACCAGGATTTTCAAGCGACTTGCTCCACACATGAGTGACAAAGGAATAAGAGTTTCTCTGAAATTAATTTTTTTCATATTTTATTACTGTAGACCAAAAAACAATAATAAACCCAAATTTTGAGAACCCTGGGATAACCTGCTTAAGAGATATTCTCAACCTTATATTCTTTAACATTGACTGAAGCAAGCAAGGGTATCGTTGAAATAAGAGTTTCTCTGAAATTAATTTTTTTCATATTTTATTACTGTAGACCAAAAAACAATTATAAACCCAAATTTTGAGAACCCTGGGATAACCTGCTTAAGAGATATTCTCAACCTTATATTCTTTAACATTGACTGAAGCAAGCAAGGGTATCGTTGAAATAAGAGTTTCTTTGAAATTAATTTTTTTCATATTTTATTACTGTAGACCAAAAAACAATAATAAACCCAAATTTTGAGAACCCTGGGATAACCTGCTTAAGAGATATTCTCAACCTTATATTCTTTAACATTGACTGAAGCAAGCAAGGGTATCGTTAAAATAAGAGTTTCTCTGAAATTAATTTTTTTCATATTTTATTACTGTAGACCAAAAAACAATTATAAACCCAAATTTTGAGAACCCTGGGATAACCTGCTTAAGAGATATTCTCAACCTTATATTCTTTAACATTGACTGAAGCAAGCAAGGGTATCGTTGAAATAAGAGTTTCTCTGAAATTAATTTTTTTCATATTTTATTACTGTTGACCAAAAAACAATAATAAACCCAAATTTTGAGAACCCTGGGATAACCTGCTTAAGAGATATTCTCAACCTTATATTCTTTAACATTGACTGAAGCAAGCAAGGGTATCGTTGAAATAAGAGTTTCTCTGAAATTAATTTTTTTCATATTTTATTACTGTAGACCAAAAAACAATTATAAACCCAAATTTTGAGAACCCTGGGATAACCTGCTTAAGAGATATTCTCAACCTTATATTCTTTAACATTGACTGAAGCAAGCAAGGGTATCGTTGAAATAAGAGTTTCTCTGAAATTAATTTTTTTCATATTTTATTACTGTAGACCAAAAACCAATAATAAACCCAAATTTTGAGAACCCTGGGATAACCTGCTTAAGAGATATTCTCAACCTTATATTCTTTAACATTGACTGAAGTAAGCAAGGGTATCGTTGAAATAAGAGTTTCTCTGAAATTAATTTTTTTCATATTTTATTACTGTAGACCAAAAAACAATTATAAACCCAAATTTTGAGAACCCTGGGATAACCTGCTTAAGAGATATTCTCAACCTTATAATCTTTAACATTGACTGAAGCAAGCAAGGGTATCGTTGAAATAAGAGTTTCTCTGAAATTAATTTTTTTCATATTTTATTACTGTAGACCAAAAAACAATAATAAACCCAAATTTTGAGAACCCTGGGATAACCTGCTTAAGAGATATTCTCAACCTTATATTCTTTAACATTGACTGAAGCAAGCAAGGGTATCGTTGAAATAAGAGTTTCTCTGAAATTAATTTTTTTCATATTTTATTACTGTAGACCAAAAAACAATTATAAACCCAAATTTTGAGAACCCTGGGATAACCTGCTTAAGAGATATTCTCAACCTTATATTCTTTAACATTGACTGAAGCAAGCAAGGGTATCGTTGAAATAAGAGTTTCTCTGAAATTAATTTTTTTCATATTTTATTACTGTAGACCAAAAAACAATAATAAACCCAAATTTTGAGAACCCTGGGATAACCTGCTTAAGAGATATTCTCAACCTTATATTCTTTAACATTGACTGAAGCAAGCAAGGGTATCGTTGAAATAAGAGTTTCTCTGAAATTAATTTTTTTCATATTTTATTACTGTAGACCAAAAAACAATAATAAACCCAAATTTTGAGAACCCTGGGATAACCTGCTTAAGAGATATTCTCAACCTTATATTCTTTAACATTGACTGAAGCAAGCAAGGGTATCGTTGAAATAAGAGTTTCTCTGAAATTAATTTTTTTCATATTTTATTACTGTAGACCAAAAAACAATAATAAACCCAAATTTTGAGAACCCTGGGATAACCTGCTTAAGAGATATTCTCAACCTTATATTCTTTAACATTGACTGAAGCAAGCAAGGGTATCGTTGAAATAAGAGTTTCTCTGAAATTAATTTTTTTCATATTTTATTACTGTAGACCAAAAAACAATAATAAACCCAAATTTTGAGAACCCTGGGATAACCTGCTTAAGAGATATTCTCAACCTTATATTCTTTAACATTGACTGAAGCAAGCAAGGGTATCGTTGAAATAAGAGTTTCTCTGAAATTAATTTTTTTCATATTTTATTACTGTAGACCAAAAAACAATAATAAACCCAAATTTTGAGAACCCTGGGATAACCTGCTTAAGAGATATTCTCAACCTTATATTCTTTAACATTGACTGAAGCAAGCAAGGGTATCGTTGAAATAAGAGTTTCTCTGAAATTAATTTTTTTCATATTTTATTACTGTAGACCAAAAAACAATTATAAACCCAAATTTTGAGAACCCTGGGATAACCTGCTTAAGAGATATTCTCAACCTTATATTCTTTAACATTGACTGAAGCAAGCAAGGGTATCGTTGAAATAAGAGTTTCTTTGAAATTAATTTTTTTCATATTTTATTACTGTAGACCAAAAAACAATAATAAACCCAAATTTTGAGAACCCTGGGATAACCTGCTTAAGAGATATTCTCAACCTTATATTCTTTAACATTGACTGAAGCAAGCAAGGGTATCGTTGAAATAAGAGTTTCTCTGAAATTAATTTTTTTCATATTTTATTACTGTAGACCAAAAAACAATAATAAACCCAAATTTTGAGAACCCTGGGATAACCTGCTTAAGAGATATTCTCAACCTTATATTCTTTAACATTGACTGAAGCAAGCAAGGGTATCGTTGAAATAAGAGTTTCTCTGAAATTAATTTTTTTCATATTTTATTACTGTAGACCAACTGTGTTGTTTTATTACTGTGTACCCTGTCCTTGACGAGTCCGAATATATTTGTCCTGCGATTTTTCTCAAATCGGCCACTTTTGCGTTCGGCAAGCTCCGAAAAAGGCCAATTCCCATACAAGGTTGTACAACTGGTCCAGTAATGGTCCATTACTGGCAGCCAGTAATGCAGCGATGGGCGAGTACTGGCAACCACGACTGGGCCATTAACATAATTTTACTGGATGATAACTTCGGACAATAAATGGTTGCCATTCTTGGGCCAAATACTGGCAACCCTGACTGGGCCGTTAAAAAAAATTTATACATTATTATCATATGTAAATTTAAATAAATTAAATACAAACTAATTTAAAATAAAATAAAAATGACGGAAAAAATTCAAAACTCCCCATACAACTGGTTCAGTTGCAAGAATGGCTGAGTAATGGCAAACACAGCCCTGACTCCACCAGTACTCCGCCATTAAAAAAAATATAAAATAATATTTTTTATACATAAATTTAAATAAATTATTTACAAAATAATTAAAATAAAATAGAAATGAAAATAAATTAAAACATATACTAACCTTTTCTTTATTACCATAGTCTTTCAACCGACAAGGCGATAACTAAACTATATGTGAAATTTTTCAAACTACGTATTTCTAAAAGGGAAAATGCTCTAGTGAAATTTAAAAAAAATGACATAGATCGGCAAATTCATGACTACAGTACTGGCCCAATAACAATAGCCAAGTAATATTTACCATTCATGGGCCAGTGCTTGGCCATTCAAAGGTAACAATATACTGGCTATTTTCTGTAAACCATAGATCGGCCGATGATTGGTTCTAGTATTGGCCCAGTAACAATAGCCAAGTACTGTTAACCATTAATGGACCAGTGCTTGGCCGTATGTCAATGTCTGGCAAAACCTACTTGGGTTGCCCGCGATCTTGTAAATTTGCTACAACATTTTTTTTTAACTGTGGGGTTTGGAAATTTGTTTGAAAACAAGAGGGTAAGCTTGTCCGACCAAAATGTGTCTGCTATTCTCGAGTCCGACAACTGACATTTTGTATGTTTGGGTTGACGGACTAGACAATAGCAGACAAATTTTTGTCGGACAAGGTTACCCTCGTGTTCTAAATCAAATTTCCTACCACCATAGTTAAAAAAGAAAACAAAAATTTACAAGATCCCGGGCAATCGGCATTTCTCGGAGCTTGCCGAACGCGAAAGCGGCCGATTTGAGAAAGATCGCAGAATAAATGTTTTCGGGCTCGTCAAGGACAGACGCCTCACGAAGTATAAAATATGTGGTAAACATCACATGAAATTGGCGCCGGCCCAGGGACTTTAAGAAAGAGACTTGGTTACAAAACAGAACAATGAGGAACTCCTGCATGAGTTGAAAAGACATCCGATGAAATACCATCATCATTGACTCGAAATTTCCGCTCGGAAATAAAGCTTTGTATCCAAGATATAAGTTGCTCATCCAAACCATAACATCTTAATTTGCAAATAAGATTGTTGTTCCAAACTTTATCAAATGCTTTGGATATATAAAGAGCAACACCGAAAGTCTCACCAGGATTTTCAAGCGACTTGCTCCACACATGAGTGACAAAGGAAAGTAAATCTCCCGCTCTTCCTTTTCGAAACTCGTATTGTCTTTCATTAAGTGGTTTGGAAGACTCTAAGAAGCTCATTATATTAAAGTATTTCTCAAAAATTTTAGAAACTACTGATAAAATTGAAATGGGTCTGTAATTTGTTGGATCAGTCTTACTACCGTTTTCGGAACTGGTTGTACGCTTGCTGTTTTCCACCCAAGTAGGTTTTGCCAGTCATTGACATACGGCCAAGCACTGGTCCATTAATGGTTAACAGTACTTGACTATTGTTACTGGGCCAATACTAGAGCCAATCATCGGCCGATCTATGGTTTACAGAACATAGCCAGTATATTGTTACCTTTGAATGGCCAAGCACTGGCCCATGAATGGTAAATATTACTTGGCTATTGTTATTGGGCCAGTACTGTAGCCATGAATTTGCCGATCTGTCATTTTTTTTAAATTTTACTAGAGTATTATCCCTTTTAGAAATACATAGTTTGAAAAATTTCACATATAGTTCAGTTATCGCCTTGTCGGTTGAAAGACTATGGTAATATAGAAAAGGTTGGTATGTGTTTTAATTTATTTTCATTTCCATTTTATTTTAATTATTTTGTAAATAATTTATTTAAATTTATGTATAAAAAATATTATTTTATATTTTTTTTAATGGCGGAGTACGGGCGGAGTTTGCCATTGCTCAGCCATTCCTGCAACTGAACCAATTGTATGGGGAGTTTTGAATTTTTTCCGTCATTTTTATTTTATTTTAAATTAGTTTGTATTTAATTTATTTAAATTTACATATGATAATAATGTATATTTTGTTTAACGGCCCAGTCATGGTTGCCAGTATTTGGCCCAAGAATGGCAACCATTTATTGTCCGAAGTTATCATCCAGTAAAATTATGTTAATGGCCCAGTCGTGGTTGCCAGTACTCGCCCATTGCTGCATTACTAACTGCCAGTAATGGACCATTACTGGACCAGTTGTACAACCTTGTATGGGCATATTTCAGGAAAAACTGTTTTCTTATATGACAAATAAGAGATTTTTGTGAGGATTCGTGCTAACTCCCTAGCAAAGGTTTTCAGAATTATTGGAGGAATCTGGCCTAGATGCTTTGTTAGTTTTAATTTGTAAAAGCATTTTCCGAATGATGTTTTTACGAAAAATTATGCGCATCATGTTGTGCGAAACTCTACGAATTGGCTTAGGTAAGAAATTGGGTTCTTTTAGTGTAAATTTTTAGAGAAATAATTTCCTAGAAGGTTAGCTTTTTCTTTTGGGTCAATGACCGGCATATCTCTATCAATTAGGGGAGGTAAAGAAAACTTATTGACTTAGAAATTCCATGAACCAGTTTGGTGGGGTTCAGCAAATTTAGATGCTTTTTTCCTATTAAATTGATTTTTTCTGCATCTATTAGTTTTCTACATATATTTCTCTCATTTCGGTACTGTCTAAGGTTTTCGTCAGTTTTGTTTGATTAAAATTTTGAAGTGCTTTTTTTAAATTTTAATTGCTTTTTTGCAATTTTTGAAAAACAATAGATCAGTCTTAGGAACGGTTAATCTATTGGGAATAGGGTTTCTAAATATCCGACCTATTTGATTATCCGGATATCGAATACATAAACAATAAATTATCCGGATAATCCGGATATCCGGATAATTAAACAATAAATAAAACATTTTTTTTTATTTTGCGGTATTTAAATCATTTATGTATATTTTTCGTGTATCTATATTAATTAATTTTATATATAGTCACAAAATAACAAAAATAGTAACAAATCATAAATAATAATAATAATAAAATAAAATTATTGATAAATTTAATTAAATTAACGAAGTTATTGATGCATTTATAAAAATGCATATTTTAGAAAAATTATTGCATTAATTAATTAATAATTACAATGTCTCGATATTGAATCGAGTTCTAATTTTTGTCCTGGTAAGACCAGCAATTGAAAATACCCGCTCCGTTGCAGTTGATGTAGGTTTTAATGGTAATAATACGCAGTATAGAATATTTAAATTGCCCTCCGTTTTTTATAATTATTTAAATAAATGAAATCTTTTTTCAGCAATATGGAGCTTCCTTCATTCTGCTTCTCAACATGAGTAATTAAAGCAATAGTATTTTCAAGTACTTTCTGCAGTTGCGATTTCTTATACAAACTTCACTACTTAGACTTTCTTCATCTTCACTTTCAATAGTAATTTCATTAGTGATTTCCTAAGAGTCATAATTTAGAAGTACAGCTCTCATAAACTTAAAAAAAATAGCCAACACTTCAGATTTTATTGACAGGGCCACAAGTTTATAAAACATTAGTTTTTTAAAATTAATATAGCATTAAATAAATATTAGTAAAATATCTTTACACTGCAGATTCACGAAGTGTTTCATAAAATATTCAATGATTACAGTTTTCAAAACATTAATGTTGTAAATAAATTTTTAAACCTTGTAGTCACTTCACTGCACTAACAAACTTTGCAACGCAAGTTAATAGTTATTTGAACTTTTCAACGCAATTTGATTATTTTTTTACAAAATAAAGGGTTTTTTAATATCCGGATAGTTGCAAAAAAGTATCCGGATAATCGAATAGTCAAAATATGGTCGAATAATCCGGATAATTCGATATCCGGATATCCGGATTAGAAACCCTAATTGGGAATAAAACTCCGCATACCCTCAAAAATAGCCTCCGAAAAATTTAACGCAGCTATGTTAGGGTCTTGACCGGTAAGACAATTATGTTTCCAGGAAAACCGCTTAAAAAATGTCTAAGACCCTCCCAATTCGCAGCTTTATAGTCCTAAACAAGACGAGGATTGGCTTTAAATTGTTTTTTTGGAATTGGTAAATTTAACTGAGTAGAGATCAAATTATGATCTGAACCGCCTAAAAGATCTGATAATTTAAATTGTACATTTGTTAAAAACAAATCAAGTATAAGTTATTATTTCGTTCAGGAATGACAAGCACTCTGGTAGGCTGATCTATCATCTGTGTGTAATTATGTTAAAGACCAAATAGCTCAGTATGTTTTCCTATCTCATCAGTAGTGGAACTGTGTGTGAGCCATTCTTTACTGTGGACATTAAAGTCACCAAGAACTATAAACTTGGCATTAGGATACTCAAATAACCTATCTATTTTTTCAGATAGGTCCTGGAATAAATTGATGTTCACAGACGTGTTAGGCGAACGATAAAGCCCAAAGACAAACAACGTTTGATTAGAACAACAAATCTTAAGTGAAACCATATTGTGGTATTTTGAACTTAATTCTAAATTTTTAATTCTTATATAATGGTGTTTCTAATAAATACACAATCACCATGCTTGAAATAAAATGAGGACTCAAGTTCATAATGTGGACAAGGGTATTTACTATACGTTACAGCTCAGTCGCTGATAATCGTTTCAGTTAAGAAAAGAATATCAGCTGTTTGAAACTTTGAAGATAATGATGGACTGAATAAAGGTTGATGTTCAAACCTCTTATGTTAGCAAAGGGGTTAATTTCGGCATTTAATAAGACGACTAATTAAAAAAAAATAAATAAAAGCAATATTGAGCAATTCACTCGAAACAAAAATACTATGAATATTTTGCTACTTTAAGGAATAATTATTCAAACAGTTGAACTATTTTGACTACCTTAACATTTGGAGAACCTGAATCTAAGTCTAAGTTGACTGTTAAAATTGACAGTTTATATCAACCTTATGTTATTTACCATTTAAGATACATCAAAACTCGATGCAACTCGATGGAAGTAAATTAAACAGCGAGCGAAATAATATTATATGAGAAATAATCTATTAACTTAGCTTCTGGCAAATTTAACCTATGTATAATCAATTAAAAAGAAAAAGGGCTAACAATTATATGTAACTTCACAAAATTCAACTAAATGTCAAGATCAATAAAAAACATGTAACTATGACTAAGTTCCCAGTCAAGACTATTAATCGAATTTCGGCTAATTTTGATTATATGGATGTCGACTCGAGACCTTCCTTTCTATTTACATTTTGTTTTGAAAAAAAAATCAAAACAAAACTTGCGAAAGCAAGGTTCAACTTATGATTTTTATAGTAATCCAGTTGAAAAAGGTTGTCACGGATCTTGGTATGGACTTCAAGTTACTTCAGGGTTCGGTTGTTTTTTAATTAATCGAGCAAAAGTTTATTGAAGTCGAATTTAGTTCTATGTAAAAGTAAAATTATATAAATATTTGTGACATTTGGTTTAGCTGTAAAATATCTTGGGTAGAAAAGGCCAATATTGAGAAAACATATGATTTGGTGGCGTAGTGGTTAAGATGTCGAATTTCGGACATCATGTTTCGGGCTAGAAGATATAGTAGAATTTTTTGCCAGCGAATTTTTGACAGATAGGACGCAGCAAGAGATAAAAGATGAGACAAAAAGTAAAACAGAGATGTATTATTTATTTTGGGATAAATTTGTTTTCAAAACAATTATATTAGTTAAATTTCTACTTCTAGTTCGTACCATTTGTTTGTTGTGATATTTGTTTCCATAGGTGTCGTTATTTTTATTATAATTATTTTTAATTATCAAAATTTTGTTACATTGCCTACAAAATCATTAATACTTTTACTAGTTTTTGATTTTCTATTATAATTGGTTGAATTTCAATAGTAATTTAATAACTTTATGCGTTTTTTTTGTTCATTTTAATGGGTCTCCAATAGTTTTTTATTATTTTAATCGAGACACTGAATGTGCAAACAATATGCGCATGTGCAAACAATATGCGCATAACAAACAAATTTCGTGTTCGCTGGCAAAAAAATTCTACTATACTTGGCCAAATTTTTTCTTGAATTTATTTAGGAAAATAACTAAAATTGAAGATTAAGGTGGAAATTTGCACAAAAATGAAAAAAGAACTGTCCTTCTCCATGATTAAAGCCCACACATAGAGTTATATATAAAAACTTGATTTCTAGCAAACAATATCGTGCCATCATCAATAAATACTCCATAGCTTATGATTGAGAGTGCTGTCGTTGACCGAATTTAGTTCTTCCACTAGCACGTATGTCAATAGCAGGTGAAAAAAATTTACAAATAAAAAAAACTAAGGGATTAATTTTTTTCTCAATTGTAAATTTTTTTCCCTGTGATTGACATTATACGTGCTGGCGGTGGATCGTTAATGCGCTTAAAATTATCAAAATAAATTTTGTTTTTGACTAAATACTTATATCCTCAGGGGTCACTAGTCTGATTAGACCGTGCGATACGGGACTTGGCGAACCCGAGGTACCTGAGCTATAGTGGGCTCTAGCCTGCTAGTGCAAACCGTAAACCTGTTGCCATGTCTAGCGGGAACGGGGACCTTGGCTTAGCCGCCGGGTCGCGTGAAGGATATTTTATTATATGATAGGATTTATTGTTTAGCTACCCATTTTTAAAACAAATTATATTTTGATCAAATGACTATTACATTTGATAAAAAATTTAAAATATGCATCCAAAATATTTATGGATTGAATGCCAACCGTGACGCAGTGCAACATCATCTCAAGCATGACAAACCGCATATTTTTTTCTTACATAAACACAAGTTTCTGAAAACTATCCCTATGACGTAACACTAAATCCCAAATATAGGCTTGATTCGGCTTTTTCGGCTTCATCAAGGTGTTTGTGCATACATTCATGAGAGTGTTGCATATAAACGCTTTGTCATTTTGCATAGTGATGCAAACGCATGGAGGGATCAGTTTTTATTGTTTCGAAATTTTTTTTCATTTTTGATCTACGGGTGTGGCAACCCCCCGTACTCCAGTCCCTGCTATTGACATGCGAGTTAAGTTAACGTGAGATTTCACATACCACTGGCCACAGCAGTGAGATATCACTAGCCAAGGTGACATCTTAGGGGTGGTTGCGGATGATCTGTATTCAATTAACGGTAGCACCCTCAATCTTCTAGCTGTGGAATATTCCTTGCTAGTGAGACGCTATTGCTTAATCGAGGAAACGAGCCTTTATATAACTATGTGTGGGCTCTAATCATCAAAAAAGAGAGTGCGTCACAGTATCAAGGAATATGGCACCGGTTGGATTATTGGCAACTACATTTTTGTTTTGTTTCAGCAAATTTTTGTAAAAAATTTGCTATTTACTTTTTATTTTACTTTTATTTACTCTATTCTATAAAATATTTGCCTATGTCATATTTTGTCAGTGATAGGATTTATTGTTTAGTTATCCATTCTTTAACAAAAAAATATAAAAAAGACAAAAAAAGAAAGATTTACGTCCATCAACACCTTTGAACGTATGTTGTTGTGGGACCTT
Source organism: Diogma glabrata (assembly GCA_963693315.1). Lineage (NCBI taxonomy): Eukaryota > Metazoa > Arthropoda > Insecta > Diptera > Cylindrotomidae > Diogma > Diogma glabrata. The sequence goes on from OY856188.1 coordinate 194,350,000, forward strand.
GGTATTATAAGGTTTTTATGTGTTGTTGTGACACATATTGTAATTCCTACTACACAACACATTTTATTAAAAAAAATAGTGATACCAGAAATTATGAACTACATAGTGATGGCTACAACACAGTAGTATTAAAGGTTTGTCTACCTGAAATTTTTTTTTCACAATAGCTCTATACCGGTCCCCAAACAAACATAATCCCAATTTTTTTAATCTCTTGACTAATGTTGTGGACGAAATTAGAACACAATTTCAAAATTGTGGGGTTATCATTACCGGTGACTTTAACGCCCACAACAAATCGTGGTTAGAATTTTCCAAAACAACCGACGATGACAACAGTGGAAGGCAGGCAGAAATATTTGCCGCATCGCAAGACCTGACGCAGATTGTAAAAAGCTCAACTTTCACTCCTCGTAATGGCGGTGATAAAAATTGGAAATTCTGACCATTATCTAATCACATCAGTTATCAAAAATAATTTTCCCAAACCGCGTAAAATATTTCGCTTTTCAAAGATGGACACCAATGGTCTCCGAAGTTTTTTCAAGGTTTCCCTCTGATCGTCATTGTTTTTATTATACTAACGATGTAAATGTTTCTGCTCAAAACTTTACTGAAACCATTCAATTCGGCATTAACAAATTTATTCCCTTTTTAATAATTAATGAAACCCCAACAAAAGTTGGTTCTTAGAAACAAACGTAGATTATTTAATATTTGATATCATCATTTGATATCAAATTCGACAGTTTTGGAAACTCCTAAAAAAAGACCCCAAATCCAGTCTTCAGGAGTTAATATGAAACAATTACATTTCAAACCCAAAATTGTCGAAAAACTTTTAAGAGGGTTGAACAACAACAAAACCTCTGGTCTAAACAATATTCCTCCTGTTATTCTAAAAACATTTTCAAAAGAACTTGCACCAACTCTTACCAAAATATTCTATAAATCGTATAAATCTGGTATTTTTGTAAATCTGGTAATGTCAAGCCTGTCCCAAGAAAAGGAATGAAATGTGATATTTCAAATTATAGACCAATAGCCTTACTCCCAGTCCTGTCTAAAATAACGAGCACTATATTAATTCACACATATACAAATTTTTGGAAGACAACCATTTGATATCTGACAGCCGCCAATACGGTTTTAGAAACAAAAGATTAACAACCGATCTATTAAACTATGTGGCTCATCTTGGAATAGCATACTTGAGAAATGTGGTGAAACGTACGTGATCGCATTAAACATCTCAAAAGCATTTGATCGAATCTGGCATGCCAACTTAATCAACAAGCTCGTTACGTACAGTTTTCATCCCGTAGTCGTGAATTTAATCCAAAATTTTCTGTCTAACCGATACATCTCGGTATCTATAGATGACTTTTCTTCTGAGTCTAAATTAATAACCGCTGGTGTACCCCAAGGCTCAGTTTTATCTCCCACTTTATTTTAATTTATATCAACGAACTGTTGCAAATCACCAGTAACCCAATAAATAGATTTGCAGATGATAGTACACTGCACAAGTCATTCGTCCCCCATCTTCAAAGGGTAAAATGTATGAACGAATAAATCAAATTTAATTCCACAAAACACAGCAAAACACCTTTATTTATTCTATTCTATTTGCAACAGCGAAACACAGAATTATGTGGAAAACCATAATAACACATATAAAACACAGCTATTATGATTGTTTCCAGATCAAAGACCGAGTTTCCCAACGATGTTTCAATTAATACCTGTAACGACCTAATAGACAAATGTGAAAGCATTCGTGTATTGGGAGTCACAATTTCCAATGACTTACTCTGGAACGTATAATGGCCATAGCAAAGAGCGCGTCAAGAAAACTCGGTCTCCTCAATAGATGTAAAAAATATTTTACTCCGTATCAATTACTCCACCATTATAAGTCCTATATTCGTCCCTGTATGGATTATTGTTGTCATGTTTGGAACACTGCATCTGTTACCATCCTACCTCTTTTGAACTCTGTTCAAAAGCGTGCTATACGAATTGTTGGTGATCAAACTTTAACATTAAATTTTGATTCCCTACAATATCTTCGCACTGTTGCTGATCTCGTTGTTTTTTATAAATATCGTCACCAGCATTGCTCGAATGAAATCATCTGATTTCATGCCTCAGACATATTCTTCTCCCGGTCTTACTCGTCAATCGGTTTATGCAAACAGTCAAACTTCGAGATTACTCACTGTCATAGTATCAAAATGCAAAGGGATTTCTTTGTGCGTACATCGTACAAATGGAATGCTTTGACCGAATCAATTCTCGAATGCCTTCAATCCACAAAGATTTAAAAAAAAGCCTCCACCAACACCTCAAGATGCATGTTGTTGTAAGACCTAGGTCTTAAAAGGTATCTATGTGTTGTTGTGACACATTTTGTAATTCCTACTACAAAACTCTTTTTATAAAAAAAAAATACTATGCTTTACATCTTGTCAGAATCGTAGCGTTGAGTCCATGTGTTGAGATGAGAAGAATGAAAATACAAAATTTTATAACTGCGCCAAATAAAAACTGTTAAAATTTTGACACGCTTAATTTTGAATATGAATGAAACACCATATTATTTTGATATGACTCACGGTCAAATGCTCCAAATTGAAGGTGAGGAAATATAAACCGGTTTGAATTGTTTTGTGTATTTCGGCATCTGACACATTAACTAGGTATTAAATTATGTTAAAAGAGTTTCCATATATTTCAAATGTATCACTGGTTATGAAAACTGGTTACCCATGACAACAACACAAAAGAGAAAGTCTGTTCGAAATTGCTTCAAAGATCAGTGTTCTATTTTTAAGCGAGAAATTCATAGCTTTTCATGGACTCATGAATCATGTGGGTGTCACTTAAGTGAAGATTTTTGCAAATAAAAAAAATGCGTCCCACAACTTTTTGATGTTTTTTATAATTTATCCATTTAAATATGTAGAATTGACGATTAGATTAGAATAAATGGCAGACCGACATGACGAATTCACAAATAAAGCATACCGAAAAAACTAGTTTTCGAAATTTAATGAACTTTATGTTTAAGCCCCAAAATAAATTTCTTCACAAGTTGTTTTATATGGATTTGAATGTAGTGGTATTTTGGTAAAAAGGAAAAAAACTCTATCATGCAAACTAAATAACAGATTGGAAGCCTTTTTTCCTGTAGATGAACAGACGCAAGATATTAGCAATCAATATAATTCCAAAAATCTGGTGCTAAATAATCCTGCAAACTCCTTATTTGTTTAAATTATTGGTGTATGTATTAGGGTGGCCGTTAAAAAAAATTAAAATTTTTGTACGGCACGCTCCCATTTCGTGTCAATACCCATAAAAATAGTATTTGCAAAATTTGAAATTAATCGTTCAATTCTAAGGTTCTATTCTAAGGTTTTGTTCTGGCCTCGGGCAATCCTTAGAATTGAACGATAGATTTCAAATTTTGCAAATGATATTTTTATGGGTATTGACACGAAATAGGAGGGTGTAGTACAAAAATGTAAATTTTTTTTAACGGCCACCCTAATACATACACCAATAATTTAAACAAATAAAGAGTTTGCAGCATTATCCAGCACCAGATTTTTGGAATTATATTGATTGCTAATATCTTGCGTCTGTTCATCTACAGGAAAAAAGGCTTCCAATCTCATTCATTGAATTTTGAAATTTTGCAAATAATAATTTTGATTAATTTCAAATTTTGCAAATAATATTTTAATGAGTAATGACACGAAATGGGGGAGGGGGTGCCGCAAACTGTACAATGAAAAAAAATTTCTAGAGTAACCTAAGGGCCACCCTAATGTATATAATTACTTGGGATTTTATTGTTTATTTATCTTAGATGGTAGGTGAGAGATGGTAAGTGTAACATGGAATATACTTGAATCCAAATAGTAAACCAGGTTTACTATTTGATTACAAACTATCAAACTTTAACGATATTCCAAATAGAGTTCCATAGTATTATAATGATACTTACTCTATGGTAATAATTTTTAATAAACATTTGGATCAGTTTGTAGTATTATTTTTGATTGGATTAGATTGACCGTTTATACAATAATAAAATATGGAGGGGCTCTGATATATCAAGACTTCGGTCTGGGTTAAAGATTTTGATATAGTTTTCGGCAAAAAACTTTTATGAGGACATGGATTTTAGTTTTGGGCAGCGGTGTATATCAAAGATAACTCTTTGTTAAATTATAAGTATTTTTTTATCTCTGTTTAGAAATTTATTACAAAACTAACACAAAACATCAATACGATGCCGGAAAATTATAACAGATCATAAACTAACGTGATACATGATACATTCAACAAATATTACAAAATCACAAATTCATGTTTCTTTCAAAATTACAAAAATATTGTAAAAATTAAATAAAATTCAAACTTTTTTCAAATTTCTAAAAATATTCCAAAAATTATTACAAAATCAAAGATTAAAATTTTTTCAAAAATTCTAAAAATATTGCAAAAATTATAACAAAATCAAAAATTGAAACTTTTTTCAAAGTTCCAAAAATGTTCCAAAAATTAGAATAAAATCAAAGATTTAAACTTTTTCTAAATTCCAATAATATTCCAAAAATTCTTAAAAATTCAAAATTTTTCTAAAATTCTAAAAATATTGCAAAAATTATTAGAAAATCAAAAATACAAACTTTTTTCAAAATTCCAAAAATATTTCAAAAACTATAACAAATTCAAAAATTTCCATGTCCAATTTCTTTTCAATTACATTTAGGTCATAAAAACAGCTACATTTTTTCCAAAAAATTGGTGTAAAAAATAAATAAAAATCTTTCTTTTGACACACTTGACAACATTTTTTTTGACAAACTTATAATGCCATAATTCTCAATAATAATAATAAAATTTCATTTCAAACAAAAATTAATTTTGTTTTTTGCCAAAAATTTGGGTAAAAAAATAAATAAAAATCTATCTTTTGACACACTTGACAACATTTTTTTGACAAACTTATAATGCAATAATCTAGATTTTGGTCTCACATACCAATCCCGACCATCAATATTTCTCCAAATTCAATGTTCCTACTCGTAATCACTTAAAATAAACGTTTCTTAAGCAAAAAATATGCAAATTTCCTTGTTTTGAAACACTTGACGATTTTTTTGGCACACTTCCGGTACAGTTATCAAACACATCGTCCTTTCGGCTCTTCCCATTGAGTAAACCTATTTTTAGAAAAAAAAATTTGAAATCCGTCCAGTGGTGGTTTTCTAGATTTCGTCGGTTGTGACGGCCGGACGGCCGGACGGCCGACAGACAGACACACTTTTTTTTTTTGTTTTTTTAGAATCAGTAGGTCCTAAAACGTCGAGAAATGCCAAAAAAAGTGGGGGTAAGAATTTCACTTTGAGCTCATGAATGTAATACTCAGGTCTTTCAGACCGAAGTAAAATAATACCAATTTATTAGATCAAATAAAATTACTTAAGATAATAGACCATTGATTTCAATTAACTGTTAAGGAAACATGAGTACAAATACATACATACAAATTCCAAATTCGATACATTCCAAATTTTAGTTTTTTTTTTCAATATTTATAATTCAATTTCATATCAGATTTTTGTTAAGTCTGTTGTATTGAAGTGGACAAGTTTCATTGTAAAAAGTTTAACTATCTTTAAGGCAATTTTGTATGTTATCTTGAACAAAAAGTTACAGGTGACGTATATGTAAAAATCACTTCATAAACGTAATTTAATCATTAATACATAATAGTTAATAACAATATATAAAATGACATGAAGAAATTTTAAAATTAGATGTGATAAAAATTAATAAATAATCACACTTTGCTCTAAACTTAAAATTTGCAGTGCTGCTAACACTTTTCAAAGTTACAACAATCACTTTAAACACAGTTATTATTATTTAAATTCACAAAAATTAATTTAATTTTAATTTGATTTTTAAATAAAACTTACCAGTAAGAAAGTATTAATTATTTCCTTAAGACAAATATAACAAATAAAAATAAATTTCATATAATTGTCTTTTATATATACACCACTTGAAACTATTATAGTTTAGAGTTTTATTTGTTTTGGAAATCTATCAAGTGGGCAAGGCTTAAAAAAACTCAGTGTTGTTTTAGGAAAATTTTTAATGCAAAAAATTGTTAGTGCAATAAGTTATGCCAGGTGAATAAGTTTGTGGCGGTATGGTTTCTTGGAACAAAGTTTATATTTACTTATGATAAAAATGATTAGAACTACGACATCCTGCTACATGTAATATTTAACTTGGAAACTATTACAATTCTCATTAGTCATCGTTTATTGGTTATATGTTGGAGAAATATGGCAAAGAATTTTTAGTCCACATGTGATTATTTGATGATTAGTTTTTGAGTAATGAGAGTTGTTTTAAAAAATATTTAGGTTAAAAAACTAGTTCTGGTTAATATAGTTTGACATTGGGTTGAATCTTATCCATAACTGTTTACGGTGTCTAAATAAAGTTCCAATAGATGAAAAACGTGATCTACGCAGGTGAAAAAGTCGAGATTTGAGCTTGACCATATTTGATTTTTTTGAAACTTGGCATATAAAAAGCATGGACAAAATAAAAATTACAACTTATTTTCCAATTTTTTAAAGTGTATAGTTTGAGCACCCCAATATGCATGAAAAATAAAAATTCTGCCAATCCGATGTAACTTTGAAATTGAATTGCTCAAGAACGGCTATACCGATTTCATCAAACCTTTTTTTGTTTGATAGATGATTAGTTGGTCGTTTGAAAAAAAATTAATTAATTGTTTTTGTAATTAATTTTTAAATAAAAATATGAAAAAAACTTTTATAAAGATTGCGCTAGGGTAGAAGATCAATTGGAATTTAATTAATTTTTTTCCTGAAAATAGTTCTATTCTTACTTTAAAATTTTCAAGGAGGGGTTAATCTTTGTTCTTGAGATATTTAATTTTAAAGATTTTCAGTACGACTAAAATTCTAATTTTTCATCATTTTATCAAACAACTTCCGTTAACAAAAATTTTAAATTTTAAAATCAATTAAATTTTAACTTTTTTTTTTTAAATATAGTTCTATCCTTACTTTAAAATATATCAAATTTGCAAAGAGGCGTTAATTCGTGGTCTCGAGATATTTAATATTATTTAATATTGGTCCAATTCCGTCGAATTTTTCATCATTTTTTCGAACTTCAGTGGTTAAAATTTTTTGATGATAAAAGTTGATCGAAAAAATAATGAACAATTAGAATTTCAGACGGACTAAAAATTTTTAAAATTAAATATCCAAGAACACGAAATAACACACCTTTGATATATTGATATATATATATATATATATATATATATATATATATATATATATATATATATATATATATATATATATATATATATATATATATATATATATATATATTTATATATATATATATATATATATATATATATATATATAATATATATATTTATATATATATATATATATATATATATATATATATATATATATATATATATATATATATATATATATATATATATATATATGTATATATATATATATATATATATATATATATATATATATATATATTGAAATATTGATATATTGATATTTTGATATTGATAATTTGATATATTTTAAAGTAAGGATAGAACTATATTTAAATAAAAAAAGTTAAAATTCAATTGATTTTAAAATTTTTTGTTAATGGATGTTGTTTTAAAAAATGATGAAAAATTAGAATTTTAGTCGATAAACGTCATCTAAGATTATCCTACCTGAAGGACTTTTTGTGAAGGACTAACAAAAACACATTTTTAATAATAAATCAAAAACTATGATTTCAAAAATTATAAAAAATTTTTTTGAACTAGAAAAAAATCACCTCTCTTTTGATACCTCACTTGTCAATGTCAAAAGTAATTTTTTTCCAAAATTTCTACTCTCAACCCTCTCCAAATAACATTTTTACCGCTATAATTTTGGTTCAATCTTTACAATATTTTCTATGTTCGAAGATAAGGCAGGAAAAAATTTTCACATTTTTAATTCATTGAAATTTTTTGAAATATTTCGATTTCTTTAAACCAATCTCGATTCCTTAAAAAAGCCCTTGTTTTACTATCTCCTTATCTTTGTCCATAGATTATAAATAGAAACAAATATTTGCATTTCGTTTTCAGTTTTCGTTTTCACAAACGCATTTTATTTATGCAAAAAATTTCAAGTGAATAGCACTTACAGTTTGTGAGAAAATCGATTATGTTGAATTTCAGACGGACACCGAAGTCTCAGCATAAGGGTTTTTGCTGATTTAAAGTACAAACAAAACCCTAAAAAGTACAAATTATAAAATTATTACGATTATTAGAATATTTTAAGACTACGCAAAATCCAGTCCAACAAACAAAGGCTTCTAACCACTCATTAGTAAAGCACGGGTAGTTTTTAGCAACACCGAGTACTCCAGTCCTTGCTATTGACATGCGAGTTAACGTATGTCAATAAGATATCACTAGCTAAGGTGATATCTTAGGGGTGGTGGTGGATGAACTGTATTCAGTCAAAGGTAGCACCCTCAATCAAAATTATTGCATATTCCTTTATGATTGCATGCTATTGCTTGCTCAAAGAAACGTTGGAAAGACATTGCGACACATGATCAAGAAATTTTCCACTATCTGTATATTGAAAACCAATTTTAATTTTGTTGCTGCATATTTTTCTAAGTAACCTAGCTTTTTACCCTTTTATTTTATTTTTATTTTCTTTATCCTTTCATGAAATATTAGCCTATGTCGTAGGGATATTCACTAAACATCGAAGTATTGAATTAGCACGATGTTTACATACGATACATCGGATACATCCTATGTTTTTTAACGAACTTTTTCTATTCGATGTATCGATGTTTTTTTTTAAAACTAAAATTTTTTCACATTTTCCTTTAAAAATTATACGAATGCTAAAAATTAGTTGGTTGTGGCTGATTTAGGTAATAAACATATACCGTACTTAGCGCATACTCTAAATTTAGTTGCGCAAAATGCAGTACAACAGTGTCCTACGAAAACTAATAACTAAGGTCAAGGGCATTGTTATATGGTTCAAGCAAAGTAATATAGCAAGCAATGAAATAAGAAAAGCAACGGATAAAGACACAAAATTAATTCAAGAAGTTCCGACAAGATGAACAGTCCTTACTATATGATTAAGAGGTTTTTAGGGCTACGGGGTTTCATCAATGATATAACTACATTCGGCATAAAATGGGATCACATATGGTCAATGCGTCAGAACTGGCAATTCCATCTTCTGTATTACAAGTTTTCGACCGTTTAGAGCTATTACTAAAGAAGTATCTAGTGATAAGATATTGCACTGGTAACAAGTTGGTTTCATTAGTTCATTAGTTCATTGCCAAGTTATAAAAATTCAACCTCTAACTGTAGAAAACTCGCTGGCCAAAGAATTGAAATCGTTTGTAATTAACGAAATTGAAGAGTGAATCCACTCGCTTTAGCCACTGTATTGGAGCCGAGGTTTAAAAGAATTCACTTCAGGGACGCCTTTGCTTGCTCTACAGCAGTCGCTAAAATTAAAAACTTTGTTAAAAATACTAAACACAAAATATCGAAATGTGGACATTGAATTCAGATGAATCTGAAAAATAATAAGATAGCTTTTTCTTATAGAAATATCATTAATTAATAAACAAGAGACACAATCTGATTCTCTGAATAATAAATTTTTGATAAATTACTTATTTACTTGCGTAGTGTAGTTGGAAGAAGACACAAAGGAAATTCTTGGAAAATCTGACTTGATCTAAGAATTCAGTTTCCCAAGCTGTGCCTACAGATTGCTTTAAAATATTGAACTTTTGTAAGAACTTCTGTTCCATCTGGAGTCAATCAGCAAAGAAATAGAATGAAAGGAAAACGATTAAGTAAATTTTTTCTGCAAAGTCTGTCTAAAGAACATTGGTCTTAATGGACAACATTTCATATGGAGCAACATTTCAAATATGCTACCTGTATTTTTTTTTTTCATTTGTTTGTTATTAGGATAGTTAATTTAGCTTTGAAATTCTTTTTATTCGTCTTATGATGAACAGTCCGAAATTTCAATTGAATATTTCTATTTGTCCCTTTTGTTTTATTTAAAAGCTATATCTAATCTCACTCATACAATTCTACTATCCCTATTAGACCCCATAGAAAAAATTCTTGATAAGTCGCCTAAAGCTGAAATAGTCATAGGGGGTGAATTTAATGTTTGCATGACTCCCTCACTCTGCTCCTCGGAACGGAAGATCTCATCTTGCTCACTCATCTAGTTGAAATAACCAACTTACATTTATGACCATAACAGTGACACATCTTATCTTTTGGATTTATTTCTTTCTACTCACCCCGAAATATAGAATAATGGTCAATCCGCCTATTGGCTCATATGATTACTGCCTGGTGAGAGCAGCATTCAAAACAAAGCCATCTGCAATAAATAATACTTTACATCTACGAACTTTATGGCATTATAGGAATGTGACCTGGTGTGCTATGAACGACTTTTTGAGCAATCTCATCTGGACTAATTGATCTGCAGATAAAAACGTAGATTTAATTGCGCTGAGAATAGCATCCGCCATTCGAACGGCTATGGAATGTTTCAATCCAGCATCCATTCCAAAATTGAAGACCGCAAACACCTCTTGGTTTAATGAAACCTGCCGGTCAGCAATTGTTTCCAAACATAAAACTCACGCACAGTTTCAACAAACATCTAACAATTATGAACTTCTCATGGCTGACGCAAAAATGCTAAAAATGCCAAAAATGCCATAAACAATGCCAAACGATTTAATAATAATAACCCTAAAACTTTCTGGTCATTTGCTAGCTTGGTACACAAAAATTTCATGTGAAAAACAAAAAGACATCACAAGTTCCTCCTCACAAATCACAAAATATAATTCATTCCACACCTGAAAAAACGGATCTTTTAGCTTCTCATTTTGCAGCCGCCTTACAACTGCTAACTTCAAATCAGCGGCCGCCTTCTCTTCCAATATGTTAATACAAACTCTATGAATAATGTCTTTTTCTTGCACCCGAGTTGTATCAAAGCTGTATCACCAAGCTCCGAAGGAGTTCAGTGTAAACAAGTCAGCGGATCCAGACGGTATGTATACCAGCCATCATACGCAGAAACTGTCATCGTTCTTTAGCTAAACCATTATATAGACTATTCCACCTTTTTATGACATCTTGCACTTTTCCATCGTCTTGTAAAACCGGTGTTGTAAGCCCAATCCCAAAAAAAGGAAATAAAACCGATGGGAAGACCGTATTTACTTACTAAACACCGAAAATGCAGCTATATGTTTATGTTATCTAAGATGAAGCAAATTCTACTTAACTCCTTCTGAATTGCTGAATTGCATGTTTGAGCGGGGAAGAAAAAACTTATTTAGTTGCATTCGATAGAATTCAACGCCGGGGATGCTAGTTAATTTGAACGATGCTAATTTAACAAACTCTCTGGATATCCTCGACCATAGACGCAATATCGGGGCCCTCTGTGTATTTTTCAAATACTGATATGGTGAGTGTTCTGAGCAATATGTCTCGGCTTTTCCTACGAACCTCTTGATGTAATTCTCTAGAATCCACCTTTTCCGCTTAACTACAACCTACAAAAATTTAAGCTTAACATTAAGTTTTACCATCCCCACATATTTCATTATTTTACATATTTCATTCCTTTCCCTTTACTATCCCCTTACACGTCTTGCTCCTTCACTTTCCAGTTTCCACTGTTCTCCACATAATTACTATTGTGCCTGCATTATGAGTATGTGCCTGCATTGTATTCACGCGTACCGTTCCAAAAAAAGAAAACGAACTTTTGTCGTGCAACTTGAAAAGGATATTATCAAACTGTTGCGGAAAGTTACCGATGTTGAAAAAACATCGATGTTTTCAAGAGATGTATCGGAAAACATCGATGCAGGGTTCCGATGTTTTACATCGAATAAAAACATCGATGTATTATTTAAGTGGACACCCCTACAATATGTCGTATTTTGGTATGTCATAGAATTTATTGTTTAGTTATCCATTCTTTAAAAAAACAGGCAAAAGAGAAATTTACGTCCATCAAAAGCTTAGAACGTATGTTGTTCTGCGATCTTGGTCTTAAAAGGTTTTTATGTGTTGTTGTGACACATATATATTGTATATACTGCACAATACATATTAAAAAAAAATTGCACATCAATTTTTTTTTGTTCCTTTCAACCCATAAAATCCAAATTCATTTGAAAAGGTGAAAAGCTCAACAACAAAGAAACTATTTTTTCACTCCTGTATTTTTTAGAATGTTTTTATCACTAACAGTAAGGTAAAAGCAATGTAAACAGTTTTATATTTTCTTTCTTGTACTGCTTCGTATAGCTGCAGGAAGAGTATAGAGTTTGGGAAAAGAGATTACAACAACTCAAAGAATATCAAAGTTTGTTTCCAACATGAATTCTTTAATTCCAGAAGTCTTATAAGTTGATTAATTGTTGTTGGTGACATTGCCTCAAAATATGTAAGAAATTACCAGAGATTAACATACCACCTCAGATAGTCACTTTGTATTCTTTTATTATTAATCAAGAAGGCACGATAAATGTACATATTATATAACTAACCTAAACTCGAGCTTACTAACTAAACTATTTTATTATTGACAAACTATTTTATCGATATACTGCAATTATTTAAGAAATTCTCTACTACTACTACCAAAGTATTACATTGTTCAATTTATTTGAAACGTTTTTAAATTACGTTTACAAACCCCAATCTTTACTATTTTGATAACTGTATTTAACTCAGTTACAAGGAATTCGCAAAAACTGGTTTAGTACGACCAGAAAGGATACCATTATTATATTGTTTTACTAATAGCTTGCTAAATATCATCAGTCTCAATTTTTTTAAGCCTACCGTGTAGTACTTTAGAAATGAAAACAAATTTTTGTTATCTATGTAATTTATTACATAACAATAAATTTAATTAAATAAAGAAGCAAATATTGAATTGATTTTGATATTATATCGTAAAATTTCAAGTGTTATTACCTTGAATAAGTAAAAACACTTCCACAACATCACTTATTTAATCTCATTTAAAAGTATTAAGAAGGAAATATGAAATGTTTCAATTCGTTCAAATTAACGACCGTGTACAAGTTTCAACGGGTTACATGAGCCTGCCCTAGCTTTTATAAGATTATTAACACTCAAACTGAGATTTTGGTTTGAACTGAGATTTCCTTATTGTTATATTATAATTATATTAATAAATTAATCAAATAAAAATACTTCGTAAGACTACAACAGTATAGATATAAAAAAAGTCATATATTCCTGGTAAGATAACCTATAAATAAAACATCTAAAATGTGAAACAATAAAATGATGTATTAATGAAAGTAAGTCAATTACAATTTGATTATTATAATCACTCTTAAATATATTTTTCTTTTCATCATTATTTCAAAAGCAAAATATGGAGGGGCTGAAATCTCAAGCTCTGAGATATCAAGACTTCCGTCTGGGTCAAGGATTTTGATATAGTTTTCGGCAAAAAACTTTTATGAGGACATTGTTTTTAGTTTTAGATAGCGATGTATACCAAACTAAACAAAAAACTCTTTGTTAAAGTACAAGTATTTTTTTATCTCTGTTTAGAAATGTATTACAAAACTAACACGAATTATTAATATACGTTGGCGGAAAATTATAACAGATCATAAATTAATATAACTTAGTGAAAAGATGATACACCCAGCAAACTACTCAAAAACCTCTCCATTTAGCGTTTCGAGAAAATATTACAAAATCAAAAATTCATATTTCTTTCAAAATTCCAAAAATATTCTAAAAATTATAATAAAATCAAAAATTTAAACTTTTTTTCAAAATTCTAAAAACATTCCAAAACTTATTACAAAATAAATTCTAAAAATATTGCAAAAATTATAACAAAATCAGAAATACAAATATTTATCAAAATTCCAAATATTTCAAAAATTATAACAAAATCAAAAATTTCCATGCCTAATTTCATGTTCGATCACATTTCATGTCATACAAATAATTAATTTCATTTTTTTCCAAAAATTGGGTAAAAAAAAATGAAAATCATTCTTTTGACACACTTGACAATATTTTTTTGACAAACTTATAATGCAATAATCTAGTTTTTGGTCTCACATACCAATGCCGACCATCAAGATTTCTCCAAATTCAATGTTCCTACTCGTAATCACTTAAAATGATCTATTTTTATGCAAAAAATATGCAAATTTCCTTGTTTTGACACACTTGACGATTTTTTGACACACTTTCGGTATAGTTATTGAATACATATCGTCCTTTCAGCTCATACCATTGAGTATATCTATTTTAGAAAACAAAAGTTTTTGAAATCCCTCCATCAGGTTTTCTAGATTTTTTTTACAGATTTTATATCGAAAAAAAAGAGGATTTTTTTTTGGCAAATATAGCGGTTCTGAATTTCGAGAATTTCGTGATTTTTGACATGACGAGTTATTTTCAAATATTCATAACTTCGGTTCTATTAAAGATAGAAACTTCTAGTTTGTTTTGTTTTAAAGTTAAAAGATGTAAGTTTACAAAAAAAATTAAAGTTAATAAAAGTTATTAACAAATTCCTATTGTTATAAACAAAGAAAATGTTAAACTCAATTTTTAGTCATTATCTTACAAAAATAAAGAGAATAACTTTTAACCAGCATACTTGATTTGTTAACCGCGAGTTTCCTAAAGTTTACAAAAATTACTGCCTATTAAATTCTCACCGCAGTGGATTAAGATACCAAACACCTTTGGTTAACGTGAAACATATATTTTATTATTAACAATATGTTATTCACTTAAGCTTATTATCAAAAAAGCTAACTTCATTTTTTATTCTACATTTTAGGTTTACCAACATCAGCAATTACCGTTTCTACACATCACAACCTAAACAGAGTTGAACAAATATATAATATTTCAACACTGCCAAAATAAATTTCATAAAATTTAGTGAATTTAAGTGAGAAATCAACACACTCTTTATTTTTGTTAGATAATGACTAAAAATTGATTTTAACATATTTTTTGTTTATAGCAATAGTAATTTGTTAATAATTTTTAAATTCCATCCTTATACTTTAAAATAAAACACAAAAAGTGTCTATCTCTACCAGAACAGAAGTTATGAATCTTTGAAAATATGTCTTCAAGCCAAAAATCACAAAATTCTCGAAATTTTGATCCGCTCTCTAAAACAAGAAAAAATCCTCGAACAAGCATATCTTTTTGTTTATATAGAACCTGTAAAAAAATTTTCAGCTGAATCAAAAATATTTTAGTCATATTTTGTCCTAATCTGTTCGGTATGTAAAATAATAACCCATATATGGAATTTTTTGTCGTCCCGCGCTCGATAAATTAATTTATTTCTAACAGTAAAAATCATTTCTCCATTAATTAATTAATTAAAATATGTTTTTTATAGGAAATGAAACGTAGAATGCGATGGTCATACTACAAACTAATTTTTTGGGGTGGGCAATGACCAAAGATCGATTTGAACATTTTATTTGTTTATAACAATAGGAATTCGTTAATAACTTTGCATTAATTTTAAATTTTTTGTAAACTAGCATCTTTTAACTTTAAAATAAAATAAACTAGAAGTTTCTATCTTTAATAAAACTGAAGTTATAAATATTTGAAAATAACTCGTCAAGCCAAAAATCACGAAATTCTCGAAATTCAGAACCGCTATATTTCCAAAAAAAAAATCCTCGAACCCGTATATCTTTTTTTCGATATAAAACCCATAAAAAAAATTTCAGCTAAATCAAAAATGTGTCGGTCAGAAGTGTTCGGTTTATAAAAAATGACCCACCTTCTTGAAATCTAGTACATTTTGGTTTGGTTATACAAACTACTAATAATTAGAATAAAATGTAAATTAACGTTTTTCAATATCTGAAGTTACCATGCTAACTTGGGTTTGAAATTATAAATCTAGTTTTTTAAGGAATTTATTAACCCCAGGGAAACCTATTATGTGATAAGGTTTATTGTTTAGTTTGTAGATTGTTGATAATAGTTGTCCACATTTAATTATAGCTTCTCTCCGCTAATGGGTATCTTGTCACATAGTATCCTGTTTGATTCATACAGAAGTTTTCTTCCTTGTTCTTTATATTACGATAATTTAACTACTGTAAGGTAACCAACCCAAATAGCAATATTTTCTACAATAGTCTTATTTCCCAATTACTTTTTCTAAATAAAACACAGTTATTTTTTATTTATTTATTGATTTGTTATATTCACTATAAACTTAAACAAATTATAAAAACATTAAAAATTAACTTTTTTATACCAAGACTTTAAAAATACTGATTATTTCCTTACAGCCAAAATGTGACTTAACTGACTAAATTATTATATGAAAAGGAAAAAATACCTAAAAAAAAAACTACCAAACATTTTTGTTGGTTAAAAATTCAAATCTAAAATTATTTCATCCTTCTATTAAAAATTTACTTCTAATTTTCTGTCTAAAAATCTTAAACAAATAGAACAGTGTTCAGTGTTCACTAACAGAAAAAAATAATAAATATGTACTTTTTTGAGAAAAAGAATTTCTATGATTAATGTTAATAGTTCCTTAAAGGTGAAGAATAACAAAATGTTCTTCAACCCAAATAGACCAGTGCAGATACCTTAAAAACAGGCAAAAAATGGAAAAAATTAGTAACAGCATGAAAACCTTTGGATAAGGAAGAAAATATTGCGCAAATGATGGGAAACATAAATTTAAGGTGATCCGAGTTACGAGGGTGAAATGGAATGAAATTTTAGGGGTGGAAAATGGTTTTTCACTATTTTCAGCGAAACTAGACCTTCTATAGAAAAAAGTCTAAAGTAAAAATTGTAGGTAATGAAAAGGTCTATAACTTTTATATAAACCATTTTTACACATAACCTAAAATTTGCCGTGGAAATAGAAAAAACCGAGAAAAAAGTTTTTTTCGTTTTTAATTTTTGTCTCCCACAAAAAAAAATTTTTTTCACACAATTTAATGAAATTCTACCTTTTTCTAGTTCCTAATACGCTGTAATTTTTTGGAATCAAAATATTTATTTTTACGTTTGATTTTGATTTTAAACCAAAAAAGTGACCTCATTTTCACACGAAAACAGTTTTTTCAAAAAAACCAGTAATCTTTATTTTTGTTGAAACGTCTACTTTTAGATTGTGTAAAAAAAATGAACATTACCATGGAAGAAAATTATATTTTTTTAGGGATTTTAACGGTAAATTTTAACAAATAATGAATATTTTAAACAATTATTGAAAAATAACTTTTTAAAATCAAGTTTATTCAGTTTTTCAATTTACAATTTATTTTTATAATCTTTTAAGTTTTATTTCTATTTTTAAACATTCTATTTCGGCGTCTACAATATAACTAACTTTTTAAACCTCATTTCTCTCCTTCACAAACAACCAGCGTCTCTCGCAGTGAATGATAAGATTAATTTATTTTTGTGTGGAATGTATGTGCCACATTACTTACCTCAAATATCTTCAAAAAAATGTATTTTTATTTGAAATATTTAGATGCGAAGAAAGTTCCTTTGATTTAAATTATAGTTATTATATGTCTTACCATGTAATTTTTGTTAAAAAAATATTTGACTTGTTGCAAGTAGTTTTTAGGAAAATGTGCCTGTGGGACAGATATTCCACCGTCTCCGTCTCTGTGGCTAAAGCAAATGGAATTTTTTGTGTTTTTTGCGTCGTATCGGCAGGAGGATTGTGTTCGTTTCTTTCATTGGTTAGTTCGTCTTCTGCATTTTTCATTATATACACTGGTTTTAATCTATCTAAATATATAGTTGTAGTTTTTCCTCTTCTATTTATTTTAAAGTTTCGTTGCAATCCCTAAATGATCCTTCTTTCGGTGAGCGGAGAGGAGTGTGCACGGAGTCTGTCCGAACGAAGATTTGTGAGGAGGATTTTAGATCTTTATTTATGAAAACAGTTTCTTTGTCATGTCGTGATGTTTGTTTGGTACCAATTTTGTTCATATCTTTCCGTAAATTTTGAATGAACTCGTGGTGGTTCGATTCTGGGTCAGAGATTCACCGGGTAGGCGAATGGTCGATCCGTACACCATTTCAGATATGGTTTTTTCCCAGCTCTTCTCTATATACAGCTCGAAAGCCTATGAGAATAGATAGAAACACTTCAGTCCAACGTTCTGTAGCGTGACTTTTAACTGCCGCTTTGAGGTCTATTTAACCGTTCAATTATGCCGTTTGATTGGGGGTGATATGGTGAAGTTTTCTTGTGTTTAGTTCCTAAAATTTTTTCCAATTCATGGAATAGTGACGACTTAAATTGTCGACCCTGATCAGTGGTCCCAAAAACTGGAACACCAAATCGTGCTGTCCATCCAGCATACAAATGTCTAGCTACGTTTCCGCCGTTATATCTATTTTTGGAATACCTTCTGTTCAACGACTGAATCGATCTATACACGTAAGATAAAAAGTATATCCATTTGATGATTGTAATGACCCAACTAGGTCGATAGTGGTATGGTAACATCTTTGGTCCGGAACGCGAAATTCTCCAATTGGAGTTTTTGTATGTCGCGATATCTTTCGATATTACCTTACGATATTACCTTACTATTTATTGGATCGATAAGTTTACATTGTTGTAAATCCACTACAATATCGTAATGCTTTAGGAAGTCTGCACCAATAATTGGTAGTTGAACTTCTGCAACAATAAAATTTCATGATACACATGAAATTTTATTGTTGCAGAAGTTCAACTACCAATTATTGGTGCAGACTTCCGCTCGACGTAATTCTTAAGTAGCAGTTAAAGTTTTTTGCCCATAAGTTGGTATTTTCGTAGCATTTGCGGCAAATAATTCGGATTCTGCCTGATTGGTGTTGGAATTTTGTTTAATAGGAATTACAGAGATATATCTGCTCCGGTGACAATTAAACATTTAGAATTATTGTATTTGTCATGAATAATAAGACGACTATTTTCTTAGCCTCTATCGGTCTTCGTCATTAACGATTGGACATCTGGCTTGCCATTTAATTGTTTTCTATGCATGGAGGTCTACACGTTGTAGATTTGTCTCCAAAACAAAAGTGATTTGATATCAACAAATATTCGAATTTGAGTCATATTTTTCTCTAGATGTTGATCTATTTCGGTTTCTATAGGGAGACCGATTAAAATAATTGTTCGTATTTTGGCTCATATCTCGGAAACCGTATCTATAACTGTCCTTGCTTATATAGATTCTATTTTTTGAGTTAAAATTTCCATTCTCTTTTAATTCAGCTCGAGTAATAATATCTTCTCGCTACCACGATCAGCAATTTTAGCTCAAATTTCTAAATCGCTCTCATCGATTTGAACGAAAACTTGGTTTGTGTTTGCATCTTTCTTAAAAGCTGAGATGGTTTTTTATCACCTAGCTCTATCTCTTGCTAATAATCTGCCAATTCTTGACTGTTCGTCTTCGGTGTAGGATTCTTCAAGCCTGTTTAATTTTTAAAGTAACATTTGTGTGGACTCTCCACAATATCTGCAGTTCGCTGCAGTGCGTCTCTGTCGAGTTCACATAAAATTAAATTGTACTTAATATGATCTTCGACAATATTACAAGCTGCTCCACGTATGCAAACCATGGTCTAGGCTTTGCTTTCCAAAAAATTGACAATCTTAGTTTAAAATTTCCAATTTAATAGCAGACCAGTCAAAATAGCTTTTTGTGGGGAAAAAATTAGTAACAGCATGAAAACTTTTGGGTAAGGAAGAAAATATTGCGCAAATGATGGGAAGCATAAATTAAAGGTGATCCGAGTTACGAGGGTGAATTGGGGTGAAATTTTAGGGGTAGATAATGGTTTTTCACGATTTTCAGCGAAACTAGAGTAGACCAATAGAATAACGGAAAAAATATGGCTTACGTGTTGTTGTCGGTAACAGGTCAAAAAATTTTTTAATCTCTGGGGTAGGGTACTCACATAATGGACATGCCGAGTCTACTCGCCCATTAAATTTCTCAACGAAGTTGAGAACCACCTAACGAGATGCGGGTTTAAAATTTGCAAATTCCTTAGAAAGCTGAAGATTTAAAAATAAACCTCTCTAACATGATTTGGACCGAGCTATGGCCCATTTTGTTTTTGAAACCGCGATTGTGACATTGATTTTGTATGCCATATATCGACAGGAACTGAGAATTTCCCTCCAAAATGATACTGTTATGCTTACAAGATGCTGGGTCTGTGCCTACCCAACACGCGATTGATTACTCTGACTCCTTCTAGTAACGTACTCTATGTAAAAATAAAACGTACTGTATAGTATACGTAAAACGTACGTAGTGACACGATGTATAATTGAGTATTATTGTAATGACAAATAAATTTAATGAAAAAGTAATGAACTACTTATGTGTAATCATGTCCCAAATCATGTGAGAGGTCTATTTTCTAAAATCTGAGGTTTTCTAAGCACTTGGCAAATTTTAAAAACGCATCTCGTTAAGTTGAAAATTCGTTGAGAAATTTAATTTTGCTGCTAAGGAATTTTCGCAGTTTTTTTGAACCACTGTAATTGTTGTTAATATTGAATATGGGTATAGGCAACAAAAATGCTATTTAAAGCTGACACTACAGCCTTTCAATTCCCGTCAAGCAGATTGCGATCGGATAAAAACTCAGACCTTGCGGCCTGCCCAAAGTTAACAACTTTTTTTAAAGCATTAAGTGCAAAATGGAATTGTGCAAAAACTATCAAGCCGAATGAAACGTTCTGAAGCTTATTTTTTCAGCTACAAGATAAAGGGGTTAATTATGTTATAAAAAATTATTTGCAAATAACTAAATTCAATTGAAAAATATCGATTTTTATACATTTCTTCACAAAAATTTGCAACAACACAAATTATTTTTGTTTTTTGGTTTATTTTAAGTTATAGAAAAACATTTAAGGAGCAAAAAAGTTCCACGGCACCAGCATCCTAAAGTGCACCATTTACGAGTTATATCGCTTACAAGGATGCAAAAAAAATTTCCAGCACACTTAGTTGAATAATTCCAGTCCCCATGTGCCGGGCGAGTGGACTCGGCATGTCCATTCTGTGAGTACCCTACCCCAGAGATTAAAAAAATTTCTGACCTGTTACCGACAACAACACGTACAATCCGTAATTCTATTGGCCTAGAGCTTCTATCGAAAAATGTTTAAAGTAAAAGTTGTAGGTAATAAAAAGTCTTTTATATCGGTCATTTTTTCACATAACCTAAAATTTGCCGTGAAAATAGAAAAAACCGAGAAAAAAGGTCTTTTCGTTTTTAATTTTTATCTTCCACAAACAAATTTTTTTTTCACACAATTTGGTGAAAACGTACCTTATTATGTATGTAATTTTTTGGAATCAAAATATTTATTCTTACGTTTGATTTTGATTTTAAACCAAAAAGTCGAGCTCAATTTCACACGAAAATTCTCTTGTGCTGGAAACAGTTTTTTCAAAAAAATCAGTAATCTTTATTTTTGTTGAAACGTCTACTTTTAGATGGTGTAAAAAAAATGAACATTACCATGGAAAAAATTTTTTTTTTGTAAAGATTTCAACGATAAATTTTAACAAATAATGAATATTTTAAGCAATCATTGAAAAATAATTCTTTAAATTCAAGTTTATTCAGTTTTTCGCATTTTCTGAAAAATATTTCCGTTTTTATGTTATGTTAATGTCTCTTTTTTTTTAAACCATCTAAAAGTAGACGTTCCAACAAACATAATGATTTATATTTTTTTTGAAAAAACTGTTTCCCATACAGGAGAATTTTCGTGTGAAAATGAGGTCACTTTTTTGGTTTAAAATCAAAATCAAACGTAAAAATAAATATTTTGATTTCAAAAAATTACAGCCTATTAGGGACAACAAGATAAGTTTCCACCAAATTGTGTGAAAAAAAAATTTTTGGCGGGAGATAAGAATTAAAAACGAAAAAGCCTTTTTTCCTCGGTTTTTTTCTATTTTCACGGCCAATTTTAGGTTATGTGAAAAATGGTTTATATTAAAGTTATAGACCTTTTTATTACCTACAACTTTTACTTAAGGCCTTTTTCGATAGAAGGTCTAGTTTCGCTGAAAACCATGAAAAACCATTTTATACCCCTAAAAGCTCACCCCATTTCACCCCCGTAACTCGGATCACCTTTAATTTATGTTTCCCATCATTTGCGCAATATTTTCTTCCTTATTCAATAGTTTTCATGTTACTAATTTTTCATCTGTTACTATTTTTTTCCATTTTTTACCTGTTTTAAGGTTCTAGACTGGTCTTCAGTTAAATTGACTTGTTTGTTCGAGCCTCTGAGTTGATGCTTTATAAAACGGATTTTCTGAATTGTTTATTTGTATTCGCGTGCCTTTATCAATGCTAGTTTCGTCGTCAAGGTTAAATTATTATACAGTTCGTGGTTGTTATCTTTTGAATTTTGAAATATTAAAAAACTATTTTATTATTAGCCGTGTTCGATTTGAGTGAAGCAAATGAATCAACAGAAAAATTGAATGCAATTGTTGTTGTTTTTTCAGTTGTTTCAATCAAATCAAACTCACCTTATTCGCGTATATTATCAGAAAATTCAATTTATTATAAATTTCGAGTTTACATTGTTTTTTACCAATTAATTATAAAATAAAACTGAATTCAAATATTCCGCGACGCAAGTTGGTTGCTCCAGTGTACATAACGAAAATATACCAATCACATATGTACATACATCTGTACATATGTGATTATTATGTTTTCTAATTTCTTTTTTATTCAAATTTTAATTTTTTAGAATTAAAGATTCGTATAATCAAAAAAAAAAGTTTATTAAATTGAATTACATTTATCATTCAATGTTAGGATTTTTAAATTACATTAACAAAAAATTTATTCACAATATTCTAAAACTTATTCTAAAAATTAATTCACAATATTCTAAATTTCTAAAAATTAATTAACTTTAAAATAAATTATAGAAGTTTCCAGCAATACTTTACTTGTGTTGTGACTTGACGATTCGGTCCTATTCACAATGACTCGTTTAATATTGTTTGTTTTGATTTGTTTCACCTCAAATTTTATATTGTTATTTTTAACTTTTGTTTTTTGTTGGACATTCCGCCTTTCGATACATCCAAAAATGAAATATTATTTTAATGGTTTTTTTATTCTAATAGAAGTTAGAATTTTAATTCGATAAAGACAAAACAGTTTTTGATTCTAATATTCTCGAATAAAGAACTATATGTAATTTTTTACTTAAAAACAGCTTCCACTTTAAAAGAAATAAAATAATTAGAAATTATTAACACGGAATTTTACAGTATTTTTTTAAATAATTTTTTCGGCGTCTACAATCTAAAACCGTTTTCAGTTTCTGTTATTATCAAATATTTAAATTTTTAGTTTTGTAAAATAAAAATCATTCCCTCTCTTAAAAACAATGTAGTTTTGCCAACGGATTCTGTTATTTTTTGAAGTTGTACCAGCGTTGCCACTTGGATACATCTGTATCCATTTGGATACATTATTTAAAAAATTTATTAAAATGATACTAGATACAAAAACTTCGCAAAACTGCTAGAATGGATACAATTTATTCGCAAGGAATACATTTTTTTTAATACACATTTAAACTGTTTTGTTATTAACAAAGTTTGCAAATGTTAATAATTTGTTAAATTTTTTAGTCTATTCTCTTTTAGTAAAAGAAAATGGAACAGAAAACTGGCGAACATTGTAACAAATTTTAAACCTTATGTGCAGTCAAATTTTAATTGTCTGGTACGGCACATAAAGTTGCATTAAAATTTAATTAAATTAAAATTTACTTAAAATTTACTTTTACTTAATTAAAATTTATTAATAAAGGTATTAGGTCTTTCTTAAATAAGATTGCTTAAATTAGCATCACAATTTTTCATTCTTTTAAAAAATGGATATATTTGGATACTCGTTTTTTATAAGACTGGATACATTTTGTTTTTTTTTTCGAGTGGTAACGCTGCTTGCAATTAAATATTACAAAAAATCCTTAACAAAACCTTTAAGGGGGGGGTATGGTTTTAAAATAATTTTTTTTGCATTTTTTTTTAAATTTTTTTTCTGAATGAACAATATGTCGAGAATATTGTGTACAAATTTTAAGTCAATCCGAGTAAAACTAACGGAGTTACAGCATGTCAACAGGGGCAGGAAAAGTTTTAAAATTATTTTTTTTTATTTTTTTCTGAATGAACAATATGTCGAGAATATTGTGTACAAATTTTAAGTCAATCCAAGTCAAACTAACGGAGTTACAGCGTTTCAACAGGGGGGGGGGGGGGGGGGGGTTATGGTTTTAAAATTATTTTTTTTGCATTTTTTTTTTCTGAATGAACAATATGTCGAGAATATTGTGTACAAATTTTAATTCAATCCGAGTAAAACGTTTCAACAGGGTTACCGTTTGACCCCATCTTCCCGAAAACGTCATTTTTGAAATTCGTAAACATTAGAACTCAAAATCTACTGAACCGATCCTTTTGAAAATTTGAACATTACTTCTTCACATAAATCAACAGGTAATCAGGAAGAGTTTTTTTTTTTTTTATTTTTTCTATTTTTTAATAACAAATTAAAGGCGATTTTTTGAGCCAAAATCGCGATTTTCACTTCCAAGTGCTGCAAAAAATAGAAAAAAAAACTCTTCCTGATTACCTCGAGAAATACATCACCTTCAAAACGCATATTAATTTTTTTGTTTCACATGATCCGGTAACGAGTTATAATGCTCACACCGCAAAACCACTTTTTTTCAAGGCGCCTCTGGAGATTCAACGTCACCGGCTGATTTATCAATATTTTCAATTGAAAATTTTTTCTGACATACTTCAAAAGTTGTACAATAATATGTAATTAAATTTAATAAAATTATATTACTCATGTCGCCGCAAAAAAATCACAAAAACATGCTTTTTTTCGTCTTTAAAACCATACCCTCCCCCTCCCCTTAAGATAGAATGAAATAAACTTTACGTTAAGTTAAGGTTAAGTTTGCGTTAACGACTATAAATGCTCTAGTGCATTTTCATTCATTTGTACTTTACGTTAAGTTAAAGCTACCGACTATAAATCGGGCATTATTCACAAGTAATTAATTAATTTGACTGCAAAAATGTTGTAAGGATTGTAATTACTGCCATTTGGATTTTAAGATTGAATATCAAATTGTTTGATTGTAGAACCGGCTTTATTTATAAATTTGGTAATAATGAAAAATCAGTTGCTTTTATTTTAAATGTTGCCGCTCTAGTTCAAAGTCACATTTTTTATGTCCAATTCAAAATCTTATCTTGTCTCATTCTGATCGACTTTAATTAGTTGAAATCAGTTTCAAATTAACATATTTCTTGATTGTTACTGATCTGATTTTTGTTCTTGTTTTTTACAATTTCCAAAAAGTTAAACTTCTCAGTCCTTTGTAAAGAGGTTCCCACCACGATGGACGATGGACCATAGAATATTTTAGTTTAGTTTTGTATTAGATTTGAAAATTTGATTATTTTGTATGCCAAAGTCAACGCTGCCTGAAATGAGTATGTAGAGATTCTTTCAGCACGAATGAAAAATAATGACGAGGACTATCAGTTTTTATGATTGTTTAGGACCGCCTTAAAAAAAACGAAATCGTCGATAGCTCATCGTTATGTACACTGAAAAAAACATGTTAACAATTTCACAATAAAGATTTATTAACAATTATTTGTAAGAGTGCAAAATGACTGATTCCGAGTTTCAAAAAAATGTAATTTTTGACTTTTGTGTTGTTTAAAATCTAAACACAAAATTTTAAAATTTAAACAATACATTACACAACACCTCCAATTTAATTCGTTTGAATTTTTGAATTATGAATTTTTGCAATATTTTTTGAATTTTGCAAAAGTTTCGATTTTTGATTTTATTATAATTTTTAGAATATTTTTGGAATTTTGAAAGAAACATGAATTTTTGATTTTGTAATATTTTCTCGAAACGCTAAATGGAGAGGTTTTTGAGTAGTTTTCGGTGTATCGTCTTCTTCACTAAGTTATATTATAATTTATGATCTATTATAATTTTCCGGTAACGTATTAATATTTCGTGTTAGTTTTGTAATACATTTCTAAAGAGATAAAAAAAATACTTGTACTTTAACAAAAAGTTTTATGCATGATATACATCGTTGCCCAAAACTAAAAACAATGTCCTCATAAAAGTTTTTTGTCGAAAGCTATATCAAAATCCTTAACCCAGACCGAAATTTTGATATCTAAGAGCTAGAGATTTCAGCCCCACCATATTTTTTAATCTTATTTAATCTAAATTTCTTATATTTTTCATGTGAACATGCTAACAATTTATCAATGAAATCGTTATACAAAAGATTTCAACATCCTAGGTAATATCAATATTAATATATGTACAAAGACAAGATTTGGGAATCAAAAATGTGAATACACTTATAGGTGGTGACATATAAAAATAAAAGCAGTTGATTTTTATTAATCCAATTTATATACCTGATATCGGTTCTGTAGTTCAACAACTTGATGTTAATAAATCTTAGGGTCGATTGTATGAACGCGGATAGAAAATAAACCCTCGGATAAGTCGTCGTTTGTATTGTATAAATCAGGATATAACAATAAATTAATTCGAGAATTCTCTGTTTTATTCTTTCTTTTTCTTGTATAAAACAAGGATAAAACAATTTTTATTTCTTGACATGCGCATAGCAGGATAATTTTGTTTTGAATTTGTGGTTATTTTTTAATTTAAATTTCTGCGTTTCTAACATTTGTTTTTTGATATAAATAAATAGTAAAATAAAAATTATTTTTAACATAATTTTAATATTGTTGGTTTTATAGTATACATTTACATTACATTGGTAACACTATTATCCATTAGACTATCTACATTAGAATAGGGCAAGATGAAGTATAGACTTAAGCAAGTGAAATGTCAATAGAAGAATGTGCTCCAGTTTAAGATAAATAAAATATTGTTAAAAAAAACTAAATTGTATGTTTATTTAATTATCATAACATGGTAGAGCGTGATTATGCAGAAAAATAAAAGTAAAAAATATAAAAAAAATAAATATAAAAGTTAAGAAAAATCAAAATCGTTCGAGAGTACAAAGAAAGAAATAATAACGTAACAATGGCGGCGAAAAATAGTGGTATTAGTATACCAATATTTGATAGAGCAGATTATGCTAATTGGAAGTTACGTATGCTGAAATTTCTTCAGTTTAAAAAATGTAAAGAAGTTGTTATAAGAAGCAAAATGAGTACAGTACAGATGATGAAAAATGGGAAGAACGTAACATACAAGCTACCAACTACATTTATAGCGCCATTGCCATAACTAACAATCAGCTTGAATATATAAGTGAAATTGAGTCAGCATACGAAATTATACAAAAGTTTGATGAAATGTGTATGAAAAAGTCGCCTTACAAATTGTATGTCGACGTAACCTAGAAAATGTTAAACTGAAAAACTATTCAGATGTTACTGTATTCTTCGACGATTTTGAAAAAGCAGTAAATGAATTAAAGCAGGCAGGTGCTGTAATGCCAGAACAAGAGAAAGTAAATTACATGCTTAAATCGCTACCACAAAATTGCAGTCATATTAGCGATTTAATTGATTTGACAGCAACTGAAACAGAAACCGAATTTAGAAACAGAAACTGAAAATTCGTCTGTTTTGTCTGAAACAGAAACAATTAAAATTTTATTGTTTCTGTTCCAGAAACTGTCACATAATATTAATTATTATTTTAAATTTTGATAATAGAGTTTTGAATAGTTTTCAGTTTCTGTTGTATGTGAATGCCCGGCTTTACTTGGTTTTATTTTTCTCTATTCTTTGCATGAATTCAACACGAAAATATGGAGGGGCTGAAATCTCAAGCTCGGAGATATCAAGACTTCGGTCTGGGTTAAGGATTTTGATATAGTTTTCGGCAACAAAACTTTTATGAGGACATGGTTTTTAGTTTTGGGCAGCGATGAATATCAAACATTACTCTTTGTTAAAGTACAAGTATTCAGAGATAGACACTGTTTAAAAATTTATTACAAAACTAACACGAAACATCAATACGTTGCCGGATAATTGTAATCAAAATTCCAAAAATATTGTTAAATTAAATAAAATCAAACTTTTTCAAAATTCCAAAAATATTCTAAAAATTAGAATGAAATCAAATATTTAAACTTTTTCTAAATTCTGATGATATGCCAAAAATTCTTAAAAATTCGAACTTTTCCAAAATTCTAAAAATATTGCAAAAATTATTACAAAATCAAAAATTAAAACTTTTTTCAAAATTCCAAAAATTATAATAATATCAAAAATTAAAAATTTTTCAAAATTCTAAAAATATTTCAAAAATTCTTACAAAATCAAAAATTAAAACTTTTGCCGAAATTCTAAAAATATTGCAAAAATTATTACAAAATCAAAAATACAAACTTTTTCAAAATTCCAAAAATATTTCAAAAACTACAACAAATTCAAAAATTTCCATGTCCAATTTCATTTTAAATTACATTTACGTCATAAAAACAGCTACATTTTTTTTCCCAAAATATTGGCTAAAAAATTAAATGAAATCATTTTTTGACACACTTGACATTATTTTTTGACAAACTTATAATGCCATAATTCTCTATAATAATAATAAAATATCATTTCATACGAACTATTAATTTTATTTTTTTCTAAAAAAATTGGGTAAAAAATAAATGAAAACCTTTCTTTTGACACACTTGACAACATTTTTTGACAAACTTATAATGCCATAATTCTCAATAATAATAATAAAATTTCATTTCAAACAAACAATTTATTTTTTTTCCAAAAAATTGGGTAAAAAACTAAATAAAAATCTTTTGACACACTTGACAACATTTTGTTGACAAACTTATAAAGCCATAATTCTCAATAATAATAATAAAATTTCATTTTAAGCAAACAATTTTATTTCCAAAAAATTGGGAAAAAAAAATAAAAATCTTTCTTTTGACACACTTGACAACACTTTTTTGACAAACTTATAATGCCATAATTCTCAATAATAATAATAAAACTTCATTTCAAACAAACAATTAATTTTATATTTTTTTTCCAAAAAATTAAGTAAAAAAATAAATAAAAATCTTTCTTTTGACACACTTGACAACTTTTTTTTGACAAACTTATAATGCAATAATCTAGTTTTTGATCTCACATACCAATCCCGACCATCAAGATTTCTCCAAATTCAATGTTCCTACTCGTAATCACTTAAAATGAACGTTTTTTAAGCCAAAAATATGCAAATTTCCTTGTTTTGACACACATAATGATTTTTTTGACACACTTCCGGTACAGTTATCGAACACAGCGTCCTTTCGGACCTGTCCCTTGAGTATACCTATTTTTAGAAAAAAAAATTTTTGAAATCCATCCAGTGGTTTTCCCTGCAGCGTAGGTAATGACGGCCGGCCGGACGGCCGGCCGACAGACAGACATACATTTTTTTTTTTTGCTTTTTTAGAATCAGGAGGTCCTAAAACGTCGAGAAATGTCAAAAAAAGTGGGGGTAAGAATTTCACTTTGAGCTCATGAATGTAATACTTAGGTCTTTCAGACCGAAGTAAAAATCCCACAGGAAAGAATATCACTTCGAAAATATCACAGGGGAAAAAACACACTATACGAAAATATCACATCACGAAAATATCACATCTCGAAAATATCACATCCTAAAATCACACGCAAAAAAATATCACATCCTAAAATCCCACGCGAAAGAATATCACATTCTAAAATCACACGCGAAAAAATATCACATCCTAAAATCACAAGCGTAAAAATATCACATCCTAAAATTACACGCGATAAAATTTGGAAAAAATGGAAAAAATTTTATTGTAAAAAAAATACAGAAATATTACAATTTTTGAGTATTGCAGAAATGCGTAGTTTCGATCTCTAGTTTTGGAGATATCACTACCGCAGAAGAATAGCAAATATTTTTACAAATTACAGTCGTGATCAAAGAATTCAAATGTTAAGAAGAATTGCTCATGTATATATAAGAAATCAAAATAATAAAAATACATAATCGTGAAAAAATGCAATCAATTTATTTTAGGATTCCTTTAGGCCCGCTATACACTTGAGCTAAACTATGCGAACTATGCGAACTATGTTTTTAAAAAACTAATGTTTTAACGCGAATAATATTTTTTAAACAAAATGTAATGAATATAATGCTTCCCTTTTTATTTTATTTTTTTAAATTATTTGTTTCCGTAATGTTTTTTTTATAATTACGTTGTATACAAAAAACATAGTTCGCATAGTTCACATAGTTTAGCTCAAGTGTATAGCGGGCCTTAATACTGCGTGTCGGTCTGTTGCCGTTCGCTATCTTGTAAACTATAAATCTTTTCGATCTAAAATTTGAGATGTGTATTGCTTAAATCATTTGGGATCCAAAATAAATTAAGTGGGAACAGGGGCGCACACGGAAAATGTTTTAGGGGGGGGGGGGGGGGGTCCAAAGAATTTTTTAAAAATAAAAAGTGTTATGCTATAGAAATTACAATATTTGTCACAACAACACATAGATAACTTTTAAGACCTAGGTCTCACAACAACTTGCATTCTGAGGTGTTGATGAATGTTATTTAAGCTTTTATGGATTTAACGTCCATGAGACTTTTGATTCGAGCAAAGCATTCCATTTGTACGATTTGTACAAAGAAAACCCTCTGAATTATGTCACTATGATAGTGAGTGGTCTCAACATCCGAGCACTGCTGGTGACGAAATTTATAAAAAACAACGAGATCAGCAACAGATCGCAAATGTTGTATAGGGAAGCAAAATTTGATGTTAAATTTCGATCTCCCATAATTCGCATAGCACGAACAGAGTCCAAAAGAGCTAGGATGGAAACAGATGTAGCGCTCTAGACTTGATAATAATACTCCATACAGAAACAAATATAGGACTTATAAATGTGGAGTAATTGATGCGGAGTGAAATAGTTTTTACATCTAATAAAGAGGCCGAGATTTTTTGACACGCTTTTGGCCATCGCCATTATTTGATCGTTCCACAGTTGGAAATTATGACTCCCAATAAGCGAAAGCTTTCACATTCGTCTAATTGTTCATCACACATTATTCTAATTGAAATATTATTTCGGAACTCAATCTTTGATCTGGAAGCTACATCAATAGCTGTGTTTTAGAGGAATTAAAATAAACAAAATTTTGTCACCCCAATCGGCGATTTTTTTCTAGGTCTACGTTTACATTTTTCTCCGATTTATTCGTTCGTGCATTTTACACTTTAAAAATATGGGGAGGAATGACTTGTACAGTGTACGATAGTCGATGATCATATGCAAAACTATTTATCGGATTACTGATGATTTTCAACAGTGCGTTTATATAAATTAAATATAGACTGGGGAATAAAACTGAGCGTTGGGGTACACCAGCGTTAATTAATTTTGACTCAAAGGAAAAGCCATCGATGGATACCGATATGTATCGGTCGGTGAGAAAATTGTGAATCTTACGACTACGGGTTGAAATACGTACGCAACGAGCTTGTTGATCAGGTTGGCACCCCAGATTCGATTAAATGCTTCTAAGATGTCTAATGCGATAACATATGTTTTACAATTTTTTTCAAGTGTTCTGTTCCAACGATGTGTGACATAGTTCAATAGATCGGTTGTTGCGAAAACCGTATTTGCTGTCAGATATTAAATGGGTGCCTTCCAAAAATTTGGACATATGATTTTCGTTTATTTTAGATATGACTAAGAGTAAGGTTATTGGACGGACTGGAAATTGGCTAGCTTCTAGCATGAAAGAAAAAATACCAGATTTATAAGATTTGTAGAAAATTTGGGTAAGAGGAGATGCAAGTGATGAT
The DNA here is from genome assembly GCA_963693315.1 of Diogma glabrata. Classification (NCBI taxonomy): domain Eukaryota; kingdom Metazoa; phylum Arthropoda; class Insecta; order Diptera; family Cylindrotomidae; genus Diogma; species Diogma glabrata. Next base: position 194,382,238 of record OY856188.1, read on the forward strand.
CTTTTATTTCCACTCCTGAAAACTGCTTTGGGGCATTTTTTTAGGAGTTTCCAAAACGGTCGAGTTAAAAGCAAATCGTTCCGCGAGCAACGTGACTTTTCTTACTGCGTCAGTGACGATTAAATCACTGCAATAACAAGAGGGATAGAAGATTTGGTACCAGACTTTAGGAAATGAATAGCACAGTAAAAACTTTTGTCAGAAATGAACATAGTAGAAATTTTTCCGCTTTCACTCTGTTAATATCTGTTTTTTTGTTTTTGATTATCTTGATTCGGATTGGGAACGATTTAAGGGGTTTTTGTTATGAATCCAAATGTAACATAATCTACGTTTGCTTCTAAGGGCCAATTTGGCTGTTTTGGAAAACAAATATTTTTGTTGAGATTCCATTATTGAGAAGGATTATTCTAGTCAAACAAAATTTATGCTCTTTTATTAATATATTATTATTTTATTTTAATATTTTTTTAACTCAGATAATGGACCAACCTACCAGAGTTTCAATCCTGGCCAAATCATAATTTGATTTTAACATATTTAAATTTATAAGTTCCTAAACCGATTAAATTTGATCCGAGTCTTGTTTGGGATTATAAAACTGCAGATTAGCAGGGACCAATTAATTCAAACATTTCTGCATATACTTTTCAGAAATAAAACACGTGGGAATGGGCAGGTTTATTCCAATAGATCGTTTCGAAGACTGATATATGGGTTTTGAGTAAATGTAAAAATGTAATAAAATTTAAAAAAAATGCTTTTCGAAAGTATAACTAAAACAAACGTGATTTAGCGTATGGTTTTACGCTAAATTACGTAATTTTTATAAAGCCATTAGTATAGCCTACTTTGTAACCTAAGCCAATTCCTGTAGTTTCTAGCAAAATGGACCGGATCATTTTCGTAAAAATATAATAAGTCATTATAATAAGACATCTGGGCAAGATAGTATTCCTTCAATTATTCTTAAAACATTTGCTAGGGTATTAGCATCAAATGTTCTATTTGTCATATAAGAAGAGAATTTTTTGGCAAATGACTAGTTTACAGCAGTTCCAAAAACGGTGCTAAAGCGGATCCATCAAATTATAAACCCATATAAATCTTGTCAATTGTTTCTAAAATATTTGAGAAATACATTAATTTCATATTATGAACTTCTTAAGTCGTCAAAAATAATATGAAACACAATACGGCTTCGTTAAAGAATTAATCGTCCCTGCATGGAATATTGTTCTCACATATGGAGTGCAGCATACATAAAAGTAGTTTGAAGGGTCTTGATTCTATACAGAATAGAACTATTAATCGGCGATTCAAATCTTAATAATTAGCTTGATTCCTTGTAGGTCGATGATTTAACGTAATTTTACAAATACATTATAGATGAACGGGCGTTTGCCTTGATCAAATCGTTTAAGCCTGAGCCTGAAAATTTCGCACGTTACGTTAGCCCATATTTTACGGTTCGAGTGACAAGATGCAGAACTTTCGCTTTTCAAAGTTAATTTTCAACAGAGCCTGGCATCTCTGGAACGCCTTACCGGCGTGAGTCTGCAATGATAATTTTTATACTCAAATCTTTAAAATTAGCGTTCCAAAAATCCTCAAAGAAAATTGATCAATACTAACAAATTTTAGTTCCATAGTTAGCATCGTATCTTTTGATATTCAGAGACGTTGATCTATAATTTATTATCACTATATACACTATACAATATTTAAATTAAAAACAATACTGAAAAATTATCGGTTAGGGGGGGTCCGGACCCGAAACCCCCCTCCCCCCCTTGTGTGCGCGCCTGAGTGGGAATCATTTGTTTGATAGGGCTATGACGTGAAATCGTTCAAAACGTTTTTACTAAGTCAAAAACGGTTTCATTTGAAAGATTGTGTCTCAAATCTCAATGGTCGTTACAATTGTTAGCATAGAATTCGTTTAAATTTATATATTATATACCGACTTCTGTTTTTTTACAATAAAATGTTTTCCATGATATGTTTTCGCGTGTGATTTTAGGATGTGATATTTTGATTTTAGGATGCGCTTTTTTTCGCGTGCGATTTTAAGTTAGTCTCCACTGAGATCTAGTAGATCTACTCTCCAATAAAATCATCATTAAAACCAAATACACAATTTTTTAATATTTTAACAAAGTGTATTTTTTGTTTTATTCTAAATTTTCACTTACAACCAAAATCAAATTTAATTATCAATGCCAGATCAATATATGCATGACAGATCTAGTTCCTAAATAATATATAGTAAAGTGGAGGCAGATTTTTGTCTGCACCTCATATTATGAAGCAAACATGCAAAAACATCATGTTTTCCATATTATTCGGTAAAACAATTGTTAGCAAATGTTTGTTCGTGCTCATATTTCGTGTCTCCACTAAACAAATCTATGTTTGCAAACGTTACCCAACGAATTTCGTTTCTACAGGAGAAAGTTTCTACAGCTTTTCCATAGGAAGACTACACTACGATTCTATCTCGAATCTTTCTATAACATTTTAATGTCTTCTGATTGGTTAATTCTCTGATCAGTATGCCATCTTTATACAAGTTTAAATAAAGTGAACTAAAACAAGACAAAATTAACATTGTATAACTTTGTAGTTCATAAGTATGTTTTTTCGTGAGAAAATATTTTTCAATTTTAAGTAATGGTTTTTTTAAATATACAAAATATAATATGAACTATAAAAACGCGAAAGTGTACTTAAGTAAAGAGAAAAATTTACAAAAAATGCTTGTCTATAAACAAACATTTTTGTTCAAATTTTTACAGAGAGTAAATAATTATGGCAGCTGATAAGCAATCTGGTTCTGGTAACAATAAACTTTGAAGACAGTCATGGAGAAAAGTAAAATAGCCATTTTTCGGTAAGTATTTAAAACTATTTTATTTCAATAAAATAAATTCTTTTACATTTTCAGATGCATCGAGAGAAAAACAGAAATAATATAAATTTTGTATTAAAGTAGCACTATATAACTATGTACTAAATCTAAATAAATAAATTTATTAGAAATAAAATGAAATTCAACTAAAATAAAATATGTTTTAATTATTGCAATGTTAACAACTAACAAAATTTCTTTGAAGAATCGTTTAAGAAAGTAGTCCAAATTTCACTAACGAATCGTTGTGGAATATTCCACTGCGATTCAAGTGGTAGTATTACATGATGAATCGTACTAGAGCATTCGTTCACGAATCTGGCGGACATTTTATTTATTTACATACAAATTTCCATACCTTTTCCATCACGATTCTACACCTCAGAGAAGAAGCTTCTTCATCGATTCATGAACGAATCGATAGCATTTTATTCGCTGGGTAAGGCTGAAATTCACATAAAACAGAAACAGAATTTCATACAAATTTGACAGCAACAGAATTTTTTACTGTCAAATTTGTATGAAATTATGTTTTTGTTGCATGTGAATGCCCAGCAAACGTTCAGCGCGGTTAGTGGAGACGAGCCTAAAGAAAGCAATATTTTTACGCGTGTGATTTTAGGATATGATATTTTTCACGTGTGATTTTAGGATGTGATATTTTTTCGCGTGTGAATTAAGGATGTGATATTTTCTAGCGTGTGATTTTAGGATGTGTTATTTTCTCGCGTGTGATTTTAGGATGTGATATTTTCGTGATGTGATATTTTTGTGATGTGATATTTTCGTATAGTGTGATTTTTTCGCTGTGATATTTTCGACGTGATATTATTTAGTGTGGGATTTTTTCATGTGATATTTTATCACGACACCTAAATAAAATATGTTTAGGACAGACAAAAAATGATGGATTTTGGAATCAGTATGTTGCGGTGCAAAGAGGTAACGGTTCTTTTAGTTATACTTGATTTTATTTCTCAGTACATATTTGCTTTGGTATTCTTGCTTTTGCTGAGTCTCAAAACTATAAAATAGTTCGATAATTTCTAATCTAATTATTAATGTTAATTGCGGACAAAATTAAAACTCAACATTTAAAATTTCTATATATTTATTTTGTTGCCATATATTTTTTTATGTTTTGTTTTTATTTTTACAATTAATTACTACATCTTAAATTATTTATCAATTAACACTCTGTAATAGTTTTTTTTTACTTTTAAACATAATATTTAATTCCTTTTTTTTTTTTTTGCTTTTTTTAAGTATTTTCTCTAGCCTAAAACACTAATTTTACTAATAAAAAACTTAAAAAGAAACAAGATTTAAATAAAACAGAATATATATACATATAGATATATACAGGCTAAACCAACCGTTACAGATGTTAGCTATGTAAAATTAGGAACATATTGGATCATCCTGTTATACATTTATATTAAATTTTCTTAAAATTAAAATGCAGTCTGATATATATTTTATTTAATATAATAAATTTATTTACTTAAATCATTTTTTTTCCTTTTTTTTTATTTATAAAAATAAATTAATTTTTTTTTTCGTTTTGTTTTATTTAGTTTAAATTATTTAAAATAAATAACATTTTTTATTATTATATTTGTTACTGTTCCCTAAACATATAAAGCTTAAAATAATAGTTAAGCTGCTATTGTTGATGATGATTGTGTTTTAATTATTTTAATAATTTAATAGATACAACTAGTGTTTTATACATATCTAAATAAAATTAATTTTTTTTTGTAGATTTTCATAGTTTATAAATCAGCGGTCATTGGAATATATTTGTGGGTATGTCTTCTAGTATTACCGGCTTTTTCAATCATATCTGCGTTGTTTGTTTTTGTTTTAAATATTTAAAAAAAAATTTAATATAGAGAAGAAAATTATTAATGAAAATAACATACAATAAAATTATAAAATAAATAATAGAGAGATTGATTGAAGTTAGTTGCAATGGTTTCATTTTTTATGTCGATTTCTTGTTTATGAAAAAATAAAGCTTTGTGATGTTAATTAATGTAAAATGATTATAATTATTAACCATTTAAAATTTATTATGTGTAGTAAATAAATTTATTACTTACAAATATAAAAAATTTAATTAATAAAAGGAATTTAATTAAATGCTGTTGGATATAAAAAGGGTTTACAATAACACATCATTCTCATATTTAAATTTGATGTTTGAAGGAGTTGTTATTAATTTATGATTGTTCCAAGGAATTGTTTAACATTTAATATATCTTTAATGCTAAGTTCGATATTAATCTATAAATTTTATCAAAATTTTCATTATAATTTAAAATTTTTTTTTTTCGGAAATATTTCCGAGTCATAAAAATTTCAAGTAACAATTTTTTAAGAAATTAAAGTACCAATTACCTTCGTTTTTCTGTGTAGAATTGATTTTTGTTTATTTTGCCAATACAATGGTTTTTTTACCCCAATGAAATATAATATAAATGCCTAATTTTTAAACAATTATTGATAACATGTTAAATAAAATGTTAATTGAGATAAGAGTAATATGTGATAAATGCCTTTTTTATAATTTAAATATATAAGTAAGTTTGACAAAAAAAAACCGGTAATAAATAAATGCAATAAAATTATTGTTAGTAGTAACTACTTATAAACATCTTATCTCAATTAATAAAATTATATTTTAATAACTTAATAAAAAATTAAATAGTTAAAATATTTAGTTTGTAATATCATGCGCGCCAGAATGTTTTTTTTTAAATTTAATTAAAAATTTATAAATTTTTAGATTTATATAACAATTAATGTTCAATTTTATTTTAATAACACATTTATTTTTTTTAAAAAACAAGAGGTATGTCAGTTTTTTTATAGCTTTATATTAAAATTATGACAAAAAGTAGATTTAATAGAATTTTATAATATAAGAAATAATTATCAAATACATAAATATCTTTATGTAGTAAGTAGTTTTCAACTTTTTTGTTTGAAAATTCTATTAAACTTAAGCTTTTGTATAATTTTAAAGATATTAATTATTTATTTATTTTATGTGTGTTTTTATTTATCTCATTAATGTGATGAACAAATAAAAAATAAAACTTAGAAGAAAAACAAAAAAAACTATTTTTCTTATAAATTATCAAAAAAAAAAATTAATGAGTAAAAATATATAAATTAATTTTAAAAATAGTTAAAATACATAATTACAAGATTCAAAATATTAAAAGGATAACAAACAAAAACAAATTATTTAATTATTAAAATTAGTATTAATTCTAATTTGTGTGGGTGTTTTCTGTTGATGTATATTTTAATGTCATTCACTTTAATGTGTCTTACCTGATAACATTAATTGAATTTCCGCATTTGTTTTGCCTTTCGTTTCGGGTACTTTTATTGCTACGAATATTGTGCAAATAATCATCCATGCACCGAAGAACCAGAATGTCACATCGGAACCTAAACCGCTGATTAACATACCAAATGTTTTTGTTACTAAAAATACCAAGACCCAATTGAAGATGACTGTAATAGCCGTTGCTGAACTTTTAACATCAGGTGCGAATAGTTCTCCCATCATCATCCATGGAATTGGTCCGAAACCAAGTGAAAAGCTTACAATGAATAATACAACCGACAATAATGGTAACCATCCAATAGCTGATACATCAGATCCACCATCTTTTATATTGAAATAGATTCCAAGAGTGATTAAACAGATACCCATTACAATACTACTTTGTAGTAATAATAACCGACGACCAGCTTTTTCGATAAGCACAGCAGAAACAAATGTCATTACAACTTGAACAGCACCAACAACAATTGAACACACCCCAGGATCCATCGTACTACCTGCCGATTGGAAAATTGGATTTGTGTAAAATATGACTGCGTTTACACCTGAAAACTGTTGGAACAACATCAATGCAAGTGAAATCATTAATGCAACACGATTTGTAACATTTGATACAAGATCTTTGACTGATGCTTTTCCACGGACTGCATCTAAATCAGTTTGTATTGCTTGAAGAGCTGAACGTGTATTACTTTGTTGACCCCAGAACCATTTTAATGCGACAGCAGCATCATTTCGACGATCCTAGAATAAAAAACAAAATCGTATTAATTATCAATATTTGATTTGTTGATTGTCGATTTGTTATTTAATGTTAACGCAATCGAAAAATCTATAGTTGTTTTTTTATTGAAGATTTTTTTTTTATAAATATGTTTTATAGAATTCATTTACAAAAAAACCATTTAATTGATAGTTAAATTAAAACTAGCAATTTCGTCTACCTAGAACAATGAATTCAGTTTCTTTTTTCTTTATTCAAATTAACTTGAAGTTTAGACGACCGGTGATAGCAACCGTTGTACAAATGGAATACCAACATTGAGTGAAATAAACCCAATCAACAATGCCAACAAATCAATTATAATTATATTAACGACAACACTCACGAATTGAAAAACCAACTGTATCGTTAAGACAAACGTTAAAGGAGCCGTTCTTTGATGTCAATAGCGAATTAAAATAATTTAAGACTTACTTCCAAATCTCATTTTCGCTCTTCTAGATTGCGAAATCTTTGCTATTATAGCATCAAATTTAGCATCAAAACACAAATGTAACACTCCTCCAGAAAAGCGTACTAATTACTTCTATAGCAAGATCCATCAATACCAAACTCAAAAATTCATTGGTATGGTGAATTATAATCAAATTTTCATACCCCGATTAACCGAATTGTTAGGTTCTTTTTGTAGGTATTTTAAGGTAGGTAAACACAAATTCTTAGCTTGCCTTCGCTAGATAAATTTAACGAGCCTTTCTCAAAAGTAAGACCATCTTTCACCAAAAACTTTCCTTGCACATCCGTTAGTTTTGACGATATTTTTTTAATTAATTCAAACGGAGAAAAAGGAAAATTATAATTTTTGATCGAGTTTAAAAATTCAGAGAAATAAATATAATAAATAGTTTGTTAATTTCTAATTTGTTGTTTTGATCAATTGATATGACAATCTCTCCTACTCCTGTCTCTGCTTTTGGCGTCCGAGGTAACATCAGATAATACATACCACTGGCAATAGCAGCGCTGGCAGAAAAACTCTATTCAGTCACCAGTAGCATCCTCAATCCTAGTTATAAAGAATGGCTTGATGATGCCACGCTATTGCTTGCTCGAAGAAATGTGTCACCATATAACTCTATATATGGGCTTTTTTTATCATAAGACATGTTTAGTGTTATAAATAAATTATAAATTAACGTCTCTGAATATCCGAAGATACCATGCCAACTGTGGTTTGAAATTAGTAGACATGGATTATCAGGGAAAACCCATAAGGGTAAGGCATTCCATAGATAAGAAAGGCTACAATTCTACATTTTGCTATTTGAACGGTGAATGGGTGGGCCATTGTTCTGGTGGAACGAGAAAAAATAGCGGGTTTAGGTCCTTAATATGTATATGTCCTTATAATGTATTTGTAGAATATCGTCAAATCAGCGACATTTCTTCTATGCTGTAGCGAATCAAGCTCGTTGGTAAGATTTGAATTGCCAATCAATTTAATTGCTTTCCGTTGGAAAGTGTCTAGACAGTTTAAAGAGGTTGGGTATGCTCTACCCCAGATATGAGAACAGTACTCCATGCAGGGGCGAATAAATGATTTATATATCAAGAGAAGGTGTTCGCTATCGAAAAAGATTAGCAAGATTGAAAATGTGATTATTCCACTTCATAATTTTTAGCCTTGGCTTCCAAAAGTTTGATAGATTCCTTTTCTTCCAGGTCGTTAAAATCAAATTTTAATGGAAATGGGTTAGATGTAGATAATCTTTAAAGTGGCAAAGTGGCAGTTTGTATGACCTCATTCTAAAACTGTTTTAAGATCAGAGTTTAAGGAATCTATCAAATTTGATCTATGGTTGTTAAGAACATCTGATGAAGTACTATCATCGGCGAAACTATGAATGGAATGAACGGTAGATTCCACCGTTCATTCCATTCATAGTTTTCATTAATATATATAAGAAAAAGAGTGGGTCACAAGTCATTAATATATATAAGAAAAAGAGTGGGAGACAAAGCCGTTATAAGGCACTCCTACGTTGGTAGAAAATGTTTCCGATGATATCCCATCGACATTTACTTGAAACTCTCCCAGTTAAAAAGTTTTGAATCCAAGAAATAAGTTGCTCTTCCACACCATAACATCTCATCTTGCATATAAGGTTGTCGTGTCATACTTTGTCAAAGACCTTGGATATATGCAGTGCTCACGTGACTTGTTATAAGATAGCAAATCTCCTGTCGATCGTGCTTGTCGAAACCCATATTGCCTTCCATTAAAAATGTTTGAAGATTCCAAATAAGTCATAATATTATAGTTAATATATTTTTCGAACACTTTCGATACAACCGACAAAATGGATATCGGTCTGTAAATACTTGGATCATTCTTTTTTCCGATTTTTGATACAGGTTGAATTCAAAAGCAAACTTGTACAATAGATAGAAGATTTTTTTGAGAGTTGGGGCTTGCTCTCTAGAAAAGGTTTTCAGTATGATGGGAGAGATATTATCATGGCCTGATGATTTATTAGAATTTATTTGCAAACGCACCTTACGTATGACATTCATGCGAAAGATGACACGCTTCATTTTGTACGGTACCTGAGGAATTGGTTTTGGATGGAAATTCGGCGCAGTTAAAGTTAAGTTTTCAGAAAATTGTTTTCCAAGCAGATCAGCTTTTTCTTTTGGGTTTATTGTGGGTGGTCATTATGATTTATGAATTAAAGGTAGTAGTGACAATTGAGTGAAATTGTTTTGCACTGCTTTAACGGCCTTAAAAAACTGTAGATAACCCGTAGGATGCTCGACAAATTTCGCTGCTTTTGTGATTTTTTTCTTTGTTTATCAATAACCGACATATTTTCCTGGCTACTTTATATTTTCGCAAGGTATTTAAATTGCTTGTTTTAATGTAATTGCGAAACGCAATTGTTTTTTTTTTTTGTTTAATTGCTTCTTTGCATTTTTTGTTGAACCAAGGGTCTACTCTCGGGATAATCAGACTCTTTGGTAGAAATGTACGCATTCCTGCCAGCAGCAGCCTTATTTGGATCTTGTTCATCTAAGCAAGTTTGTTTTCATGGATACCATTCATAACTTTTGAGGCCTTGCCAATCCGCATTTTTGTAGTTCCAAATACGTCGTGGATTGGCTTTAAATGGCTTGGGCGTTTCAATATTTAGTGTAGTTGAGATCAAATTGTGATCAGATTTTGAATTATATTACAGTCGGATCGTTTATTAAAAATAAATCAAGAAGATTTCTATTTTGGCCTAGACTATCCGGAACTCTTGTAGACTGGTCAATTTTTTGCTTGTAGTTATGATACAACGCAAATAATTCTGCTTCTTTAACAAGTTCATCCGTTTTCGAGCTATTCTTAAGTCACTCTTTGTTGTGCACATTAGAGTCACCAAGTACAGTGAATTTAGCATTTGTGTAGCTTGTCTAACTTATCAAACAAGTTTTCAAAAAAATGTGTCTTCTCAGGGGAATTTGGTGATATAATCCAAATACAAAAAGAGATTAGGACTGCAAATCTTCAAGGAAACCATATTGTGATGCTGTGAACTCAATTCAAATTTCAAATGCTTTAATCCTCACATTTGGTATGGAGTTTCGTATATATGCAAACACCGTGCTTATCAAAGCATGAGTGTTCTAACTCATAATTTGAACATTGATATTTGTTTAAGACTAATTTTGCCGCCTTTCCAATGAGAATCATTTCTGTGAGGAAAAGAATCGAGTGTCCCGAGTTGACATTAGCTGATAAAACTATAATGTTAGTAAAACTGCCATGCCATGACTAAAAGAGAATGCAGAGAATGGGAGAAAAATAATTAATGGGAGAAACAATTGAGTGTTTTTAGAATTCAATGCCGAAACAACTGGGCATCCCTTAACTGGGGGCTTTCTATTAACCGACCGAGTCGAACCCATTTCTCAAAAATAGCTCATCCGATTTGGATGCTTTAAATTCTATTCTATTGCGTAAATTCCTAGATGGTTCTATATATTTTTCTACGACAGGTAGTATACCGCATTTCATAAAATCGACAAACTATGTTTATTAGATTATTCTCGATGAATGAATGCTTTCAGTGATTTTAAGCAATTACTCTAAAAACCTTGCATACCTTATTTTCTACTATTATTACACTAAACAACAAATACATTTTAAAAAAACATAAAACTGCCCAGAAAAAATAATAGAGGTCCTAATACATGAAAGTTAACTTAATTGTGGCTTTTGGAGACAAAAATCCGTCTAACTTTTGATTTATTTTATTTAATTATCCCTAAGCTAGCTACAGAGCAAGTTTGAGTTAGTTTATTTTTTCCTTTATCTTATCATGAAATATTGACCTGTCATATTTTATTAGCTGCATTTCATGAAACCGTGTGATCCGGATCCGTTTCAGTTTTACATGTAAACTGAGATCCAAAAGCAAGGATGGATTTCATTTTACATGTAAAACTTAAGTGAATCCGGATCACATGGTTTTATGAAATGCAACAATTAAGTGATAGGATTTATTGTTTAGTTATACATTCTTGAAAAAAAATTACACCCATCAACATCTCAGAACGCATATTGTTGTATGTCTAGGTCTTAGTTGTGACAACAACACATTTTATTTAAAAAAATACAATTTTTAAAACTTACTTGTTTTAACAAATATGTTGGACTTTCAGGAACAATCACCATAAAAATAATCAATAAAACTGGAAACACAGAACAAACTATACTCAATGTTGTCCAGCTAACAACTGATCCCACAGCGTAAACCAGTAATATACCAACTGTTAAGAACAATTGGAAAAATGATCCAAGCATTCCTCTAATAGAAATATCTGCGATTTCAGATATGTACATAGGACAAACAACACAATAGCCACCAGTTGAAAAACCTTATTTTAAAAATAAAATTAAAATTATTTCAGTTTATATGAAAATCATAATTTTAATTTTACCTGCAAATACTCTTCCGGCTAAAAGCATAGCAGGACTTGTTGCCGCAATAATAAGTGTCCAGCTTATAATAAATGGAACAGCTAATATCATTGTTGTTTTTTTCCTACCAATTTTATCCGCTAATATACCAGTAGGCACAGCTCCGATGATTGCACCAATAGCTAAACAAGATCCAACCCATGTTCCTGTAAAAAAAAAAAATAAAATTTTTCGTAAAAAATTCCATAATAGCTGACAAACTGATATGGTTGTCAATAATAAAACAAAAGAAATCAAATATGTAGTTTTGTTTGTTATATTTGTATTTATTTTGCAATCGAAACTTTAATAAACTGTGTGACTTTTTATTATTTTTAAATTAACTTAGTTATGCTATTGTTTTGTAGTTTTGATTTGACTTTACTTGAATTTAATTGAAATAAATTAATTTATTGTTCGAAAGTTTATTAAACTTTTTCTTATGGGGTCATATTTAATATAATTAAATGAACAAGCCTCCAGTTTATTTTTTTTCTGAAGGTTAAATGTGGTTACGAATCTATTATTTAATTTTTTTAATTTTTAAAATAAAATTTTCCAGAACTCGAACCACGAAATGATTATCTGAGATTAAATATTTTCAAGAATAATCTTTTTTGTTCGGTTTTTGTTTGCGTTAGCTTTAGCTTTAGAACAGCATCAGATTTACTGAAAATAACATCTTGTCTAAGTTTACTAATATGTAATATGTAATTTTTAACGATTATAATTATTCAAATAATATTCGCCTAAATGTTTGCAATATACATACTAAATTACAATTAAATTAAAAACAATAAGTAGTTAATTGATGGATGTTGTTTGGATAACCCCGATATAATCACAGCAATTTATCAACTATAATATAATAATTATAATGTAAACTTCTATAAACATTATATTGTTTGTCTTATAGAGTTTTAAAAAAATGTATGCAATCAAAATTAAAAGTGCAGAAAAGAATTATTATTTCAATTTTAATATGTGACGTAGATACAACTGTGAACTGACGTGGATACAAAATATAAATATCTTAAGTACACATATTAACAAGTTTGTAGTTGACATATTGGTTGAAAGATAATTTACTTAATATGTTCAAGGTGTGCAATTACATCGATCATGTTTATTATTGAGATTGAAAATATGAATATGTTTTTACATTTTCCATTTGATTATAAAGGAGGAGCGGGCTTTAGAAAAGTCTACTTACACGTCTACGTTTTTTTTTAAATTGGAAGTTAGGCATGTTTAGTGTTAATAATGAGTTATAAATTAACGTCTCTGAATATCCGAAGATACCATGTCAACTAGGATTGAGATTCTAAATTATGTTACCTTTGGGAATTTATAAAAGTTGATTTTAAAATTTTGGTGATTGAAATTATCAGGAACAACCCACGCCGGCAAGGAATTCCAAGAGTGTGAGTCTCGATTAAAAAAAATCACGCTGAAAGGCTACAGTTCTAAGCTTTGTTATTTGAACCACAAAAAGTTGACCGCTGTTGCAGCTCTGGTATGACACAAGAATAATGCAAGCTTCGGTAAAATCGATTTGATCCCTTCAGAAACACTTTCATCCATAATGTATTTATAAAAAATCGTTAAATCATTAACATTTCTACTGTGCTGCAATGAATCAAGTTCCTTAGTAAGATTAGAGCTACCAATAAATTTAATAGCTATTCGCTGCACCGCATCCGGACATTTTAAACTAGTTTCGTACGCTTCACCCCAAATATTCTAAAACGTCCTAAAAACCCTAAGTTTTGAACAGCGTTCTTAGCTAAGCTTAAAATATAAGAATTCCACTTCATATTATTTTCAACCTTAACCCTCAGAAGTCTGACAGTCTCTTTCTCCACAAGATCTTTCGCACCAAACTTTAAAGAAAACAGATTAGGTGAGCATAATCTATAAGTAAAATGGCAAATCTGTGTTTTGCTAGCATTAAATTCAACACTGGTTGCTAAACATCAATCCATAATTGTTTAAAGAATTAATTAAACTTAATCTCGTGTCATTAACTGTCGATGGTGAATATTGATTTGATGATTCGTGAGCCGCATGAAGTGTGCAATCGTCAGCAAAACTATGGATATAATGGACTGTTGAATCCAACAAGATAAGAAAAAGCGTTGGTGACAAATCAGAACCCCGAGGAACTCCTGCATTGGTTGAAAAGACGTCCGATGATACACCATCAACATTGACCCGAAATGTGCGATCAGCTATAAACCTCTGTAACCAACAAAGAAGTTGGTCATCTATTCCATAGCATCTCAACTTGAATATTAGATTGTTGTGCCAATAACGTTATCAAATGCTTTGGAAATATCAAGTGCAACACCGAAAGTCTCTTCATGATTCTCTAGCGACTTGTTCTGACAAGCGTGACAAAGGCAAGCAGATCTCACGTTGATCTACCTTTTCGAAACCCATATTGTCTTTCATTTAGAATTTCTGTGGACTCCAAGAAGCTCATATTATTAAAATTAACGTATTTCTCAAACATTTTAGCAACAACCGATAAGATCGAAATGGGTCTATAGTTTGTAGGATCAGTTTAAATACCCTTTACCCTTCTTAGAAATTGGTTGTACACTGGCCATTTTCCATATAACCAGGAGTTGCTTTGAACTGCTTAGGGATTTTATCCCTATTTATTTGAATATATAATTTTCTGGAAATCAAATTATGATCTAATCCACCTAAATAAAGGCTCTGAAGCCTTAATTTGTACCAAGCATGGCTCATTTGTCAAAAACAAATCAAGTAAGTTTTTTTTTTTTTTAATAAAATGTGTTGTGTAGTAGGAATTACAATACGTGTCACAATAACACATAAAAACCTTTTAAGACCAAGGTCCCACAACAACATACGTTCAAAGGTGTTGATGGACGTAAATCTTTCTTTTTTTGTTTTTTTTATATTTTTTGTTAAAGAATGGATAACTAAACAAAAAATCCTATCACTGATAAAATATGACATAGGCCAATATTTTATGATAGAATAGAGAAAATAAAAGTAAATAACAAATTTTGATAAAAATTTGCTGAAACAAAACAACAATGTAGTTGCCAATAATCCAGCCGGTTGCCTATTCCTCGATCCTGTGACGCACTGTCTTTCTTGAAGATTAAAGCCCACATATAGTTATATGAGGGCTCTTTTCCTCAAGAAGCAATAGCGTCTCATCATGAAGGGTCATTTCACAGCTAAGATTGAGGATGCTACCGTTGACTGAATACAGTTCATCCGCCACCACCCCTAAGATGTCACCTTGGCTTGTGATATCCCACTGCTATTGCCAGTGGTAAGTGATATCACACGTTAACTCGTATGTCAATAGCAGGGACTGGAGTACGCGGGGTTGTCACACCCGTAGATCAAAAATTAAAAAAAAATTTCAAAACAATAAAAACTGATCTCTCCATGCGGGTGACTATTTTGTTCAGAAAAGTGACTATTTTGTTCAGAAATGTCATGGAACCCTTGTTGGCTGGTCAATCAACTTTTGGAAATTATGATATATAGCAAAAAGCTCAGCATGTTTCCCAATCTCATCTGTTTTAGAGCTGAAAGTGAGCCATTCGATATTGTGGACATTGTGGACAAGTCACCAAGAACTATAAATTTGGCATTAGGATAGTCATTTAGCCTATCTATCTTTTCAGATAGGTCGTGAAATAAATTTATTCTCTAATCTCTGGAAAGTTGGGTGAACGATATAGTCGAAAGACAAAGTTTACTCAGGAAAAGAGATACCATGTTGTGAAATGTAGTATTTAACTCGATATTTTCAATTCTCACATATGGAATGGTATCCCTAACGGGGATATTACTTTTACTTATGGGCTAAGATTTTTATTTTATTTGATATAGAATCACTCACTGAAGCGAATAAAACCAAAACGAGTTGTATAGAAGCCGGGGTTTAAGATACAGCCCTTTGAAAATAGCAAATTTCACTTTTTTGACAAGATGTTATTCAAATATGTTCCTTCTACAAAAGTTACCATCCCTATTTCGCCCCAAAGGTTATAACTATTTTTGTTTAAATTTATTCATGTAGATTCTTGGAAATTATATATCAAAAATAACATTAAACGTCATTTGAATTGCTACATTTGGTAAAAAAAACTATTTTTGTACGATTTTTTATTTTTTCAAAGACCTGATTTTCTGGAACTGGAAGTTAGTTTTAGGACATCTGTTGCATTCACCTACAGTTGGCAGTGATGGAATCAAATGAACCCAAAACAAAACGCTTGTCGCATTCACCTACAGTTGGTAGGCGTGGAATTGAATGAACCCAAAACAAAACGCTTGTATTTGTCGATATGACTAACTTTGAATTCAGACATAATAAACGATGGTTTAAAATGCGAAGGATTAAACTGTATTTACATGTTGTTGTTACACATATTGTTAAGAACAATTAGACAACAATTTTTATTTACAAAAATATAGTAAGCCTTGGTCTGTTTTATCGTATCTCGCGCAACACAGCACAGTGCTTATAGGAATCGTGCGTATCTGATTGTTACGCACCCACTCTATTTGAAATTACTTTGACGTTTGTCGTTTGATATATTAAATCAAATCGTTCTTTTTCTTTAATCTTACTAAAAATTTCCTTTCGTGCTGCTTAAACTTTATTCAATATTTATATACGTAAATTGTATAAAATATCGCATAATTAGTACTTATTTTCATTATTTTCTTTTTAATATTTTGACAAACAAACAACAATCGAATAATTTGAACGAAATACTAAATCATAAAATTTGTTTAGGGGATATTACTCCTACTTAGGCGCCAAGATTTTTGTTTTTTATTTGATATAGAATCACTCACTGAAGCGAATAAAACCAAAACGAGTTGTATAACAGCCCCGGCCGGTGTTCAAGATACAGCCCTTTGAAAAAAAAGCAAAATCCATACAAAATTACACTTTTTGACTTGATTCAAATATGTTCCTTCTACAAAATTTACTATCCCTATTTCCTATCTGTTTATAAGATAAACAGATCAAAACTGTCCCTTTTACTTAATTAATGGGTTTCCCTTTAAGGTTATAACTATTTTTGTTTTAAATTATTCATGTAGATTCTTTGAAATTGTAGATCGAAAATAACATTAAACGTCATTTGAATTGCAACATTTGGTAAAAAAAGTCTATTTTTGTACTTTTTTTATTTTTTCAAAGGTCTATGGAACTGATTTTCAAAAAAAAATTTTGTGATTTGCTTATCAAAGTGCCCTGAAAAAATAAAAAACTTAATCCGCTAGCGCTCAAGTTCAAGTAATAGTGCCTTTTTTTAACATGTAATTTGTTGAAAAATAAAAGAGCCAATATTTACAGACCCTAACACTTAAAGCGCGACAGTTGACTCAAATAGCAGCAATGCACGGTTCCTATAGCCTAAAACTACATAGAATGTTTGATAGAATTATTTACCTTGTTACAGAATGTTTAATTTTTAAAAAAACGTAATTATTATATTTATTAATTATGGAAAAGAGAAGAGATGGTTTTAGTAGAAATACAACCAGATCCTAATTCCGCATACCCAATATTCTAAATTTGTTATTTTTAACCTTAAACGCATCCAATTTATTTGAAATTTAAATATCTGTTCAATGCCTATAATCGCTCTTGTTTTATAACCTTGGTAATTTTTATATCTGTTACAAAAATAATGCATATCAATTACGAGTTGTTTAATGAACCCTTGTGAACACGCACGCAATGTGATAGAGAATAATAATCATTAATCACGAAGAATGACTAGGCGGATAAATCGGGTTAAACCCTTGACAGAAAAACATCTATTAAAGCCTATAGTGGATTTAATTATAAAGAAATATTGAACAAAACATCGAATTACAAAAGTTAAAACAAAACTATACCCAATTGTCTAAAGTTTTGATGTTTTGGAACGAAAACATCGAATTTTAAAACATATAAGGAAAAACAAAATAACGCAAATAAAATGAGATGGGATAAGGTCAGCTATTTTTTAATTATTTCTAGATCAGACCCACTATTCCTTTATTGGTTTATAATCCGAGTATATATATATATATATATATATATATATACACTCTTTTGTAAATTTTTATGTGTATTGTATACATATGCAGCCAAAACATTATTATCATGCCTCCAAATTATTGAATTTGAAATTTTTTTGCCGCTGTACGCCATATAGAAGTTCATGCGGCTGTCCTCAAGTGTTTCGCACCTGAGTGTTTTTCCAATTTATTAGCATCGAACTAACTATTGGTTGAATGGAAAACCGGGTTGGTGATGGTTATTATTATTTTTATTGAAAAACGCTTTGATCTAAATGGGCATGATGCATGACCCCGGGTCCTCCAAGATTAAATCCAACTACTTTACCGCTCAATACTCGCTATACAATATCCCATACAAATATATGCACATATTATATTATGTGTTGTATCATACATCGATAGTGAATATGTACATAATTCTTGATTTTTTTCAGTTTTTTCAGTTTTTTAGAACAAAATAATAGATTGAATGCTCAAAAATTATTTCAAATCTTTCATCAAGTAAATTAGTCAAAATTATATATTACTCTGTTCTGTTATACGACATGGTCAGTTAAAAGACTATTTATTTTATGAATTACGCCATAATTTGAGTTACATCTTTTGTTATTTAATTTAAATCTGTATATTACCAATGTTAATATAATCTAAGTACATAATTGAAATCAATCAATTTAACGCAAACATTCATTATTTGTGTAATGTGTAACGCGATATTAAACATCAAAATTTACAAACAAATCGTGTTTATTATTTGCTTTGTTGAACAAAAACAGATATTTTAGAATTTTCTGATGATCGATGTTTTTATTTTATTTGAAATCATAAAAATAGACATTTTGTAATAATAACAGACCGATGAAAGTAGATCATATGCTTCTTTGTTATTTCGATGGGGGCGGATAAAGTAAAGCTAAATACTAATATCTATTTAAATTTTAAATACAAATTTTATTACCGAAATAAAATTATTGAAAATCAAAATGACAAATAAGTTAAAACAAGATGAATTCAATTTTTAATTAAAAATAATAATTAATTTTTTTCGTAATAATAATTAAACTAAGGTTTTTTCTTAGAATTCCCTCCCTTTTGAAACCAAAATTACCAACCAAAATTTTTTCACTTTTTTAAAAATGTTAAATATGAATTTAATTCAAAGAATTTACTGATAACCTAATAATTTGTGGTATCAAATTAATTAAAATTCCAAGTGAATAGACGTGATTTTATTTTCAAAAACATTCATTACGTGTTACAGTAAAAACTTATTTAAGATTATTTTTTTCGATTTAATTTAAATTATAGACAGTAAGTGGTTGATTTGCGTAATGAAATTGTGATTATAATTTAAAAATCAAAGCTCAATTGGAACTTTATCTATTGCAGTACGGGCTATTGAGATTATTATTTGATTAGAGATGGTCATGAAAAAATGTGATAATCTGATTTTATTTATAAACTTTATAGATAAAACACAAATGGACTTTTAAAACCCACTTTATAATTTTAAATAAGGTAGCGTCAAGTAATTGAAGAGACAAGATTTTAACAGGTACTTCAAAAAAATTTCGATTGATCTTCAATAGATTTAAATACAATAATCGTAACTGATAGTTGTTGAATTAATGTTAAATTTAAAATCGTGCTAATGATAGAAAACAATGGAACAACGTAGATTCGAGATATTTTGCAAACAACAATTTAGAATTGTTGTGCAAACAAATGAACAGTGCGTGATCGGTTTAAAATGAAATTTAATGTTGATGTCAAAATATTTGATCAATTAATTTTGATTTATTTACAGAAATTGAAAGTAACTTTATTCCTAAGAATAAAATCGTGATCAGTCTTTTAAGACAACTAAGGTCCCTTTTTCAACCTTAATCAAATTTAATTAAAAAGTTTTTAAATTATTTTTGCAATACTGGTACCCACGAAAAGTTCTAACAAAAATCAGTTAAGCCGTCCGTATTTAACCAATTTATTACTTGAAAGGATGGTAATTGATTTTGTTTGTAGATTATTGGTATTGATTTATCTTCAACATGGCCAAAAAGATGTGCTATGAATAACAGAAATAAACATATCGATAAAGAACCGCAAATTTTCGTACAAGATTTAATCAGGTAGAATTTGAATGTTGGTGATGTAAACGATTTTCTAATGTTTGTTTGTCATTCGAGATTACCTTTAACATTTTGTAAAAGATTTGTTTAAGTAAAAGATATATAATAATCATTCACCTAGTTCCATTTCTTTATACCGTGACTTTATTGGCTTCTGTAAACAAACTTTCCAGCTGAAAGGACCAAATATTAAGATGAATATTCGAATATTGATAATATTTATTGAATGTTTGTGACAGTAGAAAACCCCATACTCTGATATGGTCTAAGTCAGAAAAAGAATCGATAATAGCCATGTAAAAGAAATTGAGTCTTGCTAGTATGTTATATATCCATAATCCAAGTTCTATATCGAATCAAACACCTACCTTCTTCGGGAGTCAATGGTAATGTTGAATTTAGATTATTTTCCAATTGTGGTAAAACAGGTGATGTCCATCCCAAAGCCGTACCAGCACTAATTGCTCCAAAACAAACTAGAAATGTACAAAATGAAAAAAAGTTAAATATAAAATAAATTTTTCTATTTACGTAAAAAAAGAAAAAAGCAATTTTTTTACAAATAATAATTAAATTAATATTCATTTTCTTTTGTTTGCGTTTATAATTTTTATGTAAATATCGGTAAAAGATAAATTTCCAATTTAATTATAACACATTTTTATTTTGTTTATAATCATTATTGGTTTTGACATCAATATTGTTTACAAAATAATTAGAAAACTCCTTTAAATTAGACTTTATTGTAAAAGAATTAGACTTTATTGTAATTTAAATCAATTAGGCAAACGATCGGTCATAGTCATAAGACTAAATTAATTATTGATTTATAAATAATTTTTTCTATCGTACATCACATTTATTTAATTGACAACGTATAGGTTAATTTCAAAACATTTAATTTAACTTTAGACTTCATATATGCAATATATATTTACGTTTATTGAATGTACATAAAAAAGTTCAAAATTCTTTTATCACTAACAACCGACAAACAATAATAAATTTTCTTATTTGTAGACCAATTTAGTTTTCTTGAATATTATCTTAATTTAAATAAATTACTGTATATCTATATTATATAATTTAAAAATATAAAACTAAACAAAGTTATTTTAAAAAAACATTTTTAGACGCATACATTTAGACGCAATCAAATATATATTTAAGTAAATCAATTCAAAATATGTAACCAATTGCGTCATTGTACAATTATTATATTTAATATATTTAACGGAAGTACCTACACAACAATTTAACTTTCTCTATTATTGCTCTATTATTTAATTTTTGATAATAATAAAATTCAACGAGTTGTTTGAATATGAGAAACATAAGATCAAGATTTTGAGGGTCAAACGTATTATAGATACATGTTCAAAAACAAATTCACTTTCAAATATTCCAAGAACACTAATTCATTAATTAATAAAGACAGATACAATTTTTGATAGTTTTGTTTTTAGAATTGCAATATTTATTTCTTGGTTTTAGTTTTTGCAAATAATTGACATTTTGGAAGGTTAAACAATTCAGATGATGAATTATTAGAAACAGATTTTTATGCTTGGTTAATAAGAAATGAGATAAAATATTAGAAAAGCAAGGAAAAATATTTTACAAAACTTTTAATGCCACTTTTTATTTGTTTTTTATCAACTTCGAGAACAAACTCTGAAAAGAGTCACAAATAGTTTTTGCAAATCAATAAAATTAGACAAAGTCGATGCTTTGTAACAATTTTTGTTGGTTTAGTTTAATGATTTTTTTAATTCCGCAGATGGCTTTTTGAATCAAATGCCAAAACTAAATTTATTACTGACCATCCAGCAACCAAAGTCAATTGAGAAACACAACAATTATCTTCTGGGAGATTACGTTTTCTCAAAGACTTAATTTTCCAGCGTCCTGCGAGTTTAAGTTGGGCAGCCATTAAGCTGTGCAGCAGTATAGATTTTTTGATTCTATAGTTTTTAATTTGTAGTCGTACAAAGAATTATTATGTGCAAAAACTAGTGGTAATTTTTTTTAATTTACTAGCAAGATGCAATTTTAGATGTTTATCTGCGAATAAATATGAGTCAATACAAATATGACTAGGAATAGAAATCAGATAAAATTTCAATGCAGAATGTTAATATTTTTTATTAACAGTATATTATGTGCATATTCACTCTTTAAGCCGAATAAAACTATTCAATGAATCGTTATTGAACGTCGGACAAAACTGAATCTTCACAATACATATTCATCGAATTCCGCGTTCTTTACTATGTCAGTTTGTGATTAATTTGCACTTCGTAAACGATAAACTAATAATTTTAAGATTATTCCTCTTAGAATCGAGTAGAGCGGTAGTACTTTTCACTGCAATTTTCTTGTCTTCGAGTTTTTTTTTAAAATATTTCTTCTTTGCATAATATGCGCATCCAATTTTTCATAGGGCGTATACTGTGCCGTTTGGCATTAGAGCAAAAAGTGAGTGAAAAATTAGATCGCTCGGTAAATGAAAAAGTATTGCTACATGTAAATTAACTAAAATCTTAAAAATAAATTAACTAAAATTTTGTTGAAACTAAATGAGTTCAATGTTAAAGTTAATGGGCACAAGTGTAAATTTTTTGAAAATTCGATGGAGTACTTAGGACATGTAATTTCTAAGGATGGTATCAAACCAAACTCTAATAAGGTAGATAATGAAAGCACCAGCTCCTACTAATATAATGGAATTATAAAGTTTCTTAGGTTTAATAAATTATTATGGAAAATTTATTCCAAATTTGTCTGCATTGTTATATCCTTTGTATTGTTTGCTAAAGAAAGGTGAAAAATATGAATGGTCCGATAGTTGTGAGAAAAGTTTTAATGATTGTAAAAAGCTTTTGTCTTGTTATAATTTATTGGTGTTTTATGATCCACAGCTCCCACTTGTGTTGTCGTGTGATGCTAGTCTTATGGTGTGGGCGCAGTTTTAGCTTATTTGGTTGATGGACTTGAGCGACCAATTATGTTTGCGTCTAGTACATTAAGCCTAGCTCAGGAAAAGTATAGCCAGCTTCATCGAGAAGCGTTAGGTGTTGTTTTTGATGTTAAAAAAACTTTATAATGTTTGTATGGCAAAAAATTTGTAATTTACAGCGATCATAAACCGCTACCCTCTGTTGGAGCTCAGCGTATCCATAGTTGGCCTATATTTTTGTCATCGTTTATTTATGAAATTAAATATCGCAAGAGCTCTATGATATGTAATGCTGATGGTTTATCGCGATTACCAAGAGAAGGTAATACGGGTTGGAGCGAACCACAAATAAATTATTTTAATTTATCGAACGAATTGTCTTTAACTCAGGAAGAAATAGTAAGACAAACACAACTGGATGAAGTGTTATCGGGTTTTTAAATATCTAATGAATAGATGACCAAATAATGTTCCATTTCAACTAAAACACTATTATAATATTAAAAAATCGTTATCGTTTGAGTAAAATTGTGTATTTTATGGTGATCGTATTGTAATTTCTAGTCGAATAGTAATTAAAGTTTTAGAATTATTGCACAAATCGCATACAGGCATAGTAAGGATGTTGTTGTTGTTGTAGCGACGAGTTGTGGTGCTATTTTTCCGGCTCCAAGTCCAGATTCAGGAACTCTGCTACTGCCCTTGGGCGGTACCACAGATCTTCCTTCGTCAGGTCGGTTGGTTTCTCTGGACAATTGAATAGGTGGTTAGCATCATGTGGCGTGTCCTCACATATGGGACACTTGTCAACAATTTCCTGGTCAATTCTACTCATGTAGTTATTTAAGATGCGTGACCAACCGGATCACTGCGCTAGGATGGTTCTGGTGCTGCGTGGCAGTTTTACCTCTTCGTCAGCGACTTGTGATGGTTTGCTATTAAGAACTCGATTCGGGGCGTAGTTCTTTATTGTGTCTTCAACGGTTTTGGTATGTAAATTATTCAACTTCTCAAGATGGACGGGTCTACGCCCCAGAAGTACTCGGAACCTAGTTCCGACCAAGGACTATCAAAAAATTTCGACGATAGTAAGGATGAACATATTTGCTAGAGAAATGGTTTGGTGGCATGGGGTGAATAAAGATATTGAAGATTTCTGTAAAACGTTTATCCAGCGTAGCTTAAATCAAAGACATACTCGCGATTGTGATAATGCTCAATGACCAGAAACTTCATATCCTTTCGAGCGAATCCACCTGGATTTGTTCCATTTTGACAAGTATGTATTTTTGAATTCTTGCGATAGTTTTTTGAAATGGATTGATGTTCACTTATTTAATGGGTACTCTGCTTCACTTCATTTGCGATTACAAAACTCAAAACGTAATTTATTATTTTTGGCCTACCTACACAGATCTGTACAGGCAATGAACCTCCGTTTACCTCTAATGAGTTTGCAGGTTTTTGGTCAATGAATAACAACATTAGCGCCTTACAAAATAATCTACTCTTTTCATTTATAAATCTCATTCCAACTATAACTTTGTCTAATAATTATAATTAAACGTAATGTTTACCGTCGCATAAAATTTAATAAAAATTAATAATCATTCTGGTTTTTAATTATAATTTCAAATACGTTTCCGCTACATATTATTACACAAATCTCCTTTATTATGAATCAACCATTTTAATATTCTAATCAATAATTCGAATAACAACCGCACTATCTTGTCATGTTCAGTGTTAAAATATTTTTTATCTAATGACTCTTTAAAATTATCGTTATTTTTATGTAATAAGTATATCTTATATACTTATTAAATATTAATTTATCAAAACAGTTTGATAGCTTTGTTTAATTTTATGAGTAGTTTGTGTATACTTACTTATAATAGCTGCAAGAAATTGCATCTGGGATTTGGCTTCACCAGTTCCTTCTGGAATTGGATCATACAGCATTGGATTTGTAGGACTGCCTCCATCTTCTCGACTCATAGTCTGTAACAAAAAAAAAAGAAGTCAGCAAACGCACGAACCAAAGAAAATTATTTGTTTATAAACTTTATTATAATGTTCTTGATCTACATTTAAATTTTAAATATGTTCAACAAACAATAACTTCATCTAAATATATCTCCATTACATTTCTTTGTTCCGACCGAAAATCGTCTTATATTGTCTTATAATACGAGGTTACACATTTACAATATCACAATAGTAAACAAAATTACCTAGTCGATCACATGAATTTTCCTCCATTTTCTTTAACGTTGGCGGTTTTAAAAGAAAAATTGTAGGCGTATTTCATTTACACATTCTTTCGCCTTATCTTAATTGTGTTGTAAGCATAATTTTTAATAGAATAGTGCAAACGTAAGGTATATGAATTGAGTTATTACAATAGATTTGATTGAATAACCATTAAGAAATTCGTTGACTCGTGAAAATGTCACGTTATGTTTTTTTAACTTATTTTTTGTGTTTGTGTGTATGTATGTATTTATATATATTGTATTTTTGACGTATTTATAAGCTAACGTTTGCCAAAAAAATATTAAGAGTTAGTTGAAAAAAACATTTGTTATAATTAATTTGCTGACAAATTAACCGTACTTTAACTTTGGTGTAATACAAACTGCTAGCTAGTGACCAGCTTTTATGCTAACAACAAATCTCTTGTTTTTATTATCCTCCTCCAAAATATATGAATCATGGAATTTATCATCTTAAACTCTTGGAATCAAAAATATAAGAGATTTGGAAAGCGTTCACAAGAAAAAAACTACTTAAATGCAAGAGCCAATAGAAATTAATTTGCGGTAGTAAGATTATCAAAACAAATATTCAAAAATAAATAAAATATTTTATTATAAATTTTAAAGGTCATTTGTACATGTAAATGTCATATAAGTACAACAAAAAATAACACATTATTGTAGATGGATGTCGTTTTAAAATTTCATGATTTTGAAATAACGATTAGAAAATGTGGGTGATTAGGTGATAACAACGATTGTGAAAAATATTCACAAAAAAGACACGTTCAAGTTGATGTAATATTTTCAATTCGTGATTTAAATTTTAATTTTTTGTCGCATATCTGGTTAGTTCGGCGTTTTAAAGAACTACGGAATAAAGAGAGCATTAGTGTTCCAAAGAATTATACTTTAGCTCATAAAAGATGCATGTTAGAATAGTACCAATACAAGTGAAGTACTTGTGAACGATTGTAATCTTATGTTGAATGAACACCGATCGCTTACTGTCGATAAACTCTGATCTCTAGAGCAAATAATGATACAAGATAAGTCAAAGCATACTTGTTGTTTGTTAGCTTGTAAATCATATCTCCATTTTTTCTATACAATAATAATTATTTAAAAATTGAATGAATTGAAATTCTCCTTTTACTAGATTTTATATGCATATGAAAAATTCAAACTGGAATGCTGAGTTTGAGTGAAATTACATTCACAATATTAAACAAATCACTTACAAAAAAGTTGTACAAAATCCCACACACTTTAAGTACTGGACGATGTCATCACTCCACACGTGGTTTTCTTTCTTGTTGCAGCTCTCATCATCAAATAATCCACGTAAAAATTCGTTCAAAAAAATTCAAATAATCCACGTAAAATAAATTGGTCTAATAGAGAAAAACTTTTGAGTGATTTTCCTTTGTTACCTTTTATTGAGATATAATATACCAAGCAATTTTGTTTGCAATCTTGAACTTAGAATTATGCAATGGTAAAGTTAGTCAAATGTATTGTTATTCGTTTCCAGGGTAGGAGCTGCCAATATTAAAGAACGGATCAATCTCGGGTCACTATTGGCGAGCCAAGCCTTAACTAGTTAGCTTTGGTTTCAGTATGGGCCAGTTGTAAATGCCTAAACTGAACCAAGGTTCAGTTTATTGTATTATCCCGGGTAAGAAAAAACAAAGGGGCCAAAACTGTGCCGAGCCCGCGCCACAGCTTTTGGGGGTTGGGCCAGGCTTAACATTTTCAAACGGCCCAATCTTGGAATGATGTCCTGGGGCCAAGTCTGGCAAGCCAGTCTTGGGCCAAGTCTGGCAAATAAGACTTGGGCCAAGTTTATACCAAACCAATTTTTTCCAAGACCTCCTTTAAATGTGTGGAAAGAGGTTGTGAAAAGAGTAACATATATGAAAATAAAGATAAACATAATATGGCCTACACATGTTTACAATGCATTAGACTGGTTAATAACGTGTAATATAATAAACTGAACCTTGGTTCAGTCTAGGCATTTACAACTGGCCCAAACTGAAACAAAGCGAACTAACCAAGGTTTGGCTCGCCAATACTGGTCCGAGATTGGTCCGTTGTTTAACAATGGCAGCTCCTACCTGGAGCGCGTTATTAACCAGTGTAATGCATTGTAAACATGTGCAGGCCATATTATGTTTATCTTTATTTTTATATATGTTACTGTTTCCACACATTTAAGGGAGGTCTGTAAAAAAAATTGGTTTGGTAGACCTGGCCCAAGTCTTATTTGCCAGACTAAGCCTAAGCCTGGCTTGCTAGACTTGGTCCCACTACATTCCCAGGACCCGAGTTCTGAACGAATATTTACAAAGAAATCAAATCACGGAGATGATAAGATACGAACTAATATTTTTTGACCCAGACAAATGGACCTTTAGTTGCTTCATGGAATAAACTACTATCTATAAACCGTAATTATAATGTATACTGAAGGTGAGTTTTTAATTATATTTGTTTTTGTTTTTATAAAAGTTCGTTTCAAAACTTTTTTTTTAATTTGAATTACAAATAATTTTTGCTGCTGATAATTTATTCAAAATGACTTATTTCCTCCGGAAAATATATTTCATTTTTTTATCTAATTGTTTGTGTTTTTCATAAAGAAAACAAATTATATTTATAATTATTAGAATTAGAGTAAACACTAAATTATGTCTAAAACTGATATTTCAAATAATTTTACTAGTGAGTTGTTTTTTTTTGTATTCCAATTTTCAGTTTGCAATTAAAAAATTAATTACTTAAATTTTTTCGTTTGGCTACAATTGAGGTACAAAAAAATATTTAATATATCAAAGCATATCGTTCAAATATAATTAAAATTAACAATTCTGATAAGTGATAACATTTCCTTTTAAAAAGTTTTAACCGGATTTCTTAATTTTATCTATGAAAATACAAATAAAAAATACAAAGATTAAGACTAAGTCCACCTTATGTATGTATTAAATTTCTTAAAAATGACGTAGCGGTGGGTGTGTTTCTTTTATAAAATCAAAATAATTTCTGTTAATAGAACAATAACAAACACTTGTACACGATAATTACGTTCACTTATAAAATTTAATTAAATTTGATAAAATTAAAGCGCAAAATAAAATTTTACAACATGACACCAAAGTACATATTTTCAAATTCATATAAAATTTTGGCAAGAACAATTAACATATTAAAGTTATTCTAGATTATGATAAATTAGTTATTTATTTTTATATACGACATTTATTTAATTATAGTAGTTATTTCAGTTATTTTTATAACGATCATTCTTAAATTCTTCTCATAATTTCATTGATAATGCGAATAAGATTTTAACAAAACATTTTGTAACTTTATTGTGAAAAATTTAAATGGAAGCTGTGTAATTAAAGTAAAGTAAAACAATTTACATCAATCGGAATCAGTTGAAGTCTCTCTGGAGTTTGAGACGAATATATTTTACTACAAAATTAGTGGTTTTTTCGGAATCATTTCGGTGGACAATGATACAAGTTTCAAACTTCTAATTTAATTTTGAAAAACACCGCATGGACTGATTTTGAGGCTCTAAAACCACTTGTAATCCAAATTTTAATTGATTTTGCATAAAAACTTCAATGATTGAATTAAACTATTTCCATAACATGTTTTTATTTGTAAATTGTTCCAAATGTATACTGAAAATCGTAAAGAATAATGACAATAATTACGTTGAGCATTTTTACGACCAAAACTGGCTACATATTTCTGTTCTGAAAGATATTCGAAGTGATTTTTGGCAAAAAAAATATAACTCTTAAATAACGCAGACGGGATTCTTTTCTTTTACTTGTTTCTATCTTCTTTTACATAAACAACTAAAATATCGCCAATGTCCATTTGAAATTGGTTACAGATCACAAAAACGAACAAAATTCAGCGAACAAAATCAAATAACAAAGAAGTAACAATTAAAGAAATCAAAAGAAAATTATTTAAAAAGAAAACAAGTTTTACAGAAACAGAAAATTTTTTCAAGAAATAAAGAAAACAAAATATGTACAACTCGTTGTATGCATGAAAAATCGCAGTGAAATTAAGACGACGTTGAAGTATTTATTACTTTCATTTACCAAATGCTTTTTTATTTTACGTCGATCGATGTCTTTAAATTTTTATTTATAATAATTTTACACGCCAAAATTCTTATAATAAAACCAATTTTTCTTAGACTAATAACGTAAACATATCTTTCTTGATATCTTTCATGAAATTTGTTTTTTGAATAACGTATTTTGTGTGGCAATAATTTCGTTTGCAAAAAAACATTCAAAATTTAGTTAAAAATCGATAAATTAAAGAAAGTATATTCAAAGTTGGATTAAAGTTTGAAATAAAACTGAATTACATACTTTATTTGCAGAACAATCACCAAAAATAATTTGCAAAAAACGGAAAAATTCATGGAAGAACAGAACAAAAAGAAGCCCATTTCAAAATACATATATGTATATGTCAAATATTATAATCGTACGTTATATTTTGTTGTTTTTATTCCATGCAGTTTTGAAATACATATTATATATTTGGTAAAAATTTAAAAAAATTAAAAACCCTAAGCTGTAAAAAACATATTCATGCATACAAAATAATTAAAATAGTTATTTGTGTAACTTGTACACAAAAAGTGCATTTTTGTTGCACGATGCATGATCTTAAGGTACTTCTACGATCTTAAGGTACTTTTTGCACTAGTAAGGAGCTTTTTGCACTAGTGCAAAAAATTAAACTTTTGGCACAGTACATAGTGCAAAAAATAGTCAATTTTTGCACGATCGTAGAAAAAATATATTGTATGCAGAACAAAAACTACATTATATTTTTTAAATTAAAAAAAAATGGCATAGTACATGCCTAAAGTTTAATTTTTTGCACTAGTGCAAAAAGTACCTTAAGATTGTAGAAGTACCTTAAAATCATGCATCGTGCACGCGTCGTAATTTCGTCTAACGAGGCGAAGCCGAGTTGGACAAATATACAAGTTCGGAAAAAATCAATTTGCGCAACGAGTTGCACACAACGTTTTTTACAATGCCGAATCACAATTAAACAAAATTATTCTGCAACCAAATTTTTTACAATCTTCATTCATATTAAAATATAAGTAAACATTTCTATTATCAACTTAGCATTGAGAAAATTTTCCATGAAAAATAAAACAGTGCGGAAAAATAAAACAGTGCAGAAAAATCTTACTTTTTGACATTGTTGACAATATCGAAATACGTTGAATTGTGATTCGGAATTGCAAAAATGTTTTTTAACTATGTGGAAGCAGTACATACAAGATTTTTAAAAATTACAAAATTACTTTTTTCGAAATTTAGTTTAGTGGAGGAACGATAACAGAATTTTAAAAATTAGTAACCGATTAGAGAAGCAACTGCTTGTGTCAATTTCTCAATTTCAATCGAGAAGAAGAAAAACGTGTTCTAGACAGAGTTGTGAAAATTTGACCATTTTTGATTTGTCTGAAACTTGGCATATAAGTAGTATGGACAAAATAAAAAATACAACTTATTTTACAATTTTAAAGTGCACGATTTGAGCATAGGGTGAACCCCAACATGCGTGAAAAATGAAAGTTCTGCCAATCCGATGTAACTTTGAAATTAAATTTCTCAAAAACGGCTATACCGATTTCATCAAACTTTTCTTTTGTTTGATAGATGATTAGTTAGTCGTTTGAAAAAAAATTAATTAATCGTTTTTTTAATTAATTTTTAAATAAAAATATTAAAAAAACTTTTTTCAAGATGCACTAGGCACTAGGGCCGAAGACCAATTGGAATTTAATTAATTTTTTTTCTGAAAATAGTTCTATCCTTACTCTAAAATATTTCAAATTTACAAAGAGGCGTTAATTTGTGATTTTGAGATATTTGATTTTAAAGATTTTCGTCCGACTAAAACTTCTAATTTTTCATAATTTTTTCAAACAACCTTAAATGCAGTTCTATCCTTACTTTAAAATATATCAAATTTGCAAGGAGGTGTTAATTCGTGTTCTTGAGATATTTAATTTTAAAGATTTTTAGTCAGACTAAAATTCTAATTGTTCATTATTTTTTCGAACAATTTTTATCATCAAAAAATTTTAACCACTGAAGTTCGAAAGATGAAAAATTCGAATTTTAGTCGGACCAAAAATCTTTAAAACTAAATATCTCAATAACACGATTTAACTACTCTTTGTAAATTTGATATATTTTAAAGTAAGGAATAAGGATAGAACTACATTTAAAAAAAAAGTTAAAATTTAACTGAATTTAAAAATTTTTGTTAATGAAAGTTGTTTGAAAAAATTATAGGAAATTAGAATTTTTAGTCGGGCTAAAATCTTTAAAATTAAGTATCTTAAGAACACAAATTAACACCTCTTTGTAAATTTGAAATATTTTAGAGAAATCGGTATATAGCCGTTCTTGAGCAATTTAATTTCAAAGATACATCCGATTGGCAGATTTTTCACGCATGTTGGGATCCCCTATGCTCAAGCTATGTACTTTTAAAAATTTGTAAAATAAGTTGTATTTTTTATTTTATCCATACTACTTATATGCCAAGTTTCAGAAAAATCAAAAATGGTCAAGTTCAAATTTCGACTTTTTCACCTGTGTAGATCAAGTTTTTTTATCAGAAGTAAATAAAAAGCGGTTCGTTGTAGTAATTGTTAAATAAGGAGAGGAATCTTCAATTCAAATATGAAATAAAAATTGCTAGCTGTTACTAAACAAATAGAATTCAACAACCGTTGCTCCTGTCTGTCATTCGATAATTTACTGATAAATGGTCATTTCATCAAAACAATCTTTAGATAGCACAGCTATTACAAATCTCAGTCATAGTAAGTCAATCTTAAAACTCTTAGTTTTTCTTTTGAAGCTAGACAAAAAACACATTCAGAAACGAGTTTTTTCATCTCTCTCTCATTGAGGAATACTTTAAAGTGTTCGTTTGAGATGTGAAATGAAATTTCTTTTGACCCGGACCCAAAACTATTGCAATAAGTTATACAAGAATACAATTTTTCTTCGACCATCTTTCACAAGTCTTTCCTCATAGTTCTCATTGGTTTATGGATGAGAGTGAACGAATTTTAAAAATTTAAAATACCTATCCTGATTTTGCTCCCAAGGTAACATAAATGACATGAAAAATGGTTATAAACATTTCCATTCCCCTGTAAAAAAAACCTTTTTCTGTTTCAAACCGACCCGAATTTGTAATTCAAACGGATTTTTTTTGTGTAACGATTGGAACAGTTGAATAATTATTAAGTAATTATCCTTCAGAGAGTTCGCAGTGAAGAGTATAAGTATAGCGTATAACGGTCCAACAGCCAAAATAATCTCAAGAAGTTCATGAATGGTTCCAAATTGTACTAATTCAATTTTTAAATCTTTACTAGCTTATTTTTACGGACAAATAGGTGAATATAAAAGCGTTAATAGGACGTCATAATTTCTAATGAATTACTCTGGAGCGATCATATCACGGCAATGTTAATAAGCACGGGAAGAAAACTCAACATCCCTAATAAATGCAAAAAAAAACAACACGCAAAATCTCTTTCAGTGTCAATGTAAAGCAATATTATATATTTTTTGACGAAGACTTACACTTTCGACGACTCTTATATAGGAGATAAAAGTTCCCCACGTATATGTACACTTTGAAAGCTTATGTCCCTTCTAAGTTAAGTAAGTAACATTGCAAACAAATTTTATCTGAAATTTGATAAATGAGTTGCAAATCAGCATCTATCCGTATAATAAATGATAAATCTATCATTGGTCTGCTAATTTTGAAATAGATTTACAGATGCCCCGATGTTATTGCGCCCAGAAGCCGGTCATTAAAATTTCACAATATCAGAGCTTGAATGACCTTAAGAAATAATTGAAGAATGATGAAAAAACAGCCGCTAGATAGTTTATGTATAGTTTATGTAGTCCAGTTTAAAATAAAAAACAAAATTAAACCTTTCCTTAAAATATAAGTCTTAGTTGCATAGTGCGAAATCGCAGAAAAATCCTTGCAAATCACTGCGAATATGTGGTCACACTGCAAGGTGCATCTCTTTCATTTTGGTCCTTTTGGACTCTACCTAAGCGTGCTATACGAGTTCTGGATGATCGAAATTTAACATGAAAACTTTTTCCGTACAGCGCGTACAGTACTGTCCTAATATATATCTAATTTCGTTGTTCTAAAGCTTTCGTTACCAATGGCGCTCGTATTAAGTTGGATGTATAAACCCACAAACTTGTTCTTATCAAGAATTACTCGTTAATCGATGAATGCACACAAAAAATTGTCAAGATCCCAAGCTGTAATACTGACAGAATGCTGACTTCTTTATCCAAGTAAAAACCATTTGTCATGTTTTAAGATTTAGAGTTAAATCTGATGACTCTAATCGCGTTTTCGATTCTACAAAAATATGTGACTTTTTTGCACTTTTTTTCAGGTCACATTTTCTCTGTTCGATTCTCGAAAAAATGTTGACCGGAAAAAATTTACGTTTTCTTTTCTCGATTTGGATGCAAGTTTCAAACTTTTTGAGGGCAATTATATTGCATTTTTTGACTTTTTCTCAGAGACGGTGCAAGAATGTTGCCTTGTTTAATATATAAATATATTATAAAAAATAAGAAAACAACTACATGCAAAACTACAAAAAAAATGCAAAACTGAAAAAGTTTTGCCCGCTCTGATGTCAAAACTTAAATCGAGAAACGAAAACGCTATAAGCTTAACAGTCCTACCGTTTTACATATACGTCTGAACATCCGATTTTTAAACTTAATAAGACAGACAGAGAAAAAATGAGTGAAACAAACACGAAAGATTATATTAATGAAATCCATAATTTAAATTAACAAAACCAATTTTGCAAACCATAATTCGTTCTCTACCAAAAATGTAATATTCAAACACACACCTTAATAATCTTCGGATAAAACTTAACATTTGAATTAAAAACAAATATGACGTATCATAAAATTTTTTTTCCAATCAACTTTTTAAGTGATGTTGGTATTTACGGTGAGTTTCCATAGTAAATATTCCAAGAAACATGTTAATACATGGGAATCACACTAAACCACATACATATACCGGTATTAACTGTCACCATAAAAAAATTAATTTTAATACAAAATCGTGTTTTTAATTAGCTTAATATTGTATAATCATCTTAGATAATATCACCAGAGACGTAAACTATGTATAATTATTAAATTCAACTGAATAATAAATTGAACAAGTTATATAAAATTATAAATTGAATAAATTGAACAAGTTATATAAAACATAGCAAATTCAACTCTGTATTTTAAGGTTTTAACTTATACCTTTACCACAAACACAATCGAACCACCAATTTCTTCTCACCCCTTTATTTTTACCTTATTACCAATTCATCGAACCATTATCATACGTTATCTTGATGTATTATTCTCTTCGGTGAAAATTGTTTTGTTTCACGTTCGCAAAAAATTAAAACTTAAGAAAAAAACTAAAAAGCTCCCTAATTTTTTTTCACTTGTTGATAAAACACGCATAAAAAACTTAAAAATAATTATGACGAACTTACTATATTTCCACTAATCGTAGGGACCACAACAGTCCCCATTCCACTTTCACCATTTTGAAAATGTCCAATTTCACTGTTTTCACTAATTGTTGCATTTTCAGCAGTTTTTGCTAGATCTAGTTCAGTTACGCTTAGGGTTATTCCACGATTATCATAACCACCGTCATGATTATTACAATCGTTCTCATCTTTATTCACAACACTCAATGTAACAACACTACCACCATCCATGTTTACTCAATCTTTTTTAAAATTCAACTAAATAAGTTTTTTATCGTCTTTCAGTTTATATAGTAAAGTAAAATGCATGATGGGATTTTTAATTAAAAAAATAATAATAAAACAAACTACAACAAAAACATTAACATAACCGGTCAAATTT
Source organism: Diogma glabrata (assembly GCA_963693315.1). Lineage (NCBI taxonomy): Eukaryota > Metazoa > Arthropoda > Insecta > Diptera > Cylindrotomidae > Diogma > Diogma glabrata. The sequence continues at coordinate 194,417,715 of OY856188.1, forward strand.
TTCCCTACGAAACAGCCAGTTTAAACACATGTGACATTCGACAATGTGATATTGTTTTGAAATTTTAGTATTATAGTTTTTGACAATCAAATTAACAAAAATAAATTATTGCTATTAAATATATATAGAAACATTTATATTCGCAATTCGTAACGAAAATACATTACAACCTAATGTTTCGATTCTCTGAAATATTTACGTATCAGAATTCCAACAACATGTAAGAAAAATTAATATATTGGGTTTTTTAAAATTCATTTTCAATTGTTTTAACGACACACCTGGAGATATTATTTTTATTCGCCTATATGTTAAAGTTTTACTTTATTACTGTGATTTGGGGCTTTAAAGTATCACTTTTCAACTATTTATTTTGTCGTCATAGCTACGTCCAAAAAAGTAAAAAGCATTTGTATTTGTTTAAATTCTATGAAAAATAAATTTTTTTATCAAAGCAACCCGCAAATTCAAAATTTCATTATCCAATTAAAATAGTTGTTATCATTTGTTGTCATAGAATTTGGAAAAAATAATAAATATTTTTTCAAAGGTTACTTGTTCCACATATTTTTATTTTAAAATTTATGAAAATAAAAATGAAGATAAATAATTTTAATTTAGAATAAACAACTTTTCTTAAAATATTTTGCTTGCGGCGAATAAAAAATAGTATATGATGCACGGACGTAAGCTATTTTGGACTTAATGTGGGTGCAAATCTCGGCTAGCGCCTCGATTTGCAAACTCCACATCCGTCCAAAATCTTTAGCTTTACGTCCTAGCATCATAATGTACTATTAGAATTAATTTAAATTAAATAAATTAATAAAAAAAGAAATTTTGTAAAAATAAATTTTTTATGGTGGGATTATTAGCAGTTTAGAGAAAGTGCAACAATATCTATGATCGGCAGTTTAATTTATGGTGGTGGGTTAGTTTTTTTAAATTTTATTGATTGATATTGAATTGATTAATTAGTTAGCAGGTTATTGACATGTAGAAATAAATATTTAATAAACATAATTTAAAATTCTAGTAAAAATTATATATAACAGATGGAGCATTCATTATAGAAACAAACAAATATTGTTGGAATTTCTAGTTAATGTTATTGTTTATAAAATGTTTAAAAGCTAGCACGTAACTTAAGATAAGCTGTGAAAAAATTTAAATAAGATATAGTTGTTTTAGCTTGTTTGAGTTAGAAAAATTGGCAATATTAATATCCAACCAATCAGCAATTTAATCAAACCAACCCGTATCTATGACTTATGCAATTAATTTGATCAAGATTTACTTGCAAAGTTTGACATTTTCCTTTTGTAATGATCAAAGAAACCCACCATGACCTTCAAAACTGGTAGATAGTCGACTATGCAGAAATTAATCTCACACATTCAAATCGACATGAATGGTAGGAATTGACCAAGCCAATTAATCACTCAGAAAGCAGATTTCTTTAAGAATGTTTGCTATTAGCTGAATTTGAATCAAACTTTATTGTTCCATGGAATGTTAAACTAGGATTTACTAATAAAGACAAATGAGTAGAAAAGTTGGTAGCGTAGCGAAAAGCATGCAACATTTAATCAACTAAACGAGTTTGTGATGACCGAAAAAGCTAACTCCTAAACTTTTAACTCACCCTGTCAAACATTTTCACACAAAAAAAAGAAACAATAGCGTGTATACTTTATTTTATTATTTTAATATTTTCGTATCCATAGAAACAATAGTATATTATTGAATTAGGAGCTAAAGTTGTACTTTTTGTGTTAAGTCTATAGTTTGGAGGCCGACAATTATAGACGAAACACAAAAAGTCACTTTAGCTCCGAATTCAACACACTATTTTTTCGGCAAACGTTTAAATTTGTTTAAAAATATGAAATTAATGCATCAAATTTTTTATAAATATGTTTTAGGTAATAAATTTTCTGGAATTAATTTTTATTGATTTTGATTCATTAAAATGAACTGAAATGCATTCTGTTTTGAACAAATTAATAATATCATGTTATTTTACTTTACTGCCGCCGTAAAAATATGAAAATTACTTTACTGCCGCCGTAAAAATATGAAAATTACTTTACAGCCGCCGTAAAAATATGAATGTTACTTTACAGCCGCCGGCAGATAAAATAAAAATGGCAATAATTTTGCAGCCGCCGGATAAAAAGTAAGACTTTAGCTACTCCCCAGCGGCAGTAAAGTTAAACTTTACAGCCGTTTGCCGAAAAAAAGTTATTTTAACACAAATAATAAACAGCTTTAAATTATAAATCTTTTCAACCTCAAACACACAGCCATCCATATACATATTATATTATATCGAAATTAATGACGTTCTTCCAATAATTTAATGTTGACAAAAATTTAGTTATTGTTTGTCATTTTATACAACATTATCGAACAAAATCATCTCAATTAAATCTTTAAGAAATGGGTTTAAATAGAACTTATCATCATGTTTATCTTTATTCATCGCATTTTTGTCAAATTGTCAAAATTAATTGTTGCTTTTATCCAAAATAACCATAATTTTTTTGGGAGGTGTGGTATATTTTAATAGTCATATTATTAAAAAAAATTGTAGAGTTGAAAGTAATGGCTGGTTTGTGTATATTTGTCTAACTAAATAAGTAAATTTGGTTTTGTAGATTTTTCAATAGAATTAAGTAATGTGAATTGTTTATCGATTATCACTTAACATTGATCCTATTAAAATCCATTGGATTGATGTACTTTAGATTAAATTAAGTATATGTGTTAATACAATTGCTCAATAGTTTTAATTCTTAAGAATTTCAAGAACATACTGTCTAAACACTTAACGTGTAATGGAATGTGAAAATAAAATTGTTATGCAAACATTTCAAGACCAGTTTCTTTTTAATTTTTTAAGTTATACCATCACATCACCTGTCGTCGAATTAATCCTTCAATCAACCAAAACTAAAAATATTGGATTTAAAAGGTGAAGGTATCTAGCTAGCTAATTATTAACAAAAGTTTCAAGTTTAGATATTATAAGTGTCAGTCATAAGTGTAAACTCAATTGTACGTATCTAACGCATTTCAAAGCCATACAATTACCTCTCAAGTTCAATCAAATCAATATGTTAAAAACAAAGCTACAGGAAAATAAATATGAATATAACTATCAAAACTTTTACAGATTTATTGTAATATTTTCTTAAAGAATAAAAAGAAAATTTAACCAGACAAACAACATTTCAGTTTTAGTTCGTATATAAGAATATGACGATATTGCTTTTATTTTTTTTTGTTGCGGTAATCAGGAAATCATACGATTACAGATCTTTAGGTTTTAAATTTACAGCGGGATAAGGAAATGGTGGTGTATTGCATGTATTTACATTAAAGTTATACGTAACAGCTCGGGTAGGAGCTGCCAATATTAAATAACGAACCAATCTCGGGCTAGTACTATCGAGCCAAGCCTTGGCTAGTTAGCTTTGGTTTCAGTCTGGGTGAGTTGTAAATGCCTTGACTCAACCAAGGTTCAGTTTATTATATTACGCGTTATTAACCAGTCTAATGCATTGTAAACATGTGCAAGACATATTATCTTTATCTTTATTTTCATGTATGTTACTCTTTCCACAACCTCTTTCCACACATTTAAAGGTCTGGAAAAAAATTGGTTTGGTAGACCTGGCCCAAGTCTTATTTGCCAGACTTGGCCCCAGGACATCAGTCCAAGCTTGGGCCGTTTGAAAATGTTAAGCCTGGCCCAACCTCCAAAATTTGCGGCGCGGGATTGGCCCCTTAGCTTTTTCTTACCCGGGAGTTAGTTATTTGATAACAATTACCTGAAAAAATAACACGCCACTATTATAAAAAAAAATTAAGCTTAAAGCAAATGAATGCAAGGATACCTGAATTTAAAGGTTTGCCTAAAATTCACAAAAAAATATTCTTATTAGACCTCTTATAAATTATACTACGGCACCCACATACGAAATTGCAAAATTTACCACTAAAATGATTAGTTCCAATAATATACTTAATTATAATTATTCAGTTAAGAAGAATTTATATTTTATCGAAAAAATCAACAATATACAATTAGTACCACAATAAACAATTTAAAAAATATAAATTTAAAATTTCTTTCAAAACGATTAAGAGTCTATATAAAAATTTTAACATTAAAGAAAAATTTAAACTAGAAGAATGCTCTGGCGTTCATAAAATGAATTGTGTGTGATTCATATGATAAATTTTATATTGATCAAACAGGTAAAAAATTCATTAACAGATTTTCGGAACATTTACCTAAAAATAAAAACATCATTAATATAAAATCAATTTTTGTTCAACACCTAAATGAAAATTATTCATATACAAGTTTTGACAATAATTTTAAAGTGTTACATTTTGTAACAAAGGTCCTCTCTCTCTCATGGATTCAATGGAAGAATTTGAAATATACAAGGCCTTTAAGAAGACACCATATTTAATTTTAAATGAACAACTTTCTTTTAATTCTAATATTTAACACTACGTAAGTACCAACTCGGTACTTACGTAGAAGTCTTCTATGATTTTCATGATTTTCGATGAAGTCTTCTATGATTTTCATAAGTACCCATACAAGGTTGCACAGCTGGTCCAGTAATAGTCCATAAATGGCGACCAGTAACGCAGCAATGGCGGAGCACTGGGACCCTTGACTGGGATAGTTGTAAATACTTAATATTAATAGCAACGAAGGAATCACTGATTAGAGCAGACGATTAATCCATAGTTTTTTCCTATCATAGCTAATATTATGTCTTATATAGACAATTTATTAAATGTCATGTTATACACCGAAATATGTCATATGTTATACACCGAAAGGCACAATCACTACCATATAACACATTTTTATTTAAAATTAGAAACTGTACAGTACTGTACTTTAAAACTGGGAAATCTGACATGAAATAGCTATAAAATAAACTACGCCATTTTCTTGGTCAAAAATAGTCTTTTCATCTAATATAGGTTAATGTATTTGTAGAAAAATAGTCAGATCAGCAAGATTTCGTCTGTTAAATCAAAGAATCAAGCGAATTAGTGAGAGTCAAAATACCAATCAGTTTAACAGGTCTGCGTTGTTCGGTATTGAAAAACTTCCAGCATCGTTCCAAAAAGCCCAATTTTTGAACAGTGTTCTTAGCTACGCTAAAAATATGAGAATTCCATTTCATATTAGTTTCAACTTCAACACCTAAAAGACTTACAAATTCTTATTCTCAATTCTCTATACAAGATCTTTGGAATCAAACTTTAACGGAAACGGATTAGGTGTGGATAATCTAGAAAAATGGTAAACCTGAGTTTTGCCTGTTTTTATATGGGCCTAACTCTTAATCTATTCAATTACGTGCAGTAAGCTACGACAAGCATAAAGCATGGAAAACGATAAAATAAGATAAAATACTTTTGAGATGTGTTCAGCGATGACGTCCCAATAAAAGTATCATAAATAAAACATTAGTCATTTGCATAAAAAAAACAATTTTTATGAAATTCTTTATAAACTTTCAAACAAATGTGATTTTAATTTTAATCGAAATTCTTGTAATCACAACGTGATCTCCAATAAAAAAATAAAAAAAGATCAATACATGGAAAAATCAAAACATATTTATCAACGATCAACTTTATAATAATATCAATGATAACAACATAACCTTTGATTTAAAAAGTATAGTTACTGATTATAAGTCAAATATCAAGAAAATGTGATTAAAATATTAATATTTAATTTAACCTTCATTTGACTTATTAGGATGTAAAGGCTTTTTCTTTGTTATGATTTCCTTACAAACTGAATAAATGAACGCAGATTGCCTTTCTTGGCCAGAATCAAATTTGTGTTCATGGTACTGCGAGAGACAGGGTAATTTATATAATGACTTCCGTTTCAGATTTGAGCTACAAAATAGGATTCACAAGGAGTTTTTAAAAATAAATCATATTCAACATAAGCCATAATAGGCCAGTAATAATAGGAGAAAAAATTAGAAAAAACAAATAATTCGTTACAGCAAACTGACAGCGGGATATTGTAGAAAACGATATTGTAAAAGAAGGAAACATAAATCGAACCAACAGCTGCTATCCGGGGGAGTATGGGATGGGTTTTTAAGGGTTGAAGACAGTTTTTTGTGATTTCTGGCGAACCGTGCATCCTATCAAAAAGAGTTATATGTAATAGTTGTAGGTAATAAAAAGATCTACAACTTTTGCATGGACCATTTTTACCAGGGTTGTGCCGTAGACAAAATAGATTACTTTACATGTATAGATTACGCATAGATTACGTGTAAACTACGCGAGATATTTTCGTGTAATCTATAATGTAATCTATTTAATTGATATGTGAATTCTGAAATTTTTTAGCAATAAATTAACTTTTTTTCAAGATCGCAAGACCTTGTTTTTGACAATATTATTGACAAATTAGACAATATTATTGATATATTAGACATATTATTGACAATATTAGATCATATCTTTTAAGAAAAAATTTTCAGTTGGGATAAAACAATATTTCCACATATTTCTTCTTAAATCAAAATTAATAGATTACGCCAAATTTACATAGATGACTTAGATTACATTACATAGATTACATGTAATGTAATCTATTTTGGATTACGCGTAAAGGAACAACCCTGATTTTTACCCTAACCTCAAAGTTATTCGAAAAAAATGCGAAAAACCGATTTTTTTCTTTTTTCTTTGACAACAAAAATTTTACGAAGCTCAAACGTTGGCGAAAGATACCTCTATTTATTGCAAAAGGGCAGTAATTTTGTTATAATAATATGTTGTAATTGTTGTAATATGTTGTTATGTTGTAATATGTTGTTAAATGTTGTTGTTAAATTTAATTTTAAAAAAAAAAAAAATTTTTAACTGCGATTTTCCTCTTAAAACTACGCCTCCTACAGAGTTCTGTTTTGGCCCACTTACTCGTTGTTATGTCTACTTTTGATAAATGGTAAAAAAAAGGTATATTGCTAAGGAAAAAATGGCGGGAAAATTGAAAAAATCACTTTGCGTGGTAATTTGCATATTTATCGTTGAATAATTGTTACTAATTAATAAAATCATTTAAATTTTTATGATTACGCAAACGACGATCATTTTGAAAAACATTTATGAATAGTTATATACTTTCGTTACTTTTAGTTTATTTAAGTAACAAAAAAGTAAATTTTATTCTTCAAACATGGCGATTTCAAAAAGTACCTTTTTGTTTTCTTTCATGTTTTTTATATTTAACATATCGATGGTCTAGCGCACAGATGTGGTAAGTGACATTTAGCAAATTGTTCAGTACAGGCGTTTGAAAGTTTACACTTCAATAAAAATTGAAAATGTAAAATATTATGCGGTGGAATTCGATAGAGTTTTATAGTAGTTATCTAGTCTTTATTGTAATTATGTCTTTCTACATGACAGAACTTAAGAGATACATGAATAATATTTATTTTTATACAAACCATAAGTACTTACCACAGTACATGTGCAGTATAGTACAGTACAACAATGCCATCTACTGGATAAAATATTAAACATACACATACAATATTTTTACATTATATGAAAAATGAAATGGAGAATTTTATAGAGTAGTTAACTCTTTTTCTCAAAAAATGTCACTTACCACATCTGTGCGCTAGACCATCGATATTTGTTATTTACTCACAACATCTTAAACCTACAGACAATCGTTATTTTTTGAGAAAAAGACATTTGAATATATTATTAGTTTGATTTTTTTTGTACTTTGTGCCATACACTAAAACCAAGTTTACTGATTCTATTAAACTTTTTTTGGTTTTAGAAGGTACTAAATGAAGCTTAAAGAAGGTAGTAAATACGGCTTTTTTGGGTTTTCTGAAGGCTTGATCTTTTACCCAAACCATACTCAATTTACAGACAGACGTTTTGTTCGACGATCAAAACCCATTCGAATATTTGCTAGCAAAATATGTTGCAGATTTTGCTGAAATTTTTCAAATAGATAGTGAATTTTCTTTTCAATTACAATAAAAATTCATATTAAATTAAAACATATTACATATTAATTATCATATATTATAAACTAAAATAAGTATTAAATAATTTAGAAAAATGAAAATTCTGCCAATCCGATGTACCTTCGAAATCAAATTGCTCAAAAACGGCTTTAGCAATTAAACGTTTTTGTAATTAATTTGAAAATTAAAATATTAAAAAAACTTTTTTAAAGATGGCGCTTGGGTTGAAAATCAATTGGAATTTAATTTATTTTTTTTGTAAAAACAGTTCTATCCTTACTCTAAAATATTCCAAATTAACAAAGAGGCTATTATTCGTGTTCTTGATATACTTAATTTTAAAGATTTTTAGTACGACTAAAATTGTAATTGTTGATTTTTTCTTCGAACAATTTCTATCAAGTTCGAAAACGAAAGCATTCATAAATGTATTTCGGAATGATCGTCGTTTACGTAATCATAAAAAAATTAAAATGATTTTATTAATTAGTATCAATTATTCAACGATAAATATGCAAATTACCACGAAAAAAGCGATTTTTTCGGTTTCTTCAATTTTCCCGCCATTTGTTCCTTAGCAGTATACCTTTTTTTTTACCACTTATCAAAAGTAGACAAAACAACGAGTAAGTGGGCCAAAACAGAACTCTGTAGGAGGCGTAGTTTTAAGAGGAATCGCAGTTAAAAATTTTTTTTTTTTTTATAAACTTAAATTTAACAACAACGTCTAAATATTTCCCTCCGAAAAAATTACTGCCTTTTTGCAATAAATAGAGGTATCTTTTGCCAACGTTTGAGCTTCGCAAAATTTTTGTTGTCAAAGAAAAACAGGAAAAAATCGGTTTTTCGCATTTTTTTCGAATAATTATGAGGTTAGGGTAAAAATGGCCCATGCGAAAGTTGTAGATCTTTTTATTCCCTATTACATATAACTCTTTTTGATATGAAGCACGGTTTAGCCAGAAATCACAAAAAACTGTCTTCAACCCCTAAAAACCTACCCCACTCCCCCTCCCGGATAGTAGCTGTTGGTTCGATTTATGTTTCCCTCTTTTACAATATCGTGTTCTACAATATCCCGCTGTCAGTTTGCTGTAACGAATTTTTTTGTTGTTCAAATACTATTTTTACTGGCCTATAAACAAAATATATAACAAATACATGAAAGTAGTGTGTATTTTTCCACCAGTTAATAACCTTACAAAAACATGTTATTCGAGTATTACTAATTGGACTAGACCCATTAGGAATTTAAAAAATTATTCTATAAAAGTATGCCACGTTTTAATGGATTCAATTGTCTGTCTAGTCGTTTGATAACACGAAATTATTCTGTGTGTTAATCACAGCCCTATTTTTCTGTTTTGTATTTTTAACAACAAAAAATTATAAAATACTTAAAGTAGTCCAATCACTTAAAATAAAACAAAATATAATATAAAAATGAATACACCTAATAAATAAAAACAAGAAATTAATCTTTAATTCCTCAAAGAATACATCCAAAATAATCCAACACAATCAACGACTTTAAATTTTATATTGAAGGTTCAATAAAGGTCAAAAAAAAATCGAAATATAGCCCAAACATTGAGGGTAGTTTTGTTTCCGATAGAATATTCCTCCCATCCCGCAATTTTCTTCTCTTTCAATTTTTGTTATTTTACTGTAAATATAAACTATTCAATTTTGTAGTTTTTGAATCTATAGTTTTTATGTCGACCTAAATTCTGCAGAAGACATTGATTGGAAGGAATTGTTATATAAGAATAACTTAAATAATTTTCCCACATTATCTACGTAATATTATATTAGGGGTTGTGCGTAGTAGAAAATAAGACAAAAATGATTCATGTTATTGAATGACATTGAGAAAATAGTATTTGTGGGGGTGTTTTGTTAGTATTTGTTTAAATTGGAAATCAGGCTTAATAAATACATTTTTTTTCGCCAACGTTAAATAAAACAATTTATTTAGATATGAGAAATGGTCTATGATTTTTTACGAAAAATATCCTAACTGTTGTGTTAACAAAATGTTGCACCGTTTTGTTACATTTAATTTTTTTCGATGCACGAAATAAAAAATAATATTTTTTATAAATTCCAATGTTATGATTGGGGTTTTATAGTGCATAATAATTGTTGTTAATTCTATTTTATCAATTTATTGCAAAAGTTTGTCAAAATGGCTCAAATACAAAACACCGTCGAACTGATGCATACTGAGTAAATTTTGCAAGTATAAGTAAATAAAACAAATAGGTGGGTGTGTAAAATTAAATAATAAAGATAACTAATCCGATAAAAAATATCGTAAAAATAAATTATCAAATTGATACAGTCAATTCAAATCCAACCAGCTGTTTTCCTTTTATTATTTTAGCAAAAAGAATGGATAAATATTCAGACAGATTTATTATTACTAGTTAAGGTATACTATTTAATCATTTTAGTAGTATTACATATGTCCCTGACATTCACGTGTTTTAAGCATCAATGATTCACCAATTTTTAAAAAAATTGAATTTAATTAATAACAAAACCAGATTTGAATCTAAGACAAGATTTGATATTTAAATAAAATTTACTGGCATTATACTGGTATTGCCAAAAAAGAAAAAAAAACATTTTTACCAATAATTTATGCAAAAAAATACAATAAAGCTAGAAGCGCCATCTATGAATTTAATTCATAAAAGAGAGAAATGCCGTTTTTAAATCTTACAAAAAGACCAAATGATAGAGTAACAAGTAACAACATATTATTAGGAAAAGAAAATTAGAGTGATTGAAAGTAATGTAAATTTGAAGGGTTCAGGGGAAAAACAACGTAAGTCCATTTTTTTTGAAATCGAGTTAGTGCTGCTATCTGTTGAAGAAATACAAAAGCTTTCTGCTGGTATATTGAATTTTGATTAATATCAAACCCAGCCCATATAAATCAATTGAAAAGAATTCGCAACATTTTTTTCATACCCAATTTACTTGGGAAAAACAACTTAACCCACCATTTTTTACCAACAAACGCCTCTGGTGGCCCCGGTTCAAAACACTTTTATGAACCATGTCTATTCATTGTTTAATCCGAATTCACAAATTATCTTGCATTTTAAAGACTTCAAACCCAAAATTTCAATTTTCTCGAAATTTGATTTTATGGACTTACGTTTTTTTTTCCCTGTACCCTTCGTTTATAATCTTATAATGTGTTTATTGCACATTTTAGATAAACTATTTACTTGGTCAAGTTTTCGGAAATACTCAAATTGAGGGACCTTAGTAGAAGAAACGGTTTAATAATTTATTTTAGTTAAATCAGCATATATAGACTTGCAAACTGTCAGGGAAATAAGTTAAAAAATATAAAAAATAGTTCAATTAGAATACCGGGCTTTTTACCATATGGGCTCATTATTTTTGTAAAAGAATACCTAATGGAAAGGGAATTTATGTTAACGTAAATTTAGAAGCCCAGAATTACTGTCGGGCACAAATATTTCATTATATTCACGACATTAATCTATTCAATATCCAAATTAATGCCGACCATTCAAAATAAAATAACGTCGGTAGACATAAAAACTATTTAAAAAATTAGTTAATAACAACTGTTCTTTGTTTGGCTTGAAAGACACAGGTGTGAATGCTGCTGAACTTGAAAAAGCATCAAACATACAACAATATTATATTTTCTATCCAGGATCAAAAGGAATCTGGATCGATTTTCAATTTGTGTAATAGGATGATAAAATAAAATGAACATTTAGGAATTGAAAAAGAATATTAAGAAACACGGTATAGATGTACATACGAGGCAAAGTGAGTATTTTATGTGTTAATAAGACTCAGACTCAATAAGCAAAACAAACCAATTTGAAAACACCATATTGTCGGTCTACTGTACTTATTGTTTATAATTTGAATTTAATAAAAAAAATTAAAAGGTTGTTGCGCTAACGTGAACAATTATATAAATCAATTTGCAAAAACTGTCAAGGATATATATGAACTGGAATGAAGTGGAAAGACAAATATGATAAATACAAGTATTTGTAAGATTATAATTATAAGTTTATTAAGCTTACAAACGATCTGTGAACTGAGCTAGGTTATCATTCAGCTGCTCATAACAAATTGCATTGACAAAATAGTTTACCCCGGTAACACAAAAACAATGCAAACTTTCAAACTCGAATTTCAGCTTTGACGTTTTATCAAAATACAAAACCAACAAATATTTCATAATTTAAATAAACCAACATATTTATCAATTTTTTTTGTGTTTTCTTTGTTGGTTAAACTATTTTCTAACATATTGACACTATTCAAAAACTACACAATACAACTACAAAACACTAGCAAACTACATCTGATATTTCGTCATCAAAAATTTATCGAATATAAAAATCATTCTTTGACACACCTCCAACAAAACTTGAATTTTTGTTATATTTAAAAATCTTTAATTTTTTTTTTAAATGTAAAAGTTATTCCTTATTGCAACGTTAATTACCAACCACTCACATCATTATCAAAAGGACAAAAACTTGACTTTCAATAAAGGACGATGAATTTTATTTGTTCACATATTTCTCTGTTGCATATTAGTTTCCAAAATTTAACAAAATTAATTTAGATAATTTAACATGCAATAAAAATAAAACAGCCGAGAACAAATCAAAGGTTATCATATTTTAATAATTAAATTAAAAATTAACGTCATATTTGAAAATGCCTTTTAACGAGTAATTAAAGTTATTCACTTTCAAAAAAAATAATTGAAATATAAAAAAATATATTTACTTTATTTTAAATTTATCGTGTGAAGATATCCAAAATATTTAATTTCCTTAATTCTTTTATTATTTTCTTTTCACTTAAAACTTTTAACTTATTTTTTTTTTTAAGGTTTTGATTCGATTTCTTAAATCTTATTCAGTTGAATGTCAGGAATAGACTGAACTAAGAAAAATTTTATGTTTACGTTTTTGAATAGAAATTCAAAGTTGAACAAAATTTTTTGTATATAGTTAAGTTTTATACATATTGGTGTGATCTAGAAAGGTATTGGTGTGGATAAGATAAGTTTCGAAAATACCAATACTTAGTTGTATGTAAAGTGAACAAAATTTTGTGTCCAATTAAACTTATTTTTAAAAGAAGTTATTTTTAAATTACAAATACTACGAATACTGATTACATATATCACTAAAAAATATAATTATAATTTTTAACTAGAATAAAATTGATAAGCACAAAAATTATGTTTCTTAACAACAGTGTTCGAAATTTTATGCAAACAAAAGAAGCTCAAATTTGTCATATGATCTATTTAAAAATCCTGAAAAAATGGGGACCAAAACATCCATAACACAGGCAGACATAATTATCAGATAATTAGAGCTATAGTGTGCTGATATTCATTAAACTAGTGCAACGCACTAGTGCAACGCACTAGCAATGCAATATTGGCATGTCAAGGATTGTCAACAAAAGACTATCAGATTTCAACAAATATGAATAAAAAATTTCAATTGTAAATAGAAACTACTTGGCGTTTTCAATCTTGGGTTGGTATAGTATTTCAAGGATCGAAGTTTAAAACAAACAGTTGCTTGGAAGATTTGCATCATTTAATTCAGGATCGCCCCAAAAATAAACATATCTTTCTCCAGTCTAGTTTCTCCTATCTAGTTTCCAATTTCCATGTTTCCTTTCCAAGCTTCTTCAAAATTGCTTATAATTGTACACTGTAGTATAGCTGCAAACGTTTATTTTATGGTGCAATAAACAATGAAAAACAATTCCTTTCCGTAACTGATAAACCAGCAGATGGGATGCAGAATTATGTTGATTCTATTTGAAAACTTATGTCTAAATCTTCATAAAATGTAGTATTCACATATCGAATATATTAATACAAACAATTCTGGAGTAGACTCTTTACCACTTCGTTTAATAAAGTCAGAAAGCTAATCAGCTTCAGGTTTGTGTCTAGCTTTTAAGAAGGGAGTCTGTCAGATATACATTATCTTGCTGAAGAAATTTAATTTAACGTAAGTGTAAAATCAGAAGTGAGTTATTATAAAGCTTCAAATAAACAGGTGCTCGACCTGAACACTTTATTTAACATCGACCAAAAACTGATCAGTTACTTTTCTGAAAAAATCGAGAACTTATTTCAACAATTCATTAAAATTACTTCATTAACGATAGTAGTTGTATGCAAACAGACATGTAAAAAGCAAGAAAAGCTCAGCAGTTGTTCTGGAACATCCCTCGTCACTTTGTTCAATACACACTGAAGAATGTAACAATTTATTGACTGTAACAATTTATCAAAGAAGCGCTTCATAATATAAATTTTACTGAGCGTAAAGGGTCATTAAAATGTAGCTGGAAGTGACAAACAAGGACTTGGGTTGTAGAATTATCATTATATTTTATCGTTAATTTAATTAAATAAATTTAAATTTTCAGATTTAAAATCTTTACAATTGCACAATTGTTTCATAACTAAAAAAGCTATCATATTTCTGTACTAGACTGTCTTAATCAATTGAGCTAGACCGACGACAAATCAATGACTTATATACCGAATTGATAGAAAAATGATACAATGAAAGCAACTTAAAAATATTCCTTTACTATACTACCAACGTAGAACAGTTGTATTTTTAAATAGAATAAACACACGTGTAATTACGAATAATTACGTATAAACGTTATTATAATAAAAGTTGTATTAGAAATTACTCTCAATCAAATAGAAACAAAACTATACATAGGGTGAATCAACTTCAATTTTCTAACCATTTTGCCTAAATTTCAATGGATGTCTTGATTATAGCTTGACGTTGGTTTTACGAACTCTCAACTTAAGATAATCCTAAAATAATATTCAACCGTGTCAAATTCATAGGAGATAAGTCAGATTGAGATTGACAATTGAAGAACGGATAGCAATGGCAAGAGACAAAGATTTCATCCACAGAAACAGGAATTCAAAACGGGGAAAAAGTACAATATTGAAATAAGTAAGATGTAAGAGGATCGGATCCAGGTTGTTGGCAAAATGAAACAGGTTGGTTGTTCTCGGGTTGGTCAAAGGTGATAAATTGAGGTTGCAGATCAAAACGTTGGCAATCGAAAAATATATTGTACATTCACACAATATCTGATTTAAACTATGCATATCGAAAAAATTTAAAAGCTTATTTGGTTCTGGACCTGATGAAAGTAAAGGACAAAGCCTTACTTCCGACTGAAATGGTAAAAATTGAAATAAAGTACAGCATACAGTTACCTGTTTGTAAGCTATCAACCTTATCGTAGGTTAGGCCGAGAAACAAACAACATAAATAATCATTAGACTGAAATAATTTTATTGTTTGTTTGTATGGTACAGTAATGTTTTAGAGTTAATCAAAGTTATGACAAACTTTAGCTCTTTTTTACCTAGGATCAGAATAACAAATCTTGCGTGTGTCAATTAAAAAGGCTTTGGCGGACACTTGACATAACTAAAACATGTAGTAATGTAACCTGAAAATTCTTTACGCCAAACAGCCAAATTTGCATTCGATCTGTGGCCGCTTGCTGAACAGAATCTAATTTGACGTAGCTGCTTCGGCTTCATTTTAAAAAAACAGGAAAAAATGACCGCAAAAACATGTTCACCACTCTAAGCAGTACATTTTAGGAAGATTAATGATAGCCTAATAATTATTAAATAAGATCCCCAATCACACCAGTCATACGGTTTATGTGAGTATTTGAAAATGATGCTAATGTTTTATTCAAATTTGTTACATAGGTGAGTGACGGAATACAATGAATCTTTCAAACACTTTCCAATAATCTGACACACCTTTTTTAATATCACATTACCCCAGAAAACCATAAATGATAAAATATTTTTAAGATGTCAAATGCAATTCAATAATTCCATTGCATCATCTTGTTTATATTTTTCAATTCCATAAACGGTTCAGATTTAAATTTTTCAACGTGCCAAACGACCTTTAACTATGAAAATAGGAACTCTTTATCTGAATAACTAGAAAAAGAATGGTCTCTTCCGAAGTTGCCGGTAAAATAAATTGTTCATTAATATTAAAAAGACAGTAGTCAATAATCAAATCACAAAAACCTATTCGATCAAAGCAACTTTTTATTTGTGTGATAACTGAAATTATAAATTAATATTTGTTTGCGATAACCGAACGTGTTTCGATTCAACCATATGTTAATTTCCGTTACCCAAATATTAAATAGAAACTATTTCAAAACTAATTTTAAACAACAAACTAAACTAATAATCTAAAATAAAACCTTTCATTATTATTGAAGTCTGATGGTCCTTATAGTTTATACCTTTCACTTTGTCATCATACATTTGTTTGTAACATAACACATTTAACTCACTATCGTAGATCATTGGTTTTTGACAACAATAGATTAATACAAAACTAAACGTAATATTTCAGAATTAGTAATTTTCACTGCAATCGAACAAAGTTCAATGAAGCCAGTACACAGAAAACACAGAATGTATATAAAATATTGTATAATGTTATAATGAATTAGTAAAAAATTAAGTAGTCAAATTGATGAAGGCGAATCGGTAAAACATTTAAATATTTGCACACAACCTACATAAAATAAAAGTTTGTTTCTGTTGTTGATAATCGTCTAATCACTTCCGTAATTACAAAGGTTAAGAATGATTAAAGCAATTAATTGATAAGATGAAATTTATGCAGATGAATTTAAAAATAATACAAAAATCCTGTTTTGTCTGTTCCCAGCACATCAACATGCAAACTCTAAACAAGAGTGAGTGTGAGGTGAGGGGAAGGGAATATGGTTAAAACTCAGTTTGACAATATTTCAAAAACTGTCTGATAAAAACTTAAATTAAAATTTCTTTGAAATGACACCACACTCGAGTAGACAGCAAAGCATTTTAATACTCTTCTCCATGTTAGTGATTAGGCTCCACTCTATTTGTCGTTCAAACAGCTTTTCATTCTATCATTTTAAATTAAATTTGACTACTGCACATGGACAAATGGACAAATTTTCGCAATCTATAGAAAGTTATATAGTGTAAACTCGAAAATAAGTTTTCGAAAAGTTCATAGCCTGCGTCCGTTTACACTTCTAGACTTGGTTCTAGGTTTTTGAATTTTTTAACGGCCTCTTAATTCTTTAAAACAAATGAAAGCGATTTTGTTTATTTTATGGCCCTCTATCTTCTCCGCTCAAGTGATTTGTATGCTCGTCCATAATGTAATCATATCAGTTTTTCAAACAGACATCACAGTCTCACAACCAGGGTTACATATTAAAAAATGGAACCCTAAAAATTAAATTTTATTCAAGTATGTATTTCTATTTAAATGTATCTTGTTGTTTGTAGGCAAATGTAGTACCAATTACACACATGTGTATAGAAACGAATAAAATTATAAAATAAAAGTCGAAGAGCATGCAGACAATAATTATTAAATTGGTTCAGTTGAAAATATTTTTAGAATTAAAGTTTATAATTTACAGTGGCTTAGTTCAAACTATTTACTGTAAACCAACAAATGAGTTGAATATATGTTAATGAATTCACTCCGAAATACGAAAGAGAGAAGTGGCGTTTTCTCTGAGAGATATCCAAATATACCTTTTAATTGAAAAAATTCAAATTATTTCCTTAGTTACTTGAGTTTAATTGCTCATAAAAATTGTTATATTGTTAATAACAACAGTTTTAGAACAAAAATCCCTAATATGCACTGCTACGATTTTCTAACCTCACTTCGAATTGGTCTTACTCTCAATTCGATAAACGCAATTCCCAAATATCTTCCTGAATTCGATCACTGATTAGTAAGAAAAAATACCAGGTTTTAATAAGGCTACAACATCCTGATTGTAACTCACTCAAAAAAAAAAGTAAGTAAATTTTACAAATTTTTTATAAAATATACAACTCACAAATTTTTTAGTAAATTTACCAAAAATATTGTACTTTACAATAGTACATTATTTAATTAGGAGCTAAAGTGCTACTTTTGTGTTAGTCTATAGTTTTATAGTTATAGTTTTGTGTATCGTCTACAATTATAGACGATACACAAAAAGTCACTTTAGCTCCGAATTAAATACACTATTTTTTCGGCAAACGTTTTAATTTTTTATAAATATGAAATTAAAATACATCAAACATTTATAAATATGATTTATTACTGTCATAATTACGTCCAAAAAGTAAAAAAACATTTAAATTTGTATAAATAAAATTTTTTATCAAACAAGCTTGAAGCTCCAATTCAAAATTTCATAATCCAATCAGAATCAATTTCATATTTTTATATAATGTTATACAATTTGATTGAAAAACTAACAAAATAACAAATTCTTCTTTACTGCCGCCGTAAGATAAAACAAAAATGGCGTTACGTTTCAGCCGCTTTGATTAAAAGTCAAAAAAGTAGGGCTTTAACTAACTCTCTATAGCGGCAGTAAAGTTAAACTTTATAGCCGTTTGCCGAAAAAAAAATTATTTGAAAAGAACCAAAAATTTATTTGCTTTACAAATTATTTTTGAATTTGAAGGAAAAAAATTGTAGTTTTATGAAAAAATTTTGTGTTGTATATTTATAAAAATTTTGTAAAACGGACTTTTATTTTTTTGAGTGCAACAAC